>OU744454.1:14454335-15110168 GCA_916610825.1 Haliclystus octoradiatus | reverse complement strand
AGAATTTGAGAATATCATACGGTGGAGCATTGGCAGAAGAATGGAACCAAATGATAAGAATACGGAGGAACTAATCTTCCAAAAAAGGAAAATAGACCCTCCATTGACACTAAAGATACCAGACGGAGGTCAAATCAAGAGAATGAATTACTCAAAAATATTAGGAATACAATTGGATGACAAACTATCTTTCAATAAGCATGTGGGAGACATTTTTAAAAAAGTCTTATTAAAATATGTATCTATTCAGAATTGTAAAGGAATGAGTAAGGTATAGTCAAAAGAGCTTGAGTATTTCATTATATCTGTAATATTACCATCAATTCATCACAGATACGGAGCATGAGATACTTTTGCTTCATTCTAGTGGATGCCCTCTTGTCGTATATTTTGGAGTAGAAAATAAAAAAGCATTGTCCACAGGAAGACGTATTAGATTCTTTATGACCTAAGAAGCTTCAAGTTCGACTGTTTCAGAAAAGAGCACATGAGAGTAATCACTCATAAATCGAACATGCTTAGTTATCTGAAAGTCAATAATTAGCCAATGAAATATTTTCATTAACACACATCTGATTCGTAATCTACACCATGGTATATATAGTATGAATTCTAATAATATCAAGGTACTTATGTTGTATTTGCTGTTTCAATAGTGCTCGATGCCATAATTGCAGGGCTGTTTAATAATTAATAAACGAAAAAATCAGACATTCATATTTGCTACTATTAGTTTCACGCCAAGGCGATCATCAAGCAATGTAATCTGATTAAATTAAGACAGATTAAATTGCCTGATGATCGCCTTGGCGTGAAACTAATAGTACAAATATTAATGTCTGATTTTTCCGTTTATTAATTATTACTATAAGTTCTACTATATATTGCAGACTATTAAAAGCCATCAAAGTCTTTACCCTTACTAAATATCAATATAAACAATTTGATCGAATCAATACCCCATTTTTTAACTCGTAGAAAATATGGATTTCATTGTAAGTTCAACAGATCATGTCGTAGTTGAAATGGAAGTGAACATGTTTATTTGGGCTTTGGTCAAACGCTTGAGAAAACAGTATATGGAATGAAATATTCTCAAATGAACATATCTAGATATCAGGTTGTCTGTTCTCTCCTTTAGTCTGCCTACTCTTACGGTAAACTAAATGCTCAGGTCTCATTTTTCCTGTAATAAACTATCGACATTAAGCACTTCATTGACTCAGTCGCATAGGAACTACCTTATCAAATCTTTCTTATAGAGCAATTTCAAAAATTAATCTACCAATTCAACAGTTATAGTTGACCTCAATAATGATTTAGAAATTTACAGGTTTTGTTTTGGATTTGGTTACACGCTTGAGGAACAGTATATGGATTCAAATATTCCTTTATACACTAGATATTGTAGATGGTACGGACTCGTTCCTGTTACGTTTATTTCCCCCTGCTCTATTCTGAAGTTGTTTTTAGAATTAAACGCTGTCCATCATGTTTTTATTCCATTAAAATGTTTCCAGGTTTGTTTATATCAGTGCTCTGGAGAGATTAGGGTCATACCCTCAACGTTAACCTGCTCGTTCATCTGTTGTTTTCATTAACACATAATGTAAACAGATTACTCATAACCTGTTAAATCAGTGATTTTGCTACGTGGTTGAAACTCTATATTATGTAGTTAACATATACACTTGAAGGAAAAGGTGGTCTCAAATAGCTGTTTATTATACTATGGCTATAATATACATTATCACAAGCATTGGCTTACTATCAATTCTGTTTAATGTCATCACAATTGCTTCAGTGGATGTCGCAGATATTGAACTTGAACAACTTGTGAAAATTGCTAGAGAAATTGTTCAAAAAGATTTTCAAGGACCTCATTTTGATTCTATAACTAAAAATCTAGATGGATTGGAAAAGAAACTCACCCGATTTCAAGATACTGATAAAACAGTCAAAGGCATTGCAAAGAAAACTAAGTGTGAAGATGCAATGGTTTCGATCAATTTAGCTCTGTCTAAATTAAAAAGTGAAGATCCAGCAACAGTTTTATCTGGATTTGGAGATCTAATGATTGGTTACGGCTTATTTACTGGACCTCCTGCTTTTGTTAGCCAATTATTCGATGGATTGATTTCCTCGATATGTAGCGTAATCAGTACAGACGATTTCACAAAAGTAATCGATTACATGATAGATCAAGCAGTTGAAGCAGGAGTTGAAGGCAAGTTAATATTAGAAATTCAAGGATTGAAAATTAAATTTGAGAAAATGAAAATGAAAATCAACTACTACAAAGATATGGAGAGTAAAAATAAAAAGATAAAAGAACGACACATACAAAATCTGCTTATCCTTGTAGATGACGCAAGCATGGAGAAAATAGGTGAAATTGGAGTTCAAATCAAACACCGTCCCAAATCACATGAAGAAGCTAAAGGAGCCTTGGCAATAATTGGACTCTACACAAAGTTGATTACGTTGAGAGGCTTCTTATTATTGGAACTATCTGTATTTGTTCATCAAACTGGATTGATGCCATTGAAACAAGGTGAAATTCAACTCGGTATTGAGGCGGATGGAAAACGCCACAAGAAAGTTTTAAGGTTTTTACGATCACAAGATTGTGATGACGAAGATGATTTAGACTGTAGCAAGCCAGACGATTACCATCTATTACAAGTATTTCATCCCATCAAGACAAGTAACATTTCAATGCAAATTGAAATGACATTGAATATGATCGGTCTAAAAAGTCAGAACGTAGCATATCCCAAAGAAGGTGTACGCTATACAATGAGTGTGGATGCTTATCCTGGGAAGTATCCATGTGGAGCACGTCTGTATTTCAGGTTAATGCGAAGGTTTTCTTATTATGTGTATAGATGTGATGTCAACAAACAATCATCCTTCATATTTCGAGAAGAGGCTGATGGATATTGGAGAATTGTTATGAAAAATTATTATGAAGGCAAGGGAAACGCAACGCTGATGCAGGCTGGAAGTGGTTCGTTTTTCGACAAATTTCATCTAGGACACGATAAATCATCTGGTGGATATTTTCGTAGTCCTATTAATGATAAAAAGAAATTTTCTTTAATACCAATCAATAAGGATGGTAATCGTTTCCTTATTGCTGTGCAATCACTTCCAGGTTACACAATGTTGATGCCTGATGGTGATAAAGAAACGATCTCATTTGAAATGAATGAAGGCAAAGAAAAGTCTGCTTTTTGGAAAATAGAGGAAATAGTTTGAATTCCTTTATAGAACCAAACGAACTTCATATAAAAATAAGCATAAAAGAAGCCAATGCTCGTAGCCTCTACTAATTATTTAACAGATGTAACAGAGATGATGAACTAGTAATGTAATCTACTTCAACAGTAAATCATTCGAACGATTATAAATCAAGATGATATTTTTAAAATGTTCATCACTAAAAATTACAGATATTATCTCCAGAAAATAAATAAAACCCAATTTTACCTTTTATCTTTGGACAAAATTAAAGCCGAACTAAATCCTTTTAATCCATTTCTTCACTAATCCATGAAGTCGATGGAAGTTTCTTCCGTCACGTGGTTTAGAATTGTTGTCATTTACTTATTCTGTAGTACCCAATAGATAAAGAATATGCAAAAAAAATACTGTGGGTTGAGGAGTTTGTGAGGTGGTATTGTCTAAATTTGGGATCATAAAGTTCTCCCTCTTTTTCTGAATTTTATTCGTTTATAGTAAGAACAAATAGATACGTTGCTATTTTTCTTTCATTTTTGTACAATTGACGCACACCAATCGGCGGCATCGGTTATGTTTCGTATATCATCGTTCTGTTCTAATCAATCAAGCCCCTCTTTTACTCTATCCGTTAATGGAAAAGCGAATCTTTGTGATGTAGATGTCATAATGTTTCCATAATTGCTTTTTGAGTGAAGTTACATGAGCTCCTATGTTGAAAAAAAACACAGAAAGAAACAGGCAACAGGGCATGCGAACAAGAATGGTTTCACGAGCAAATGGCCACTTTGGACTTCAGCGCTATTTCTAATCTAGCCAAAGTAGAATGAATTCAAATCTGATTCTGAATTGACCAGTGTCTCATTTTCGAACTGCAATCCGTTATCTTGTTTTGATTTGACACTATGGCATCTCGCTATATTCCAAAGTCACAATTATAATCATATTTGCAACAGCTTTCATCTTTTCCATCGCATGGCGCTTTTTGTCATGATACCAATCACACTATTGATACCCTTCTGATGTTTCTTCTTATTTAAGTTGCCTTTGCATGTATGAAATCTTTCCACACCCCTACTGTTTTGGAAGAACTTGGTCAACCGTCTGAGCTGTTGAATTTACTGTTTCTTATAATTTCAATTGGGCCTTACCAAATCTGTTTGCCTTCTCATACTTGAATTGCTTTTTGACATTAGAACTGAGCTGCAGTTTAAATCGGACTTATGAAAATAATGTTCGCATTGAAAATAATTTAACAGCAGAAACAAACCACAACCCATCCGTGTCAGTATAATATCATCAATATCTTCATCAATCAGTTGAAATAAATCGCCTGATGATCACCTTCTGGAATGTTTCATTTTTGACTCTCATTTTATATAAATGTTCTGATTAATTTCATTGAGCACTATACCAAGAACTGGTGTGGAACAATCCACCTATTAATATTATTATATTATTATTATTATTATAATATTATTATTGTTATAATATTATCAATATAAATGTTTATAATATTGATACAATGTGGATAATAATATTGAATTGAGTGAGTAATTCTGTTTTTTATACTTAATAGTTGCGATAAGCAATAATATACAACACGGAGTTTTACAATATTTCGAAATAATCTTATTTTATCTTCAGGTAGGTCTGGAAGAGAATTAATAATATATTTCCATTGTATTTACGACGGATAGCTAACATGCGTGTATAAAAGTTTTAATATATTGAAATATTTCTGCACATCAAACAATACGTGAGACGAGGAACCACAGTCTACGAATCCCGCAGTCTGTAGAAAACATATTTTACGGAATCCATACAAATATCGAGAGGCTACATAACCTTACAACAAAACAATCTTGATTCAAAGTTATCGGTGACGAAGTCTTCCTTTGGTCTGTCGCATTTTCTAAGCTGTTCAGCAAGGGTGTTGTTAATGGAATTGGAAACTGGAGTGGTCAACATAGCTGAAATCCTGCAGCCACAGATAAAATTAGCAACGATATGGGATGAAAAAAAATTCCGGTGGCATTAACAATCTTCAAAATGAGATCAGCATTAAATACTTTTATCAATAGAAATATAGATTCTTGTTTTGTAATAGGGCAATCTATAATACACAGGACAATGAAAAATAATATTAAAAATAATAATTAATGTTGAATATGAACAATCCAGATTAGTACGAACGGTACAGAAATGTTCCTTTGAGATGACAATAGTAGCTTGGGTGTCTAATAAGGTGTTAGCAATAAAAGTGCCGAGTGGAATGGTCTACATTGGTGCAATTCAGAAGCTTCATAGAAAATTAACAGCCATAGGACATGAAAACAGCACAATATGATATTCGTATTCGCTCTCTTTCTGACCTTCTTAAAGATGAAATATGATTATTTCAAACTATTGCAAACTTCTGTGTTATTTTTATCACTTAGCGTTACTATTATCGTTAATAACTATAACAATGAAACATCGAGATGTTTATATTTCTATTATCACAGATGTATTAGATTCCCTATAAAACTGTACACAGATTGCTTGAAAAGTAACAAATGAGAATATTGGTAAATGACAAAGCCTATTAAATATGAAACTTTAAGCAGTCTTGTTTCGAAACCTTTAACTTAAGCGAATATATAAGCAATGCAACGAAGTTAATATTTCTCTATAAACATATCGCAGATATCTCTCAGTATCTTCATTCTCTCCCTGAGTCTTCAAACTATTAAGGGGTCAAAATCATAATATTCAAATTAACAGTGAAGTTTTAAGATTTGCATGATTTAGCTATCAACATCGATTTGACAAATCCTCGATGTTTTAAATTGCCAACAATTTTTGTTTTGGAGCTTACAGCCAAATCCGATTTCAAATTCGTAATTGACATCATAGATGACTTGGAAACCGACAGGTTCTATTTGGACTTTGGTTAATCGCTCGAGTGATCAGCATATGAAATCCTGTTATCGTGTATAAATTATATGCTGCATAACGACAAAGATTCATTCGTTATACTATTTCTATCCCTATAAGGCATTGCATGCTGATGAAATATTTTGGTGTACGCCGTTTCAAAATGTTTGTACTTAATAGAGTGATTTTCAGGCGTTTAGAAGAAGGTTTTGAACTGTTTTGGGTCATTACCTCATGGTTAACCTGTTCATCCATCTGCTAATGTTATTAACACAAAATGTAAACAGATCACCAACACCCTGCAAAATTAGTGATCTTCGTTGGCGTATAAAATCTCCAATGATTAGTTTGATTTCCACTGTTAGGAAGGTGTTCTCAGCTATTGAAAAGGGAAATTGAACCACATTTACTAATTGTTGCCTCGAATGGACTGACTGTTTGACATAAAACTCAATATATTTATTTTCAATACTAACTATGGGTAAGGCATTCATCAGTACAGGCATTGGCATGCTATCGTTTCTGTTTTACGCTGTTACAGTTGTGTCAGGGGATACTTCATATCTAGATCTGGCAAGACAGGTGGCAACTACGAAATCGATTGTACAAAGAGATTTTCAAGGTCCTCATCTGAATGCCATAACGAAAAATCTAAATGGATTGGAAAGGAAATTCACATTGCTTGAAGGAACTGATAAAGGAGTCAAAGGCATCGCAAAGAAAACTAGGTTTAAAGATACAATGGTCTCAATCAATTCAGCTCTGCCAAAATTCAAAAGTGGAGATCCAAAACAAGTTTTATCTGGATTTGGAGACTTAATGATGGGATTTGGTTTGTTTATGGGGCCACCTGGTTTTGTAGTTGCATTTTTCGGTGGATTGCTGTCAACAATATGTAGCTTAATCAGTACAGATGACGTCACAAAAGGAATCGATTACATAGTAAAAGAAGCGGTTGAAGCAGGATTTGATGGTAAACTAGTAAATGAAATTGAGGGTTTGAGATTAAGATTTGAGAAGATCAAAGGCAAGATCGAGTACTATAAAAAAAAAGAATTGGAGAATAAAACCATCACTGAAAGCAATCTACAGACTCTGGTTATTCTTGTAGGTGATGCTAACATGGCGAAAATAGGTGAAATTGAAAGTCGAATCAAAGAACGTCCAAAATCACACGAAGAGGCAAAACGAATGTTACAAATAATTGGTCTCTATACAGAGGTGATTACTTTGAGAGGTTGGCTGTTATTAGAGTTGTCACTTTTTGTGGATCGGACTGGATTAATGCCATTGAAACGAGGTGAACTCCAGGTCGGTATTGAGACGGATGGAAGACGACATAAGGAAATTTTACGGTTTTTAAGATCACAGGATTGTGATGAAGGAGATTTGATTTGTAGCAAGCCAGGAGACTTCCATTTGCTACAAGTATTTCATCCAATCAAGTCAAACCCAATGTCTATGCAGATTGAAATAACTTTAGATTTAATAGGCCTACCAAAACAAAACGTAGCATATCCCAAACGTGGTGTCAGTTATACAATGAGTGCAGATGCTTACCCTGGGAAATATCCATGTGGTGCACGATTGTATTTCAAGCTTCGCCGAAGGTTTTCCTATTACATCTATAGATGTAGTACCAAAACAGCTTTCACGTTTCATGAAAATTCCAACGGATATTTCAATATTGCAATTCAAAGTTATTATTCAGGTAAGGGAAGGGCGACACTTATGCAGAGTGGAAGTGGTAGTTGGGACGATCGATTTCACCTTGGTCATTATAGCCGTCTTGCTTATTCAAATGAGAAAAATAAATTTTCTCTTATACCAATTAATAAAGATGGGAATCGTTTCCTCATTGCTGTGCAATCACTTCCGGGTTATACAATGGTCATGCCTGATGGAAATAAAGAAACGATCCCATTTGAAGACGATGAAAGCAACAAAAAGGCTGCATCTTGGAGCATAAATGAAATGACTTAATTCCCTTAAATATAAAAAGTTTAGCTCATAAGAAGAAGGCAATGATGCTTTAATTATAGTAAATATAATATACTGATTATTAGATAAAATAAATTCCTAAGATGATGAAAGAAAAGAAAAGGCAGCTTCTTGGAGAATATAAAAAATAGGTTAACTTCACTGGATAAACAAGCAACCATTATAGAGTAAAATGATGCTATTGTATACAATATTGATTACTTTATCAGATAAAATAAAAAAGGTGAACCTCTTATTTCATCTGCCTCGAATGCAAGCCAATGTCTCTCTTTCTTATCTGTTTCTTGTCGTGGGGGACGGTATTTTAATTTATCAATATTTTGAAATCAACAAACGTTTACAATTCATGCTGAACAAATGGAAGCTCGTTTGTAGCATGTTGGATCTGTGACACTATTTCCCTGTCTCTAAATGCAGCGCACATGTCTCTTCATTCTGATTGATAAAGAGAATTGCATATTTCTTAATCCTCTGAAACTTCTGTATGTCAAGTGCAAACCATTTTAATGGATCAGCAAATGCGACTGGTTTCATACTTATTTAATCAAACATTAATAGCAACCAAAGAAAACAGTCCGTTTGTAGCAACCAAAGAAAACTTGTACGTTTACCTTGATGCGGTTTTTTATGCGATTTATCTATTTTCGATAGAAATTAAAATGCTTGGAAAACCATTAATGAAGTCAAATTACATTGTCGATTTTTTATTGCACAGAATCTCTCACATTACCTTTGGAACAAGAGAACTGCATTATTTTCCTTCTATCCGTTAACAAATTGCTAACTGCTCCCATAATTCTGAGCCAGGATGTATATATTTCAAAATATAAAATGAGAGTCAAAAATGAAACATTCTAGATTTCTGCAACTTCAAGTTTCACACCAGAAGGTGATCATCGGGCGATTTATTTCAACTATCCTACAAAACATTCATCCATATCCTATATGAGCTACTCAGTTATATAGTTGATTGATTATTGACTATGCTATTGTTTATTTGATTATGTCTATTGTATAAAATTCCGGTTTTAGTTGTTACGATGTCTTTAGATTAGTGAAATAAAATTTGTTCTCGTGGCGACATTTGGAAATCAATTCCGATCTTTTGTTACGTAGGATGTCTTTCTTGTAGGTTATAATGTGATATTTATTGGTTAGGCATAGATTACATTTTTTTGAGGTGTTGTTGTAGGCTGCACTGATTGCTAATATTGACCAGTTGATGTTGTATGGCTTACCGTTTTCTTTAAGATTCCTTATATGTTTTGAAAGTTCACTGCTATGTTTATATTTCTTGTGCTTTAAAGTGACTTTGTGGTCTGTGTATCTTTCCTTGAATGTTCGATGTAGGTGTGGCCTTCTAGGTTATCCGGTGTTGTTATTTTTGCTTTGTAGACGAGGTTTGTGGTGAGACACTTTTGGTCGAGGGGGCATTCGTTCTTTTTCCTACAGCTACAGGTTTTGTCAGTTTGCGTTTTGTTCTTTTTGCTGAGTATTTTTCTGTTGTGTTTCTTTATTAGATCTAAATGCCTTGTAAATACTTTAGTACAAATGTCGTAACCTTTAAATTTTATTTTATAACCTTTTTAACTTAGCTAGATAGTTCTAAATGCCTTGTAAATATTTGAGTAGCAATTTTTGTTTGTAAAACTTTTATCTTAATAACATATCTTAACTTTTTTAACGGCTTTACATAAGTGGGAACCACAAGTTTCCCTGTATTTGCCTGTCACCATTGTTGACAAATAAAATACATACATACATACATACATTATCGTGGCCACGTTTTCCATGCAACTGTAACTAACCTTGACGTTGCTGGTGTTAAAAATTTTATTTAGCTTGTTTGATTTAGGGACATGTTTCTCTACAAGTTTTAAAAAATTCCTCCCGACATTGGTTTCGACGCTAGCGTTGTAAGGCGGGTTGAACAGATAACCTAGAAGGCCACACCTACATCGGCCTCACTGAACGAACATTCAAGGAAAGATACACAGAACACAAAGTCACTTTAAAGCACAAGAAATATAATCATAGCAGCGAACTTTCAAAACATATAAGGAATCTTAAAGAAAACGGTAAACCATACAACATCAACTGGTCAATATTAGCAATCAGTGCAGCCTACAACAACACCTCAAAAAAATGTAATCTATGCCTAACCGAAAAATATCACATTATAACCTACAAGAAAGACATCCTACTTAACAAAAGATCGGAATTGATTTCCAAATGTCGCCACGAGAACAAATTTTATCTCACTAATCTAAAGACATCGTAACAACTAAAACCGGAAATTTATACAATAGACATAATCAAATAAACAATAGCATAGTCAATAACCAATCAACTGTATAACTGAGTAGCTCATATAGGATAGGGATGAATGTTTTGTAGGATAATTGAAATAAATCGCCCGATGATCACCTTCTGGTGTGAAACTTGAAGTTGCAGAAATCTAGAATGTTTCATTTTTGACTGTCATTTTATATAAATGCTCTGATTTGTTTCATTGAGCACTATACCAAGAACTGATGTGGAACAATCCACCTATTAATATTATTATATTATTCAAATATGAGAAGGCAAACAGATTTGGTAAAGGCCCAATTAAAATTATGAGAAACAGTAATTACCACAGCTCAGACGGTTGACCAAGTTCGTCCAAATCAGTTAGGGTGTGGAAAGATTTCATACATGCAAAGGCAACTTAAATAAGAAGAAACATCAGAAGGGTATCAATAATGTGATTGGTATTATGACAAAAAGCAACATGCCCTGGAAAAGATGAGAACTGTCACAAATATGATTATAATTGTGACTTTGGAATATAGCGAGATGCCATAGTGTCAAATCAAAAAAATATAGCGGATTGCAGTTCGAAAATGAGACAGTGGTCAATTCAGAATCAGATTTGAATTCATTCTACTTTGGTTAAATTAGAAATAGCGCTGAAGTCCAAAGTGGCCATTTGCTCGTGAAACCATTCTTGTTCGCATGCCCTGTTGCCTGTTTCTTTCTGTGTTTTTTTTTAATTTATGGAAACATTATGACATCTACATCACAAAGATTCGCTTTTCCATTAACGGATAGAGTAAAAGAGGGGCTTGATTGATTAGAACAGAACGATGTTATACGAAACATAACCGATGCCGCCGATTGGTGTGCGTCAATTGTACAAAAATGAAAGAAAAATAGCAACGTATCTATTTGTGCTTACTATAAACGAATAAAATTCAGAAAAAGAGGGAGAACTTTATGATCCCAAATTTAGACAATACCACCTCACAAACTCCTCAACCCACAGTATTTTTTTGCATATTCTTCATCTATTGGGTACTACAGAATAAGTAAATGACTACAATTCTAACCACGTGACGGAAGAAAATTCCATCATCTTCATGGATTAGTGAAGAAATGGATTAAAAGGATTTAGTTCGGCTTTAATTTTGTCCAAAGATAAAAGGTTAATTTGGGTTTTCTTTATTTTCTGGAGATAATATCTGTAATTTTTAGTGATGAACATTTTAAAAATATCATCTTGATTTATAATCGTTCGAATGATTTACTGTTGAAGTAGATTACATTACTAGTTCATCATCTCTGTTGCATCTGTTAAATAATTAGTAGAGGCTACGAGCATTGGCTTCTTCTATGCTTATTTCTATATGAAGTTCGAATGGTTCTATAAAGGAATTCAAACTATTTCCTCTATTTTCCAAAAAGCAGACCTTTCTTTGCCTTCATTCATTTCAAATGAGATCGTTTCTTTATCACCATCAGGCATCAACATTATGTAACCTGGAAGTGATTGCACAGCAATAAGGAAACGATTACCATCCTTATTGATTGGTATTAAAGAAAATTTCTTTTTATCATTAATAGGACTACGGAAATATCCACCAGATGATTTATCGTGTCCTAGATGAAATTTGTCGAAAAACGAACCACTTCCAGTCTGCATCAGCGTTGCGTTTCCCTTGCCTTCATAATAATTTTTCATAACAATACTCCAATATCCATCAGCCTCTTCTTGAAATAGGAAGGATGATTTTTTGTTGGCATCACATCTTTGCACGTAATAAGAAAACCTTCGCATTAACCTGAAATACTGACGTGCTCCACATGGATACTTCCCAGGGTATTCTTCCACACTCATTGTATAGCGTACACCTTCTTTGGGATATGCTATGTTCTGACTTTTTAGACCGATCATATTCAATGTCATTTCAATTTGCATTGAAATGTTACTTGTCTTGATGGGATGAAATACTTGTAATAGATGGTAATCGTCTGGCTTGCTACAGTCTAAATCATCTTCGTCATCACAATCTTGTGATCGTAAAAACCTTAAAACTTTCTTATGGCGTTTTCCATCCGCCTCAATACCGAGTTGAATTTCACCTTGTTTCAATGGCATCAATCCAGTTTGATGTACAAATAGAGATAATTCCAATAATAAGAAGCCTCTCAACGTAATCAACTTTGTGTAGAGTCCAATTATTGCCAAGGCTCCTTTAGCTTCTTCATGTGATTTGGGACGGTGTTTGATTTGAACTCCAATTTCACCTATTTTCTCCATGCTTGCGTCATCTACAAGGATAAGCAGATTTTGTATGTGTCGTTCTTTTATCTTTTTATTTTTACTTTCCATATCTTTGTAGTAGTTGATTTTCATTTTCATTTTCTCAAATTTAATTTTCAATCCCTGAATTTCTAATATTAATTTGCCTTCAACTCCTGCTTCAACTGCTTGATCTATCATGTAATCGATTACTTTTGTGAAATCGTCTGTACTGATTACGCTACATATTGAGGAAATCAATCCACCGAATAATTGGCTAACGAAAGCAGGAGGTCCAGTAAATAGGCCATAACCAATCATTAGACCTCCAAATCCAGATAAAACTGTTGCTGGATCTTCATTTTTTAATTTAGACAGAGCTAAATTGATCGAAACCATTGCATCTTCACACTTAGTTTTCTTTGCAATGCCTTTGACTGTTTTATCAGTATCTTGAAATCGGGTGAGTTTCTTTTCCAATCCATCTAGATTTTTAGTTATAGAATCAAAATGAGGTCCTTGAAAATCGTTTTGAACAATTTCTTTAGCAGTTTTCACAAGTTCTTCAAGTTCAATATCTGCGACATCCCCTGAAGCAATTGTGATGACATTAAACAGAATTATTAGTAAGCCAATGCTTGTGCTAATGTATATTACAGCCATAGTATAATACACAGCTAATTGAGACCACCTTTTCCTTCCAGTGTATATGTCAACTACATATTATAGAGGTTCAATCACAAAGAAAGATCATTGATTCAACGGGTTATGAGTGATTAGTTTACATTATGTGTTGATGAAAACAACAGATGAATGAGCAGGTTAAAGGGTCAAACAAGACCAGTAGCTTTTGTATGGAATGTTTTGAAATTGGATATCGTAGCTTTTTTATTTACGTCATATTATCTTAGTGAGTTGATGATATTTGAGCCGTGGGTTATGAAACTCCAGTTGTAATATTATATAACATTTCTCGAAAAACACAGCAAAACGATGAGAATTGATGATAAAAATTATGACAATCAGGGTTTTAAATACGACATATATATATATCTTTATCAAAATATTTCCTTCAAAAAATGTCGCGGCTCGAAACGCAGACAATTGAACGTCTGGTCATCGTTCATTAATAAAATTCAGTTTGAATCAACTTTGTAGCAAACCATAATATCCAAACACCTAGAAGCCACACGTCATGCTTATTTGTATTGATCGATGTGGTATTGAAATACAAAATATAAGCTGTTGATTTGATGTTGTCAAAATGAATCTAGGTTCGATATGTTTCTTCTTTGCAAGAAATATCACATTCATAGATTTGTAAAAAGAAAACAGTATCAAATGTGCACAATTATATACATTATGCTCTCCTTCAAAAACATTCTTTATATCATATTGAACTCTTGATAGACAGTCTTAGCAAATCACAAGACTCTTCTTTGTAGTTTATTGCCATCGAAACACTTCTCGTGATACAATATATTCCAGATTTCATCGCTGTGAAAACTCAAAACAGATTTGGTGATGTCACAACCATTATTTGAAAATGAGGTTTTGAAAAAAATTACATTTTTTTTTCAAAATAATTATCGCTTGTCAATAACGCTCCTTTGACATATTTATATAGATTTGTAGATAGATAGATGGATAGTAGTATATTTTGAGACATATAAACAACTTAATACAATTTTCAAGCATCTATTATAACTTATGTAGGTTAAAAGGCTATGGTTTGTCTAGGTATAATTGCAGTTGTTTCTTGATGTAAATAGAGATATAGATGTGTATGTAGTATCTAATCGAAGGGGTAGGGTAAACACATTATTTTAATGTTTGTGAGGAAATACTATGTTGGAATTTTATATTGGAGGATGCATCGAATGTTGTTCTATATTGAGCACTGTGATTTCAATTGTGTGACATAGATATATTCTCAAATCAATTTCCATTATGTCTGACACTCCCATTTTTAAAGACCAATATCGTCAGTGCTCATTACAAAAGTAACACGTTCCTTGGTACTCCTTACTTTTGCAATAATTTTAATAATTTTTGAGAAAAAGTTATAAATAAGTAATTAATTACTTTTCCAAGTAATTCTTACAACAGAGCTATTATGAAACATTGTTGGTTATCGCTCAGCACAAGCTCCAAACTTCGTATTACATTCGAACTCCATGTTAAAGAATAAAAATGTGTAGATTTCTCAAGATGACGATGGTGATGCCTATCCCTAATTAACATTAGCCTCCTAAGTAAAGGCCTTGTTGTGATCTTATTTTATAAGTTTTTTCTAGTTTATAAATACAGATCGTTGTTATAGACATAGCAGTTTGAGCAGTGAGTGAACTCGCTCAAATCCAATAAAAGGGCTACGATTTCCTTAGAGTAGAGACTGGACCGATAGCGCTATTTTACTTAAAAAAATACTATATTGAAATTGCTTTTTGCGCGGTACATGTAAATAGATTAGATTCAAATCTATACATAGTATTGAAAATCATATCAAAGTATAGAATAAAATAAAAATCTGAAGAAACAACATATACGATCATGTAGGGACAATCAAACATCACAACGACAAGTTAACCATTCTGAAGCAGCATTACATCGAAGCAATTGGGGAACAAGATGCTGAAAGAATTATTGGAGCAGATAACAGTTTGTTTACGGATAGAAGGAAAATAACGCAGTTTTTCTCTTTCCAAAGGCAAGATGAGACATTCTGTGCCAAAAAAGCATCGACAAAGCAAATTGATTTTGTCAATGGTTTTTTTAAGCATTTCAATTTCTATCGAAAATAGATAAATAGCATAAAACACCGCACCAAGGAAGGCGTACAAGATATGTTGTTACTGAACTATTTTCTTTGGTTGCTATTAATGTTTTATTAAATAAGTATGAAGCCAGTCGCATTTGCTGATCCATTAAATTGGTTTGCACTTGACATACAGAAGTTTCAGAGGATTAAGAAATGTGCAATTCTTTTTATCAATCAGAATATAGAGACATGTGCTCTGCATTTAGAGACAGGGAAATAGTGTCACAAATCCAACAAGCTACAAACGAACTTCCAGTTGTTCAGCATGAATTGTAAACGTTTGTTGATTTCAAAATATTGATAAAATAAAATACTGTCCCCCGCGACAAGAAACAGACAAGAAAGAGAGACATCGGCTTGCATTCGAAACAGATGAAAGAAGAGGTTCATTTTTATTTTATCTGATAAAATAATCAATATTGTATACAATAGTACCATGTTATTCTAAAATGGTTACTTGTTTATCCAGTGAAGTTAAACTATTTGATATATTCTCCAAGAAGCTGCTTTTCTTTTCTTTCTTCATCTTCAAAATTTTATTTTTGTCTAAATAATCATTATACTATATTTGAAGCATCATTGCCTTCTTTTTATGAGCTAAACTGTTAGTTTGCTTTTCTAAAAAAATTAAACTATTTTGTCTATTCTCCAAGAAGCAGCCTTTTCGTTGCTTTCATCATCTTCAAATGGGATCGTTTCTTTATTTCCATCAGGCATGACCATTGTATAACTCGGAAGTGATTGAACAGCAATAAGGAAACGATTCCC
This sequence comes from Haliclystus octoradiatus, assembly GCA_916610825.1. Classification (NCBI taxonomy): domain Eukaryota; kingdom Metazoa; phylum Cnidaria; class Staurozoa; order Stauromedusae; family Haliclystidae; genus Haliclystus; species Haliclystus octoradiatus. The sequence continues at coordinate 15,093,852 of OU744454.1, read as the reverse complement.
ATCTCTATTAATCGGTATCAAAGAAAATTTATTTTTCTGATTAGAAGTAGCAAGACGACTTCCACCATCGAAATTATAATGACCAAGGTGAAATCCATCGTACCAACTACCACTTCCACTCTGCGTAAGTGCCGCTTTTCCCTTGCCCGCATAATAACGTTGAATTACAATATTGAAATATCCGTCGGAATTTTCATGAAATTTGAAAGCTGTTTTGGAATTACCTCTGTATATGTAATAGGAAAATCTATTAGTAATATCCATATATAATCGTGCACCACATGGATACTTCCCAGGGTAAGCATCTGCACTCATTGTATAACTTACACCACGTTTGGGGTATGTTACGTTTTGTTTCGGTAGACCTATCAAATCCAATGTTATTTCAATCTGCATAGACATTGGGTTTGACTTGATTGGATGAAATACTTGTAACAACTGGAAGTCTCCTGGCTTGCTACAAATCAAATCTCCTTCATCACAATCCTGTGATCTTAAAAACCGTAAAATTTCCTTATGTCGTCTTCCATCCGCCTCAATACCGACCTGGATTTCACCTCGTTTCAATGGCATTAATCCAGTCCGATCCACAAAAAGTGACAACTCTAATAACAGCCAACCTCTCAAAGTAATCACCTCTGTATAGAGACCAATTATTTGTAACATTCGTTTTGCCTCTTCGTGTGATTTTGGACGTTCTTTGATTCGACTTTCAATTTCACCTATTTTCGCCATGTTAGCATCACCTACAAGAACAACCAGAGTCTGTAAATTGCTTTCAGTGATGGTTTTATTCACCAATTCGTTTTTTTTATAGTACTCGATCTTGCCTTTGATCTTCTCAAATCTCAATCTCAAACCCTCAATTTCATTTACTAGTTTTCCATCAAATCCTGCTTCAACTGCTTCTTTTACTATGTAATCGATTCCTTTTGTGACGTCATCTGTACTGATTAAGCTACATATTGTTGACAGCAATCCACCGAAAAATGCAATTACAAAACCAGGTGGTCCCATAAACAAACCAAATCCCATCATTAAGTCTCCAAATCCAGATAAAACTTGTTTTGGATCTCCACTTTTGAATTTTGGCAGAGCTGAATTGATTGAGACCATTGTATCTTTAAACCTAGTTTTCTTTGCGATGCCTTTGACTCCTTTATCAGTTCCTTCAAGCAATGTGAATTTCCTTTCCAATCCATTTAGATTTTTCGTTATGGCGTTCAGATGAGGACCTTGAAAATCTCTTTGTACAATCGATTTCGTAGTTGCCACCTGTCTTGCCAGATCAAGATATGAAGTATCCCCTGACACAACTGTAACAGCGTAAAACATAAACGATAGCATGCCAATGCTTGTGCTAATGTACGCCATGGCTAATAAATTTAGCAGTAATAAATTAGATTTTATTCCAACAAATCAGCACTTGTACTGTGAACAATACAAGTGGTTCAAATTTTTCGCTCAGTTGAAACACCTTTCTCTTCCAGTTTGTATCGAGACTACATAGTTTTGAGTCTCAACCACACAGATAGATTACTCATTCAACTGGTTGTCTGTGAATTTGTTTATATTTTGTTACATGAGATGAATGAACAGGCTTACAGCGAGGGAATGACCCAAAACGCTTCAGTGCATTTGTATCAACAAAGTTTAACAAACCTGTGGAAACATTTTCATTGAATACAAACACTTTTAAACAGCGTTAGATTAATAGATATACTACACTGTAGCCACAACTTACTGGGAAAGAAAAAGTAACACGAATGAATCTCTACCGTTAACAATATTTGATGTTTACACGTATAGTGATTTATATACGAACAAGGGTTCCTATAAGGGTAGTGGCTACATATACTGTTTTCCTTAAGTGATTATACAATCTCCGAAACTAAAAATTGCAATTTCCTCATCATTGGATATTTCTTTGATAAGATATAAATACTCTTGACTTAATTTCATGAAGTAGTTACAATCGATAGTTTGTTGCATAATTTTTTTCTAATTTATGGAAGGAAGCTGTAAGGTTAAAGTTCTGATCGTTCACAAGTGTGTGTAAAAGGTATAATTATAAAGGGTAGATGTGTGCTTATATGATAATAGGAATGACTTATCCGTGTACTGGGGGAATCTAAATAGCAGAAATTAAGAATGATAAATGTTTCATACACAGGAAAATCCATGTGCTTAAATCAAGAAAAAAATTTCTTGAAATAAGTAAAATTTTGCTTGAAATAAGAATAAATGTACTTGTCCACATAGGAAGCAAATATTTCTACCCTAGAACAAATTTGCTTGTTATATTTTCTTATTTTAAGCACAAATTTGCTTGACATATTATTCTCTTTTCCAGCTTAAATTTCTTGAAATGAGCAAATTTTTGCTTAAAACAAGACCCTTTTTGCTTTCATTTCTGAAGATAGTGTGCAGTCAGAATTGTTGGATTCTTGAAATAAGCATATATATGCTTGAAATAAGCAAACATTTTCTTGAAATAAGCATATATTTTCGTAAAATAAGCATATATTTTCTTGAATTAAGATAATATTTGCTAGCGCATTTGGAACTACAAATCAAATATTCTCATCAGATTCTTGAAACAAGAACATATTTTCTTGAATTAAGATATTTTTACGATTGCTTATCAAAATGTTGCACATATAGTCTAATCAAAATATTGTCTATACAATGTTAATCATCATATTACAGCACAATATTAATTTTAGATTAGATTAAACATTTAATTTAAATCAATTACGATCTATAATAAAGTCACACTGGAACCCTGACGAGAGCCAGTGCAACAATTCAATCGTAACAGAGTAATAGTTTGGATTCATCAGCTGGTCATTGAAAAAGATCAGTCCATCATAATAATACCCAAACGTCAATAATAATTCCAGAATACAACTGCATGTATAGATAATTGTAAAATAACAGCAGAAGATCCAAATGTTTAAGAGAAAAGTTGTTGTATAGCTTGTAAGTAAATTTCATCTGCATTTTGTGTTATTACATCCAGCAAGTAAAATCATCAATATTCAACCACATGTAATGTTTGCTGGTTTGTGAGCAGAGTGTAACATTTCTTTATCATATCAGTGTATTGATTGCTACAGTGTATTAAAGTATTGCTCGTCAATTTTGAGATCCAGGATTTTCACTCTGAAAAACAAATGCATATAACACTGATCAGATAAGTAATAAAATATTAAATCTACATTAAGATGAAAGTGACAACTAGCAAAACACATTGAAATCAGTTGCCGGCAACGCCGGTGAAATTTTTAAAAAAGTATGCTGTGGACAATGTGCCAATGTAGACGATATTACTTTGCTTGGTCATAAAAAAATAGAAAATTAATTACTATCGTTCTGATGATGTGTGAACAGAAGTAAAACAAAAACATGCAGATTTTATTCAAAGTTTCAAAAGAAGTAGCATAGATCCTAATTTATCAAATTAAAATTGTCACTAACCCTCAGTCAATATCACATATTATATTATGATACAATGCCTTATATAGAGCAATATATTGACAAGCTTAAATCAGTAGCAAAAATGCAGTCAAATTCCAAAACCATTATTCTCTGCTATGTATGTTGCTGTGTATGTTTTATCAGAAAATATTGATAGCGGTTCATAGACCTTCTGGCCCATGAAGTCCTATGAGCTGCTGACAGCAGCTGCACCTAAATTACACTCTTACATCATAACTGTTTACTTAGGAACAAAAAAAACAATCATAGCAAAAACAATCTCAAGAAAGCTTGTATACATATCTATGTAAATTTATGATTAACAATGCAACATTCTATGCATTATGTTAATCATGCGATACACTATTTTTCAACAATAATAATACAGACAATGCACAATATTAACGGCAATACTCATGATACCCAACATTAGGCCTACTGACTGTTCTGGAACAGTGATGTGAGAAAATTTGAATATTTTCGCATTTGATAAAAATTTTAACCTAATAACAACAATTAAGTAGGCTGTAGTTTTGATTTTAAAGGATTGGAACATAATCAAATAAATCCCTGTCAATATCATAATTATTCAAAAAAACATTTTTCAATTCCCATGCTAGACTGTGCAGATACACACTGGTATACAAGAATAAGCAGAAAAGATATATGGATATGTTTAAAAAACATGGATATGTTTAAAAAACATTCAAATAAAATTACAGCAGTGTATTATATTCTTGAACAAAATTTGATTGATAAGAAAACTTTTCAATTTCGGATTATTATTTAGCCGTAAATATTCTACAACACAATGGAATTGCAAGCGCAATTCCGATAACTGAAATCCCCGCACATATGCAACCTGGCTTTTAAAATCTATTGACTATTTTGTAGTCATGTCTCTTTTAAACAATTTCAGGTATGCGCAAATTTGGATAACTGCAATGAAAATTGTTGACAATTTTGACTAGCACAGCGGGTTCCACTGTACTCTGTGGGATTAACAGATGAAGTTGCTTCAAATTAGTATTTAGTAGTTCATGGTTACAGTGACCAGGAAGAAAAACACCGGCAGTCGTAACAAGCTTAATTTTGATAACCTCAAATGTACACAGTTGACACAGTAGGAATGGATGTTTTTTAACAGTTTGTATGATTTCATATTATTTTTTTGACATGTAGGTAATATTACTTCCAGACGTAATATTATTTCTGTATAAAAAGCTTCAAGTGTTACATTGACAATTCACTGATATTAACTGTGGATTATGGATTAACAAATTGTGAAAGTAATCTTGAAGATTAAATTTTCTTTTCATAAAGAGGAAATATCTCATTTTCATTCATAACAAACACGGCAAAAATCCGTAAATACAGAGATGTAACTGAAAAGGTTAGGCCAATTGTTACAAATGAAGAAGGAAAGCCATAATTTCACTAAATCATTGCAAAACATATGTATTGCATTGACTCTGGGTTGTTATTTCCAAACATATGTACAGTTTTCTGATAATAAAAAAGAGAATTGTTGTGAATCGAAAAGACTGAATATTACTAATTTATGAAAATCAATTATATTCCTATTTCGTAAAATCCAGGCAACGTAGAACATCATTCCCTGTCTTTTTATCTGTAGGTCTATTATGAGACATTTAACAATAAAACATTAATAGGCTTAACATCTATCTCAACGTAGAATTCAGGATATCTGATTTAAGCGAAAATTTGTAAAAAAAGAGAATCTGATTAGAATTCTATAGGCTATGGGTACTAGACTAGACTGGTCCAAAAAACATGAAAGTTTGAAATGTTATCGGGTCCATCGATTTTCTTGTTCAGAATGCTTTGAAAATAAGTTGTGCACAAATTTTATTGTAATTTGACATTGAGAAATGGGGTCCCAAGGCCCCTCTAAATTAATACGTAAAGCTAATGGGGAAAACGTTGATATTTTGCAAACGAATATTTTGATATCGTAGTTTGAAGAAAGTTTGTAGGGGAGAGCGGGGTGAAATGGAACGGGGGTGAATCGGAATACACAACTTCTAAAGACTCAAAAATTACAAAATTGCAGCAGAACATTGTTCTTATATAGTCTAAACATTGTGTAAAGTTTCATTTCGATACATAAAGTAAATAAAATATTATAAGCCTTTGAAAATTTGTACGCGCGATGCAAGTCATTCGCTTTTCACATCGCGTTTGATTTTATTTTCATTTATTCACGCATCAGGTGTTATTGCATACCATTGTGTAGAGAATTTCCGTGTTATGACGTAGGCAGTTGTCATTTTTGTCTTTTCCAACAAACTTTCTAGTAAATAGTGTTTATGTTGCAAGATTCACGATGGGGTTGAATGGAACACGGCGGGAAACATTTCAATCACAGTCTGGCTTCACACTGCTTTGCTTTGTTGTTGCTCCGCCTTTGATTTCACACCAAGAAGAAATCATTCAAATTAATCCATTAAATTGGTTCAATTGCCTCTTTTCATTAGTAAATGGCCTTGTATTATTTCTCTGAACCATTGATCTTTTTGTTGTTTTATTTTCAACGTAAAATTAATGAGTTTGTATTGTCTTGTTTTGACTTATTATTTCCTTCGTGAATCAGTGTGAATTATAACGTAAACAAAACATTTGCATGAGCGGTTTCTTTGAATTTGACACCTTCGGAAGGAAAGCGACTTTGTCGAAGGACTGCATGAAATTAAATGTTGTTTTATTCATATTATTTTGGTTAAATCTAATTAAAACCCATTTGAATGATTAACCTTACTCATATTCTCTCAATTATAACTGAAATTTGAAAAATTATACTAGTACGGGAAAATGTTATCGTGTTTTACGGAGACGCATTTTTTTGAATGGAAAATAATAATGTTATAAATTTATATTTGGAAGTAAGTTTCTTTATCTATCTAATTTATTATTGTTGATATCAATTTTTAAAGGCTCAATAGCTATGATACTCAATTTATTTGAACAAATTCGATGAAATAATGGTAAATTTGTGTTCATTCCGTTTCACCCCACATTTTCGCAAAATCGCGGTTTTGAAAAAATGTCATTCTTCCTTTAAACATTGTTTCAACTTTGATTTGACAATATTCAGGTATTTTGCATTATAAACTTCAGACAATTTCCTACAAATCAATACCGAAATTGTGAGTTTTGCGTGAGCCGTTTTGGAGCAATAATTTTTTTAAGAAAATTTGTTCCAATTCACCCCGCTCTCCCCTACTGTAACTCGAGAAGGTCATTCTGTTGAACGGTGGCTGTTTTATTGACACAATATGTCGTTAACTTGTTATTAAAATGTTCATTCTTGCTACCGCCGCTTTACTCAGATAGCAGAAATATTACTCAGAAAGCTGTTCATTTTGTTTCACTCAGTTAAAATTTATAACAGAACTAGCTGCCATTTGGGAAATAAAACTTTGGAAACAAAGCCTTTGACATTGTTCAACTTGATCTACAGAGGTAATTACTTGAATCTCAAAATGTTTGAAAACTTTTAAAGAGCTATATCCCTTGCTACGTGACAAAGAAATAATTCGATGTCTTCATAAATTCAAGCTTGAACATGTAGCTGCTCACATGTGACTTCCGAAAATGTATTCGTAAAATTCTTCGTGGATTACTGAACTTTATCATCGTTCGACGTTTGGAACAGTTGATCGCTCGTGCTTCACCGTTCTCCATGGCCTAAAATTTATTAGATGTTTTATAAATTCGAATATAAATTAATGAATATGAATATGAATAGGAATCGACATACGAATATATGCGATATCTTTGTTTGATTTCCAACGTTTTATTTGAAACTTTATTTAAACTTTATTCCATATTTTGTTTTATCTAAATAATAGCGACCGTAACAATGATGAATATCTCAATAACAACATCAATATGATCTGAATCTATAAAACAGTCACCGTTCAACAGAATGACCTTCTCGAGTTACAAACTTTCTTCAAACTACGATATCAACGGCGGTGACACCTTTCACGGAAATATTTTTAGATTGACAGATTGACAGCAGACACTTATAGATTAATCCTTTTTTTCAGCAGAAGCCACGTTTTTTATGCATCGTATTCAACCCCATAGTTTTAAGGCAATGATAAAGATTCAAACATTTAAATTAATAAATTCAGATTATTCAGATCATTACCTCCACGGCCATGTGAGCAAATTTTAGAATATGTTTTCACAAAGATGACGTATTAGCGTTTGAAAAATATCAGCGTTTTCCCCATTAACTTTACGTATCAATTTAGAGGGGCCTTGGGACCCCATTTCCCAATGTCAAATTACAATAAAATGTGTGCACGCATTCTGAACAAGAAAATTGATGGGCCCGATAACATTTCAAACTTTCATGTTTTTTGGACCAGTCTAGTGGGTACATAATCTTTTGCGATTTCAGTAGCTTTGGAATCCTGAAATGGAGTGAAAGAGGGTTGAACGCGTAAATCTCTTTTTACAAAAAAAATGAGAAACGCAATTTTCAATTTCCGAAATAACTACTTGGAAGTTTAGGAATCCTGAATTACAAACGTAGTACAGTTAAACATATACCATGCCTACCTATTTTTAATTGGGTTGCATAGTCAGGCAAATGGTGACAAAACAATAGCCATGAATGTTTTTCAAATTCCCATCCAGCAAATTCCTATAGTTTGTATAGAAAAACACAACAAATAAGTTAAGATAATAAACCTATGCAGACAGTAGAATATCAAGATAATAATAATAATAATAATAATAATAAATTTTTATAGCGCCTATATCATTTGCTCTAAGCGCTTTACAATATCTAAGTGTAAAAAAAAATAAATAAAAATTTACAATTAACATCATAGAATATCAAGATGCAAATTGTAGGAGAATATGTGATGTTTTGACAAGGACTATATAGGTTTAGAGGCTGAGAACTCTTCAGATAGAATGTATTACAACTAATGATTACAATAAATCAGATATGTTTTGAAAAATATCAGCAACACCAATTAGGAATAGCTATTACAGAAAGATTCAGTATAGCCTCAATTCAATACAGAAAATGTCGAAGCTCATATAATGATCTGCTTTGTAGCTCTAAGTGGATCACAAACTGTGCGTAAGTGGGTCACATCGTAACTTCCTTGTATTTCTAAGTTGAATAAAGGCATTTAATAAATTCAATTGTGTTTTCAAGATATCATATCTAAATAAAACGATGACCAGGATATTTTATGTTTTTCAGTCTGATTGGGGAACATGGCAGATTGCAGTAAGTGGGTTACGGCTTGTAAACTCATTCTAATCTACTTGATTTTTCATATCTGTTAAATTATTTTGAATAATAATGTTCCCCTTATCATTTTAAACAACTGGTAACAGAAATGAAGCCAAATGTTAAAATAATTTTAAAGCCCTGAAAGAAAACACTCTCAACCTTGTAAGTGGGTCACGATGGAATTGCCCTAGGCTAGAAACAAACTTGAGCCAAACATAACCTTTGCAGCACATAATTAATACTTTTTTACTGTCAGATATAAACATAAGAAAACTTTAAATGCTTGGAAAGTATAGAAATATAACAAGCATATTAGATTAGCCCAATTCGAACAGTCAGGCTGAGTTAGTCTGCTGATCTGAACTGATTGGTCGACAAAAATATCAGGAATCTTATGATCTTCTGAAAAGAAATTCGAAGCTGGGGCAGCTTACAAAATAGACATAAACTACTTGCCAATACCGCAGCATATCTTTAATAACGATGTGTTTATTTATCTAGAAGGCCTGTTATCCTATGCTTTCGAATTAAGATGGTGGATTAGCTAGCAATGATATCTTCCAAGTTCAATAGCCTAGTATAGTATTGCAGCAGTGCCATAGCAGCAACACAAGTCTTGTTGATATAAAGAAGCAATTGAAAGAAAACAGCAAATAAACTTACCTATAACATGTCCACTTCTCAGAAAAATGGATGAGAGAGAGTACGATGTCGTAAAATACGTATTGACCATGACCACCAAAACATTTCACCGAATCTCGCATGTTCAGAGCAAGTAGAAAAACAAACCATATTTCGTTTTGAACGGTAAAGTTAAAGAATTCGTTCCAGTGATAAGTAGTTGTGATATCGCAGTACATCATTTTATTACTTTCATCGTAGGCTAAACGTTCCTTGTGTATCGGGGAAACAAATACTTGTAGTTGAATTCAGTTTGTAAAACCATGGTAAAACAGTAAAATTCGTAAACTGACTGAGCTTTTCGTTTTCACACTTTTTCAAATTGGGGTCTGGATGCAAGAACGCTCGGGATTGGCTGTAAAGAAACTTCAGGAGCTGCCGACTATCGAGCAGCCTGCATGCAGACCAAAAATACAATTCAGTGTTCCCTTTACGTCTGCGTGTAGGCTCAATACTGTCATAGCGATTTATAGACTTTACGAATATTATAAAGTGCCTATAGAAAGCTTCCCAATATTTTCCATGTCAGATCATTGTAGAAAATATCCCGAATGGGTTCGAATAAATTATTTTGTGACGTATTGATTTGTTTATAAGAAACAGGCATTGTTTAATATAGAATCTATACACATAGCACATAATTGGAATTTCAGCTAATCATTAAATTTTATCAACATAAATCATATTATCTATTTCATATAGGCTAAACTAACTAACTACCATGAGTAATTTTGACAAATAATATGGAGAAGCTTTGAATTTATTAGCAATTAGCAGTGTGAATTATCCTGTTGATATTAACTAAATCGATACCCTTAACATAATTGGAATTTCAAGTAATCATTAAATTTTTTCAACATCAATCATATTATCTATTTCACCTAGGCTAAACTAACTACCATAAGCAATTTCGCTGAATAATGTTGAGAAATTTTGAATTTATTACCAAATAGCATTGTGAATTATTGTGTTGATATTCACAAAATCAGTACCTTAGCATAATTGAAATTTCAGCTAATTATTTAATTTTTTCAAAATAAATCATATTTTCTATTTCACATAAGCTAAACTAACTACCATGAGTAATTTTGTCAAATAATATTGAGAAGCTTTGAATTTATTAGTAAATAGCATTTTGAATTATCCTGTTGATATTAACTGAATTGATACCCTTAACATAATTGGAATTTCAGCTAATCATTAAATTTTTTCAACATCAACCATATAATCTATTTCACATAGGCTAAACTAACTACCATAAGCAGTTTCGCTGAATAATGTTGAGAAGCTTTGAATTTATTAGCAATTAGCATTGTGAATTATCGTGATGATATTAACAAAATCAGTACCCTTACCATAATTTGAATTCCAGCTAATTATTGAATTTTTTCAAAATAAATCATATTATCTATTTCACATAAGCTAAACTAACTGCCATGAGTAATTTTGTCAAATAATATTGAGAACCTTTGAATTTATTAGCAAATAGCATTGTGAATTATCGTGTTGATATTTACAAAATCAGTACCCTTAGCATAATTGGAATTTCAGCTAATTATTGAATATTTTCAAAATAAATCACATTTTCTATTTCACATAAGCTAAACTAACTACCATGAGTAATTTTGTCAAATAATATGGAGAAGCTTTGAATTTATTAGCAATTAGCAGTGTGAATTATCCTGTTGATATTAACTAAATCGATACCCTTAACATAATTGGAATTTCAAGTAATCATTAAATTTTTTCAACATCAATCATATTATCTATTTCACCTAGGCTAAACTAACTACCATAAGCAATTTCGCTGAATAATGTTGAGAAATTTTGAATTTATTAGCAAATAGCATTGTGAATTATTGTGTTGATATTCACAAAATCAGTACCTTGGCATAATTGAAATTTCAGCTAATTATTTAATTTTTTCAAAATAAATCATATTTTCTATTTCACATAAGCTAAACTAACTACCATGAGTAATTTTGTCAAATAATATTGAAAAGCTTTGAATTTATTAGTAAATAGCATGTTGAATTATCCTGTTGATATTAACTGAATTGATACCCTTAACATAATTGGAATTTCAGCTAATCATTAAATTTTTTCAACATCAACCATATAATCTATTTCACATAGGCTAAACTAACTACCATAAGCAGTTTCGCTGAATAATGTTGAGAAGCTTTGAATTTATTAGCAATTAGCATTGTGAATTATCGTGATGATATTAACAAAATCAGTACCCTTACCATAATTTGAATTCCAGCTAATTATTGAATTTTTTCAAAATAAATCATATTATCTATTTCACATAAGCTAAACTAACTGCCATGAGTAATTTTGTCAAATAATATTGAGAACCTTTGAATTTATTAGCAAATAGCATTGTGAATTATCGTGTTGATATTTACAAAATCAGTACCCTTAGCATAATTGGAATTTCAGCTAATTATTGAATATTTTCAAAATAAATCACATTTTCTATTTCACATAAGCTAAACTAACTACCATGAGTAATTTTGTCAAATAATATGGAGAAGCTTTGAATTTATTAGCAATTAGCAGTGTGAATTATCCTGTTGATATTAACTAAATCGATACCCTTAACATAATTGGAATTTCAAGTAATCATTAAATTTTTTCAACATCAATCATATTATCTATTTCACCTAGGCTAAACTAACTACCATAAGCAATTTCGCTGAATAATGTTGAGAAATTTTGAATTTATTAGCAAATAGCATTGTGAATTATTGTGTTGATATTCACAAAATCAGTACCTTGGCATAATTGAAATTTCAGCCAATTATTTAATTTTTTCAAAATAAATCATATTTTCTATTTCACATAAGCTAAACTAACTACCATGAGTAATTTTGTCAAATAATATTGAGAAGCTTTGAATTTATTAGTAAATAGCATGTTGAATTATCCTGTTGATATTAACTGAATTGATACCCTTAACATAATTGGAATTTCAGCTAATCATTAAATTTTTTCAACATCAACCATATAATCTATTTCACATAGGCTAAACTAACTACCATAAGCAGTTTCGCTGAATAATGTTGAGAAGCTTTGAATTTATTAGCAATTAGCATTGTGAATTATTGTGATGATATTAACAAAATCAGTACCCTTACCATAATTAGAATTCCAGCTAATTATTGAATTTTTTCAAAATAAATCATATTTTCTATTTCACTTAAGCTAAACTAACTACCATGAGTAATTTTGTCAAGCAATATTGAGAATTTTTGAATTTATTAGCAAATAACATTGTGAATTATCGTGTTGATATTAACAAAATCAGTACCCTCAGCATAATTAGAACTTCAGCTGATCATTAAATTTTTAACATAAGTTATATTATCTATTTCACATAGGCTAACTACAATGAGTAGTTTTGTTAAATAATTTTTAAAAGTTTTGATTTTATGAGCAAAAAGCATTGTGGATCTTCGTGATGATATTTTGTGAACTATTCTGGATTGCTAGATTAATTTGGGCTAAATCTGTTATCTAAGACGTAAGATAATAGAAACTTCAATCAATTATAAAAGTTTGCTGTATATTATAATTTCTACTTCAAGATCCATTATCTAGCTGTTAAACAGTGTAGAATATTGAATTTATGAGCCAAGAGCACAAAACAGTATGAATTTATAGGGCTAATTTTAACAAAATTGATACTCTATATTTTTATAAATCAAATACATGACAGCAAGCAAATTTAAACTAGGCTAGCAAATTTCAATAATTCAAGCAATTTTAGTCTAGCGTAGAAAAATTTTCTTGATTCAAGAAAATATATTCTTTATGAAATATTCACACCACTTATTTTCTTGTTTTAAGAAAATGTGTTGCTTAAAACAAGAATAAAAGCCTACCCTAGCAAATGGATTTTCCTGTGTACATTTTTTCAGATTTTTCTAGCGCACAGTTAATTTGAAATGCACATCACTGAACTAATATAAGGAGAGGTGTCAATTTCTCCAATTTTGTATACATAGAAATTACTATAAAATTACTTTTGTCGGGTGAATACGTATTACCGTATAGCGTAAGACATAATCTTAGATACGCTTATAAGAGAGCAAAAACCCGGGTTTTCAAAAGTCTTTCAAAAGTCCACTTTCAAAACGTCTACACAAGGCTAGATTTATCTATCTTGTTTACATAAAACGCTGTAACTCCAATATTTCTAATCGGTTTTTCGTTGAAATTGGATTTTTCTTCGATTCTGTAGCTCCAGGTCGATATTTTTTTTATTCAAATTATTCAAAATTACTTTTGTTATTCATATCTAATCAAATTTCATGTGGATTAATACTGCTTATGTAAAAAATACATCTAAATGTTAATCATGATTTTATCTTGTATAAACAGATTCATTGAATAGTTTTACTACACTATAGCATTGTATCCTAAAACAAGGCCTAGTAGTTGCCAATATTTATATAGACCGTATCGCCGCGAAACGAAAGTGGACTTTTTTAAACTCGGGTTTTCCGTTTTCCATAAATTCCTGTTTAGACGACAGAAAGACCCGGGTTTTGCAAAGTCTGGTTTGAGAAACCCGGGTTTCCTGTTTATGTCTACACGTGAGGGCGATCCAGACTAAATTTCACCCGGGTTTCATAAATCCACTTGCCGTGTAAACGCAGCCTTAGTAATGTTTTCATATAACATTTAGATCTGCTTTAGTTTGTCGTGGATAGATACAAATCTTGCCTCAAAGATTATGAGTTTTGTCCACTACTGTAAATTTCGTTAAAGATGCCCGAAGGACTATATGAGAGAAAGGTGTATTCATAATGAAAATGATAGATAATCTTTGACCCTTCAGAAATCATTCCTTCTATAATTCTCTGCATTCATTGAGTACTTTCATCGATATTTTTCCTATAAATGTACATTTATAATTCTACTGTAACTGGAATTAATGTTTGCTTCTGTTTTTTTTTTCAAACCGCATTGTCTCTACTGTGTCTTTACGGTTATTCTGATGTTTTGTAAAAGATTACGGCATTACGGCCACGTCATGACACGAAAACATGCAGACAAAAACATGGTCTATGTCCGGCTATCTATCAGTTTGAAGGTTCTTTTAATATCTATATCAGGGGGCGGATTCAGAATGCTGCAAAAGGAGCACTTGCACTACTCAAAAATTTTGAGCTCTGATGGAGATGCTGATCTTTTCATTACTTTTCTTCTTGAAAACAATGCCGTTGTGACAAGGTTCTGTCTAGTGACATCATATTTGTTCGAAGTAAGTTGAATGTAGCATTGATAGTATGCTTATTTTCGATTTTGCCATGCTTTAATAAATTAAGGACTCAAAAGTACAAGCACATTCCTTATCGCTCTTGTCATTACATCTACATTTTCGGCTGCATTTGCTCTTGACTGGTAGCCCTGATATTTATTGAGTATGTGAATATACAGGATGACTTTTGTTGCCATTTACTTACTTCACAGACAGTGACTGTTTCAATCAAAATTAGGACTTACAAATTTGATGTGTATGTGCTGGGTACTTACATTTCATAGCATTTTCCAGTGACGACAATAATTGCTTTCGCAATTGCTTCCAGGTGTTAATGATTGTTCATTACTATCAGCCATAGATACCTAAAAGATACATTTAAAAGTACAACATCAATGACGATCATCATCAATGGCATTTTTGAAGAAGTTAATAGAAACATAGCGTATAACGTAATGGCAGTAAAGTTACCTTAATAATTAAATACTGAATCGAGCTTGATTGATCATGTTTTGTCTTTCTAACTTTTTTGTTGTTGTCAAACCAAACAGTACCCTTACCCTTCCAGTATAAAAAGCAAACATATATTTTCATCAAGTACTGTAGGATGGCATTGTATATTCACCTATTTGATGATTAGAGATGTCGGTGAATTCATAGGCGTAGGGGCAAATTTCCAATTAGGGGGGCAAAAACGGTTTTGCCCGAAAAAAAATTTCCGGGAAATGTTGTTATAAGAGATAACTCACATGCAAAATTGCAGAAGATATATCATAGGATACAAACACAAACATCATAGGCCTCCTTCAGCCCCACAAGTTTCTTAATACCGTCATTACATAATTAGTGAAACATATTAATTTTACATTCATTTTAAGCAATTATACGATTATATAATTTTTTTGCTGAGTTCAATAAGCCGTTATCAGCTCTTCCATTCCTCCTTCAACTTAGCTTTACGGTGTAAATAATAATGTTCATTTCTCCCTGTAGTGGATCGTTATAAAGACCGTTTTAGTCATACCTGGTTCAAGTAGGCCGTCCTATTTTAGGCATTTACTTTTATTTCCTGAGACTGTTTGGACACCTTTGCACAGAATATTTTGCTGCATATAACAGTCTATATTAGGCACCGTAAAATACATTTTTATATGCAGCACTGGGTTATGTATTCAATTTGAAAGAGTGAGACACGCCTATTTTATGGCAAATAGTGAGCCAATAGTAACCGCTCTTAAATAGTAGTCTTTTAAATAAATCAAGTTAATATAGCGAAAATGTTCACGTTGCGTTGAAGAAATACCGAAGTTCAAATTGTTTAGCAACAATCAATAATGGAACAATCATGGAAACAACTATGAAGAGGAATAGGCACCTGAAAGAGTTTGGTGTTAGATAAACAGCTTCTGTTACTTTGGCACTTTATTGATTTGCTTCCCTAATCCCTATGTGATCTGATGCAAAGAATTGTTGCGAGCGGAGCGAGAAAGAAAATTTGGATTATTGTTTACTGATTAATTTCATTATATTTTTCAGGATAATGTTACGTATAACCCGCGAAATACCGAATGACTGAATCATTTTATAGCAAAGAGATATAGCTTGATCTGCCCGAAAATTGGCCTAAAAAATTTCCACTTACACATTTGGGTCAATGTAACCGTGCTCATGTCATCACAGTCGTAATCGACTTTAAAGTATAAAGCGTGTAGCTGAGTTCTGGATTTTTTATATTGCAAAACGGGTGGGGGTGGAATCGCCAAAATCATTTAGCGATATAGCAACAATCATTTAGTGATATAGCAACAATCATTATTGCATAAAATTATGAATATTAGATTGGAACATGATAAGAAGAAGGCTTGCGAGTAGGCTTACAATGCATAGTATACTCCTGTTCATAAAACTGTTTTTGTGAAGTGTTGAATTTTATTAATACACAGTAAATTTCCAGAACACTTTCAATCACTGTAACACAAAAAACTTGTAATTTGTTGATTTGTCCGAATATTTCTCTCAGATGCGTTTGGGGGGCAAATGCCCCCTGCCCCCAGCTCCTACGCATATGGGTGAATTGCTACTCAAATTACCTGAAACCTTTCAATTAAGCTTTCTGCCTTTCAGAATGAGCCTCAATGTCAATTTTTAAAAGGTAGCATAAGCTATATTAACCAAAATATTACCCGATGGCATACTATCTATCACTACAAAGTCATAATGATATATAACTGCACTTAAAAAATATTGAAATAAATACACCTTGCATGATGTTCCGATGTCTCTACTTTCTTTTTTCATTTCAAACATAATTCAAATACCACCCCTTGTGAATTCGTCCCTATTTGCAAACAGAACATAAAATGCTATTGATGTATATTGTATTATTAGCCAATACAGTCAAAACCCTCTATCAATTATGATTAAAACTACAGTTAATTGTCATTACGCCGTTTTCATTTGATCCATGTTATTTTAATTTGAATCAATTTATCTTATACTACGAAGTAGCGACAAATAAAACACACGATAATCTGCAACAGCTTCAATTTATTCCAAAATCATCGTCATGCAAGTAAAAGAGAGAGAGAGAGAGAACAGGTTTTATATCGTATTTATAGTTAAAAAGTAGTTTACACAATCTATTGAAATTTGGGGCTCTATACGACTATACCACACTAAAAAATGCATGAAATATTATGACGGAAGAGATGGTCTACAGCGGTACTTATTAAAGATACAGTACACAACAAATAAGAAACAAATATGAAATAATAATTACTGTTATACAAAGAAAACAAAGCATAGAAGGTAAAATGTTCTATCAGAGTGGTCACAGATATTTTAATTTTTATTGTCCAGCAAGTGTTGATAATGAAAATATTGCCAACCTGAGTGGCCGACATGACTGTAATCCAACAACACAAAATATTATCAACGTTAAGGCATGAAAACAAGTAAACTACGTAGTGCCCAATCTTTAAGTTGCACCCCCATCTTCTTTCCAATTTCCAGTATCAAATTTATTTTATAATTTATACAATTATCATAGAGTTTATTATTACAAACAGCAAAACTTGAAAATCCCGCTAATAATGTGGCTAGAAGATATGTTCTTCAACATACTTCATCCAAGAATGATGGTCTTCAAAAATTCTTGTACTTCAATATTCCATGGCTGGTACATTTGTGTAAGACTTTTAGTATTTTCCGTAAGTGCATGTCAAGACAAACAGAAAGCATATGTCACATTAATGTTATGATATGTTATGCAAAGGTTATGTTATGATATGTTATGTTATGTTATGTTATGTTATGTTATGTTATGTTATGTTATGTTATGTTATGTTATGTTATGTTATGTTATGTTATGTTATGTTATGCTATGCTATGGTATGTTATTGAGCCCTTTTAGATGCATGTATGCATACAATTAACTATCATTTCAATATACAAAATATAAATTTCAGTCAAAACGGCATTTCCATTATTTTAGCATCTTGTTCCCAAATTTCTGTCATTAAATGTGCAAGCCATGCTGCAGCTTCTTATCAATAAATGCAAATTGAAATTCAGATAACTATGGCGTAGTAACTACAATATGAATATTTGGATTTTTATTGGTTTTTGATAAACAAGTTATTATCAGTATATTAATGTGTGAAATATGTTATCATATCTTACGATAATTGTCCAGAATTTTAACGCTGTGGAAGAAGATAGCCATATTTGGTTTTGCGTTTTATTAATTAATTGTGTGTAACAGATAATAATGCCTGAAGCTGAGTAAATATAAATAGAATATACAATGTGCATTATGTATTCTGCATATACGAAATACATATATTTTCTTGAATGTTTTTTTTCATTTGGCACACCATTTATTATATAAGATTCCAGCTTCCAGGAAAATTCCTTCTTTTTGCTTGGCTTACTAGCGAATCGTAGACAGTCCCCCTCATCGCAACTCCCTGTATCTGGCATATGCAACACTTTCTCTGATTGAGATTTTGCAGTGATGAGGAAACGGTTTCCATTTCTATGACTAGGAATCAAATTAAAACGCGTTGAATTGTCCCCTGCAGTGGAATTACCACTGTCATGAACAAGAACTGAATCTTTAATTTTAAATTTTGCTTTGCTACCAAGCTGATCCCAATTTTGATGGTGTATGTAATAATAACCTTCATCGTCCTCTTCAAATTTGATGCCTGCCTTCTCTTTTAATTGATAATCATTTAGGTAGCATACTGTTCTGGCTAGGAAGTGTCCCATATTTGGTTGCAACTCGTCAGTAGCGCAAATATACCATTCTGGCCATGCATCCGATGTTAGCACTTATAAATGATTTTCAACTGGATAGGAAACATTCTGCATTAGAACACCAACTAAATCCATCGCGTTGTCAGTAAGGATGGAAGGCTTGTAAAAGGAAGTTGTAGTTTTTCTTCTTACATTTTGCAATATCTTTAGCGTCATCGCAATTTTGAGACCTCAGAAATCGTAAGACCGTTCTGGATTCTTTGAAATTTTTCCCCGTAATTTAGCAACAGAATCGAAGTGAGATGGCATTTTCTCAGTTCTGTTTATAAACTGTGCCAGTTGCACCTGTAAGAATGTGTCTAACGTAATCAATTCAGAATAGGGCAGCTATTATCTTTATAAGTCTTTTAGCTTCCTGGTATGTTTTTGCACCTCTTCCTATTCTAGTTTCAACTTCTCCAAGCTGGGTTCTTTTTCTAATAGCTTCTACAACACGAAGTACACGGCTAGGTTCGAGATATGTGATCGAATTTTCCTTTCCATGAAGAACATCTAAGCCATCCACAAGTACTTAAACATTGATAATCAGTTTTCTAACTCCATTTATTGCCCCTAGTAACACATCGTCGTTTGCTTTCCTGACTATTTGGTTAACCATCTCCTCAATCCCAACTTCAATATCGTCTTTACTCATTAATCCAAAAACGGAGGATATTAATCCACCTGCAGCAGACAAAACTAATCCATATTGTGGGAATAGTACACTATCACCCAACAAGATATCATCTATTCCAAAAAATATTGCATAATTGTCAGTACTATCTTGAAATTTTGGTAGAGCAGTACTAATTGAACCAACCAAATCCTTGAATTTTGTTTTTATAGCAATCCCTTTAACAGCAGATAGTGCGCTTCCAAATTGTTTTTGAGGCAAAAGGAAAATACGACAAAACTATTTTGAATGAATCAAATGTATATGTTATTAAAACTTTAGTGAACAATGCTAGATTTCAGTTGGTTTGATGAACTTTTTTATTCTTTTTTTTGTTCTAGATTCAGGCCCGGATAGAGGGGGGTCTTGTATGTCAATTGACAAACGTTTCTTTTCTCTCAATGACGTAATCATGACGTAATCTGGTTTTCTGCATAATCATGTCTATGAAGTAGGACCTTCTTAATCGAATGATCATTGCAAACGTTATCGCTCCCTACACTTATTCAATTGAACAGCTTGCATCAATCAAATGATCTCAGTCCACTGTGATTGGGTAATGATCAGAGGCTTTAACAATTGACCTACTTTGATAACAATCGACATGATTTCTGTTTGGCACCTGATTGGTTAAAGATTGAAATTTTGATTGTCTTCGATAACAATTGACAAACTTTGTAACAATCGTCATATAGAAAATGTCAAACTGCAGATTGAGGCAAGTATTTGATTGGAAGAAACTCAAGCCTGTCCTTGCTTTACGCAATATGATTGGTTCTTAAACAGTTGAAAAACTACTTCAATCTTGGGCATATTTGACAGAGAGATAATCTGAACAAGGGCACATGATCGTTAAAGAAATTCAAAAACAACGAGCGGTAAACTTACTTGTTTTGACACACGGTCATTTTGTTGGCGTGCAGTCAGGAGCCATGACTGCTGTTTTGATCACTTACTCACTTAGTATACAGTATATTCGAACATTTAAGCTATTATCTGAGCTTTGATACGTGGTGGAGGATTATCTTAGGAGGACGTCAGACGGCGAACGTTATTTTATCTGCAGTTTTGGCCAAATCGTAAAATCGATTCAAGTTGTCATTTTCCCATATATATGTCCTCGAGAATATGGAATTACCAATGCGACTGTTAACTTTGTGAAACAAAAATAATTGGTATCTCGCTATTCATTTACATTATTGGTTTGCTTTACAAGTTTATCGCAGCTCAATGAATTGTTTACTAAGCTACACTTTTTTTTCTCTGGATGCCTAATTATGAACTGATATCCAGATTTAGCAAACTCAAAACTGGTCAATCATTAATTAAGAAAGATATGTTGGTTTCTTTCCTAGATTATGAGCCTACTGTATCAATACGAGATGAATATGATCACTGCTCAAATGATCTCATGTACGTTTGTTTTGATTTTGATTTATTGGATTGTGGAGAACCGTAGAACTGATTCCAGCGGCGATTAGCTACGATTAATAGTCAAAGATCAGAAGGAACATCAGTGCTGTTTGTTGATGATTAATTTAACAAGCTAAATATACTATTTAATTTATATTTTATCACTATGCTTTTAAATTTGATTGAACAACGTACATAACATATATTTACACTTTCGCCAAGATAGATTTCAGTTTGCACGCAGGCTAATATTGATTTCATTTGGTAATTTAATGTAACGGTATCAAATAGAAATAGAAACAATAAAATATTCCCTTTTTATTAAACAAAATAAATGATGAGGGGAGTTGCTGGTGCCGGGGGACTGTTAAATGACTATTTATTTCCTCTTCCAGGGCCATTGCAGTAGGGGGGTCTCGTCCCCTCATATGGGCGTGGCGATTTGATTACGTCATTTTGACAGGGGTATTCAAAATCCTGTATCCGGGCCTGTCTGAATTTATAGTTGTTTCTTACAATTATTGGGCTGTCCCTGCCTATTGTCGCTCATGGCATCATAAATATTCACGAATCAGACGGTCTGGCGAAGTTCAAATAATCGTAAAAACAGAGCTTCATTATTATTTACAAAACAAACACATTTACGAGAGAACAAAACAAAGACACATTTGCTTCAATTCTTACTCATCTACACGAAATAATCAGAAATGAGGCATTGGACTTAACCCAAATAATTTTAAAGAATAAACTTTCTAGAAAGATTTAGAATCAATTTATTTGAAGTTTTGCTATTCATCTATATATATATATAGAGTAAATTGTGTTTTCATAACTGCATGCTGTTTTTATGTTCCAGTTAACCGTAAGAGTATATTCGACCGCATCTCTATATTAATAGTATTGTCTGTTTGTAAATAACTTATGTGTGGTCTGTCCGCGTAATTGCTAGTATGGACATATAACATGTACCCATAAAGTAATGACATGTGCTCTATTAAAAGTCATTATCATGTTTATATTTTAGTTTAACAAATGTAAAAAAATTCCTTACATGCATTGTTTCAATTATAATTCTAAAAATTCCTAGCATTTAAATAACAAACTCTATTCAATTTTAAACTTATAAATTATGTACTTTTCAAAAATTTTATTCTTTTGAAAATGGCTGAAGATATCAGTCGAAACGACGTTGAGTATAATAAAATCCAGAAATTGTTGCAACTGACTTTTGTTTTAAAATGTTTCAAGAGGAAACTTCTAATCAAATAGATGATTTATGATGAAAATTGTTTAATATATGTACATTATGTTTATAAAATATTAACAAAGAGTAACCTGCGAAGCTGGGTTCAAAGTGGGCAGAGTAGAATTTGAGACATCCATGGGGACTGTCACTGTTTTACGAGTTTGATAATGACATTTGTATAGTATATATATTATATGTAGTTTATAAACACTGTTATTAAACAGTCTACAACTTTGATTTAAAAGAAACACGGGAAACTTGATGTAGCTTGAAAAGTATTCTTGATATCAATATTGTACGTTCTAAATTAAAACCTTTTCTGATGAACATAATTCGTAAGTGCGATTAATCACCTTTCGAAGAACTTGACCAATTTTTTTTTAGAACAATTATACAGTATATATACTGACTATACAATGATTAATATTTATTACTATCAACGATATAGTAATTAAAAGTTTCTTCGAAAAACATTTTAGTATGAAAGATAGCGACAAAAAATCACGATTAAATTTGTTCCGACGTTTCGACAACAGCATTGTTGAAACGTCGGAACAAATTTAATCGTGATTTTTTATCGCCATCTTTCATACTAAAATATCAACGATATATAAGTTAATTGTCTGCCTTAGTATCTTACATGAATTATTAAACTGCAATTAAATTCCATGAGCAGGACTTCTTATTAGGTGGTATGGTGTGGAATATCAGATACTTGAAGTCTTCTTGGATATGTAATGACTGTCCCGGAAGGGAATCCACGCCGATGAGGAACTGATTACCAGCTCTATTCTTTGGAACAAGGCAAATTTTGAAGGCGATGGACTTAACAGGGTATGCATCATCTAATGATAAAATGTTTTTTCCGTGTCTTTTGGCTTGATGCAGCTTTATACTCTTATTTCGAGAGTATCTGCTTTCTGTGTGATAAACATTGTAGCATCCATCGTCCAATCTTTCAAACCATAGCATTAGCTTGGATTCAAGAATATCAAGTTTCCCTTTCTTGCATTTTTCTATTACCTTTTCAATTTTACCATTAGGAGCGAGCATCGCAGCTGTATTTTTACAGATATATTGTCTAGGTAATCCATTAAGAGCTAGACTATAACGCTGGTTACTATTTGGATATGTCACATTT
Organism: Haliclystus octoradiatus; assembly: GCA_916610825.1. Taxonomy (NCBI): domain Eukaryota; kingdom Metazoa; phylum Cnidaria; class Staurozoa; order Stauromedusae; family Haliclystidae; genus Haliclystus; species Haliclystus octoradiatus. The sequence goes on along the minus strand of OU744454.1, from coordinate 15,070,363 downwards.
TGTTTTGGTACTCGAAATATGTTCATCACATGATCAATGAAAACATAATTCTTACTTCTCTCGATTGGATGAAAAGTATGTAGAAGTATATAGTTTTTCATCTGATCACATTTTGTAACATTCTTCTTTTCATCACAGTCTTGGGATCTCAGGAAACGCAAATTATTACCATAGATGATAACATTACTATCAACTGCGCTTACAATATCATCATACCTATGACGCACTTTTCCTGTTTTGTTTACAAAATCAGCTAATTGCTTAAGAAGAATGGTTCTTGATAATGCCAACTCAACATACACAGTTATTATGTTCATTGTTGCAATTCCTTCTTTATCATTATTCACCTTTCGCTTTATACGTGAAGCAATTTTACCCAAGTGATAAACTACGTCAGCATTTTCTACTCTATCAATTAGAGAATCCAAAGTAAAATCTGTTATATTCTTTTCCGTTCCATTGTAGCTTTCAAGTGAACGTTTTGCATCGACAAGCAGAGCTTTCACACCATTCATTGAGTCAATTAACTCTTTTTCAAACGCTGTGTCGATAACCTGTTGAATCACCTTGTCCATTCCAACACCAGCTTCCTTGTGGTTCATTAAACTTAAAACAGTAGTCAATAACCCACCAACCACAGCTAAAGGAACTCCATAAGGTCCTGTTACTAAGCCTATCCCCATCATTATCTCACCAATACCAGTTAATATTGCCATTGTGTCAGTGCTATCTTGAAACTTAGGTGCAGCAGTAGTAATCGAACCAACTAAAGCTTTATACTTCGATTTTAATTTTTTTCCTTTTGGCGTTGGATGTGAATCCAATCCATTGAATGTTGCCTCTAGTTTGCCTAAATCCGTAATGAAAGCTTTGTGACTAGGGATTTTACCATTGATTTCCAACGCTGTCATCGAAAGCCTCACTTCCTTAGCAAGATATTTATATGAGATTTCTTCGCATATTGATGAGCAAACGCAGGTGAAGACAATTATCAAACCGATATGTGAGCCAAAATCTTTCAGTAAAACCATAATGTAAGATGTGATATTTTTATTCTTTATGTAGTGAAACGTATCGTTCTTCACAGTCAAATTCGAACTGCTATTTGGATTTTGAGATCCCCATTGATGGTGAACCTAGCATAGAACTGAAAGATCCGAGAAAATGAATTCCATGAAGCCTTCAAATCTCACGCTTAATGGATTACAATTACTTGTATTGATAACAAATAAGGTCAAGAGATAAATTGATCGAAAATTCATTGAAGATTATCTTGTATTTTGTAAACAAAAAATGGAACGATTAAATCCAACAATTCCTTATCTAAAAATAAAATATTCATATTCATAAATGTTTTTAAAATTCTTTATCTAAGCGGCGGATATAGCATTGAAGAGTAAGAGAATTAAGTTATATATGCAGTCAACAAAAGAAAATGAATTAGCTTTCCCCATTTGATTCATTTTCGTTCAAGCAAATGAACAAAGGTCGAACACATGAAGTAGATAGGCTTGTTTGAGTCAAATTGTTTGTTTAATTCATTCAATCGGTTCAAGAAACAGAAAAAGATTCAACACACTTAACCTTATACAAATGATTTATATCAACAATACAGAAAAACGCAAAATAAAACCATCCTCCATCAATAATCACGAAACTAGCACAAGCCATTAACCAAAAAATTAGCATTATATCATCAAATAATGAAAAAACACTAATCAAGCCAAACCAATTTACGAAAACGCACTAAAACAAAGCGGTTATGATAACTGACTGACTACAGAGTATATATTTAGCCGCAGGGAAAGCACACATTCCAATAATAGAAGAATAGAAGAAGGAAAATCACATGGTTTTACCAACCATACAGCAAGAACGTACGAACTAATATTGGCTTTTTACATCCGATTTATAAACATTTCCCTGACTCTCACAAACTCCACAAAATTCCAACAAGAACACGATTCAAGTTAGCTACAGCTGCACAGACACTATAGGCAGAACAATAAATAGTCATAACAACCAACTCATCAACGACCATCAAGAAAAGAGCGAGAAAACTTGCAACTGTAAAATAAAGAACAAGTGCCCCCTTAACAACAAATGCTTAACTACTAATATAGTATACAACATAACAGTAACAATACCTTCAAACAATACCAGCTATAATTATTTCGGACTAGCGGAAAAGCTAAATGATTAAGAATGGTGACAATGATTTCTTAGTGTGAACACGTATATGCAGAGGTATTCAATGTTGAATCTACCCTATTTTTCATCAGTCACTTTTTCCAAACTCGGGACGATAGTAGGAATGGCGAGATGACTTACTATAGGAAAAAGAACTCCTTTTTCCTATAGTAAGTCATCTTGTCATTCCTACTAAAGGACAATTGAAAACTTTAAAAAATCGCATCTTCTTTCGCGCCGAATCAAAAGTTTCTAACGTCCAAGTCAGCTATGTCTACACCTTTTGTACACCATTTCTGCTTCGAACGAGTTCATTTAGCTTAGAAACATAGAAGATACAAGGACATTTAGTAGTTCAAATAGCGTTTTTCTGTAAGTCAAACACCTGACAAAAACTTCTCACAAATTGAGGTGATGTCTACGTAAAACAGCGGGTGCGCCGTCCTAACCGCAGGCCGCGGAGGATGATTGAGACATTTTTGACAGAAAAAAGTAAATCCAACAGCTAAAACCCCTTAAATTTTATGTAATTTCTTAATAAATTATATCTATTGCAAGCAGAAGCAAGCAGTAAATGTTCCCTAGGGTGTGGTCACAGCTGACTTGGAAGTTAGAAACTTTAAACTTCGCACGAAAGGAGATACGATTTTTTATAATTCTGATTCTGAATGCCTAATAAATAGTTAAAGGAGCAACATTGACCGGCGGTCGCTACGAGCTCAACTTGAATTAAGCTTAGCGTAAATTCAACGATCAATGTCAGTTATGGCTTAGCAAGGCTTCAAATTTCAAGTTTCATCATGGTTTCTGGTACAGAACAATACAAACGACAAACACGCACGTGACTCTAAGCGCCTACAGCCAACCGGTCAATTTTGTTCCTTTAAAGTTGATAAAGGTCTCAATGGGTACGAATGTCTACCTGCTTGGCCTGGAATTGTATAACAAAGCTTAAGAAATCAATATCGTAAAATGTTTAAGCAGCCAGTTGTTGTTGTTGTTGTTGTTGTTGTTGTTGTTGCTGATTTAGTGGTCAAAATTTAGACTGGCAAATAAAGGGAAATAAGCCACCAAATCATATGGCCGAAATTTTACAATTTACAATTGCGATACTAAAATTTGAACTTCAAACTTCAAACTTCGGCTGAACCGAATGTATGGCATTATGGTCTGCTGTTGGGTGTTAACTCTGTCTGCAGTCGAACGAATGAAATGTTGACCGTACATACTATTCTGCAGTAGTAAAAGCAGAAAATGCGTGTGGTGGGGGAAGCAATCTTCTTTCTAACAGCAAAAACTTACTTCAAATATTTATTTGCTTATTTTGCATTGCTGGTAGTGTGTATCGTGTGACGATGTAAACATCTCCGCAGCAAAATGGTAAACCTTCAACAGCTTAGTTTACAGATAATAATTTATTGGAAATATATGAAATCCTGTTTAAATAAAGGATTCATTAATGAAAAAGGAAAAATCAGTTTTGCAGCTGTTTGAAAAAAGGAGCTAAGGAAATTTGTAGCTCCAAGATATAGATCCAATTTCCAAAAGCCTGTCGATCATAAAGTTAATAGAACTTATTCTGATTGCATATTTTATTGGTGACGATAAAAACTTAAAAGAAGTTCTAATGATATTTTACTGAATTAAAGCATGATTGGGATTTTGAAAAACCTGTAACAGCAATAAATCGAACGCTAATGGTTCTACAGTATTTCAATGTTTGTTACGAATGATTTGATTTCAATTTGATTTGATTAAGTTTGTGGCATATTTCTTGTCGACAAAATTTGATTTAGTGTCTTCCTTAATGTTTGATGATTACGACTGTAAGATAGCTATTATGTTGATTGTAGGTAAGCTGCCATCACGCGGATTATAGGCCGCCTTCACATTTTCAATTGTTTTCTTCTGTGCTATATTTACGTGTTAGTATCATTAATTCCATTCATTTTAACATCTCGCAAGGTTTTTGGTATAATAAAGTACATAAAAAGTAAAAGGCTAGCTTCTGACATGGAAAGATGAGGATCGATTCTTTCAATTAAAAATTTAAACAAATCTAACAAATTCGATCCGAAAAGATATCATTCACATCGTGTTACAAGAAACGCTCGAAAATACATTTTCTTCTCGTTCAAATGGGGTGGCATGCAACGAAGGGAAACTAATTATATTATTAAGTCATAAATTCGTTGCTTGTTCTCTAAAGACTGCAGAAAGCGTCTGTCAGATGTCTTTGAGATAGTGTTTCTGCGAAAATCAAAATAAAAAGATTAGGTTTTTTCACTTTTAATATATGAATATTGTTTTACTTCGTATAATACTTTCAAATCCTAGATACAAATCTATGAGCTGTTTGCGTGTAATTGCTGAACGATTTCAACAAAATTATTTGTGATTGTGGAAGACTTCTGTTGACATGCTCAAACAGGATTATAAAACAAAATTTGGAGGCTTTGTAAAAATAAAATGAATTTGAGATGTCAATTTCGGACTATCAATAACTATAGGCTTTTAGACTGGTGAGAGATGTAAGACAGGTTACTGTTAAGATTATTACAATATTGGTTTGATAGACTACGATTTTCATTTATTTTTTACGCCCGCCATCACAGGTTTCGGTTTGTCTTCATTGACTCATTTATCACCTTTGTACGTTTGTTTATATTAATAATTCATCGCGAAAAGGTTGGCAATAAAAATATTTGTTTCATAGAATGTCAATTCAGCCCATGAATATATTCTAGTTCAAGGTTGTTATCAGCATTAACACAAGGGGTGGTAGACAGAATATTATTTACCGGGATTATTTAATAACAAACCGATTCTCCTAATCAATATTTTATTACATATTCAAAGTTGAAAATATGAAACAGATTTATTATGCTATCAATTTGATTTGCTTCTATTGCTACACTGGCAAAGAAGTAAAAAAAATACATTTGTAGAGAAGATATCTCATATCTCGATCTTGCAGCAGAAGTCAAGACCGCAAGGACTATAGGATAGCAACCAATATTCAAGGACCACGTCTATAGAAGCTTCAATGAAGGTACTTACTGATTTAGAAATAAATTTGAAGGGAATGCACATATGTACACAGGCTGGTATTAAAGGAATGCTTGCGAAAACAAAATTCAAAGACTTAGTTGGTTCAATAAGTACTGCTCACCTAAGTTTAAAGAGAGCACAGACACATCTGCCATCATGCCCAGGGGGTAACTCCAGCTCTTCAGGGACGAGGAGGTGCCAAACCCAAAAAGTTCCAAAACTTCTGTTGATGCTACCAAAAAAATTCCAAAAATTAAAAAATGCTAACCAAAAAGTTCCACCAGGTTGATTGATTTTAAGTAAATACACAAAAATAATGCAAATTTGTTTTCAAATTCCTTGAAAAAGTGAAAAATAGGATACCCAAAAGTTCCAAAATTTGAAATGTCATACCCAAAAAGCTTTTCCCAGCTGGAATATGGACCCAAAAAAGTGGCACGTCCCCGTATAGCCGTCATCTGGGAGTTACCCCCCGGGCCATCATGTCTGATATAGGTGATATTATGATGGGAGCTTCCCGTGGAGCTGGTTTTCTATTTCCTCCATATGGTTTTATTTTAGCTTTTGCAGGTGGATTAATGTCATCTGTCTTTGGTATATGATGAATAGTGATGATGTTTCTGATAGGATTGACAAAATCGTGAGCTAAATTGTCAATGGAGCACTCGAGACAGCCTTAGTAGATGCGATATCAGGTTTTAAAAGCGTGGTTCTACTTAATAAAATGCGCGTCGATCATCTATGTGGAAAAAGGAACTCGACGACTTTATCTAAGATGGAAAGTGTATTTCATCAGGCAGAGTTATGAAGATTATTGCTGCGTATGCTGATTTGATTTTATCGGAAAGATTTTTGAGAATGGAGCTAGCGGTGTGCATTAACATAACAGGATTGATGCCAGGGAATTTCGATTCCATGATTAAAATATGGGAATCTCAATCCAGACAATACAGACTTTTAAGATCTCAGGATTGTGTTTCCGATATTGATGATTCAGAATATGAGGATAAATTCTATTATCTTTTACTAGCTATCTATCCAATTAAAATTAATCCAGATTTCCGTCCGATATCAAACCTCAAATTTGTTAGCAAAAGCATTGAAAAGGTGGCTGCAACACAAACAAAGAATTACATACATGAGAATGGACTCGATGAATTATTTTGATCTGCCTATAAAGCATATCACAGCACAGAGACAGCCTTGCTTAAGGTTCATAACGACATTTATCAAGCCCTAGATAAGAGGAATTATGTCATCCTTCTTTTGCTTGATTTTTCTGCTGCCTTTGACACGGTAGACCATGCAATCCTTTGATCTCGCCTCAGGTCAAGATTTGGAATTCAAGGAAAAGTATACCCAGCAAACACTGACTGTCAGGGGACGTCCCCAGTGAGTCTGGAAGGTTTCACAGCGGTCAGTCACAATTATACAGCTATACAACGTCCCTCAACGTCGTGTCAGGGTCCCAAACACTTTTATAAAACTATTTTCATGTGTTTACGTCATAAGTGCCGACTAGGTCGCAAAATTACGGCTTGGCAACCTACGTATTTTTGATCGATTGGAGACGTATGTAAGCAATATCACACCCAGTTTGAATTGCAGAAAAGAGGCGCCAGAAAGTTTCACAACACATTTTTATAACGGCCGCTCTGGAGCTTCCGTGTTGATGAAGTTGGATTTTAATTAATCGTTCAATATCTCTCGGGATTTTTAAAGGTAAGATGCTCTTGAAAATTCAATACAGTTTAGCTATTGAAAATATATACTTGCTGATTGTTTATACTGAGGTAGTCTTATGTTTGCTTTATTGTAGATTAGATTTCAATTATTGTTTTCGACACAGTTTTTGAAAGCGAAATGTCTACTTCTTCGATGTGTCGCTGTCGAATAAATGAGACTGCCAGGTAAAATATTACAACCTCATTGCTATAGTTCAGTATAAACTAACTAATGTTTATAATAATACTTTTAATGATCTTGAATTCAAGCTTATTTATCTGCAGCTGAATTGAAAAACCGAATAACAATGTTACCTTCGCCGCTCATTCCATCAAACTTATACCGAAGGTAAACCTATCAAAACGCTGCCTAATTATTCTTCAAAACATCATTTTTTAGTTGTCTATATTTCATGTATTGTATGATCATACTATACCAGTTACTGACCTATAATTTCTATATATTTATTTATCTACAGCGCTGAATTAATAAACAAATTTCCTTCACCTTACATCGACATTTTCCCAGAGGTAAATATATCAAAGACGCTGATTTAATCCTTAATTCTTACATGATGTTTGAGTTGTCTATATTTATGCTTTAATATTAATAATAATATTCTTTATTATTTCTGTTAAAGATTTAATCTGAATCGCTAGTGATATGGCCAGCCACGCCGAGAGGAACATATTTGGAAATATATTATTGGGTTTTATTGCAACAAAATAGCTGATGTATTCCTATAAGATCTACAACTACTTAGAACTTCGATGTTGGATTATTATTACAAAAGATGGTTATAAAATCTGGGATTTATATTATTAGCAGACATTGTTTACGGATTTGGTTATCACAACGAAAGTACCTGTGGATTTAGCTACTAATGGCGTATCGAATATATTATTTGTATTGACAATTTGCGTGAAATTTATCAACATTCATTAAAGGAATTCCTTTAACTAACTTGAACGGTAGAAGATAAACACTTGTAAGAAAGATCTCATAACTATCATTTTAACTCAACTATGAACGTTTTAATTTATGTTTAATAAATTGAATGCGTTTGAAAACACAACACTTTATAGTTTTCTTTCATTTTAAATACTTTTAAACAGAATAGTGTGAACTGTGACCTTCATGCGTGGCATATATTGCCAAAGGCGAGGCAAATATCTCGCAAATCAACGTCAGAGTTTAGTCACCGGAGGGTCTCCATGAAGGTCTCCTAGACGATCTGGTAACGTCACCGGGGCGTAAAAAATTGTCTACTGGTACACTGTCGATAGACGTCCAAAGAGACGTCTCGGAGACTGTCCATCGACCTTCGTAGACGTCTCCTGACGTTGCAGGGACGTCTCCGTGTTTGCTGGGTACGATTGGTTCCAATCTTACCTCAGCAATCGAACTCAGGTGGTCCATGCCCTTAATGGTACATCAACAGAAAGACCAATTACATGTGGAGTTCCTCAGGGTAGTGTATTGGGACCTCTGCTCTTCACAATGTATACCTCACCACTATGGGAATTGATAAAGCGCCATAAACAGCAATGCCACAGTTATGCTGACGACACACAGATATACCTCACCTTCAAGACATCTGATCAGTATAGTACAACTACGGCAAAAGTATGCATTGAAGCTTGCTTACACGACGTCGATGCATGGATGGCACACAATAACCTGAAACTAAATGGCAACAAAACGGAACTCCTTATGTTACACCCCTGTCATCTGCCTCGTCCTTTGTTTGATAATATCACGCTGCACGAGGAAGTTATACATGGAAAACCGTGGGCAAAAAACATTGGCGTAATGATGGAATCAACCATGTCTATTGAACAGCAAGTTACAAACACCTGCAAGTCAGCATTTTACCAACTGAGGAGCATCAGCAAGATCAGAAGATATCTCACAAAAAAGCAGCAGAAACACTCATACACGCCTTTATGACATCCAGGCTGGATATGTATGTGCAACTCTATTTATTACGGCGCACCAAGTTACCTCATTGAATGCTTGCAGAAAACCCAAATCTACGCTGCAAAAATTGTGTCCATGAAAGGAAAATATGAACATGTCACTCCATTACTATATACACTTCACTGACTATCAGTTGAGAAGAGAATATAAAATATTGTTTTTGACTTATAAAGCACTTAACAATCTTGAGCCAAAATACATCACTGACATGATCCAAATTTACAAGCCATGACGAAACCTTAGATCAATGGACACTATTCAATTGACACAACCACTATGTAATTTAAGTAACCATGGCTATAGATCATTTGCATATGCAGGCCCCTACTTATGGAACTCATTACCGGTTGAAATAAGGTATTCACCAACTCTTATTAATTTTAAAGAAAAGATTAAAACTTTTCTCTTAAAACAAGCCTTTCATTTGTAAATATCTCTCATTCACTTATTGAAATTTTCGACATACAGTTAAATTTAAAATATGTATATAGATTTTAATTTAAGTAGAACAAGTACCATTTTATTGTAAAGCGCTATTGAGCAAAATGTTTTGGAAATAGCGCTATAAAAATAATTAAAAGTATTATTATTATTATTCAATTCTTATTAATACAGCAATGGATGCAATTGGTGTTCTAAAGCAGAACATTTCCTATCCAAACATGCCTGATCTGCTCTGTATAACATCTTATTCATGGCCTGGATGGTTTATTTGTGGTGGTACTTATACTCAACGAGGTGGATTTGTTACTAAAGATAGAGATGAATACTACGTAACAAATTGCGAGAAAAGAAAGCTTGGATATGTAACGTTTGCAGAATATAACGGTTCCAATGATTATTACACTATATTAACGGTTCCAATGATTTCAATGAACCTAGAATTTCAAATAAATTTAGAAAGTTGATTGCAGTAACCCGTGAAAGTTCAGAGCCATATCTTGGCCATCAATTTGGAATGCCAAATATAGATCCAAAACATGAAGATAAGACACTTTTTAAATTGATTCCAAACAACAACAAAGATGGTAGCCAATTCTGTTTCACCGCAAAATCCCAACCAGGAAAAGTATTGTATTTGCCAAAGGATTGTAATGGATACATTGCTTGCCTCAGATTCTCTATTAAACCTAAAAAAGGAGTGAAAGCTCTCGGAAAATGATACATGAACGAACTTTACAGGAGAGGAATCGAATTGGAGGGTACCAATAACAAAAATATTCCTCATTTTACATTCTAAATTTGGTAAATTCCAAATGTCAGTGGCTCCATAACACACTGATTTTTTGTGAATAAGCGTAATTGAACGGTTTGAACTTTGACAATAAACGCCTCATTTTCGTCATTTTGTCATGAAAGCCCTATAGTAGTAGAAAATTAGCGTATCCATCAAAATATAACTGTTTTGTAATCATCTAAAATAAAGTATAATCGGATCACTGATACAGAATCTTCATTATACCAAGAAATAATAGGTAACGTAATGTTTTATTTTCATTTTAAATAATTAAGCATAAAATACGGTTTTTTAGTATAAAATTTGATTTGTCACTACATTTATTATTAGCCTAATTGTTTTGTAAACAGTAGAACAGCAGTAGATTTTCTTGTAAATCATTCAGTCAATAAGTCAACATCACTAAATCAGTTAATGAAAAAGAATACTAGAAGAAGAAAATATATTATTATCATTATAGTTTTATTGGAGTGTTACAATATTATATCAAACGTGAAGAAACTTGAAGGTTTATGTAAGCTACTCCTTTGAGTATATCATAAGAATCGTAGTGAAATTGACCAAGACTGTGATTATGCATAAATGCACCGATAGCGCTGCACACCGTGAAGAACGTCTTCGAGACAGATTGATTTCGGGGCTTAGAGATTCAGCCATGAGGCAAAGAGTTCTCGAAACGCCGCTCGAAAACTTAACTTTGAAAAATGTGTTAGAAACTTGTCAAAATTACGAGTCTAGCCGCGTTGTTGATGATCAACTCGGTGAGAAGCCAATTAACGCCTTCAAAAAGTCAACAAACAGAGCACAAGAGCGGACGCCAGCCAAGCATGGCAGTCACAACAAAGCTTCAAAAGGTGACACGTGCGGTCGTTGTGGAAAAACTCACGCAAAAGACGATTGTCCAGCACAAAACTTGGAATGTACCTGGTGTAGTAAAAAAGGACATTTAGAAAAATATTGCTTTACAAAGGTAAAAGCCGAAAATTACATACAATTATCTCAAATAGGAACAAGTAAAAATTTGATTTCGTTCAAAACAAAGCATCAAGCTGTAACCAAACATGTTAATTGGTTAGCAGACACAGTGGCTGGTTGTGACGCTATGGGGCTCACAGACCTCCACAAACTTATGGGAAATAATGCTGTAGCCCTCAAAAGAGACAAAGAGACACTTGTAGGTCCAAATGGGTCCACTTTAGAGTCTCATGGGTGTGTCAAAATGACCCTCTCCAATAAAGAGAAGTCCTACACAGCACTAATCCACATCTTGGACACTGCCAATCACCCCCTTCTAAGCAGACAAGGATGCATTCAATCCATGACGACTGGCCCAACAATACAGCACAACATTTATCGCGACCATCTTCATCAAAAGCAAAAGCTAAAGAACTGCATGATGCTAGCGACCATGATCTTGATCCATTAAATACTGGAGACATTGTACACATTCAACATCCTAGGACCCATTTATGGGACACCACTGGTGAAATAATTACCTTGTGCCCTGGTTGCCGTAGCTACCTAGTCAAAACAGAAACTGGACGCCTAAAATGGAGAAACCGTCGTTTCCTACGTCGTTACCATTCAAATGAAGAGGAAGAAGACGCTTCAACAGAAGAAGAGGAAGACATAACTGAAGAGGAAGAAGAGAACACAGAAGATCAAGAAGATAGTACAATCATATCTCGTGATAAAACTGATAAAGATAAAATTAGTCTACGTGAAGTACAAGAAATAGAAAATCCCCATGTCGCCTTAATTTATAAATTTAATCAGATTTCTCTAGGAGGGGCATGGAGGCTACGTCATAAAGGATATAATTAGAATTAGGCATTTCGCAATAGACATGTAATACGTAGTCGTATGTCTTTAGTTAATAAAATATTGAAAGTAACCAAGTGCGTTATCTTGACTACGATTCTTATGATATACTCAAAGGAGTAGCTTACAGTTTATTTATCTGTCTTTTTGTCTTGGATATAAAGATCGATTCCGGAGCGGTTATTCGTTATAGTTGTTGTCTGTGTTTTACTTAATCAAGATACATCATGCCAAATAAAGCAACTAAGTGTGTGGGTGTGAGCACTGCTGGTCCAGATACATCAACTTCAAATAAAAACACAAGATCAACAAACAACGAGAGACGATGAACCAAAACTTTGTTATAAGGCGATCTTTTGAGTATAGAGAATGTGAAATGAACTCCTTCTATTAAACAATGACATCGAAATTGCTGTTATTAAAACACCAACATTGAACATTTAATTCAAGTTCTTGAAACCATTTTAAATGACATGAAAAAAAAAAAAACATTTCTCTGTGGAGACTTCAACATTGACTTGCTGAATGCATTAAAAAAATCAGATGACTTCCTCAATTTAATGCTCAGTTTTAGTCTTATCCCAACAACATAAGCATCAAACATTTGAGTAAACCTAAAAACAAACCACTTTGTCATACAGAAACTTTTCTGAGTGCAACCTGAATATTTTAAAAGATTTGCTCTTAAATCATAATTGGTTTCTCCCCTCTGACCCGAAAGCGGCTTTTGAAAAAATCGACGATATCGTCAAGCATTCCCTAGACATAGCATGTCCTATTATCATAACCAAAATAAACAAAATTCTTCATCGACACCAACCATGGATGTCAAAGGGATTAATGATCTCAAGGAAAAATAAACAGAAGCTTTAAAACAAATGGATCTTATTAAGAAACCCTATTACTAAGATCTCATATGATAAGTATTGCAACATTTATAACAGACTAATAAGAAAAGCAAAGGCACTATATTGGGACCATATTTATGAATCATATTCACATGATGCGAAAGCATTATGGCGAGCCACAAATACCCTTTTAGGAAGAATAAAACATAACAATCATTTCCCCCTTTTTTTCAATTTAAACGGTAAACCCACCAAAAACAAAACTATGTTTGCTGAACAATTTGATCCTTTTTTTCACATGTCGGTACAAATTTAGCAAAATCGTTTAGAAGGTCTGATAACTTCAAAAAGTACCTTCCCTCAAACAATACCAACACTTTAGTTTTCACCCATGCCTCCCAAAACTCAGTTCTAGAAATTATTAACCGTTTGAAGTCAAAGCATAGCTATGGCCTTGACTCTATTATTGGCCTGAAGAGCATAAAAGAAGTGATTATTGGTCCATTGACATATGTTATAAATCTATCTATTAGTACAGATTACATCTAACAGCAAACTTCTAAGGGGTTTTTGGTCATATTTCAAGACCCAATGTAGAAAAAACAGCAACACTTTTAGATTTGGCAATGGCCCCATCGAGTTTAGAACCAATAATATTTTCTATTTTTTTTCGCTGCGCTCGCAATAATAATTTAACATTTACAAAACCCCTGCAGCCACACTAGCAGATTATCCGACGAGCCTGGTGCCTTTGAGAGTTAAATTAGTTGATTTCTGTTTTAATGCAACTTTTGTACTCGCTAGGCTTGTAGAAGCATGGCTCCTTCTTTTTATCAAATGAGTTTTCATATCAGCATCATTTTCATTTTCATTTTCATTTTCAAGTAATTTGGAAGCGATTCCTTTCTAAATCGGGTTCTAAACAATGCTCATGATCTTAGCAGAGATATCGACGCCATTGAGAACATTCAAAGGAAATTTACGAAACGTGCCTTAGCAAGTTTGATCCTGAATTTACGTTGAGTTACAAGGAGAGATTGTAAAATTTGATTTGAACCTAGATAGCCTCCAATATACTTTTAACGTTAGACTTTTAATTCTGAGAATCTAACAGATTATCTCAAATGTGTAAATATACCTTATATACTTATTAATCAACATATTATTCAATTTCTGTAAGTAAATCGCAATCTTTGTTGCTTTAAGGAAATAAATGTTTTCAATTTCAATAATAAAATTTTCATATATTCGCATACTGTACTATTGAAGATTAGATTCTGATTACTCGATTGACTCTTTCAACGTACGGAAGAAAAATCCTACCACTAGCGAGTATATATGCGTGGATTTCATATTTACTGCGCTTTCTTACCAGTCATTTAGGGGTTAAATCAAACAATCTCATGAAAGTACCAGATGAGATTATGAGTTATCTGATCAAGCGGACCAGTTGCTAAACATCGCAATTTATTACTAACAAAGCTGAGTCACGTAAATGGCGAATAAACATTTTTGAAGTCTTCTATACTTATTTCCATGTCAAATATGTCAACCTTCTCCGAGGGTGAAACTGTTCCACGATTTCAAACTTACCATTTAAAAATATGAAACATTCTTAGTTTTAACAGAAATGAAAAAAAATGTCATGGCAATACATGGAGTTCATTGATTTGGTATTTTCACTGCAAATATATGATATTTTTAAAGCGAAAATAGCAATTTTTCCGAATACTGCTTTTCTGAGTGGTGGAAAGCCCTGTATACCGCTGATAATTATATAATAAAGCCTAACTATAGTACCTATACTTAGAATGGAATAAACGAGTTAAAACGTCAAGAAAAAACGAAAAACGAATCGTTCTATAAAAAACGAATCACTTCATTGATTTGTAAAATGACTTCATTTTGACTGGTCCTATACATTAAAGTTATGATTGTGAACAGGTTAATAAAGTCAAAAGCCAAAGGTCAATCTAAGCTATTTATTTACATAGAGGGAAGATTTCAAAATTATTTGATTGTACAATCTGGCTATACATCAAATAGGTAAGAAATAATGAAATCATTTCAATGTTGATATATTGACAATACAAATGTTATGAGCACCATCTATCTGCTTAAAGATAACCATATATCACATTGGTACTAAATATTATAGTATAGTGTTCCAATCAAAATTATAATGATTTACAATTATTTATGTAAGTTGACATTTTCTTGCCTTTGTTGACAATAAATTGACTAATGGAACTCTCTGCTCAATTACATTTGTCTTATTGATGTGGAACCTATCAGACAAAAGCCTGATATAAGCAGGGACATTTAAACTGCTGTAAGAATATTTTTATTGTTTCAAGTTGTTTTGAGCCAAAAGAATTTCATTGTTTTGATTAAAACATTTTTGAACATTTTCAATTATCAAGCGTTTTAATTTTAGTTGTTGTTTGTTGTAAGTCAAAATCGCTTGATATATGGACTTAACATTCAGTCTTTGCTTAAAATAAGACATTTTTGCTCAAAAGGAGATGTTATTTAGATTTGGCATTAAAAAGAGCAGAAGATGCTTGATTTCTCTATATAATAAATATTAGATCAGTGCTTTCTAAAGGCTTTCAGACTTGATATACGGCTATACACAGTTGGTTTTGGTCGTTTTCTGTCTTTTCCAAGTTCTCGAAAACACAAATTATACACGTGTTTCTATTGAATCTGCACTTGTTCTATAGGCTCTGTGATGACGTCATTTTAGGCGGATTTACAAGTGATCATTATGTTGGTTAAGCTTCTTAAATTCAAAATTAACTGTTTATCTTAAAACAGAAAATGGTTATGATGTGTTAAGAAATATGTTGGCACAGTATAGCAGTGCTCGCGACTTCCCAATAGTAAAAGGGTAAATTTGACAAAGATATGTAAGACTGGATCAACTATATACAACAATAACCATAACCATTGTTTTTATGTTTTAATTAATTACTATTAACAGTAATGACCAATAACGTCTTGTTAATCCTTGTAAGTTTAAAGTCATAGCAAACAAATTGTTTGTATATCTGATTTGTACTTCTATCCCGACTTCTATAACAATAATAACCTACTACAATAATTCGGCATAATACAACCATATTTTTCATTCCGTGTTACTGAATTTGAGCTTCTTGATGCCCTTGACATATAATATAACTTCAGAAAGAGTTACGAACTTCGAAAAAAATACTGTTGCCACCGATATTATTCAGAAACTCAAGTTTATCGTAATGTACATAATTATTTCGAACCATGAAAGCAATTTTCAGAGGTCATATTCTTCTCATAATTATAGATTCATCAGTAACAGCTAACTATTAGTAACTATACATTTATTTAAACAGAATATAAAAGTACTTCTGTGGTCTTTGCTGTTTTAATGGGGTTTTAATAGTGCTTGGTGCCATAAATTCAGAGTTTTATTCAATAATAACTAAACGCAAAAGTCACGTTTTTATAATTCACGATAAATATTATATTGCCTAATGATCGTTATTAAATTACCTAAGTGAAACTATTATAGTAGCAGATATGATTGTCCTACTTCTGTCTTTGTTTATTGTGATATATTTAATTAAAGAGATTAAGATGGATGAGAAACTATGAATTACTTCTCAATCTGAGTATAGTACCACTGGATAAAATCTCTCACAATTCTGATTAACCGCTTGATTCTTCCAAGGCATGGAAGAATAATCTTTCCACTAGCAAGTATTTTGGTAGATTTCATATTTATCGCATTTGCTTACGAGCCCTCTTTATTTGTGATTAAATCAAACAATCCCATGAAAGTACCAGCAGATGAGATTATGAGCTATCTGATCAAGCGGACGAGTTGCTAAACATCGCAATTTATTACTAACAAAGCCGAGTCACATAAATGACTAATAAACATTTTTGTCGAAGTCTTCTAAAACTTATTTCCATGTCAAATATGTCAACCTTCTCCGAGGGTGAAACTTTTACACCATTTCAAACTTACAATTTAAAAATATGAAATATTCTTAAATTTAACAGAAATAAGAAAATATTAATAGTGGCAATACATGCATGGAGTTCATTGATTTTATAGTTTATTTTCACTGCAAACATATGATATTTTACAATTTAAATGGCAACTTTTCCGAATACTGCTTTCTCAGTGGAGGAAAACAATGCATATAACCAATAAATATATAATAGAGCTAGATACCAAGAATGAAATCAACGAGTTAAAACGTCGAGAATCAATTTCTATATATAAAGTTCATTGATTTTTATCAATTAAATGATTTCATTTTGACTGGTTCTATATACATTAAAGTTGTGATTGTGAACATGTTAATAAAGTCAAAAGCCAAAGGTCAAACTAAGTTATTTACTTACATAGAAGAAAGAATGCAAAATTGTTTTATTGTACAATCTGGCTACATGAAGTAGGTAAGAAATAGCTGTGTATTATACCATGCAATAGTCTACCGAATCTAGTTTGGTTCCATGGATAGTTTCCTACAAATCGAAGAATCTCAAGAAATGATTAATGCATGTTATAGTTTATTTGATGTGATCATTATAAACAAAACAAATAGTAGCTCTATATAATTACATATATGTTCTGCTTATTTATATGGTTCAATATATCAGGGTCAAGTTTTTGATAGTTTAATGTTAATACTTCATATGGATTGAATTAATTATACTTAGTATAATATAATAGTTAATCGATAATAGACAAATCCAATCCAGGTTTCTTTATCAGATACGTTTATTTGTACAATTCTTCACGCCTGCACGTATAACGATCAATCATTTTGCTGCGAACACTTGGATCATTTTAGAATATATTTTGAAATGTTAATATAAAAACATTGTTGCATTGTTGTTTTCATGTAAATACTTGCAATACTTACGATATCTTTTCTCTCATTCCAGGCATTTGTTCTGTAGATGGTAATCACAATGGTATTTATCAGTAGAAGATTCCTTGCTTCTGTCTTTCTTTCTGTCTATCTCCTATGCATTTGTTGGGATGTGGTTGAAAGTAAAAGAAGCAGAAAGAATAGAAATCAGAGTACAACTGAAGTGGATGAGAAAAACAAGCGTTTGGCAATTACTACCGCTTCTGCCTCTGCTTCTGCTTTAGTAGGTGGAACAGAATTTGCAGCAGGAGTTGTGGGGTTTGCTCTTGGTCGATCAGAATCTGAAGACATGGTTAAGATGCAGAAAAGTGTTTTGAACATCGAAAAACAGATGGTACTTCTTCATGATGCAGTCGTTAACGTTTTGGGTCCCCAACTGGCGATCACACAATCTGCTGTCCTATACTCACGAGCAATGCATCTTTGTAAAACTTTCGTCAGATACACAAAAAGTATGAACCAGATCAAAGCTAAGGAAATCAACAGACCAGGCAATTCAGGTGCCGATTTTGCATTAAGCAATATACATGACATGATCACAGGAAAAGGAGCATTCATGGCCCAAAGATCGATATTCTCAAAATTTGCTGATATCGTTCCTCAACATAGCAAGGATTATGTCCTAGCTGTACTTGAGAATGTTGATCGAATAATGAAGCTGCAAGATGCATGTTACACGTCTTGGCAAGTGGCAATGCTGTTTGACGATGAGAAAGAGCAACACAATTGGGATCCAGTTGAAGCATTTGAAGAACGACGGTGTGAGCAAATAGCTGCCATTGAGAATTTTATCAAAAGCATAAAACCATATTATTGGAAACCAACCGTACGAGGACCATTAGAAGAAAAACCTTCAAACGTGTTAACGTATGATGAAAAAGCAATCTGTCGAGGAAAATACGATGATATTAAATATGGTGGCTACGTTACTGAAGATCGTAAATGTCGAATTGCCTATGACTACGCTAAAATTAATGTATTTGATTTGTATGATGGAGATACAGAGACAGATACGATGGATATTTTGTATAACCGTTGCGGAAACAATTCTTATGGATATGGTTCTAGAAATAGCCCAGAAGAAACGGAAAAACGAATACTGGTTGAAGATGGAAGACCATTGTGCTATGCTCATCAGAATAGTAAAGCAACATCAGGCTTTGGAACCGTTGATGATGAAGGAGTATGTGTATGTTCATATTATAAACTCTCAGTGACTTCGTTGACAACCACTGCAAGCCAGAAGCACACGACAAGGAAGCTTGCCGAGAGAGGTACTAAAGGATTCAATTATCTGACGTTAGATTGTAATATACTTGAATTATATGAAGAAAAAGTGTATAAAATACCAGAAAGTGAAGGAGCAACATGTCCACCTTCATCTTGAAGTACATTAACTTTTCAAGAACATTTTCGAGAGTTATATGTTATTATGTTTCCTATAATGAAATCATTTCAAAATGGAAAAATGTTATGAGCACCATCTATCTGCTAAAAGATAACCATATATCACAATTTTACTAAATATTATAGTATAGTGTTCCAATCAAAATTATAGTGATTTACAATTCTTTATGTAAGTTGACATTTTCTTGCCTTTGTTGACAATAAATTGACTAATGGAACTTTGTGCTCAATTACATTTGTCTTATTGATGTGGAACCTATCAGACAAAAGCCTGATATAAGCAGGGACATTTCAACTGCTGTAAGAATATTTTTCTTGTTTCAAGTTGTTTTGAGCCAAAAGAATTTCATTGTTTTGAGTAAAACATTTTTGAACATTTTCAATTATCAAGCGTTTTAATTTTAGTTGTTGTTTGTTGTAAGTCAAAATCGCTTAATAATTGGACGTAAAATTCAGTCTTTGCTTCAAAATAAGACATTTTTGCTCAAAAGAAGATGTTATTTGGTACGAAAAAGAGAAGATGCTCGATTTCTCTATATAATAAATATTAGATTCTTTCTAAAATATGGCTTTCAGACTTGATATACGGCTATACACAGTTGGTTTTGATCGTTTTCTGTCTTTTCCAAGTTCTCGAATACACAAATTATATACGCGTGTTTCTATTGGATCTGCACATGATTTATAGGCTCTGTGATGACGTCATTTTAGGCGGATTTACAAGTGATCATTATGTTGGTTAATCTTCTTAAAGTCAAAATTAACTGTTTATCTTAACACAGCAAACGGTTAAGACGTGCTAAGAAATGTGCTGGCACAGTGGCACTGCTCACAGCTTCCCAATAGTAATAGGGTAAATTTGACAAAGATATGTAAGACTGGATCAACTATATACAAAGAACAACCATAACCACTAGTTTTATGTTTTTAGCCAGGGTTAACTTCCATTGCGCTTCGATGGGGTTGTTCAAATGGAACGTACCTCGGCTGAATGACAATAAAAATTTTCAACATGATGAAAAAGATACCCCAAATATGTATTTTTATGGATGACAGGTTCAACGAAACCAAATGAAAAAAAAATTCATAGCAAAAATTTGTTTTGCAATAAGAAAAAATTGCAAAAGCGTCAAAAGGATACCTCAAAAAATGTTCATGACTAAGCATACCCAAAAATTTTTTTCTGTATTTTAAAAAAGGTACCCTTTAATATTTGACCGTCCCCGTATACCAAAAGTATCGAAGTTACCCACCGGGGTTTTTATTTAAATAAAATAAAATATTCAATTATAAAACAAGTCCCGCCATATACATAACCTATTTATTACAAATATGACGTAATTTCTTGTTTGCGCACATGTAGTGAATGCGGTGGCTGCGACTGACGGTCGAATAGTCACTTCGATCATTTAAACATTAAAAAGTTAAAAAGATTGGAGCTATTACATTATCTGGTACAAACATGCAAACCCCGGGATGCAAACAAACAACAACATGCAAACAATCGGGAGCAAAGTGGAAAGAATAATCGAACATACCTTGTTATTCTCACCTTGAGTTAATGTATATTCTCTATTAAAATTGTAAATAAAGCCATGACCATTTATCAGCTTATTTCATCATCCGATTTCAAATTAGTAGTACAAGTGAAAGCAGAACCAGCATAAATATTAAAAAGTGAAGTATTCTATTCTATACGAACAATAATCAAGGCGCCATGTGACTGTGACTACGTCCAGAGACATCTATTTACAAGAGTTGGGACACACAACCGTTGCAACGAAGCTTTATACATTGTGAATGAAGTTTAACCAAAACAAAAAGAGTTCCTGAAATTGTTTTCCCGCGCTTTGTTCAAATTTCGCGGGCCTTGGTTTGACGGAACAAAAATGGCGTCCATAAAGTCAGCAGGCTACTTGCATCTGTCCAACGAGAGGCTAGAGCGGCATATTCTGTTCTTCCAACTCTTGTAAATAGATGACTCTGATTCGTCAGGCCTTCGGCACAATCTCAGTTTCATGGAGCAGGACATGGAGTAGAGGTTCTTGCCTAATTACCAGGCCATCCTCTTTAAATAAAGACAATGGTTAAATAAGTGAATTTTAGATTTATCCTATTAATCCACCATATACAGCAAATTAAAATATTGAAATTTCGCTATAATTCTTTTTTTTTTACTACATTGTGAATGCATTTAATTAGATATTATAACATTCAAGTATTTAGTAACATCCCATTGCTAATTATAAACAAGTACATTAATTTTACAATATACTTGCATATAGTTATATATATATATTTTTTAATTATATATTGCGTGAAAATATAGCAGAAAGAAAAATTACTTTGTCCGTTGTCTAGATAATTCACTACGCAATAACATAACAGCAAAACATTATCTTTATGGTTATTGACAACCCATGGATTAATTACAATATATCCATTTTTAATTTAAACAACTTCATATTTTTCTGCCAAAAGGACAAATTCTTGTGAGAATTTAACAGGATCTTGATTTCCTGATTGGACAATACCAGAAATCTATAAATAATACAAACAATAATTCTTGTTAAATTATTTGAAATTATAAATAATTAAAAACTTGTGGAAACAATTGAAAATGACGAGAATAACCAGATCTCCAGAATTCAAAATCTTCAAACTTACGCAAATATATCAGAATATCAGAATATGGAACCTTTTATGTCTGTTTAATATTTTTTTTTTCAGATTTATCATTTATCCACAAACCGGATAAGCTTGCAGCTTTTTTCCACAGGGGTGGTTGGTTAATTTGTAAGTATTTTGAAGCTTGTGTGCGTTTAATAGCCGGATATCCTTCCTGGCGCCAATCTATAGTGCTCCGGACAGGGATTGCACCCGAGACCCCTGTGGGCCGTGGTCCAACGCCCTAGCCACTACACCAAGGCCGCACACATTGTTTAGAGCTATGCAAGTATGCGGTTGCCAAGTCATCATATATTTTATAGGATTGACTCGTACAGATGGATCAGGATGACATTTGGATCGAGTTCAAAGGTGATGGAATTTTGGAAAGATCCCTTGAATAGTGTTTGGGGCCCCATCATATCTGGTTATTTACGCAAATCATAATGCAGAGGATAGTGCCACGTTTTTGGTCTTGCAGAACAATGTCAAGAAGCAACGTCTTCTCGACATGATTTTGCGCAACTTACATAGAATTTTCCCGGACAGCCAGAAGTTTATATACTATCTATCACATTACATTTATTGAATTTACCTCAAAGTCACATATTGTCTTCGTGGAGTAGAAAGAGACATTAATTGGAAAGAAATCATCGGGGTGACCAGATATTGTAAATTCCATTGATCCTTGCGAACTAGAACTATCGATAACTGGTAATTGCCAATCAAGAACAGATTTTCTTGAATCGTAGTGATAGTCACCAGATACCTCACCAACAACTGGGCCGCCAACACCAGATCTGAATAATTAAAACATATTTAAACTGTCATCATTGGATATAAATAACTGTCAAACCATAACATTGCAAAAACAGCGGATGTGCCATTTGGTTAGATGAAAAGTACCCTCAATCAGCGCCTGACGAAAGATTTAGCCTTCTGGAATACTAGAACATTCTCAGCATTTTCTTCAAATTTTGGTTGATGTTTGATTTACAAAACAGAAAATTATCAATTTTATTTTGATTTTTTTTTGCGAACACTCTGCCACTGAGCTACTAGTTAACTAATAAAAAATGGTGCTGAGTTTTGAGTTCTCTGATATGAACACGCTGGGTGCGTAATGAGACATGAAAAAGGCTTAAGAAATCACGAGCCATAAGGCAATTGATTTTGGCCTCTTGAGTGTCTCATAGCACATTAAGTATTCGTTTCAGAGTACTTAACACAGATAACCGATTTCTATTTGTTTTATAAAATAAATAATCCGTTTATTTTGTCATTAAAAAGCTCAAACAATGATCATATCTAAATGCTCCTAAAATGACATCATTGTAGAGACTAGAACGAGGGCGGATATTCAATAGAAACACGTCAATGCCGCTGTGCTTTTCGAGGAAAGCTACGACAAGATATAAAAATGGAATAAAATAGATTGAAAATAAAAGAAGCAAAAAGCATTGGTTAAGTCTGAATATATTATTAATGTAGAAGATTTTGAGTGTTGTTAAGCTATTTGTGTATTGGATCCTATGTGTTTATGCTTTTAAAGCAGTGAAATACTGAAATGTATTGTGTCGTATCTTTGGTGGCGTTTATCGACAAAACAAAACTGCTGTATGAACTACGAACAGAAATATTGAAGACCATTGAAAAGGGGAATTTTATAGATTAATGTTTAATTTATGATTTTGTTTCAAAATTATTTGTGTTTTGTGTTGTTAACTTTAATTTGAAGGCTATTTTTAAGCGCTCTATCAATTAAAGCTATTCTTCATATGAACGCCATTTTATTTTTGTTGCTAAGTTGTTTCATTTTGGGGCTTCAAGAAAAAGCCGTAAGTTTACGATATTACGCAGCTTGACAAAAACATCAACAAAAACCAATCAGCGATCAGTATCACATTCGATGATTTTATAATGCATAATAGTCTGCTTCACTGCAAACACTTGAATAAAAAATAATAATCGGATTTCTATGACCATGTATTCTTTGCCAGACCCTGTACATCATCCTTTTTAATCGAAACATTATACAGATCTGGTGATCAATTTGCAGAATTATGTTGCAGTATTTTATAATATATGTTTTTGTGTCACATAATATATTTACTTACGGTACAGGTATTGAAACAATTACATCTTTAAGTTCTAAATCTTCGTTTTGTAATTCGTATTCGATTGTCACCTCGCACTCTCCGTCATTCTCATTTGGCCAGCAGTTGACTGGAATAAACACGAAGACATTATCATTTCACTATCTCAAATCTCAATAACAGCGCATGTATAATCCTCAATTAATAGGCCTAGTGTCCCAAAAGTGAACTCGCCGGCGGGTAAGTATTACAATTAATGCCAATGTTTGTAGCTAACAAATTAAATTCTAAATCAAAAATAAGCACTACTTAACAAATCAAAAATTAGCACAACTACGGACGCCATATAATGACCTGGATCAGCATCATTCAAAATTCAACAGGTTAGGTGTAATGGTCAGGGTGTTGGACCTCGGCTGGTTCAACCTTGGGTCCAATCCCTTCAGAAGCGCTGTTGGTATCCGATGGCTAAAGCTCACACATGTTCCAAAATCAATAACTAATTAACCAACCGGTAAAAAAGCTACAGTGAAACCAGTATATAACAGCCACCTTAGGGAGGTAGACTGACCACTATATAGAGGTGGCCTTTATATACAGGGTTAATTCAATAGAAAACATTACTTTTAGACATACCAAGAGTGACCAATATAGACAGGTGGCTGCTTAATAGAGGTGACAGTTATAACAGATTTGACTGTACTAGCTTACAAGTTTTGTGGTAAGATGATAAAAATAAGGACTCCCATATAGAGAAATCTTACAATTATAACTGTCACTGCTGAGAAAGCACAGGGTTCGAAATAAGCGGATTCGGGTTCGCGATTCGCGAATCAAATTGAGTAATTCACGAAACAGATTTTCAAAATATTTTCAAAAAAGCGAACCATTAATATATATTTACTTTCCCAGCTTTTTGTTGAAATGAAAACAGTTTAAATGCTCAATTATACCGTTATGCGGAAAGAGTTACTTCCGTTGTCTGGCATCTATTCTATTGAAATATTTTAACTGCTTCTTTTCAACAGAATTAAATATATTAGCACTGAGTCAACAATGTCTACGTCTACGTCTACGTCTCGGCTTTGTCTGGCGCCATTGAAAGCAGTAGCCTTCAATACGTCATTTTATGCACAAGAATGAATTAATTATTCGCGGGGAATTCCCTTTTCAAGAGAAGATGACATTATAATGTAGCCAGAATTCAATTTAACAATTTGGTTGTCATGACATGATTGACATCTCGTTCTTTTTAATCGCTTTTATTTCAATGTCATTCTCAATTTGATAGTGAAAGCAACAAGATCAATTCATTACTACTCTGTAATATTCTAGTGCTTTTCACGCTGTGTCTTATATTGATTTGTTGAATAGATAATTGTGTATGACAACTTTTTATATTCACATTAAAACATTCAATATTATAACATTTATAACATATTAATAACATTTATAGTATCTATCATTTGAATGAATTTTTTGGTATTGGAATTTGGTTTTATTTCATCAATTGATTTCTGTTCTTTCCGCCTTATTTGATTTTGGTTGTGTCCTTAATACATATTATTGGTAGGTAAAATGAATCGATTACATCATTTTATAGTAATTAATTGCAGAGTTTCACTTATTCATACTCCGTTTTGAATTAACGTTTTCAGAAATCACCATGGGAAGTAAAACTGCCAATATCAATACTGTGCGCAAATGGGAGATTGAATTGAAAACAAAATTTGAAGTTGATAAAGATCCGAATAATGCAATAAAAGTGATTAGATTGCGTTGCAAAATGTGCAAGGAGTGGGAATCCCGATTATGTTTAACTAGGAATTTTTCTCGACAATGGATCGACCCAGGTAGCGAATCTGTTGCTAAAGATAGCGTCAAAAAGCATGTTGAAGGCGATCAACATAAGCATGCTGTAAATTTACAAAGCAAAAAAGACCTAGGTTTGCCAGAGTTCCAAGAAAGAGTAATCAGACAAACACCGATCGGTCGAGGTTTGCAAAAGATGTCTGAGAAAGACAGAGAGAGCCTTAGAATTAAATTTAATTGTGCATACTATCTTGCAAAAAACGAAAGTCCATTCAGTGATTTTAAAGATTTGCTTGCCTTGCACGAAAAAAACAAGTTACCGGGCATCAGTAAATGTTTTAACAATGATAAAGGGGCTGCAATGTTTACTGATGCAATTGCAGCAGTTTCAAAAGAGTCCCTAGTTTCTGATTTGGCTAAAGCAACTTACTTTTCCTTACTATCCGATGGAAGTACTGATGTACAGTTAGCATAACTGAGCAAGAATTGGTTTACGCCTTGTTTTTAATTGATGGAGTGCCGCAAATCAAATACCTAAGTATACAAGCAGTAGAAGATGGTACAGCAACCGGCGTCAAAAATACAATCAATAAAGCTTTACTATCAATTGGGATCACAAATTATGATAGGCTTGTTGGATTGAACGTTGACGGAGCTCCTGTAAACACTGGTCGTCACAGCGGTGTAGGGGCTAAAATTCGGGAAGACGCTCCCTGGATAGAGGTGATTCACTGCTTCAATCATCGGCTAGAACTTGCAGTGAGAGATGCATTTGCAGGTACAGATTTTAAAGAAGTTGACAACATGTTGCTGAAATTGTACTATCTCTACCAAAATAGTCCTAAGCGCTACCGCGGCTTGAAAGCGATTGCAGAAGCAACTGAGGAGACAATTTCAAAACCTAGCAAAGCCCATGGGACTAGGTGGATTGAGCATAAATTCCAGGCTCTCACAAAAGCCTTCAATCAATATGGCCCGTTAATGATGCACCTTGAAGAGCTTGCATTGACTGATTCACAACCCATTAAGAGGGCTGAGATAAAAGGTTATGTAAAAATGTGGAAAAACAGTAAATTCCCACGCAATATGTCAATTTATATTGATATTTTGACAGTCCTTCGACGGCTTAGTCTTGGAATGCAACAAGAAAAGCATGACATTGTTAAAGTGGTAAGGCGTGTGCAAAGCTTCACAAACAGCATGGCTAAGCTCAAATCCTATGTCCTAGATTCGTTGGCTCCAGATAGCTTGACTCTGACAAATTACAGAAAATTTCTAGATGGAATTGATGATTCCGGGGAGAAGCCTATGTTTCGAGGGGTCGAATTACAAAATCAGGCCCGTTGTTCTGTTGATGTTGGAAACATCTACAAATCAATTATTGATGCACTTGATAAAAATATGACCCATTGCTTTACCGATATTGTTAATTCGCATCTGTTATCGGACATTGTAACATTGCTAGATATACAGAATTCTTGGCCATCTACAATGGATAATTTCGGCGAGAGCTGTATATCTCGCATAATTACTAGATTCAAGACTTTGCTTGAAAATAATGGATGTATGATAGATGAAATATATAATGAATGGGATACCCTAAAAACGTACATTTTGCCGTTGAAAAACTCTCACGCTACGGATGACTATCTTGAAATTTGGCGTCGAATGTTTACTTCGAATCAGGTCAAAGAAGAATGCAGAAATATTTTACATATCATTGAGATATTGATGGTTACTCCATTCACGAATGCAAAGGTCGAGCGGATGTTTTCAACCCTGACCCGTGTCAAAACAGATTGGCGTAATAGAATGTCGCAAGTCAAATTAGAAGGCCTTTTAAGAATCAGCGAAGACGGTGTTTCACTTGAACATTTTGATCCAGATGCTGCAATCGATTACTGGTTTGGACAAAAAGTGAGAAGGCTGAATGCTAAGCCACATAGGCGTCGTAATAGACCGAAACAGCCCCGTGCCTCCAACTTTGTCGATCTCAGTACCATAGCCATATCAGATCTTGAAAGTTCAAGTGATGAGGAAGAAGACAATTAATCAAAGAAAATAATGATAGCTAATAATTTATTATACCCGTAATGATGAAGATCCGTATCAGTAAACTTCTACTTATTAATTGTGTCATAAAAGTAAGCGATAAAATAAACGTTGTTTATATTTTATATTAAATTCTTTTTAAATTGTATTCTGAAGATGACAAACCACTTTAATTTACATCAACTAAATCAAGCACAATATGAATGGTTATTAAACATTCACTGTAGATCTGCATTTTAATTAATATTACGTGTAGCACTCTCTGTTTCTACTAATTCTTTTTCTGATATCTTTACTGAAAAAACACCGTTCAAATAGTTAAAAAAAACATCATTTAGCATATTTTTCATTATAGTAAAAGAACATGGGCGTGGTCAACTACGGGGGGCGTGGTCGAAAGGCGTGGTTAACGTAAAATGTTCCCGAATCAAGTTGAAATATTTATTTCGAACCCTGAAGCACAATATTTAAATGTTAAAAACAACAGATATTATCTTACTAGTGAGAGGAATTAACGCTTCATCTTTCGTCTGCAGTCGCCATTTCACAACACCAATTTCGTTATTTAATGGGAAGCCTTTATCTGGATGCTTCAATCCAATAATTTTCGTTTGATTAAACATCTTTTTATCAACGTTAGGATGCGTCTAAAAAAAAAACAAATGAAAAGAAATCAAAACAATACAAGTAGTGTTTCTGACAAAATAATTGAACGACATTTTGACTAGTTTTAACATTTTAACTTATTAATGCTGTGTCTTTATTTTTAATCTGATCACAACGTCTCGGAGTGGTAATTTTACATATACTAGATTTCTAGTCATATTTAATAGTATCGCCTTGTACAATCCGGGTCCGATAAAGGATTTTTTTCCGGGATTCCAGTTTATTATTTCAAACTTTTCCGGTTGATTTCATCATTTTCGATGTTTTCACTTCTTTTAATTTTATGATTATTATCATAAAAAATATGATAAAAACTGCACAGTTTTACTTCTTTGTCCAAGAAAAGAAAGCAAATGATTTTTCTTCTGATTAAAAAAGCTTGGATAAGACTATTTCTTCCAATCCCTTTTGAATTTGTTCTAGACTTCCGGGACTCTCAGTCTCATAATCCCTCATTTTATCGAACCCTGTGTACATTCTAGGCCCATAGCTTAATTGCCTCAAAAGACAAATAGAAATCCAAACAAACCTGCATTTGAAATCCAAGACTATCTTTTATATTTGTATTAATTGCAACTTTAGTTAGGTCTGAATCAGAAATTCGCAAAAGAACAATGCCACGGACTTCCATGTTTTGAAGGCCTCCATGTCTACCAACAGACACTGATACTTTTTCGTCAACTTTAACGTGAACACTGAATCAAACAATAACATACCAACATCTTTCAATTAAACAGAGAAAAGTAATGGTAGAAATGGTAAAAATGATAATTGAAATTCAAGGTCAAGGGTTCTAGCCTTCGTTTTTGTTGTTGCATTTATCATTTTACCACAAAACGAGTAAGTTAGTAGGTTTTATTCAACAGGGTGGTTGGTTAGTTGGTGTTTTGGAAGAGTGTGTGGGTTCATGGTCGAAAGGCCTTTCCTGACATCAACCAATAGTGCTCATGCCAGGGATTAAGCCCACCCAAGACCACTCGGGTCTAGGTTCAGCACCTTAACAACTACACTACAGCCTTCTAGGGCAGAACAGGATTAACATCGGCACTCTGCCTACAAAGGGCCTTAGCGTGGGTGTTGCACAGGATAATGGGCGTGACAACATAGAACTAGCCTAGAAAAACAAATTAAAAACAAAGTGCCTAGGCTGAAGCTTGAACAAAATTTCCAGCAATTTAACATTTCATTTGGAAGAGTTTTCCAACATGTTTGGGTTATCATGAACATTCAACATTAAAGAAATAAATTGAAGACGGAGGCTGTCACAAAGTATGGGATCCTGGTTCATGGAAGGGCAGCAAAATTGATTTACTAACCTAGATTTTGGCACAGTAGGAGTTGGAGCTTTAGATATATTTCGCGTGGTTGAAGGAGAGATAACTTCTGAAATAACAAAAGCAGAATATCCATCGTAAATATTGGAGGGCATATTCGGTTGTGATTTATGTTACAAAAAGATGGGAATAGTTCATTACGAGATCCTGATGATAGTTATCATTTAGATTTTAATCATTTGTATTGTAAACACACTTTATCAAATATAAATTTAATTGTGCTGAATGGGAGAGAGAGATCTGCGCTGTTTCAGTACTGGATTGTGGATTATGACAGTGACCTTCGGAATGACCCCTGAGGGTCCTTCCGCAAAACTATTTCTCTGCTTCTGGAGCAATTCCTTCGAATATATTCAAATTATTACTTACATTTTGCTTCATGCATCACTACATATTAAACATGGGATAAAATTTGTGGGATGTAAATATTGCTCATAGTAAAATAGCTTCCTATAAAACAGATTTTATTATTAACCGTCATTTCAAATTGTTTCTCCATGACCACTGTACAGACAGTGTAGTGTGGTTCACTGATGCATGACAAGAGAGCGCCTCCTCTGTTAAATTCCTACACAAATAGTGTTGAGATAATCATCGAATGGATTATTTGCCAAAATCATAATAAATCCACCATACGATCGAATTGTTAATGCAATATCGACAGTATTTTGAAACAGATGATTTTTACCTGTTCCTTCTTCTCTAAGTTTATCAACAAATGAATCGATATCTTTTGATTTGCCGCCAAGCTTCATGGCTTTGCCACTACCAGACGGCCTGCAAAGGCAAAATAAAGAATGGACATGAATGTACAAATCTTTGCCTACTGATAGGTAAAAAGCATACGAAAATCAGATTCAAACTTCATACATTGATGAACTTGATGTTTCAAGTGGCTTGATTATTTCATTAACTCTTTTCAAATGACGTTAGTCTAATTTCTAGTCACAACATGAACAGTAACGGTACCAGATTCAATTGTTTCTTTAAAATCGAATGAATGTCAATAATACATTCAACTAACTCTTTACTCACTTATGTATCATTTTCTGTAAATAATTCTTTCTTCTACTAGAGCCTATTATTGCATTATAACTAAACTGGTTCCATCAGTCTGATTGGTTTACACTTATGACACAGAATCACCATAACAAAGTAGGTTCAACAAACACAATCGATCTTATAATGCGAGCTTAACGTCACGAATGAGAATTTCCAATTTGATTCACAGATTTTGATTGATTTTCTAGCCTTAAATTTTGAAGCTAAATTCAAGGGTCCGATTTATACACTGAGTCTAAAAATTAATCCCTAAAATCCAAGACAAGCGACAACAATACAACCAAATCCTACATATAACGGACAACCTATATCGTTCATCTTGTCCGTATTCTTTTGAAAGTAATAAAATTATTTTGCAGACAAGCGGTTTCAAAACAATCATATGCATGAATGGTTAATGTAATTCAAAGCAGACGTGATCAAATTATAAACCTGAAAATACGGTACAGTTTTGTGAAAATAAGAACAGTTTATCGAGGGTTCTAAATAAATGACGATGATAATGATGATGATGATGATATGCATGATGATGGTAATATGTTTTGCTGATTACGAGTAATTTTTAATCTCAATTTACCTTGAAGAATACGTTGATTTCGGCGTACTAACATCAGGTTGTGCCATGTCACCAACCGAAGGAGCAACCATTTCAGAGCGAGATTGATTGCTATATGAATTATTAGAGAAGTTACTTCCCATTCCGAATTTGCCACCTTTTGATGTGTTCATACGTTGAAATTCTTTAGCTTTGCGTTTCATTTGCTCTTTAGCTTCTAATTCTTGGGTCTAAATAAACAATTATACGTGTAATAATAATAAATAATAATAATAATAATAATAATAATAATTAATAATAATAATAATAATAAACTTCATGTTTATCTAATAGCAGATAATATATGGCTCTATATCTTCATTTGACAGAGCGGCAAATAATAATAATATATGGCGAAAGAGTCAAAGAATACACAACAAGAGTAACAGTAAAGAATGTGTATTCTTTGACTCCATGGTCCGACAAAAGTGGGGATCCTGGGATCCTAGATCCCGGAAGACTAGACAAAATTCAGAAGAAAATTGATGTTTTTAATGATTTTCTGGTCAAACCTCAACAAGAAAATTCAGAAGAAAATGTTGAAATGCCTTTAGGATTCCAGAAGGCTGAACCTTTTGTCGGACCCTGTTTGACTCTTTCGCCATATATTATTATTATTAATAATAATAATAATAATAATAATAATAATAATAATAATAATAATAATAATAATAATAATAATAATAATAATAATAATAATAATAATAATAATAATAATAATAATAATAATAATAATAATAATAATAATAATAAAACTTATGTTTATCTAATAGCAGATAATATATAGCCTGCCCGCAGACCTTATTTGAAAACCTTTCTTCCTTGTTAGTAAGGTCTGCGCATCCGAGCGAAATCTCTTGATCTGACAGGAAGTGCTGAGACGACCAAAGATGGAAACACTCTGCGTGAAATGCATACCTTTGCAATGTCAACCATTCGTGTGAAAACAACACATCCAGAAAATGTAAATGTACTTTTTAATATAAAAAAGGTTTTAACTTATTTATTTTTTTAGACACAGCTCCACTTTTCTGGAACTTTTTGATTTTCTTTCAGTGAAATTACCAGAAAATAATTCATTAACAATTGGTTTTGTTAGAAATTCAGTTGAGTTCAGTAGGTTTAGCTATTAAATATAAGCCAAATACAAGTTATTATCGGTGATACTGTGGCATTTCTGTCTCTAAATAATGCTTCCGAATTGAGTATTCATTCATTTTTAACCGGCAATGAATATTTGACTGAAATCATCAATAAAGGTCAGTGATTTAGGGCTACTGTTTTATTAATCAGTTGCTTTCAAGTGAATTCTTTGAATATTTGTAAACAGTAAACACGGCAGTCCAAATAAAATTAAGCTTGAAAACCTTTCTTATATTTGATAATTGTGTAAACCAACGAGAAAATGATAACATCTTTGTTGTAAAATCAAAATTTGATATGTTAATCCTGTTCCTTAAAACCGCGTAAATTGTTTATCATCGATCGTTACACGTTGATGCGAAGGCAATTTTGAATGTTTGATGTAAAAATATTTGCTAAACAATAACTGAAAACTTCAACCCATCACTGACCAGTACAAGATATGTTGTACTCAACAACGACTTGGTTGAAATCACAATAGCATTTGATTATGACACTTCCTCTCAGAACAAGAGAATTTGCTCGGATGCGCAGACCTAACTAATGAGGAAGAAAGGTTTTCAAGTAAGGTCTGCACGCAGGCTAAGAATATCTCATTAACAACAAAGAGATTTCCTTCAAAACAACTCCTGATGACGAAGGCCGCAAAGCTCTTTTAGAAAAATGATTTTTAAATGTTTTCAAAGCGCTGTAGCTCAGTCATTTCAACAAATATCATTCAAAGAAACATACCCCATGGAAGCCAGATAAATCGTCTTTCCATTAGTGCCATAATAAGTATATATCAGTGTCTTATTTCTCCGAGAAAATTCGGTGAAGTCAGGACATCAAAAATTATCGTGCATTTGCATGAAACTGTTCAAATTTCGCGCTTCTCAACCCCCAGTCAGTGTCTGTATCCACAGGGAGCTCACCACAGGAATCAAGTTTTCGCGGCAAAAATAGGATTTGAGACATTCTTGATTCTTGAAACAAGTTATGTTTTACCGTTTTCTATTTATTCTACTGTATTGGTTATTTATATCTGTTCTGACACTGTTTTTTGTGAAACTTGTAATAATATAATTAATATTTTAAACCGAATTAAATAAATAATTATTTACAAATAATTGATTCCAATTTAAATTTAGTTTGATTCACAGGTTTGTTATGCTTTCTTCTTTGAAATTCAACCCGATTTTTATTCCTCAACCATGAAATTCAAATAATATTTCAATAATTTCAGTTTTTCGGGAATCATTAGAATCTTATCAAAAGCGCTGGAATCACGAAAAACCTTTCTGAATAGTGCTAATTTACGGTTACTTTGACAACGGATAATTGAACACTAGAAAGTTATCTTTTTTATGTCTTTGCCGCGGAAGTGTGAACTTTATCAAATTACAACTCAACCACAAATTCAATAAAATACCTTGCAACTTGAAGCTTGAAGGTCTCAAATATTTTTGAAAAATCTCTAGAATATAAAAACAAACTTTTTTCTTTTGACTCCAATCAATCAAAAAATCTGATGATTTAGAACTACAAATTCATTCATTCATTTAAAACTTTTAAAATTATATGATCATGATTCAAACTTTGAAAAAACTTATTCAAATCATTCACTCCAGTTTGCATCCTATCACCAATTCGGTTAATGCTTCAAACTATTAATTTTCTTAGTTTTGACGATTTTTGAAAAATTTTGACTTTATTGCAGAAACTGAAATAAAATTTCCTTTGTTTGGAAAAATGTAGAAATACTGCGGTTGCCTAGCGGGTGCTTAGACTATGACGTCGGCTATGACTCTGACATGGAAGTGTGAAATTTATTAGAGTGAAATCAGCAAAAATATTTTCGAGATTTTAGTTGATAATTTTTTACTCATGGATATTTTCTTTTCTATTTCAGCGACGACAGATATTGGTTTTGAGCTAGTTTTGAAAATATAAAAAACAGTTGATTTCTTTGTACAGCTGGGTAAACTTTGCTTGCAAAATTCTAATTTATTCAAATTCGAATTAATTTAAAAACCTAACAACAAATTAATTTGTAACTAAAATTTATTATTTTTTCAGGAATATTTATTTGCTACTGCTTTCTTTCAATAAATTATACATCATGTTCATGACTATTGTTTTACTACATTTGTGATTATTTAAAAGATCAAAATTTTCGATTTCAGTAAGAATTTTGTTTTCTTGTTCTGTCTGGGTTTAATACTAGTTACGGTTGCTATGACATTAGACCAATTTAACAATGGTTATTTATATTAAAGGAGACAAGAATTGAATTGATAACGACTTGTTAATTAATACATCCTTGAGAAACTAGGAAAATGACTTTTCGCATCGTATTGAATATCACTATTTAATTGACCGACTTTTGAGTGCTTTTCAATGAAGTGTTTTCGAATTTCGACAGAAGTTTTTGAAAAATGTTTATCCTTGAATTTCCAAACACGAGGACATGGACATGGGCCGACCAATCAAATTGCATGATTACGTTCGATTTTGACGTCATTTTTTTGAACATTTTCCCTCTCATTTATCTAAATACTAGATATTTTTTTTGTTTTTTTTGGGGGTTTATTTTTTAATTTATAGATGGAGTGGTGAAAATTGTGTTATGCCGAAAACTGTTTTGCCTGAGAAAAGCATTGACGAAACACCCAGCCTTATAATTTTTGGATAAATTCAGTTGTTATTTGAATTTATGCGTGGTGCTCAATGAAACATGTTTCACGACACAAACGGATATTGCAATGAGAGCAGATGTAAACAGTTCTGATATTATACCCACTCGGTGTTTTCTTGCCTTTCCTTCTGCAATTATAGCAGTCCGCCTTCGAACCTTCACAACGAATACATTTGTGATGACTGAATGGACCAGCGCCATCAGCAATCGAAGACAAATTCCGCTTGTGCCGTTTTTTTCTACTTGTAAAGCCCCCAATTAATTGAGTTGCCAATGCTTTTCTGAATTCTAGCTGTGAAGAGTGTTTTGTTGCAGAATCGCTGAGATTTAATAAAATACACGCATTTACCATTGAAACATTGAAGAGAAACCAGAAAATATACTTCCACCATTTTTTGGCAGGGCGACCGGCAGTATAATAGGAACGTAGTTGATCATTTCTATCCACTCCACCCATGAAACAGTTGTAACTTTCAACAACATCAGGTTTACCACCTGGCAAC
This sequence comes from Haliclystus octoradiatus, assembly GCA_916610825.1. Classification (NCBI taxonomy): domain Eukaryota; kingdom Metazoa; phylum Cnidaria; class Staurozoa; order Stauromedusae; family Haliclystidae; genus Haliclystus; species Haliclystus octoradiatus. The sequence continues at coordinate 15,034,572 of OU744454.1, read as the reverse complement.
TGTTCACCAGCAAAATAAACTTCTTTCGCCGGGATTGTGTGGCTAGTCGAAAGCATGGTTACAACACGCTTGTCGCGCCATTGAGTTGCAACCAGTGGACCCTTCTGCCTGACTCTTACTTCGCCTTTTTTTAGTTTCTTTGGTTTTTTCAAATCATCTGGAAAAGTTTTTCGATTTACAAGTTGCGTGCCGCAAGAAAATGTTTCTCGTTTCAATAGAGATTTTTGTAGTGAAGGTGAGTTGAAATAATTGTCGAAATACAGATGTCGATTTTGATACCAGAAGGGTCGCGATAATCTCAAAACAACTTTTCTGCCTAGCCCTGTTTCTCGCTTATCGTTTTCTTTGCTTCGGCCTAAATAGACCTCCATGTTGGAAACATAGCCTGATTTTGACTCAGCAATCATCCATACTTTTACTCCGTGTTTTATTGGCTTTTTAGGCATGTACTGCTTGAAGGAAATGCGACCGCGAAATTTAATCATGCCCTCATCTATCGAAAGTTGTTTTTCAGGAGTGTAAACTCGTAGAAATGATTTCTTAATTTTGTTAAAAATATTACGGACTTTATAAATTTTGTCGTAATCAGGTTCACCTTTTTTAGGTGCCTTTTTGTTGTTTCTCAAGTGAAGAAATTTTGATATTATCATGAAACGATCACGAGTCATAACGTCTTTTATTGACTGAACGCCTAGAAATTTCTCGCTTGACCAATAGTCATAAATTGCGGGTAAAATGTGAAAACCCATGACTATATTTATTCCCAAATAAGCACGCAATTCTTCTACGGTAAAATGAAACCAAAAAGCATGTTGTTGATAAGCATAGCGAATTGTTTCTTCGACAATGCGGTTTTGAACATTTGCAGTGAAAAACAACTGGAAAAAATCAATAGCAGAACTGTCTTCTATGTTTGGAATAACATAATTTGAACCAGGAATTTCCGTAAAGTCTGGCACTTCAAATTCTTGAGTCTCGTCTGACCATTCAGAATCTTTAAACCATTGCATTAGAAAACTATCAGCTAACGTATTTCTTTCTAGTTCTTTTTCAACTTCAATTTGAGCTGCCGTTTTACTTTTATTTGCCTCAGCCTCATCGTCAGAAATAATAGATGCGTCGGAAATATCAGAATCATCACTGTCGCTGGGACACGAAAAGCCATAAAAAGATTCCTCGTCGCAAGACCTTGCATTTTCATCAAAATATCCTTCTTCAAACTCCCTCGGTTGATCAATTTGATTTTGATTACCAGGAGACGAAGGCTGCAAATCAGATTCGGAATCTGAATTTGAATCAGAAGTATCGTCGTTGCTCATTTTGAAATTCAAAAAATGACCGTTGAAAACATAAAATTACGGGGGTATACTTCGATATCACCAAAACAGAAAGTAGCAAAAACTTACGTCCTCAAATTGTATAGATCCGCGAAAATAATTCGTAGAAAATAAAGCGCGTAGTCGTAAAGCCACAAGTTTGGTATCAGAAGAAAGCTGATCGTTTCAGTTTTCTATTTATACTAAAATGAAAGGGACTGGGCCCTCACCCCTGCCTCACTTTCAAAAACAAAACTCTTACCGATGCGCGGGCTTCTACGGGCTTTTCGTCATAATGGAGTGATCAAATTTCGGGCTTTTGCGGGCTTTTCGTCGTTAATGAGATATAGGACTCTATGTCTTCATTTGACAGGGCGGTAATAATAATAAATAGCAATTGAGTAAAAAATCTGTCTGGAGATCGCAGTGAAATGCATGCGTGAAACTTGAGAAACAGTAAATAATGTGTATTCTTTGACTCTTTCACCATATATTATTATTAACAGTAATACTAATTATAAAAATGATAATAATATTCGGCTAACGAATGCAGCCGAAACGTTGTTCTACATGAAAATTAACCTTAAAAAAAGGTTTTCTTTAGAATAACAATATATAATAATAATAAATAAAGTTATAATGATAATAAATAAACGATGAATTGATAAAACGTATACATACCCTTCTGACTGCATTGATAACGCGTTCTTCATGACTGTCCATTTCTATAAAAGTTCGAATTTGAGCAAGATTTACATTTTCTCGATATCCAAGCGCAACGATTTCATCAAACGCAAATATTAATTGATAGGAATTCTCCAGTATTTCACTTTCTTCCAAAATACGACAATATTCAGGAACCTTGATAAAACAAAACAAAGTAGGTTGCGCAGTTTGTTAAGAATTTGAAGATTAATATTGAAAACAAGAAATTTAAATTAGAAGCAGTTTTTGCGTAAGGACATTCGGTTCTTAGCCTATACATAGATTGGTCAATAAAAATCATCCCAAGAGGGTTCATATAAGAAACGTAGCGCAACATCCTTCTATATCAATCCATATTTTCAGCCTTGAGAACTTCCATTGATTTTGTTGCCTCAACTTTAATTGAGATTCAGTATTTTGGCACAACAAAACTAATTTGTTTATGTAAATGGCGCAAAGTCAATAACCAGGGTCGGACAAAAGTGGGGATCCTGGGATCCTAGATCTCGGAAGGCTACAGCAAATTCAGAAGAAAATTGATAAACTTTTGATTTATAGGCATAGGCCAAACTTCAACAAAAAATTCAGAAGAAAATGTACAATGTTGTTCAAGATTACAGAAAGCTAAACGTTTTGTCGGACACTGTCAATAACTATTACATTGCTTATCGGAAAGATAATATTATTACTGCTGTACATCAAATTGCGGCCTTGGTGTAGTGGCCAGGGTCACGGGTTCAATCCTTCGTTGGAGCACTATAGGTTGGCGTCAGGAAGGGCATCCGACTATTAAACGCACAGCACACAAGCTTCAACATACTAACAAATTAACCAACCACCCTGGTGAAAACAAGCTGCACGCTTACCCGGTTTGTGGAGAAATGATAAATCCAATCTCCAGTATTTGGTATTATAATAAAAAGGTACTTACCACTCTGGAGAATAGTCGGAGCGTTTCCAAATCTTCTAATATATTACTAGCCTTTGTTGTGATAAGTAAAACAAATAATTTGTCTAATGGTTGATAAACATATCGTACACTTTCAGTTTCAACAAATGTATGCTGTAATCCAGTACCCATCAATTTTGGAAATGCAGACAAGAGCCCTTCGATTCTTGATTTCGACATTTCCACAAATTGCCGAGAGACAAGGGCTGAAGAAAAAAACAACCATCAATTATACTCAGGGTCCGACAAAAGTGGGGATCCTAGATCCCGAAGGCTAGAGCAAATTCAGAAGAAAATTGATAATTTTCTGATTCATAGGCCAAACCTCAACAAAAAATTCAGAAGAAAATAAGCCATTATTTTTAAGATTCAGGAAAGCTAAACATTTTGTCTGATACTGATTATAGGCCTACTTAAATCATTGCAAAGCAAACTGTCTGCATTTTTCTATATGCCTACAAATATCACACAAGAGGCATGAGGAAGGTGTAAGAAAATCACAAGTCGTTACAGAGAGTGATTTTCTGAAGTCAATTTTTGAGTGCCTCATAACAACCCGAGTGTTTCTATAACTCATAACCCAATATTGCACAAGAAAGTGTTTCATACTTGATTTATAACATGGAATTTATTATGAAATTTCTTATACGTTTTCAACAAATTCTTCACCCATGCATGCATATCGTATTATCGTTCAATAGTGGTTTTAAATTATCACCCTTATCGGTCAATATTAGAAAAGCTTAAATTGTCTAATTATGATTCGAAGCAATGTATTGTTTACCCGGGTTTCCATTTGTCATAGCCGAATGATGACTTTCCAATGCTTTCGAATTACAAATTGAAGAGTGTTTGTGCGGCATCGTATTGACAGCGTTTCCATATTAGGGTTACATAGAATGTTGCCCAAGTTGTTATATTATACAAAGATCAATAGTGTATGTTATAATATCAAATTCAAACAACAGCAAAATTCCAACACGATAATTCTCAATGTAGGTAAAGTTAGCAATTGTGGCCTATTGTCTTCTGGAAACAAGATTTCCAAGATTTGACACACTACCTATATATCTACTACCTATATACAAGACCAACTTAAACACTTATTCGATTACCTTTGCCACCCTTTGTACATACTGCAGCAGCTAATAGAACCTATAATCAATACAGAAAATCAAGTTAAATTATGTTAAATTATCAATGAAATAAATCAATATCTCATGGTATATTTTATAAAACCTACAAGGACGAGGTTAAGTTGTGGAAAATACATAAAGCTTTGGAACGCACTCTACTGGGATGAAATGATCATGTAATTTACCCATGTTCAATGCCGATTATTCATAACAATGAATCGATTGATTTTCCTATTTTCAGTTTTTGATATCTTGAACTATTCCTATTTCCCAGGGATTTGTTTTCCACGTAATATGTTGCTTTGATTCTTACTTAATTAAATTGTAAATGGTAAAACTGTAAATAGAAAAACTTATTTTCCACAGAGGAGTTTTATTGTAAATATTTTGTTCATATTTCAATTTTTTGTATTTGATTTAACTGTCTTACAGTTTCAGAAATTACAATATTTAATCGTAACTGACATGGACAATTATTTGGTAGCCTAGTCTACCCAATGTTATTAATTACTCCAAAATAAATCTGAAATCATGTAGCAAATATGTGAATTTATTAGAACGATTTGCAGCCTTGCGCAAGAGCCTGCACGGTAGGCCAGGTCAAATCAATTCCAAAACTCTTGATAAATTTTGAAAAAAGTGATACAGCCAATAATTTAGGTCTGTAGTCTGTACCCATAGGGACAATTCGACAAATTGGCTAAGCTAAGTTAGGTCTATCCGGCTATGTTGTATTTAATGTCACAGAAAAATCCAATCATAAATGGGGTAACACTTCAAATGCAATTATCATAATATAGAACTAGCATACGAAAGTATAGTTGATTTTACTGTAGTTTCTTCAGCTTTGGACAGCCTGCATGTGAGATTGTGAGATTGAAAAATGTTCGTCAACAGTGCAGGAATTGATGAGTTTTAGTCTAAGGGTATCCTTATGCCGGTTCGATTGATTGCTAAGCAATTTACCTAAATCAAACACTTTCATATGCACACACGCATAAATGTGGTATAACATGATAATAATTAAAGTTCGTATAAATACGAATTAATCATGAAAAATATCTATCCAAACAAATGGAAAACATGAAAGCAGCAACGTACCATTTTCGAAAGCGAACTCGCGAAGCTCAAAAAACCCAAGACATGTAATTAATCCACAACCAGAAATAAAATAAAACTATGTAGATAAATCCAATGTAATACTTAGCAGCTATAGAGATCAAGTCTCTAAGAGCTAGCCAAAACAATTGATTTTATAAACTATTTTTAAGCCAGTGTTTCTTAAAGTTGACGATATGTTCGCCACGTTTACAATGAGAAAATCGAAAGGAAGGAGAGCGTTCGCATCCAGGCCACCGCAGGGCCTCCCTTGGGGATAAATGGATAAGGGAACACAGTTTGTCCCATATAAACAGGGACACTAAACCAAATACGACTAATACGAGTTAATGCGTGATTCTTCGTCCCTGATTCTGCTTGATTAATTTGAATATGTTTTTAAAGAAAAAATTAATCTATTTATTTATTAGGAAATTAAATACAAAATTTTATATATATTTTCAAATCAGAATTTCGTTTCCCGAAAGTTTAAGGCAGTGGCCTCGTGGAGTCGTGGATACCCAGAGTAAGATCGAGGCCGGTTGCACATGGAGCAAAAATCATGGCGGCCACTGGAGGAGCAGAAGTTCATTTTGCTAAGAAATTAGCTAATAATGATAAGACTGCTCGTGACCGGGCTGTTAAAAGACTGCAAGCATGGATTGCTAAGAAACCTTCTGGTGGAGGTGAGTTTGTCTGAAATTTCCAATAATCCCGTGATCTCAAATAGATTCACCAAATTAAATCATGTCGTGGGACATGGCATGCCTGTGTTGGCTCTTGAACTCAGTGTTCGTGTAATCGTGTTCGTGGTCCGTGGACTTGAGTGAGTCGTGAATCGTGATTGATTTGATTCCACTGATTACAGTGCTCAGGCTAGGCAAATTTAGGATATCAGTTTATCACGACCATGGAAAATTTATTGTCATTTAAGTTTTCTTCACTTTTCACTTTCCAATCAACGCAATGATTTGATTCCGACGTATGTTTTAATTTAACAGCTGTAATCCAATCTCCTATCCTCTCCTCTCTTCTGATCCTTCTCGTAAAATAGTTAAGAACTTGAGAATTTATATTAAAATTATCAGAAATATTATATAGAACATTAAACTACTTTTGTTAAATAATTTAGAAAAATCATATAAAGTGTTACACTTTCAAATGTTATATAGTAGATCAGTTGTTTCAAACTTATTTAATTATTGTTAAAAGGTAAAATATTGTCTTGAGCCTCGTAGATTGCTGAATGGTTGATTGATATTCAGCCCAACATAATAACCATTCATAAAAAGCCGATTCGATATAGACATATAAATAAATAATTTTACGATTAAGTCATCAAGTAGGAAAAATCCCAGGTTTGGAATATCTATACCAACTTGTATTCCAAATTTCGAAAGCCAGCGACAATTTACGCCCGATATATTCATGGATAAGGAGGATTAGCTCAAATGGCAGAGCAACCGAATTCAGACCAGATCATATCTGATCGACTGCGGTTCCAATCCCCCTAAGGTCAACTCAGCCCTGACTTTATCTGAAACATCAAATGAGTACCATCTGAGTATGGCGGATGGAATGGTCCAAAGGAAATTGCATTGTGAGTAGATGCAGCGCATCGTTGCGCATTGACAATCAAGTCCTATCTGCCATGAAATCTGTTGAAATTGATCTGCAATGTCGCGACTGAGATCAACAAAGAGCGTTTAAAATCGTTGCTCTTAGCAAAAAGAGCCACTCCTCTAGGAATAGAAGAGTGGTACGGGTGCCTTCGGTAGGGCGACACCGTCCACATTACTTTCTTATTCATGGATATCAATATCATATGTATCATATATAGGGGAGACCAAGTACACATCCACGGCTTGAAATAAGCGCCGGACATCGGACAATGTCCGGCATAAATTGCATTTTGTCCGGCAAAGTCAGTCAGTCAATGGTCAAAGTTGTCCGTCAATCTTTTGAAATAATTCTGAGTTTTATTTAATGATTAAAATAAATCAAAAAGTAGAATAATTAGTAACTTTAATAAGATATAAAAGGAATGAATTCTCACATTTTAAGTATGGGTCTGCAACTCCATGCTATGTAAATTTTTAGCGTAGTCTAGCTAGTGTTGTTTCAAGGGCCTTTTAAAATAGCGTTATCTGTGCGGTTTCTTTGTTTTGTGCTCGCAAATGGTTGTTAATCACTCACACGCCCTATTCACAGTTGATTTACAGCCGCATCATTCAAAATTCTACTTCCTGTTTTAAATGTTTAAAACTTTGTGAACTGCGATAAAGGAAGTTCTGTTTATATATTCTAGAAAACTGATACCATAAATCCAAAACCAAAATCCCAGCAACAAGCTATAAATGACTCCAAAACCTCATACCAGTTTTTCTACTTTGTCCGTATTTCTGTGAAAGTAATATAATGATTATGTAGGCAAGACAAGCGATCTGTAAACAATGGTTAGCATGAATAGTTTATGTAATTCAAAGCTGAAGTGATCAAATTATGCTGAATTCTTTTGTTTGTTCAAGTGTGAAAGGTCAACATGTGAGTGTGAATGTCAATAACATGTGAGCAGTTTGAATGAATACAAAGCTACTGCGAGTAAAGACTCGACCAACACTGAGAGATTATTTACATTATAAAACTCTTTAAAACATAAAATAATTTATTTAATTTACAAACTAATGTGACAAATTTATCAGAGCTACACATTCCATCATAGCTAGATCTTACTAGTTTTAAAATTGATTTTTCAAAACAAAACAAAATCAAATCAAATCAGAACCAAAAAGCCATAAATTTTCTAGATGTTTTTATGGAGATATGTAAACATATTATTTATAAACAAACAAAATAAAATCGATTCAAAACATTTTCAGAAATATTAACTATAATTTAAGCATATTCGAAGAACCTTTAATATACAACGAAGGTAATTTAAAACCTTGAAAATCGAGCCCAAAAACATGGCCCTGCACCAATAAATATGAAACCATGACAAACTTTCTTTTTGATTTAATCAAATTCTAGGCAGGCTCTTTACAACTATAATCATCAGCTTAAAGGAGAGATTAGGCATTAAGGGCACACAATATATTGGACCCAAAAAAAATTTATATCAATATTTAACAATGAAAATTTGTCCGGCAAAGATCACCGTATGTCCGGCCAAAATGAGACTATGTCACTCTACGTGTCCGGCGACCTAGCAAACGTTATTTCAAGCCCTGTACACATCGGACGCTTTTCGGTTTCTTACTTCTAATTATTTTATTTTTCGCTCGAAACAAATAAATCGTATATCATTTAATAGCTAATGTGCCATGTTTAAAAGGGTAAATTATTGGGAAGTTAAATATATTCGAGTGCCGAGTATTTGATCATTCTTTTACCCCTAGTTGAGAATTTGATACTCTATTTAACTAGACCATATTATTTCCATATATTCTAAACCGACGGATCACGCGTGCTCTGAAATGTTTACACAACATCACAGCTGGAGCGTTTCAAACTTGAATGGAATGAGAAACTTGACACCCACTTAATTACGGATTTACCATTGTTTCACAGCTTGATATTTTACTTCTTCATCGCTTTGCTATGTTTTGACGCTCTGACCGTAGTCACCCCGTTTGTAAAAATTGAAGAATATCATTTCTGCAGTTGAATTTTCAAAGTGCACGTGCATGAAACTTCAGTATGAGGCACACAACGTCACTGGCTTCAAAATGGTACCAAATATCAACATGTTGGTTGCGTGGATTTTCTTCGTTGAACTTTTTCTTCGAGAACAAATAATACACAAAAGCGGGACAAAGTTTCAAACCATAATAACATTTTTATTACTTGATGAAATTATCTAAAATTTTGGCAATAGGTATGTTTTACCTTTGTATTTAACATACTGAGAGATTGTATTTTATTTAAACTAAAACCGTTCTGTCCGAAGTCACCCGCGTCCGAAGTGACCCTGGTCTCCCCTACACTGTCATATCATTTGGGTAGAATGTTACGCTTTTTAATGTTTAATACATATAATTTTATTGATTTTTTCATCAGAGGTAACTGAAATTGATTTGATGAAACTATGGAAAGGGTTATTTTACTGCATGTGGTTTTCTGATAAACCGTTGATACAGGTACAAATAATTTATAACCTTACAATATATTTGAATAATATAGGGCATAATTTTCTGCTTGTTCTATATTGGTTCACTGTTTATTTTCTAGGAAGAGCTTGCTCATATTTTGTCGCGTTTGATTCATCAATTTTCATCACAAGATGCAGGTAATTTATGATATGTAATTGATAATTATTTATTATTTATTACGTAATTTATGATGGTTAGCCTTAAAAATGTATTCTGAGGATACAATACCTTTTTCTTGGAGATGAAATATTCATAATAATAAATGCTTTATTGACTTGTTGGAGGAAATGTAAGAAGGAAGCACGTTTTTTCCTTTTCCTCAAGATGACACATGACAATAATTTTAAAATAGAATTAATTCAAAACGCATTTTCAGAAACTGACTTACAGGTTCACATACTGTATCTTTATGTAACCTACTTATTTTTTATTTTTTCTAGCTATTGTTTTCGTTGTTGCATTTCTCAAAACAATGGGAAGAGAGTGGCACGGGATTGATCGATTGCGACTTGATAAGTTTTACCAGGTAAGTTGATTTCAGTAATTCATTGAGTAAGATTCCTGCGAACTAGATCAGATGACCTAAATAGCTGTTTAACACATTTAATTTGATAATTTTGATCCAAAAAATTTTGATCTGTTTTCAAACATTTTTATCTGGCGTAATTTGGGAGAAATGTAAACTCCGTTCAGGCTGCAATCATACAAACAAACCATAAGCATTGGTTCCAATAAAAGAATACTTAGGTCTTATGCACAGGCTATCTAGATGCTCCAATGGTTAGGCCTTACACAACATCATTTGTGGGATTTTGCAGATAGAGGCAATGTGTGATATATTGTTCTGTTTTATATCCAGTTAATTAGATTTGTTGTCCGTGAATTTCTTCAATTTTTGATGTCAACCAAATGGGATAGCAGGTATGTAGTTCTTTAATTATTAATTCCTTTCCTTTCAATTCTATTTTGGCAAATTTGTTCATTATTGAGAATTCTTTTGTGGCCTATTTGTAAATATGGAGTAAAGAAAGATAGTACAAAGCACAAATAAATATGAACCAGTGACAATTTCAAACGGTGTTGACGTAAGACGACACTGTGCCTTTAATCAAGCTACCAGTGCACGCATGTTGTATTGTAGTCTAATTGTATGTTCTTTTTTGAATGATTATAGGTTGATGGAGACACTCAATACAACCCTGTTTGAAAGTGAAACTGGAATGTGTTCAGACCAGGTAAAAAAGACATTTCATTGTGATTTTTGTTTTTGGAATATCCTGAAAGAGTAGGCCTGCACTTCTATATAAGGCAATGTCTTCGTTTCTGAGTAAAACTATTAAGAATTTTTTATCAATTTTACTCAACAGTTTGCTGATGGTGTCAAGATTTTTTTCTCAGAAATTTTTATTGAAGAATTAAAGACAGTTGTTCTAGCAGAAAAAGAGGTTTGTTTTCTAATGCTGTACCAATTATGATACAGTTTAATTGTTATGAATATATATAGCCTACTACCTACATCTGTTAGACAATAGACTTGTTAGACAAATGCAATGTTATCCTGATAATATCACAAACTGCTTAATATCACTTATTTTCAAAACCAGTTTATATCAATCTCAAATATTCCTCTCACTGTTAATAAATAATAACACAAGCCCCTGTTTATCATGATTTTTGACTGCACTTGGACAGTGGTATCCAGGCTGTCACAAAGTGCGGGATCCTGGAAACCTGGTTCCTGGAAGGCCAGCAGCACAAAATCAGAAGGTTTTCATTCTTATCATGATTATTTTCTTATTCAAATAATTAATTTTTGGATTTCATATTTTTTTCATGTTTTGAAGTCCATGATTCTTGCTTCAAAGTTAAGTCAAATTTCTAAAATTTTAAGATATGAAGCATTATAAATTCAATCCCAGAAGGTTTACAACCGAGCAACACCGTTCCCGAAAGATCAAAACTTTTGTGACACCCTGGTGGTATCAGGAGGTTACGCTGTAGCCAACAAATTTTGTATAGTATAGCAATCAAACATTGAATTATATGTATGCCTTTTTATTACGTAGACGTTACCTGACAACGCTGCATTCAAATTACTGAAGAGTGGTTTGCATTTAGCCTCTAACACAGCCAGGTAAGATGTTCACATATATGAAACAAAAGTTTTATATCACAATATCAAGTTAGCTAACCACTCTTCCATTTCTAGATGAGTGGCTATTTTCACTAAGAGTAAAGATTGTAACAGCTTTTTATTGATCGCAGCCGCAACACTACAGATTTCATGACAGATAGCTGGTAAATATAGCTGGCAAATAGGCCTAATTGATTGCCAATGCGTAACAATGTACCATAGCTACTTACAGTGCAACTCCCTCTAGGCCATTCCATCCGCCATCAGAATTTTATACTCATTCAATGTTTTTACATAAAGTCAAGACTGAATTGAACAGGGGATTTGACCCAAAGTCAATCAGTTATGATCAGACCAGGAGTCCAATTGCTCTTCCATCTGAGCTATTCCCTTTCTACATAATTTCTACATCAACATCATTTTGTTTTTATTTAGCGTACCTATACATCGTGCATTAAGATTAGAATTTTTTGGAAAGTTGATTTCATGTAACGTGCCTGATGCTGAAGGTTTGCAAGAAGATGAGAGATTTTTAATATTACTTAATGTAAGTGGCTCCAATTATATTGGTCTACTGATCAATACAAGGTGAAGTGAAAACGTACCAGATCACGAGATGATCTTTCCAGTTTGCGCTGGCCAATTTATACCTTGTATTTACCCAGCTGCAGACTCCTTTGTGTATTTTTCATTATAAACATTTGCGACAATTGTTATAATCTTGAACCTGGTTTCCATACAGCAAATTTGCCTCCCGACATTTGCCTGGCTCACAGATGCATGCATTTAACAATTTTTCTTCTATTATTTTGAGCGGATATCAAAGCTAGAATGAGATTAACCCTGAGGCTAAACTATGATATTTGGTACAACCAATTGAAGAAAATGCGATAACTGCCTGTGTCTTTGACCCATTCAAATGATATACAGTGAAACCTGTATATAACGGCCAACTACAAGAGGTAGATAAATTGACCACTATAGACAGGTGACCTTTAAATACAGGTTTGACTCAATAGAATTTTAGACATTGCAAGAGTGACCACTATAGACAGGTGGTCGCTGTATAGAGGTGACCATTATAACAGGTTTGACTGTATTTAATTAATGACGCAGACAAATTTACTATATTAAAACCAGGCTTTAGAGATATCTGTCCATTATCAGTCTATCCTTCATTAATGCTTTTGATGGTGTTATTAATGTTAAAATAGAGATTATTTCGATATATAAACAATTTATTTTCATGCTTCAATTGGGGTGGCCACCTGTTCCCTGTTGACTGAAAAATGCTGTGCATGCTGAGAAAAAACTGTCAATGTTTTCTTTTTGTTATGTTTATCTTGATGAAAAATAATGTTACGTAGGCTACTATGCTACAATTGAATTTCTCCCCATATGATTCCGCCTTTCTAATGTATGAATTTCAGTATAATTTTTGGGATCTACTTTTAAATTTACGCTATTTCCATTTTATGTAAGGCGGGGATTCACGATGCCATTTTTGATGCAGTTGACTTGAAACACATATCAATGGTTCGATTACCACACACGATTCGATTTCAGCCAGTTCTCTTACTACAACCTTAACTCGTTTTGACAAGTGGGCTCAAGATTGGCAACTTAGAATTGCACACACAAAATGTATGACGATATCCTTTGGAAATTTAAATATAATGGAACATTCGTTTTACCTTGCAGACCACACCCTACAACGTACATCCAAAATGCGCGATCTTGGACTTATTCTAACGTCAGACTTGAAGTTTTCAAGTCATTGTTCATCTATAGTAGCAAAAGCAAACACTAGAGCATACTTGATTTTAAAATGTTTTAAATCTAATTGTCCAAAAAATCTCATGAATGCATTCAGCACATATGTACGACCATTGCTTGAAGCTGATACTCCACTTTGGAGTCCGTCACTAATCAAGGACATTGATCTTGTTGAAAAGGTACAACGCCGCTTCACGAAGATTGTGTGTCAGCGCTCTAATATTAAATTTAGTGGTTATCATCATCGATTACAACTGCTTAACATTGATTCTCTAGAATCCAGGAGAATAAAAACTGATTTGCACATGTTATTCAAAATTGTAAATAAAATAGTTGACATTCCAACCACTTTATGTGAGTTCAGAAACATCGATCGTCAACTTAGAGGTCACAGTAAGCAGGTAGTACCTCGTCCTGTACCTGTGAATAATACCGTAGCTAATTCTTTCTTTTTTCGTGTTATTCCTTTATGGAACTCCCTTCCGGAAAATGTTATTTTAACGTCGTCACTTATAAGTTTTAAAAATAATCTGGACATTTTAGATTTCTCAAATAATTGTAAACATAGCTATTAGGCTGCATGTAAGTGAAATTTTTTTTTACACAATTTTTTCCTTTGTTTGCCTGTATATATCATTGATAATATACAAATATACATCAAATCAAATCAAATCAAATGGATTCGTTATTAACCAGAGGCGTACATGGCCGGCTTCATTTCTCAAATAAATACATCGAAGTTGATAAAAACCAATGAAAACTGTTTCCATTTTCAACAACAATGCTTTCTCAGACTGAAGCGCTAACTAAGCAGTTTCGCACTTGAATGACTTTCTATTGTCTCTGAGCAACAGTGCAGATCGATCTTTTGTTTTGTGTATGGTCATGCGTCAGAATGGAAATTATATAATCAATGTTTTTGAAATTATTTATAAACGATAGGAACGATATCACATTTGTAAACAAACCCACGCTGGGGAAATTCTTATTTATTCAACATAATCTCACATGTCTACTGATAGTGATAGCCGGCAATTTTGCTGCAATGAAAAGACATCAATATAGAAATCAATAGGCATACAAATTTCCACTTCATCATTGACAACAAATTATTATTATTATTACATATGAGCGATCGCATATAGATTTAACGAGGATTCAAATGCGATGAAACTCGATTGAACAGTTTGATGGGATCAGTGTATTTAACTAAAAAATGTAAACAATAATAAATAGTTTTTGCTTTCGAGAAAGTGGATTGAATCAAACATTGAATAATCATATCGATGGATTCCGTCATTAACCAGAGGGGTGCATATGGCCGGCTTCATTTTTCAAAGTTGAGAAAAAACAAGAAAAACTATTTCGTTTTTTCAACAACAATACTTTCTCAGACTGAAGCGCTAATTAAACAGTTTCGCACTTGAATAAATTTTTACTGTCTCGCAAATACAAAACAGTACAATCCCAGTTGCGATGTGACAGATTTCATTGTAGTAATTCTCAGAATGAAATTCAAACGTAAACAAACTAAAACACGTATATTTATATGAAAGTGAAAAAAGATGTGTTATCATCTTATCTTTAGTTGGAAATTATATTTAATGATTGATCATAAATTATTATTGGAAGATGACTTGGAATAGAAGGTTATGAAATTTGTAAACAAATTCACGTTATGGAAATCAAATTACGAAGATATAAAATAAAAATATTTCCTGATTATAACAGCCAGTGTTAAATTGTACAGTACTGCGATGAAATATAAATCAAATATAGAAACAATTGCGCTACCAATTTCCACTTCATCAGTGACAATAAATAAATTAAAATATGTAAGAAAGTACATGACTGTAACTAATAAGACAAGATGTAAAGAAATGATAAATAGTTTCCCATTCTATACTTTTTCAGAAGTCACATGCTTGAATAAAATGTTGAATAACCACGTTCTGAATAAAGAATAATCAATGAAGTTTTTCCACTTTTCACTTCTCAACTTTTTGCTTCTTTGAACAGCAAAAAAATAAAATAGAATATTTTCTCAATTAAATTTCGGCTTCAATCATCTTTTCTACATAGATTTCTTCATGCATTTATTTGAAACAGTTAAGTCAGATGATTCACAACTCAATATAAGCATGCATTTGCATGCAACTCGAAATCTAGTTAGTTCAAATTTGCACAAATGCAATGAAAATTATTGCATTTAGTTACACTATTATCCATTTTTAACAAACATCTGACTAGTATTGAGGTTTGCCCACTCTGATTAATAAATTTGTTTGAAGTACTGGCTGGCCTGCACTCAAATATATAATTGACTTTATTTTTCTTTCCAGCTGGATTACAATTCATTCGCAAATGAAGTGTTCGAATTTGCTGGTAAAAAGGAAATCTCCTCAAAAAGTCGAAAGAAACTATTTTCACTATTAAAAAGGTAAACTATATATTCGATAATCAAGGGGTTGCAGAATGTATTTTTACTTGCGACTACTTCTCCAAAGTGCACGCAGATTGTTACTGAAATGAAAAAATACAGTAATATTAAAATTACTTCACTTACATAGATGCATGTAATAGCAGAAAGAATAATTTTACTAAAAATAATTGATTGCAAAAGAATAGCAGGCTCTCTTAATTCAGAAGAACTGAAATATACATGTTCCTTTATAATTCTCATTATGTAATTGAATATTCTAATGTTTTTACAGTACCTATTCTAAAATATTGATTATTTTTCCCTCCCTCTCCTTCTACTACTTTTCTTATGTTCTTATCTGCTATATTTGTTTGTTCCTATGTTTAGTGTTAAAGCTGCCGGGACACATGAATTAAAAGGTTTGTCTATGTGTATCTATTGGTAACTACTTGCATTTGTTTTATTGTATTTCCTTCAGAGAGATTTTAATATTAGTATGATTTAAACGGAATTGATTGTTCAATTTTTCATCACAGAGTAACCTGTGTAGCCTAGCGCTTGTCAAAATACAGACCTCTACAGCAATAGGGTCTTTGAATAGACAATATAGATAGACCCAGCGGTCGCTACGAGTTAAAAATTCAAAATTCAAACATGCTTTAGCAATTTACAAAATATTGGCTTCAATTTTGAAGTTTGAGGCACTGTTGCAGATGACTATCTGTTTCGTAGCCGTAAAAGTGTCCACGTTGTATTTTGTTCGCTCTCTTATGTGTCTGTTCTTGGTGCTGTTCACATGTGAATTAAATATCTGTCTACATCGAACTGCATCTATATTTTTTATGCTATCTAATGTAACTCTGTATATATTGTATTCACTTGAAGAAATTGACCCATTACAGCATTATTTGGTTATATCTAATTTATCTACAATATTTCAACATTTGTGTATATGTATTTTAGAACCAACAAACAATGACATAGATGATACTGTTGACGACCAAACAGACGCTCCCTCAAAGAAGAAGAAGAAAAAGAAAAGCAAAACCAGCAAAACAATTACAGATAATGACCAAGACATAACAACAACAAACGGCAATAATGACACGGAGGCCGATAGTACTGAAGAAATCAAACCTAAAAAAACTCCTTCGAAACGATCAGGCGATAAAGTGAAAGCAGTATCAGCAAAGAAAACGAAAAAAACAAAAGATAATACAATTGAAAAACTGATGAATGGAACAGCAGATACGACTGAACTTATGCAAGAAAACTCGGAAATAGAAACTTCAAAATTAAGACCTAGAAAGCAGAAACCTTTTAAAAATGAAAAAATTGAAACACCATCTGTAAATAGTAAAACGTTATCTGAGATTAAATTAAAAAATAAGACTGCCAAGATCGATACCGATGAAGTGATTGCAGCAGAATCAGCAACTGTTGCTTCCACGAAAAAAAATAAAGCTAAGAAATCTAAAAGTAAAGATGAGAAAAATGAATCCGCTGAAAATATCACTGAAGATAGTGTAGCTTCAGTAACTTCTTCAAAGAAACGTAAAAGTAAAGCACCAAAATTAACAACTGCTAATAACGAGGAGACAAATATTGTAAATGAAATTATTGAAACAGATATATTATTGACATCCTCAAAGAAAGCAAAAACGAAAGCAAAGAAAACAACATCGACTGATGCTCAAATAGCTAATAAGGCAGATGAAAAAGCTACCATTAAAACGTTGGAAGTGTCTTTGAAAAAATCCAAAAATACACCTAAGAAAACTGTGACCGCTGATAAGGAACTAGTGAACAAGGATGTAACTTTGACTGAGACGCCTTCGGGTAAAGCAATCAAGAAATCAACTAAAACAACAACCGCCAATGGAACTTCAAATCAGCGCAATAAACCAGCAGTTATCAATGGAGATTCCACAATCATCGGAAGTACAACTAAAGCAAAAAAATCTGACAAATCAAAAAAAGATTCTGTAAAGAAAGTAGCAAAACCAAATAGTTCTGATTTAAACGAAACACCACATGCTGAATTTATACCAAAAACTCCTGTCCGTCTGTTTGTGAAGAAGTCAGCTGCCAAGACCAAACAAATTAAAGACCAAGGCGATGTGAGTTTGAATTCTATTTTATTATTTGATAATCTTCCTTACTTGTCTTGGTCAAACAAATGTTTGCTCAAACTTAATAAAAAATATCATTGATTGAAAATTAAGTTCCGCAAATTGGAAACCAGTAGGCCTACTTTACTGCTGATTATAGCTCTAAAGTAGAGATCTGAAAATCCGATCCGATCAAATTAGTTATTTTTATCCAAAATTATAATATTTTATTTGATGGATTTTGAACTTGTCATCCTTTGGGTTCATGCCGTTAAGTTCAAAATAGATCAGATCTTGGAACTTTTGATAATATTTACTTTGGAATTTTGTATCTTTTGAAACCAATTTGTTGAAGGATTCCTATTTCATGTTCAGCTTCTGGATGGACTGATACTGAGGGAATTGCATTGTGCGTTGCTGCGGCGCATCGTTGTGCATTGACAATCGGGACATATCTGCCATGAAATCTACTGAAATTGATCTGCAGTGTCGCGGCTGAGATCAACAAAGAGCGTGTAAAATCATTTCTCTCAGCGAAAAAAGCCACTCATCTAGAAATAGAGGGGTAAAAGTAATGTAGACAGTGTCGCCATACCGAAGGCAGCCGTACCACTCCTCTATTTCTAGATGAGTGGCTTTTTTCGCTGAGAGCAATGATTTTACACGCTCTTTGTTGATCTCAGCCGCAACACTGCAGATCAATTTCAACAGATTTCATGGCAGATAGGTCTTGATTGTCAATGCGCAACGATGCGCCGCAGCTACTCACAATGCAATTCCCTCTAGACCATTCCACCCGCCATCATCAGCTGGTACTCATTTGAATGATTTGATGTATCAGATAAAGTCGAGGCTGAGTTGACCTTCGGGGGATTTGAACCACCGTCGATCAGATATGATCCGATCTGAAGTTCGGTTGCTCTGCCATCTGAGCTAATCCTCCGTAGAGGGGTGCTACGGGTGCTTTCGGTAGGGCGAGACTGTCTACAATCTACATTACATTGGCTTCTAGAAGGCAAACACTTTTGGGACAACCTGAGTTCTAGCCTGCGTAAGTACACCTTATGGGATCACCAAATCTAATTCCCTTGTAACGTTTATCTACAGTGGGAAATGCTTTCAATTTGCTTGATTACTGACAATAGTTTTAAATTTAATTGTGATCGTTTGGATTCTTTATAGCTCAAACTTACAAGAAGCGAACCTCACAAGAAGAGAGTTACAATCGCACTTTCGCACAACAAATCTGTCGGTATGTGTAATTCAGCTCCAGATCCAAAATAAATAAAGTCCCATCCTTTGTTTGTTTGTTTGTTTGTGTATTTAATTTTGTAGCTCATTATTAATACGGATTTGTACAAAAAGTATTATCTCTATCTATATTTGAGTTGAAAAATTTGCAACTACGTCTGACTACCTGTATTCCATTCAGAAGCACTTATGCAAAAGAGCATTTGCTGTTTTTGTCAAAAATGGCCCTTTTTCAGATATTCTCATATTCCATGGAACAATTCAGAATCCTTTTATTTTTTATATATAGAGCATCTATAGACTTTATTTCAATCAAAATAAGGACATTTAAAATTTTCATCATTTTCAAAATGCCTTAGTATAACCCATGCTCTTTTTACCGAAAATGGCCCTTTTTCAGATATTCTTATTTGAACACTATCCCATGTTACAATTCGGAATCCTTTTAATTTTCATATATAGAGCATCTATAGACCTCATTTCAATCAAAATATGGACATTTAAAATTTTCATCATTTTCAAAATACCTTGTATAACCCATGCTTTTTTTGCCGAAAATGTCCCTTTTTCAGATATTCTTATTTGAACACTATTCTATGTTACAATTCGGAATCCTTTTAATTTTCATATATAGAGCATCTATAGACCTCATTTCAATCAAAATATGGACATTTAAAATTCTTATTTGAACACTATTCTATGTTACAATTCGGAATCCTTTTAGTTTTCATATATAGAGCAACTATAAACTTCATTTCAATCAAAATATTGTCCTTTAAAGTTTTCATCATTTTCAAATTTCCTTAGTATAACCCATGCTTTTTTTGCCCAAAATGGCCCTTTTTCAGATAGTCTTATTTGAACACTATTCTATGTTACAATTCGGAATCCTTTTAATTTTCATATATAGAGCATCTATAGACCTCATTTCAATCAAAACATGGACATTTAAAATTTTCATCATTTTCAAAATGCCTTAGTATAACCCATGCTTTTTTGTAGAAAATAGTCATTTTTCAGGTTTTCTTATTTTAGCACTTTTCCATTGAACAATTTGGAATCCCTTTAGTTTCCATATTAAAAGCATCTATAGAAATCATTTCAACCAAAATATACAAATACAAGCACCATGTGTAAACCAACAAAGAATCGAACCGCAACATTCTGCACAAAATATGGGTATTCTGTCACTGCGCTTAATGTTTAATAATGTCTCCATTAATATTATTGTGTTTTTATCTTCGTAGTCGGTGATCATTTAAAATTTAGTCCAGTTTCACCCTTTGAACCAACCCGAAAACCTGGCAAGGGATTACTGAAAACTCCAATAAAACGATCAAAAGCAGAAGATTTTTTTTAAATTATAAACTAAACAATATATTTGTTGTGAAGCTGTAGATATTTTATATAAATTTATCTCGCACTTTCTTTACAATATTATTTTGTAAACATACATTTACAAATGAATATTTCAGAGATGTTTAATCAATACTTTGGTAAGAACTGCTTTTATAATAAGAAATAATACAAAGTAAAAAGTATAAGAACTATTTAATTAACAAGTACATGTTATTAAATTAAAATAAATTTATTGCTGTCTGTTTTGAGCATGTTTTGAACTCAAGCGTTTATTGCTGATTTTTGAAATTGCTCAAGGGACAAGTACGCCCGATGATGGTGCCTGTACTGCTTTTTTACTAATGGCAGCAGGAGCTTCTCTCTCGCCATGAACTTTAATACTATGTTGCTCACGAAATTTATTAAGCTCCACACCTTTATCGGTTAATTGTTTCTTTAATGATTCGATAACTGAACTAATCTGCAAAGAAAAAAGAACAAATATTAGTTGCTACAAAAGTATACCCAATCAGTACTTGGTAGAAAGAAGGCTGCAGAATGTAGTCTAAACTTAGTGAAACAGTAGTTGGCTAAAGTCTGGCAAAGGATATACATAATTCATTTTTCAATTTGGGAGAAAAAGAAAAAAAAGATGAAATTTCTTCTGAATTTTTGCTAGCCTAGTGGAAACTAAGTCATGTGAACAAAGTTCATGTTAACTTATCAGGGGCGGATCTAGCTGTCGCAACTGTTGCTCAAGAAAAATAAAAGTTGTTTTGTTTTCATATGATTGAGCTTCAATTTTAATTGCTATGTTATTATTATTATTTTATTTCTTCCAACTTCTATTGGTGTATATCGTATTCCCCATTTTCCCGCCTGTCCCAGCAGCTAGCCCCATTGGGTCAGTTGTCACTCCACTTCGTAATCATAATATCATGTAATCAAAAATGTACAGACGTCAAGGATTTGTTTTTACCTACTTGTAACACTACTTCACGCATGTCCCCTGTGGTAATGTGCTGGCAGTGTCTACAGGGCAGCCAGATCAATTTCTCTTGATAATTTTTGAATGACACTTCCTACGTCATTTTCTCATCAAGCAGAATTCAAGCGGAACAGTTTTAATCCAATGATATCACCAGATGAGGGATAGGAATTTGAAATATGCTGCATGAGACCATCGTTGCTTAGCATCATGCCGCTACAGTGTAGCACTAAAAACTATTACAATAGAACATGAATAATGAGGACTTGATTTACGGCGTATGAACAGTTTCAGCATCAAACAAGATAAATTATGTACAATAGAATTTTTACGTCAAGTCTTCTGTCACTGCGTGCGATAGGGACAGCTAATCTCAAAAAATAATAGCAGCTATGAATGTACGTTTTACATCATATATCAAAAATTCATAAATAATATATGACAGTCTATTGTGTTTTATTATTGGTGTTTCTCTCAGTTAAGAACTTATGGATAATTCCAGGACGCTAAAGGGGCCACCTCGGGATAACAGTGGCAGGTATGATCACAAAACAATTTTTCCAATTTTTAAACTTCTAAAAATACTTTGAAAAACAATTTGAAAACATTTGTCAAAAGACATGAATTCCTAGTAGATGCACTAGCTTCCTCTTGAAAAAGAAATTAGCTGCAAAAAATGACCAAAAACCATTGATTCTGACGAGTGGCTTTTCAATATATATGGAAGTGAAACAGCAGTTAGAGAAGTAGATGGCGGGCTTCACCCCTGAACAACAGTCAGCATATTTCCTAGATCCGTCCCTGATTATCTGGTCATTCCTACAGGGAATGTGCCGTTTTTTGCCTTCAAATATTTTCAGATCACTACAAGCGGAGTTCATAAGTTGTTGGTTCAACTGATATCAGGCTCTTGAATAAATGATGATGATGATAGTTGCAGGATTTTGTCAGATCATGGCATAGAGTCTGCAAGGAGGCTATAAGTTAATTGAACTTGTAGCCTACTGTAGTAGTTTCTATTTCTGAATGGAAATGTTGCATTAAAATATATAAAATAAGTTCTGTTTATAAAATAACATTCATACAATCCTATTGATGTTGTTAACAGTGGACAATGTTCGCAATACTCCATCAAGTCTACCTGCATATATAGGCCACCTTTCTATAATGGTCAATATATCTACACATCTTGAATGTTCAAATTAGAGGTGTGCATCGGATCGAGTTAATAATCTGTAAAAAATCCATAAATTTTGGATTCACATTTATTAATCAGATCTGACCAAATTCAATTATTCAAAAAGGAACAAGGTTTGAATCTGGATACTGTAATTTCACATTAAATCTACTCCATTTCTTATTCCATACAGGGTATATCAAGAAGGTACCATATAATTGAGGTTGAAAATTATTTTTATTTTGTCAAACAAAATATCAATCTTTTAAAGGACATATGACCAGAGTCGATGCATTGCATCTGGACTCATATTCTCAGACCTCTAATTCAATTGCATATACGTACCCCTTCCCTATTTTTCAATAAAGCAGGTAGAACATCTTTAACAGTTCGTTCAACTAAAACTCCTCCAACAAGTCGAAAGCATTTACGATCACCATCTACATCTTTTAACGTTTGAATAACCGCGCTAAAATAAATAAAAATACAAAAGTACTGTCCAAGTTGCCAATGCCAGACTGCGTTCCACAGGCTTCCCGGAAGAGATCTCCGGAGATGCAAGCCGCCAGTACTTTGATGTTAACACCAAATTGGCGTGAAATTTCCCTCTCAACGCTTTGGCGGGGGATTTTAAATCGTATGTTGATAAAATCTATGCATTTTCCATTATTATCATATAATTTTGGCGGGAAAATAAGGGTTATAAAATATTAGTGGAAAATATCGGGCGGAGAAAATTTCCCGAAAGCAGACTGGTGGCAATGATGGTCTGTTTATCCTTATTAACAAAAATGTTGAGAGTTTACTACACTTTAAAATTACTTAGAGCAACTTCCAGACGAGGTTGCAGACTGTTTTTAAAGTGTAGGCCTATATATAGGGGAGAGATTTTCTTAACAAAAATTTTTGCTCCAAAACGGCTCAGGCAAAACTCACAATTTTGGTATCAAATTGTAGGAAATCGTCTGAAGTTTATAATACAAAATATCTGAATAATGTCAAATCAAAGTTTAAACAATGTTTAACGGAAGAATAACATTTTCAAAGTCGCGATTTTGCGAAAATGTGGGGTGAAACGGAATGATTGCAAATTTACCATTTTTTCATTGAATTTCTTCAAAAAAATTCAATATCATAACTATTGACCCTTTGAAAATGGATATCAACAATGATAAATTAGATAGATAAAGAAACTTACTTTCAAATATAAATTTATTAGATTATAATTTTCCACACGAAAACATGTGTCTTTGCAAAACATGATAAAATCTTTACATACTAGTAGAATTGTTCAAACTTGAGTTACAGATAAAGAATATGAGTAAGGTAAATCACTTAATTGTTTTTTAGTTAGATTTAAGCAATACAGTATGAATAAAACAACATTTAATTCCATGCAGTCCTTTGAAAAAAGTCGCTTTCCTTCCGAAGGTGTCAAATTCAAAGAAACCGCTCATGCAAATGATTTGTTTACATTATAATTCACACTGATTCATGAGGAAAATAGTAAGTCAAAAAAGACAATAGAAATTCATTAATTTCACTTTGGAAATAAAACTACGTCAAAGGGTTCAATGGTTCATAGAAATAATACAAGGTTATTTACTAATGAAAAGCAGCAATTGAACCAATTTAATGGATTAAAATGAATGATTTCTTCTTGGTGTGAAAATCAAAGGCGGAACAACAACAAAGTGAAGTAATGTAAAGCCAGACTGTGATTGAAATGTTTCAAGTCGTATTCCATTCAACCCTATTGTGAACCTTGCAACATAAACACTATTTATTGGAAAGTTTGTTGGAAAAGACCAAAACAATAACTGCCAACGTCATAACACAGAAATTCTCTACACAATGGTATGCAATAACACCTGATACGTGAAGAAACGAGAATAAAATCCAACGCGATGTAAAAATCGAATGACTTGCATCGCGTGTACAAATTTTCAAAGCCTCATAATTTTTATTTACTTCATGTATGGAAATGAAACGGTCACAATGTTTAGACCATATAAGAACAATGTCCTGCTATAGACCGCCGGCTCTCTTACGAAAATATGCTTAAAAATGACTCTTCAAAGTGCAACCCTTCCCATTACCTGCATTTTTGTATATAACCACTTTGAAGTACGCTGATTTCGATTCCAAAGAGATCCCGGGATTTTTCTCATCAGTATGATACGATAACTGCATAAGAATGACCAATAAAATAGAACTCTTATCTTCCTCTCCGCCATCATATTTTATCATCCTGTCTCGTAATGAAACCGTATTCATAAGGGCGGCACAATATTTCCATGGCAACACGACTTGTAAACAATTACCTGATCACTTTCATACTTTAAACTATTACACAATGTAGGCTCATTTGAAGATGGAGACCGATGAAAATGTTAGCAAAAATTGTATAATACATTACGACGGAGTTAATGGAGATTTAAGGAAGTTCACGACAAGTACTCTGCATAGATTGTTTCAGAGACGGGAGGAATGGCTATCCAAGGAACACAAATCGTCAGATATAGCCATTCAAACATACGATATAATCCCGAAAGAGAAGGAGGATGATCCATTAGAATGTGGAGACTATTTCTATCATAAAAAATGTTATAATTATTTTACGGATGTGACAAAAATTAACAGGTCAAAAACAAAAGAAAATTCGAACTCTTCAGTCAAAAACAATAAAGCTGAGGAACTTGGGGTTAGCCCCCCAAAACGCAAGGTCACCAGATCACAAGTTCCAATGACAGCAGCTATAAAAGTTGAAGGAATAGAGATGAAAAACCCAAATATCTTACCTCCAGTCTGCATTATATGCAAGAAAGGAAAGCTTTCTGCATACGACAAAGTAAGTACATTTATTAATCATAAATCTTCATTCAATCATAATTTACATTTTATGTACACACAATTGATGGTATCTTACTGTTGATATTATATGTTAAAACTTATTTTCTAGATGCATCTTTGTAGTTTACTAGACCTTGACAATTTGAATGTTTAAGCAGCCATATAATTTCTTTTGCATTTAGGGTAAAAAGAAAACTGCCACGAGATGGTTGATTAAAGCTGAAACTAAGGATGCTGGCCAGTTACGGGATGCTGCAACATTAAAACAAGATGAAGACATCCTTCGCTATATTCGTGACAAAGACTGCAATGCCAAGGAAGTCCAATACCATAAAAGTTGTTATGATGGATATGTCAGCTGTATCCCAAGGCCAATTAAAAATAACAATGAAGCTCATACCACATCTGAAAAAAATAAACAATTATATGACATTGGGTTTGCTAAATTTTGCACTGAATATATAGATAAAAAAATCATTGCAAATAAGGAACCAGTATTTTTGAAAGTCTTATTGGAAGTATTTATTGAATTTGTTGACAAGTACGAGAACCTTGATGCTTCGTCATACCAATCAACACGTCTCAAGGCTCGCATCATGAAACAATATCCGCAGCTACTATTCCATATACCGTACAGTCGTCGCAATAGTGTAATTGTTGTTCCTTCTGACCTTACAGCAGGTGAGGTATTGGATAGGGAAAGATATACCTTAGATAATACTGACCTTGATTTTGAAGAAGAAGAAGAAGCTAGTTCCTCATTTTCTATCAGCAACAGCATGAAATCTCCTATATATAACGTGGCGATGTGTCTAAGACAACATATTGAAGAAGCTAGTGGAGCAATAGACCAATGGCCCCTACTTCCGGCTCATATCACATCAGAAGCTGTAGATCAAAGTGTTCCTGATTTACTCTATAACTTCTTAGCTTGGATGTTTGGATTTTCAAAAGAGCCACAGTTTGAGTCAAAAGTAGAAGTTTCTGAAAATGACTCAATAAAGATTAAGTCCATTGCTCAAGACATCATTTATGTTTCTTCGCATGGAAAGAAGCAAACTTACAAGTCACTGGCTCTAGGGACAGCAGTAAGACAAGTTGCAGGATCAAATGTCATTGTTAATATTCTAAATAAGTTTGGCCATTCCGCATCAGTTTCAGCTATAACAACCCTCGAAACCGGTCTTGCCGCTCTCAATGCCAACAACAATGGGTTGCTGCCAATCGGAATAGAACCAGAAAAGTTCACAACTTTTGTTTACGATAATGCTGACTTCCTTGAAGAAACATTGAATGGAGCAGGTACAACTCATGTTGCTAACGGTATCTGTATCCAGAGATTATCCAATGAAAAGCAAAAACTGAACCAAGGAAGCAGTCTACGAAAAAAGAAACGGAAATTATTTGTTGAGGAAAAGGAGTTGGATCCATACTTTCTCGGAAAGCGTGTCACACCGACTCTTCGTCAATCACATGATACTTTGAAATTGTCAGGTGAAATGGTCACATCTACCAAATTGGATTCTATGAAGAAAGACTTCTTTTACATAGCATGTAAACTTGATAATAATAAAAAAGAATCTAAACTGCCTGGATGGACAGGGTTTCATACCAAAAGAGATAAAACTGATATAAATCTGTCATCTGTAACCTACCTGCCTGTGGTCAATGCTCCAATTACTGACATAGCAACAGTGTATAACATATTGAAACGTTGCATAGAGATGGCAGATTTATTGAAATTAAAAATTGTTCCTGTCGTATTTGACGAGGCTGTGTACTGCAAGGCACAGATGATTCGGTAAATAAATTTGATTGTGTGTTCTTTGTGAATCATCATTCCAACAGTGGAAATGATTTAATTGCAAATATAACATTATTTCATTATTTCACAATAGATGGAAAACACCAATGTTCATGGAGAGGCTAGTCATTCGGCTTGGAGATTTTCATATGGCTATGTCATTTCTAAGTGGGATATCAAGGCTATTCAGAGATGGTGGTTTGGAGGTAGGAGCAGCAAATACCACCTGCTCTACTTCTTGCATGGGTACGGTAGCTTTATATTATTTGATAATTTTACATTTTATAATTTTTATGTTTAGGATATCTTAATAGAATCTGAAGTTGTTGCTGATGGCTCAATGCGTGGCGTTTTTTCCGGTAAACATTACAACCGCAGTATACGCACTCACAAACTGATG
The DNA here is from genome assembly GCA_916610825.1 of Haliclystus octoradiatus. NCBI lineage: Eukaryota > Metazoa > Cnidaria > Staurozoa > Stauromedusae > Haliclystidae > Haliclystus > Haliclystus octoradiatus. Next base: position 15,006,963 of record OU744454.1, on the reverse strand, counting down.
TATGAAGCATTACAAAGAATGCGATTTCACTCCTTTTTATATACTCTATCAGAAAATGAAAGAGATGATGCATTAAGTATTTTAGCAGCTGCCCAAGTCAGTTATGAACTAGATCAAGAGATATCATTGGAAAAAGGATCTCTGATAAGCAATCTTTATGAACAATACTGTACCTTCATTCATGAAAGTTCATTGAAATTTAAAACATTTAATTACTGGAGCCAATATATTGACATGGTTGAGGTTCTATTGATGCTAATCCGTGCGACTCGCACATCAGACTGGGACATGCATCTTGAAGCAGTACGTGCTATGCTCCCTTGGTTTTTTGTCTCAGATAGAGTTAATTATGCTCGTTATGCACTATGTTACTGGATGGAGATGAAGTCATTAAAGGAAACCAACAAAGGTAAGAAAGAGTTATGATTATGATTATTATGATTATTATTATTATTATTAATATATACTTACAGGCATCTCAGTAGAAGAACTAGGAAGTATCGCATAATTCAATCAGAATCTTTGTCAATCTTCTTCCTAGACTTCTCCAAAGAACTTCAGAAAAACTGGACTGTCCAAAGACAGATACAGCATACATTCTCAGCAATAGCATGTGACCAAGCAATAGAGCAGACATTCAACCGGGATTGTAAAACTAAAGGTAAACATTTTCAATAGATTAGAACTTGGAGTTATACGATAACGTGTAAAAATAAGTTACATTAAACTAAAATATTGCCTTTTATTACCAACTTCAGGTGGAATGGTTGGGATTACTCGAAACCGTCAAGCTGTTATGAAATGGATTCTGTCACAAGCAGACAGAGCCAGTATCACACAGAAATGCAAAGCTATGGCTGGATTGGATGACAGTAAAAGGTAAAACCCCTGCTAAAAATAGTTCATGAGTTCATGAACAGTTACAGATCATGAACTGTTCATAAAATGTTAATCAATAAGCATGACAAGTTCATGAACTCATGAACACAAGTTCATGAACTCATGAACTGTTTTTCGCAGGGGTGATAGGCCTAAAATAGTTTTTAAACATAATTAATAACAACAATATTATTCAATCAATACTGAGTATAACATAATTAACGAAGTCAAAAATAGGATATAATAGTATACATTTGTCATTCTATATTCACAGGAGCAGGAAAGACCTGGATAAAACCCGAATCAATAAAGATGAGGAGTCAATTACAGTGTTAATCGAAACAATTTCAGCTATGATGGACCCATTTCAATGTGATACTGAGGATCTGCTCAATATTGTGAATGGAAGCAAAGCAACCGAAGACATCAGTAAAAATATGACAGACATGAAAAATACTGGTGAAAAAAAAATGCTTCAATACGCTAAAGATCATCTGTTAAATGAAGAACCTGATCTTTATGCCACTATTACAAGAACTAATATTAAAACGTTTGACACTATTTATAAGGTGGAGAAAGTGAAGACATCAAAAGGAGATGTAATTTCTTTAAAAAATACAAAGGATATCTTTGCAAGAATGCTACTGCTGGCATCGACAAGGGAAATAGATCTGAAGGAAGTTCTGTCTTTTTCACTGAGGCCTTACCCACTACCTATAGCCACATCAACTGGTCTCTTGGTCAAAAGTCAAAAGTCCAAATTAATAGCTGAGATTGAATCAAAAACACCAAATCTTATTGTAGATACCATCCCTACAAGTTCAACTTTAATCATAGATGGTATGGCACTATTGCAATCACTGAAAGACTTAAAGCCTACTTTTGGTGAATTGTCGATTCAAGTGTTGAATAAAGTTATCTCTCTTGCTGAAATTTATAATGCAGCTCGTGTAGATTTTGTCTGCGATCAGTATCCTGTCAACAGCATTAAAGGCCAAGAGAGAGAGAAGAGAGCTTCAGCTGGTGTACAGATTGTAAAAATTTTGAACGACAAACAAAAAATCCCAAAGCAATGGAAAAAGTTCATGTCTTGCGGTGTTAACAAGGAAAGCCTAGTAAAATATTTTTCGGACCATTGGCCAACATGCAATCCTGCTTCTTTTAAAACACACACATTATATATCACAGTCGCAGAAACATGTTATAAGCTTACACCAAGACTTGAAGGAGTCAGCACAACTTTGATTGACAGCTTGTATTCTGACCATGAAGAAGCAGATACCAGGATGGTACTTCATGCAAAAGATGCAGCATCATCATCAAGCAACGTCATCATCTCTTCTCCTGATACAGATGTTTTGATAATTCTTATTGCGGCACAAAAAAATGTTGATGCAAATTTATTATTTTCGACTGGATTAGTTAATAAAAAACGAATTCTTGATATAAAACAAATTTCTACCCACTGGGGGGGAATATGGTGTGACGCTATGCTTGGCTTTCATGCATTTACAGGTAAAAATAGCTGATTCTTATGGCTTTAGAGTAAAATTATTGCAAGGTTGGATGTTTTTCAAGATTTTATATCTTTATTTTACTCTAATGCAGGATGTGACAGCACTAGTTCCTTTTATGGCAAAGGGAAAAAAACATCATTTAAAGTACTCCAGTCAAACGAACAATACCTTGAGTGGTTTGTTTTGCTAGGAAAACACAAAATTTGCTCAAGGGAACTCCTATCTGGTCTTGAAAGGTATGTGTGCGCTCTTTATGGTGGGAATGAAGAAGATACAGATGTCAATGATTTAAGGTATTATTAATCAATGTTTTTCAAGCACAAAAGCAGTAAAATATATTTTTCCACAGTGCTAATTCTGTGTTATTATTTCACATTTAGGTATGTAATTTTCAAGTCTGGAAAATTTTCAGAAGAACTGCTACCTCCAAATCAAGACGCTCTTCATCTCCACGCAAAACGCTGCAATTACCAGGCATACATTTGGCGTCATGCAACCAGAGGACTAATCAATCCAACGTCTTGTCTCAGCCAAGGCTGGGATGCAAATGATAATGGATCAATAAGGGTAAAATGGCTATCTGGTTTACCTGCCCCTGAATCCTTACTATACTTTGTTCATTGTGGCTGTAAAAGTGGGTGCACTACACAGAGATGCAGCTGTCTGAAGGCGAACATGAAATGTTCAGAGTTATGTAAATGCACTACTTGTGAAAACATATTTATTTCTACAGAAAGCAGTTGTGAAAATGATGGTGTTTCTCCTGAATCTGATTCAGACATTTCAGACAATGATGACCTCAACAGTAATTGATTGTAATATTATGGAACATATTTTGCTATTTTTATTAAGTAGTATAGCTAGTATGAATGTCTTAAGTTGAATTTCATGTTTACAATATTTACATTTTTCTATCCAAACATGAGAACATTTTTTTGATAGATATAATCAACCATGGTATACTTTATTAAATTAAAAATCACTGAGGGTAAATTTAGAAATGCGTTATTAAAAGTAATATAAGCTTACCTTTTCAATTTTCGTTTGTCTTTAACGTGCGACGTGTTTCATTGTTGTAGCTGTTTTAATCAGTTTGGCTACTTAATAACATTGTAAAAGTATAAATGTACAAGGAAATTTGGTAAATCTAAGTTATGGCATCAATTATATTGCTAAATTGATCTGTTTAAGTTTGTAAACAAACCTGGTAATTTCGATGTCAAGGCCTCGTGCTATGAAAACGCGCGAAAAGCCATTGTTCCCAGTCGCTTTTCGCGCATAATGGCGGCTTTTAACAAGGACGAAATTTCAACTTTGAAATCCAATTATCGTAACATACTGATGAGAAAAATCCCGGGATCTCTTTGGAATCGAAATCAGCGTACTTCAAAGTGGTTATATACAAAAATGCAGGTAATGGGAAGGGTTGCACTTCGAATAGTCATATTTTCGTAAGAGAGCCGGCGGTCTACTACAAGTTTGTAATTTTTGAGGCATTGGAAGATGCATATTCCGAAGTTGCGTATTTCACCCCGCTCTCCCCTAAATCTCCTTTTGGGACACAGGAAATTTAGACAGAACTTTTTTCCCATTCATCCATGCAATTCTTCATGCAGGAAATTCCTCGCTTAATGCTCACGCTTTTTATCCACGAAGTGTCTATTTGACCGGCAGTCGCAGCCATTATGGATTCAACTGCGCATGCGCTGACAGTCAATTACGTCATTCACTCGATCACGTGTTTCACTCGTCCCAGTATTAGGGTTAGGTTTAGGGTCCGATCACGTGATCTACCCGTTTAGTGTTAGGGTTAGGGTCAAGTCACGTGATAACCACTCGGTCGAGTATAAATTCATTTCTGTTTCATTAGCTCTCGTCAGTTGGCGTAGCTCATTCGGATTGAGTCTGACTAGAGTGCAGGATATGCTGGTTCGAGTCCTGGTCGATCCAAAATTTTAATTTATTTTCATTATTTAATCCCGAAATGTTTATAAGTTACTGTTCGTTCATTATACGCATGCGTTGGTGGTATCCATAATGGCTGCGACTGCCGGTCAAATTAGTAATAGTCACAGCGAACAGTCGAACATAGCGAATAGTCGAACATAGATAGTGTGACGTATACATCTTTGCGCATGCGCTGATGACTGTCGGTCAAATAGCCTTGGCGCTAAATGACCGGCTGCCGGTCAAATAGTCACAGCGTTTTATCCATATCAGAGGGAGGATGTTTTGAAGCAAGTTTGACTGTACTATATAGTGTTCCCATGTGCGTGGATCTTGCCATCTTAGTTTATGTATCATCCATTTTAAAATTTTATCTAGCTCCTAAGTAATTTATATTGTCAAATTTGTTATTACTCGTTGCATTATTACTGTTGGATTTTGATGGTATTATTACAGGATTCAAGTCCAGTCAGGTAGGCGGCTAGGCTTACCCGCTTTACGTCTGCACTGTCTGACCGCTGACGCACTGTAATTGTACTATGGTACACTATTCTATGTTTCTTGACCATCGGCTCGTCAGATTAACTCTGCCCCCGAACAGAGCCATCCTGTCGTGAAGCTAAATATCCTTACTGTTGTTTGGCAAACAGATTATCTAATCTTACATAAAAAATCTTGATGATGTTCAGCTTCAGCAGATTTGTTTAGGCTGTCTCTGTCTTGACTTGTCTGAAACTTTTTTTATTGATTACAGCAACATAATTATGATTTTTGTACCTGTGTTCGTTAACCTCGACTTCTAACTCTCCAATTTTTCCAACGAACATTCTTTGCTCTTGCCGAAGTTGATTAAATTGAGCTACAATTTGCTCTTGAGAGAGGGTTGGACTTTTCACGTTGCCACTCGCCATTTTGAAAATGTGAAGTGATTCCAAAAGAGGACGCCCAGAAAGGAGGTAAAATGATATATTCAGATAACCCGAACTGCTCGTAGTAGTCGAGTTGTTCGAAATATTGGCAGTAAAGAGGTTCCAATTCAAGAAATTTAGCTTGTCACTTTGTCAGCGTCTTATTTGTGTTCCAGTATGTCACCCTGGAGATTTGCTATTGCTATTTTATAATTTATGGATATTTTGACCAAACATGCTATATAAGTATGTAGTAATTTAAATTTTATGAAATCGAGTTTGAAATCTGGAACAGACTTCAAACTTTTGTCAAATAACTAAGCAAGGCTCTTGAAAAAATCACATGAAATGCGCTTCTATATCATAAGCAGCATACTTAGATAAAATTGTCCGCCTTTTATGAACGCGTACATACATACCCGCGATATATATCAGAGTCAAGTTCCTGGTTATGTCTGAAAATCGCATTAAAATGTTGCAACTAAGGTTTAAATTGAAAGTGAATTAAATTATCCAATCTATTAGTTTCTGTTTAGTGGAGTTTAATTTTAAAATATTTCATAAATAATATAATCTTCGTCGGTCTTGACTGCATTTCTTTCATGAGCTTCGTCCAATGTAACATTGTAAAAATGACATTCAATTGTATTTACTTTGACATTTGAGTAATCCTTTACTGCATAAGATTGACAATTAATTTCATTACTACATAAATCACAGCAATCACTTCTTAATTGGACAATAGATATCTTTGATGTGTGTCCAGTTATGCACATATTAAGTCGATCAATATTGCTTGAACACTGGAAATCTATGACAAAAATATAAAATAAAGAAACCATCTAAAAGCAATCATATATTAAACAATTGGCCTTCAGTTTCCTATGAACTATTGATATTTGGTTGGTCAGGAGTAAAAGTAAAGAGTAACGAGAAGGCATCAGAAAATCAAACGAAACTTGAAAGCATTAGAAAAACAAGACGTCTTATTAAAAGTCACTCTCGTGTTGAGCATTTGGATATGGCTAAATGAACGCAACTCTTTATCGACATGAGGTCAACAGTATTTAACACTGTTGAGTATTTATTGTTGTGAGCAAATTCTGCGATCATTTATAGTACAGTGCTTCAAGTTAATTTAGGAGAAATCCTAATCCTGGATCCTAATTGTATGTGATATATTTCTGAATAAATTGATTTTATTCCGAGGCAAATGTGCTGGTGATTTTAAAGCCTTCTTATGTTTTGGTATTCATCCAGCGTGTTTTTATCATGGTAGATATAATTATAACACTGAGAAACATTTTTAAAATTTAAATTTAAATATATATGCAAATACCTGCGGATGTATAATGCATTATTTCACACCCCAATACTGTTAGGACCAATAAGTAAATTATAAGAATGTTCATCTTTCCTTGATTGTCCATCTTCAGGAATCTATATGAATTTGATTGCGGCAGATATAAATGTTTAGAAACAATGGTATACCCTCCTTTTATATACAGTATAAAAAAGTGCAGTACAGTATAGTAGTATAGTATAACGAGAGACAAGCATGTGACATTAATCATAGGTCTCTTTTACGCTTTGCTTGTACGATCACAGGCGTACCTCCATTGTACCTGTAAAACTAAAAACTATCAATTTAAATTATAGTACCTAGTCCCATATGCGACATTAATTATGTGATAAATTAGCTTCATTATTTTTGCACCAGTATCGTATAGTCGTCTTGGAACAAGTTTAAACCATGTTTTGAAGGAAGTGGGAGTTTTAAATTTTTTAGTGTGAACCACAAAAATTCCTCATGAGGTGCCGATAATGATCAGAAAATATTCAGAAATTTGGAAAATATGATTTCAAATTTCATATTTCACAGCTTTTAGTTACGAGAAATAACTGAAATATGACATTGAGTTCCTGTGAATTTACCTCAAATATTACGAATGTTTTGCTCTTCAATTTTGCTCTTCAAAGAAATTTCATCCAAACGTTGTATTCCTCGTTTCTTCTTGCTTCAATACCCAATTTCATTTGTTCCAAAACTACGAGATAACATCTATCGTTATATATGAAGTTAAACAACAAACAACAGTTGTTTTCCTATTGATTACTTAACGTCAATAAGTAATTGCTTAATAGCATTTTCTAACCATGAATATATTACGTATTTCTTATAAATATTATTTATTGATATTTCCAACAAACAACTTCACATGATCGTTGCTCAATTCAAAATATTTTCTTATTTTTCTTTGACAAATCAAATGATTCAAATCATATCAAACCATTAGGTGGCAAATCGTCCTGGAGTCTCACATAAATATTTGTATTAATGAATCCCGGGGAGGGGGATAACTTCCATACTTTTAGTTCAAATATTACAGGGTACCTTTTTCAAAATCCAGAAACATTTTTAGGGTATGCTTATAGTCATGAAAATTTTTTGAGGTATCGGTTTCAGAAGCTTTTTTGCAATTTTTTCATTTTACATAACAAATTTTGCCTATGAATTTGTTTTTTTCATTTGTTTTGGTTGAATCTTTCATTCAAAAAAATATATTTGGGGTATCTTTTTCATCATGTGGAAAATTTTTATGGTCATTCTGCCAAAGTTCCATATGAACGACCCCATCGAAGCGCAATGCCGAAGTTACCCCCCGCCGGTAATGAATGCGTCTGATCAGGGGCAAGAGGAAAGAAAATATTGTCTCATGGAATCTCTCGAGAATATGACCTAGAAATTTTTCATCGCTACGCTCGGGAAGTATATCGATTCTAGGTCAAGGTACAATCTAAACAGGTATATATTGAGAGATGGGTTAATTCATTAGATATTTGAAATTTTCATCAATTAAATAGAAAAAGTACAGTGTAATTTGTTTTTATTTATCAAACTGTGTATTATATACAAACACTTGAAAAATAAATATTCAAAATTAATTAGCTTACAATAATTAGCTGCCTATACAAAATACTACGCATTTTACATAGATTATTTACACAATAACGTTTATTGAAATTCGCATTAAAATCGGGCAACTTTCAAAATTTCACATTCCAATAACTTGAAAAAAGAGTGTTCCTGATTTACTGAGTAATTAAATGCATCATGTATTCTTTAATTTTCCAACGTTTTCATGAAACTCGACTTTAAATCGGGCAACTTCCAAAATTACACATTCCAATATTTTGAAAAAAGATTGTTCCTTGAGGACAGTCCATTACTTTGGAGTAGCCACTAACACATTGGATATACTTTGTGCAGTCTGTTTCATGTGGCATTCTTACGCCATGTCCTTGGTGGTGACATTCATCGTGTTCTTTCTCCGCTGAATAAATAAAAACAAAGTTGAAACAATAATTGAACTATAACATCTTCCATTCTTATCTATATACTCTTTCGAATTTGATAACGTATAAATACGTGTTGGTGGCCTTCGAAAGCGTTTGACCTAAAATTGTACATTGTACGCCATATAATTACTTGATTGGCATAATTTGTGTAACCAATAATAATTATATTAAGGAGTTATGATTTTCCATCTACGTATTACTACCCCTTAGCGATGACATATTTTTTTCTCTCTAAATCGTTCGATTTCAGCGCGCATGCACGGGCAGGTGGGTAACTCGTGTTGGCCTTGTAAACATACAAAAATACTTATTGTGTTAGAAGTCCTATACAGTGAAACCTGTATATAACGGCCAGCTAAGAGAGGTAGATAAATTGACCCCTATAGACAGGTGGCCTTTATATACAGGTTTGATTCAATAGAAAATTCTATTTTAGACATTGAAAGAGTGACCACTATAGACATATGGCCGCTATATAGAGGTGATCGTTATAACAGATTTGACTGTATTATTTAATCAACACTTACGTTCCTTTGTACATGGGTATATTCCCTTATGAAGACACATCATTTTTTGTGGATGAAATCGTGTTCCCAACGCGCATGTCATAGAAACAGGCTTGCCATGAACACAAACGTAATAGTTTTCACAAACTTCAGCATCAGCCAACATCTCACCAGGTTTTTTGTTATTGCAACTGTTAACACCTATATTGAAAATAATACATGGTATATTAGATATTATACGTATAGATGTAATTAATATAGGTATGTAATAATAAAGATATTTATTTATCTTCAAATGGGATAGTCCTCAATACCAATTAGACATTGGCAGAGCTGAGCTGTCTATAAAAGGGTGACGACTGAAGGTGAACAGTATAACTTGACTCTCACCTATCAAAGTTCTAGAATTCTCTGTAAATTTAAACTTACGAAATATCCAAACGTTCTGATTTAAAGAATCAGAATAACTTCCACATCCCTCCATTCCCATAGCAACTCCTCTGTCAAGTGCAATCGTATATTCTACGCCTTCTACTAATTCGATATCTTCTGTTCGAATTTGAATCTTGTTGTTGACATATTTAACATCTGGTGATGAGCAGTTAATACTATAAATCATTGAGCCACTTGTTTCGTAGAAATATATTTTAGCTTCTATATCTGGTCTTTGTATCTATACACATACAAAGAAAAAAAATAGAAAAACAATTAATTTCCTTCAAGTGTGCTTATCAATAATAAATAATGAATGGATAAATAAGATGAAGAAACATAAACAAAAATTTGATTTACTGAAAAGGTTTGTAAATATATTGAAGTTTCGTTATTTTTAACAACTATATCATTTTTCAAATATCTGTATGTTGGTAAAGGCTAACAAATCCTTCCGTATGCCTCGGTCAGTTAATGTATAGCTTTTTATGAAGATTCTTTTTTATCAAACCGTTTTGTTGAAAATTGAATATATATATATTACGAAATAAATGTTATTGCAGTATCTCAAACTATTGCTAAACCTTGCAATCAGAGATCATGAATTATCGAGCCCAATTGTAGCTATAAGCACTTTGTAATGGGTAGCTATTTTTGAACTTCAAACTCTTGGTTGTTATATGCTCTAAAGCGGACAAAATATATATACTATATAGATAATGTATATAAAATACATACATTTGAATCGAATTCAATAGTCCAATCTTTTTGTGTTTTTAATATTTCTGATTGATTTGGAGGTTCGATTGTTGATAGAATAGGCTTTAAAGCTGCAAGAAAAAATATTTCAATTATATTATTTATTTAATACGTAGCGAGATCATTTTCTTACATTTGAAGAAAACGATATGTCCAATCAAATGTAGCCTGCTTGCAGACTCACTGTCAAAATGTAAATTTGGTAAAAAGTCTACTGCATACCAACTTGACATTTGGACAGTGAGTCTGCGAGCAGGCTAATCAAATGCCGCGCACAATTATTATCATTTGTAAGAAAAATGATACGCCCTATGTCCAATCATAATTCACCTTTTGCCTGGTAAAATATGGGAAAATACGCACAAGAAAAAAAAGATGCCATTGAATTGGTGGTTTGATTAATATGACAATTAGTCATCTGGGATCTGATTTGAAAAGATTGAAATTGATAACTGAGATTAGTATCAATCAAATGTTTGGAAATCAAAGTCAATCAAGAATTATATAGTAAGAGCAACAAATGAAGATCAACGAGTACATTAGTACTGGGGCTCTACTGCTACAGAAAAACGTAAAACATTTATGTTCAAAATGCTACTACGAGTATTATTTATCATTATTTTCATCAAACATGTTTAACTTAACATGTATACTTACAGATAACGTTGAGAAACATGCAACGCTGTTCTCCTGGTATTCTAAAATTAACAAAAACATAAAATTAATCCAAAAAGTTTAAAACTATTTAACACAATATGATACATTGATATTATTTGATTAGAATGATCCAAAATGAATGCGCTTCAAACGACGGACAAACAGATTTACAGACATCATTACAACAATGTTTGGGACAACCATATAATCTTTAATCAATGATAATCAATCCATCGCGGCCCTCATTTCCTCACTGGAGCGCCGCGTGGAAATGAGGGCCGTGATGGGTGAGGCTATGTTTATACATAGTTTTGACTGGAGTTTGATAAGTAGACCTGCGTCACATGCCCCTGTACTTCACAGTGGGCCTTGAGGGATTATCTTATTTAAAAAGTAAGCACCATTTACAATGAATTAATGCTATAATTATTAAATCTTCATGTAGAAATGCTATTTAAATTACTATTGGAAACAAATTAAAAAAAACACTCACCCGCATCCTGTCTGTGCAGAAAAACAAAATAACTGCTTTGTCCCGTACTGCTCATTACTTGGTGTCCATTGCATCATTGTGCTGGAGATATTCGAGGAATCTTTTGTAATATCACTTCGCGTTAAACCATGAGGAGAAAGTGTGATAAACTGATCAATACTAGAAAAATGAGAAGATTAGAGAAAAGGTTAAACAGTGAAATGGTAACCGGTGAATGAGTTAGCCGAGTATGTTACGAGATATTTGAAGAAATTAGAGAAGTATATATTTAAATCTATATTAAAAATAAATAAATAATGGATGTCATAATTTTCTAAATGATTAAATCCTAATGTGCCCTTGAAAGGGTCAAATCTCACCTGTCTTCGCTCACGAATGGAACTGATGCAATTTTTAATTCCATCTTTTCACCCACTTTTGCACCAACACAAGATCCAAGAGCTGGGGTGGGAAACACAAACTCGGGGACATCCTCACATCCTACAACGTTTCCATGACAAAGACTAGGAACAAATACCTCGATCAAAAATTCTATTGGGACTGAACTTAGCCGTGTGATACTTGATTCATCGACGAAATCTTCAACTCGAAGGGAAATGCGATACAATCCAGGTGTGGCATTTTCAGCATCAAATTCAATTACACAACGTACCTATCAGAGTGAAAAACATCACATTATAAAGTTCTCAAGTTTAGGATTTTTTCTATTTGGCCATTTCATTTGGTTCCTGGGGACTTTCTTCCATACTTATGGTATAAGGGGACGTAAAATTATTAATGTGTACCTTAATAAAAATTTGAATACACATTTGAGATAAACTGGAGTGATTTGGATGATTTCAGCAGAATGGGGGATTTTTAGTGGCTTTGTCGTAGAAGATAATTGCCTGTCTAAAAAAAGGTTTGTATTCTGGATAGTCCGAACGTAGTGATTCTTGTACAAGCTATTGTGCACAAGTTTCACAGTTTAATAAGATAATTTTTTTAATACGTAGCGTCTTACCGGATCTAAAATTGTTGCGTATCCTTCAACATTGGGGCAAGCACCGTTGCACTCATCCATCGTGTTTGCAAATCTGCATTTTACCACATCATTATCAGGATCAGTACCTTAATAAGAGACAATTTTAAATCATTTTAATTTGTTTAAACAAAAAATATATATACGCGCAAAGAATCAAACATTCATATTGGCTATTACTATTAGTTTCAAGCCAAGGCGATCATGCAGGCAATTTAATAGGCGTTTATTTATGAAAAAATAGACTGTACATTTTTGGGACATTTTTGCATGTACCATAGTTACCAGATTTCAAAACAAAGGTGGAAAACGGTGCTAAAGATTCTAATTATAGTTCATTATAAAAAATATCTTGATTTAATAAAAAGTGTTTGCGGTGGCATATTGAAATGAAATGAAACATTTCTCTCCTACGAAATTTGAATTATGTCAATTAGCCTCATTTTCATGTACTCTCGTAATATGTTGTATTATATAACTTTATTTTATAGTCGGAGTTGTTTTACTGACTTTGAGATAAACAAATTATTCAGTTCCATGTGTCTAAATACAAATGAAACAGCCCCAGTAAAAAAGATTCCGCGCAGCAATAACATGCAAAAGTGGTATATTTCGTAATAAAATTATATAAGGCTCATATATACTTACTTGGAAAAGTGAATTGTTTCATACATCCTTTCATAACACGAAGTACAGGAGCAGTTGAAATCCTTGGAGATGAATTTATCAGTCCTGTGTCGGCACGTTTTGTTACATTTACTTCAGCATAAACATTCCAAGATGAGCTTCCGCCATTTTTAACCCTAATCCAACAACAACCTGAGTACCTAATATTAAAGATTAATAATAAATAGTAGATAATTACAAGATTGTTGATCTATATTTAGTGTTGCTAATTAAAGATCCTAAAAATTATCAGCAACCTCGTAATAGCTTGTATCTACAGTTCTACTATAGGTGTAAACTTCAAACTCGATTTCGTGAAATTACATACAGTGAAACCTGTATATAACGGCCAGCTACGAGAGGTAGAAAAAATTGACCACTATAGACAGGTGGCCTTTATATACAGGTTTGATTCAATAGAAAATACTATTTTAGACATTGCAAGAGTGACCACTATAGACAGGTGGCCACTGTATAGAGGTGACCGTTATAACAGGTATAACTGCAGTACTATATAGTAATCCTCTTTTGCATTTTCTTTGCCTCGATGCCTCGTTTCTTCGTGACGATAGCAAACAAAACAATCAAGTGGCTAATTAACTCTTTAATATGTTGGCAATGCCAGTAAGTTATAAATCTATATAAATAAACAACTCTAAGGTCAATAGCTGCACATTTATGTTGTTAATTTTAAAACAAATGTTAGAATGGCCTCAGTATATATATCATATAGCGTCTCAGAAGCATGTTACCCTTTTGTGAAATTCTGCAGTCCACATTAAAATGATGCGGCATTTTCAAATCAAATTTTTCTGAAGTTCCTCATATTAATCTAATCAAATGTTTAATTAAAAAAATGTATAATGGTAAACTTATATACAATGAGAGTCAAAAATGAAACATTCTAGATTTCCGCAACTTAAAGTTTCACACAAGAAGGTGATCATCAGGCGATTTATTTCAACTATCGCCAACTAATTATTAACAACTAATGGTAAACTTACCCTAACTTAAATGTAGTTGCTTGAGCAGTTGCAATGGTTATATTATAACTCATATAGCCAGCAGACCAATTTGCACCTGTATCAAAATCTGTGCAAAGGTATCGAAGTCGTTGATAACGTGGTGATACCACTGCGGTTATTCCAGATCTTGGATTCATGACTCTCATCGTTCCTTCCCCTGCTAATAACGAATTACTGACAATTGTCTGTTTGTTGCATCGAAAACTTGAACTCGCCATACGCCAAGCAACACGATATTCAACTTTCATCTGAAAAATAAAATAAATATATTATCATTATTTAAAGCCTCATTTATTGATATATACATGCAATAAAATCGAAAATAAAAAGAATTATGTAAACTTAAAAACATTTATATATATATATTTTATTTATCATTTTTCCACGAACCGGGTAAGCTTACAGCTTTTTTTCACCGGGGTGGTTGGTTAATTTGTTAGTATTTTGAAGCTTGTGTGCGTATAATAGCCGGATGCCCTTCCTGACGCCAACCAACAGTGCTTCGGACAGGGATTGAACCCGAGACCCTGCGGGCTGTGGTCCAACACCCTAGCCACTACACCAAGGCCGCACTTTAGCCGCACTACACCAAGGCCGCACTATAGACATATATTAGATATTATCTAATAGCAAAAATAGTGCTCGATGTCATTTGACAGAGCTAAATATAATAAAAGGATTTCACAATTCTGTCAATTCACAATTATGAATGTGTATTCTTTGATTCCTTTTAATATATATATACATCTGTATAGCTATTGTTCTTGTTCTAATGAGTAAAATGATATGCTTCTTCCCGGATACTCCGGAAACAAAATTAACAATTTACAGTATATATCATTAAAAGATACAGTAGGCCTATTTATGTATGTTGTATGTATATTTTTTGTATATACATAGCCGTGAAATACATTTAACATGTAAAATCAGATAGTTAACGATACAGGATTACGGCCTTTACTAGTATTTAAACTTACAAATGTTAGTTAAATTTCAAAATAAAAGTACGGACGGACACCCTACCATTGAGCTACAGCTATACACAATATACCAGTAAGTAATTAATAAATTTAAAATTTCATACCTGCATTGGAAAGCTATCTTTTAAAGGCGATGTTGGAGTAATTGAGAACGTTCCACCGCGATAATGAGATGCTTCACCCATCTTCAAAACAGAAACAAACGCAATCAAAACTGCAAGGGCTTTCATCGTGCTGTATTATGCAAAGCGTTTACCAGCCAAATGTAAATTTAATTCTCGTTTGTGAGCTATCTATGGACAAACATCTGTTTATAACAATTTGTAATTGGAACCCAATCTCCATTATCATTAGAATCAATCTGTTTTAATTAATTATTTGAATAGTTTCCAACATATAATATTGAAGTGATTTCTTTTGATATTTCTTGAATATAATTATTGTTTACAATTCTTGTGTTAAGATATGATATATCAAAGTGAACCATCAATTAAGATAATTAATTCAAAGATAACAACATATTGTTACCTATCGACAACTTATACGGATGTGTATCTGCAGGTTTGATTTATTAAGGGAGTCTGTTTCCGAATCTGGTCTAACATTTGACAGAAAAATAAGCTGACGATAAAATCTTGTAATTCTGGAGTATTCAATGTAACAATGCAGCGCTTGGCAAAGACCGAAATCAATGTAGGACAAATGTTATATTTCATATTATATTCGACATATGGAATCAAAGGAAATATGTTGGCAAAGGATAATTCTACTCGGGAGTCGTATATTTTCAATTACAAATATAAAGTATTGACTATAAATAGGTAGATCACCCTAATATATAGTTACATTTTATTGCAGAATGGTAGTACATAAGGCTGTAAATTATAACATTTAACAATTTGAATTTCAATAGTATTATCTTCGTTTTCAATATACAATGCAGTACAGTGATTTGAAATGTACGATATAGCTTTTCATTGGGTAATTTTAATTGTATAATTTATACATTCTCTCCATGGTATTGTTTGGTAGTTAAATACAATTTCTACATGCCTAATACAGCTGTATACGTCAGTATAATGTATATTTGCTTGAAGAAATTTTGGTTGTATGTAAAGGGTTTCGGTTTACGTCATACCCCCCACAAAGCCGCTACAGTGAAAGAGTGCACATCGTTGCGAAGAAACTCATTGCGAAGAAAGTAGAGCTCTCGTCGTTGCGAAGAAACTCATTGCGAAGAAAGTAGAGCTCTCGTCGTTGCGAAGAAACTCATTGCGAAGAAAATTAAGCTCTCGTCATTGCGAAGAACCTCATTGCGAAGAAACTCATTGCGAAGAACAGTCGTTGCGAAGAAAATTCTTCGCAATGATTTTCTTCTCAACGACTGTTCTTCGCAACGACATGTCCCCAGTGAAAGGCAACTCGTTCGAAATTGTGGCTGCTGACGGTCAATCTTCTCATTAAAAATGAAGTTTACTAATTTACAATAATCAATAATCAAATTTTAGCTCTAATTGTATAATAAAATTGGATGTTGATTAACGTATTTGGGGGCAAATTTGATTTTACTTGATTGACCTATGGCCCTCCGGGGAATAGTTATATTGTGTTCCAAAGCTTAATTACTTTGACATCGTTCTTTATTTGGAATTGAAGTGAGTTGACTGTTGTCGCTTCAACGAAAGCATATTTTTTCTATGGTGTATATCAAATATCCAATATTATTAGATGTTATCTAATAGCAAAGAATATAGTGCTCAACGTCATAAATGGCAGAGCTGTAAATAATAATAATAGAAATAGAAATGAGTCAGAGACCACACATTCTTATACTGCTACTTCAAGTTTCATGCTATCATAGCAATCATCAGACAGAAATGAACTATTCATCGTTTATAGTTTAACTAAATAATAATAATTAATGTAATAATTAATGTAACAATTAAGCAATTAATTAAAAGTTTATTTCTGTCTGATGATTGCTATAAAAGCATGAAGCTTAAAGTAAAGGCAAGTTTACACGAGCACATTTCCTGTGATACATTCCAGTACGATACATGAAATGCGACAGTGTATATATAGCGAAATATGACACATTTTCTGAGAAACATCTATGGGATGGAAGTATAGTCACTATATTAATGCAGTATATGGAACCCTTTTTGTTTTAGAAGAGAAGATATTAGTAGAGCACATTTTATAAGAACATAACTGAGGCTCATATTTTGGAAACTTAAAGAACAAAGTAAGAAGTTTATCAAATTAATATAATAATCCCATATTAATAAAATAAGATAAACATTTTCAAGTTATGATATATTTAGAATGTATGATTTCAGCTATTTCTTTTTAAGTTTCTTTGACGCGTGTTTAAATTCAAATATTGATTTATAATTACACAGAAGTGTTTGGAATTGTTCCATTATTATTACTCCGTTTTGTTCTTATTTCGTAAACAAAACAATTACACTTGTTGTCAAATATTAGGAATAGCGATTAATATATCAATTAGCGTTTTGTCTACTGCGATACTGGGGTGTGGTCCTGCGTGTTGTAATTGTTGTTCTTATTTATTGTAAATCTATGGTGTACTATAGAGCGTTTTCCCCTACGTCATCAGCCTACGTCACTATAGCTTCCGTCTGCCATTATGGGGTTCCTAATCTTTTGAAAACGCACGGTTGAAAACGCAGTTGAAATTTGGTGGCGCTTGCTGTTAGTTTTCATTAATCGACGATCACTGATTATACCACTTGTATACGTTGTTTCTCGTTGTTACAAATACTTAAATCATCAATTATTAGTATGCCTATGTGTTTAATAGTTGGATGTGGCCGAAAGACTGGCAAACGTCAAAACAAAAACCAAACTGACGTCGTCGTAGAGAAAGTTCACTTTTCAAGAGTTCCAGAGATAATAACAAACCAAGGAGAAGCATCTAAAATCCTCTCGACTCAAAGAAGAACCCTCTGGATATCAGCTATTAGTAGGGTGGGAATTACTGAAAAGATTTTAAGAAATGATCGTGTTTGTGATAAACATTTTGTCAGTGGTAAAGCTGCTCGGCCATTTGATAAACATAACCCTGATTGGGTTCCAAGTTTATTGTTGGGGCATACCAAAGTCTCCCAAGTTAAAAGTCAAGGTTCTTGTGAAAGAGCTATAAGAACACAGGAGCGAAAAAAGCGCATGATTGAAAATGCTGATATTGAGTTAGCATTGAAATTATCAAAACTGGATGACGATAAACAAATTACCGATAAGGCTGAAAGCTCTGACTTCGACCAAGATGAAATTGTTGATTTTGATATTGCTAATGGTGACTATGAACCTTTGAAATACGTTGATTCATCGACCCAGACATCAGAATTTGAATACTTAATGCCTACATCAAATTTAAATCCGTTTGAAAAGTCATACTTTGATGGCGATGACGAAAAGACGAAATTTTATACTGGTTTGCCAAGCTATGAAATATTGGTTACCACTTACGAATTCGTGGTTCCTTTTGTGAACAGGAAAAATACAACATTGAGTCTATTTCAAGAATTTGTGGCAGTCTTGATAAAGCTACGCTTGGGTGTACCGTTCAAGGATCTAGCATATCGGTTTGAGATGTCAGTGTCTGCTATTTCAAAGATATTTTCAAGCTGGATGCCTATTCTTGATGCCAGACTCTCTGCACTTATATCATGGCCTAACAGAGAACAATTATGGTTTACGATGCCAAAATGCTACCAAAAAGCCTTTGGACACAAGGTAGCAGTCATCATAGATTGTTTCGAAGTATTTATTGAGCGTCCATCCAACCTATTAGCACGGGCGCAGACGTTTTCCAATTATAAGCATCATAACACTGTCAAGGTATTGATTGGAATTACCCCTCAGGGTACAATTAGCTTTGTCTCTGAAGCATGGGGTGGTAGAACCTCAGATAAATTTTTAACAGAGAACTGTGGCATTTTGAAAAACTTACTGCCTGGAGATTATGTTCTCGCAGATAGAGGTTTTACCATTCAGGAGAGTGTAACAATGACAGGTGCAGAACTGGCAATCCCCGCATTTACCAAGGGTGTTGATCAACTTGATCCAATCGATGTTGAGAAAACTAGGACAATTGCGAATGTTAGAATTCATGTTGAAAGAGTAATTGGACTGTTGCGTCAAAAGTACAGCATTCTGGAAAGAACACTTCCAATTGACTTCATGACACCTAGTGGGTCAAATGACGTTCCTACAATTGATAGTATCATAAGAGTATGTTCTGCACTTGTAAACCTATGCGCACCTATCATACCTTTTGATTAGAACAATATGCCTGCACAAAGTAACATCTTTCATTTTTACTATGACTAATTTTATTTACCAATCATGGGCAACTACTGTATCATATTAGTAAACAATCTTTGGCAATATCTTGCAGTAATTACCATTATTTATATAGATTTTACAACATTTAGTATTCACAAATTAAAGCAAGGAATGTTCACTGCTCACATACTGCTTCTTCTGTATTCTATATTCTAAGCAAATACCACGTCACATAGATTAGCTACGGTAACTTTTTAATTACTTGAATTATATTCTTGTCTGATTTGCTATTTAAGATGTTGTTTGTTGTGGATCTACCTTCTGAATGATACAACCTAATAGGTAATAATTTTGCAAGTAACAAGCGAGAGATGGTTTGGCAAAAGTATGTTAGATAATTTATACAAATTTCTGTATCTGAAGTAAAGAGATAAAATAATATGAATTTCATGATCATGCTACTGTAGTGGCATTTAGTAGCTACTAGGCATTCTTAATAATGCCAATTAACTAGTAACAAGTTTGAGTTTCTATAATCTATTATCTATGTGAAACAAGTTCATAAGTTTACGAACCAGTCAACTCAAAATTGTAAAATTATCTCTTTTCATGAACAGTTCATGAAAATGGAGTCATTCAACGTTCATGAACTTCATAAACTGTGTTAAACATGGACAAGGTTTATGAAGTTCATGAATGTTGAAGGGCTCCGTTTTCATGAACTTTCCATAATGTTATTACACATTTTTAAGATTTTCATGAACTTTACTGTTTACTTTATTGGTTCTTAAATTCATTAACTTGAATTAATGCACTAATTTGTACGAGTATTTAGCTGCAAATATATTCAAAAATTAAGCAAAACACATAAAACATTGTTGCCGATATGCTGATATATAAGTTTTAAAATTTATGGAATAAACAACAAGAAATTATTTGATGATGTATTTACATAAATAGAAAATCTGAAATTGTAAATATTATTCTGGAAATGCTTTCATAATTCCAGACACTAAACAATCTAACAAATGAATTCTCATTCTTGATTTATCAAAATTAAAGTCAGCAGGGTTTGTGTTTAATACAAAACTAGTTGCAAATGCAATTGCATAAATACCACAGTCACTATGGTTGTCTTGTTGACATACTGGTATGGAAATAATTTCCTTGTAAACATTACCTACTAAATTTTTGACTTGCTCTATCGTTTCAATGTTACATTTTCCTTGATAGAGGCTGTCATACAGGTAAACAGTTCCTTCACTACTAGAAGAGCTGACGCAAACCCAATGGGAGGTACCAGTGTGGAGAATCTGAACAAATGATGATTTCACAGTGCCAAAATTTCGACAGGGTCCAAGTGTTGGGCGCTGAAGCCCTTCCATAGATGGACTCAAATTCTGCAGCAGTACTTGCGCCTGATGAATTATGTCGCAATCAAGCCAACCATTGTTGCTAATTATATTGAAATGTTCATCGGTAAGTTTAGCTAGAGTAGCTCTTTTACGGGACGTACCTACAGTAACAAGAGTCAGGGCAAGATCTTCGTCACTATCTGATTCAGATGATACAACTACTTCAATTGCTAATTCAGCACTTTCTGTTATACAAGTATTACAGTACCAGTTTGTTTTATAGTTTTTTGGCCTTCTCTTGTAGCCAAGGCAATCCAGATGAAATATTTTACCGTTAGAACAGTTGATATTGCAGCATTTCATAATGTTATCGCCTTTACAATAAGCTTTCTTGCAAGAGCAAATAATATTAATTTCCATGGCAAGCTTGACATCTTGATTAACTGTTTTTTGCCGTTTAAATTCAGGTAATCTGGAACAGTTTGGACATAACCATGAAATCGGAAATTTGTTTTGATTGACATTCATTTGAAGACATGTGGGATGGTACCTTTTGATAGGGCATTCAGTGTTTCTGCATGAAACAGTTTCTTCGTCAATATTCTGCTGGCAAAAACAAGTTAATGAGACATTACATTCACTTGAATGCAATTTTAAAATATTGTCCTTTCTGGTGTACCACCTGGCAAGTACCTCAGGCAAAATACAAAATTTCCAGAAAGTTTCTAACTTTTGAAAAGTCTCCTTCCAGTGATCTAAATCATAACATATTCTATCACTGATAAACTCTATATCGCTTCCATCAAATCTACACACGACAAAATCAGCAAATTTGACTTTTGTAATGGCCAGTTGCTGTTGAACTTGATAAAAATAAGGATGTGTTGGATCTAAATGATACCTGTCGTCGTCCTTCTTTATCAAGCAGCAGTTACGATTAAGCATATATGCTTGGAAATCCATTCCATCAAGGCAGTAGGGGCACTTCACTTCACCACACCCTTCCCCACAGCAGTCACAATATGACAAAAAGTCAGGAGTAGCATGAATAAATGGGTGATCTTTGCTGACAAATAGTCCACATGGTTTTATACAATAGTTTGTATGGTCAATTTTCATTGCAGCTTCAAAAGCTAGTACTGCAAGCTTTTCATGCTTGCAGCCAAAATCAGTAGCAGCTGAAGAAAATTTGAATAGCTCTGGGTAGCATAAATTCTTGATTAAAGATTGTGAAGGCTGTGCTGGATTGGAATGACTTGCACTGTAGCTTGATGACGCACCAATTCTACCAGCTCTATGCAGATAGAAGGACTGTCCTTGCGATTGCTCTCTGGTGTCTTCTTCTATGAGATTTATGTGTTTCTCATCAATGTCTAATTTTATGGAATCACATTTAACTAACAGCTGGTCATATGATAGAGATAAATACTGTTGATTATATAAATCCATAATTGTTGAAAGATCTCTGCTCTTACTAATAAATTGTTCAGCGTAATCCAAAACCAAACTAAGTGAAACTGGTTTTATGACACATTTGTTAAGAGCAGCATGAAATATTGCAAGCTCTGAAGGTGAAGGCGAAGGAATGATTTTGGACTTATCACTCAAATCGTTAATTGGTGGTTCATTAGTTTTATTACTATATAAATCTTTAGCTGCATTTTCAACGGCTTCATTAAGCAATGATTTTCTTTTTTTGGTAGATGCAAAATTGATATATTTTACAGGCGAATAAGATACCTCCTTTACAGTTGTTGGAAGCAGCCATGTGCATTTGACTTGTGTGCAAGCAAGTTTATCATTAATTCTTGTCCACACTTCTGCATAAAAAAGTATACTAGCAACATGTGAACATACTTCGCCCAAACCAGCCATACAACCAATGCAATGTGCACATAAAATTGTTCCCTTTTTGTCTGTCAAAATCCACAATGGAACGGGCGGATCATTCATTCGCTGGGAATGTCTGACTTTACCAAACAAAACGTAAATATCTTTTATAATACAAGCAGAAATACTAGTAATGAAACCTGAAATCATCTGGTTGTAAGCTTCAAGGCTTTTAAAAGCTTTGAATTGCTGTTGAGTGTAATGACTCGTATCCATAACAAGATAAGAAAAAATGTCTGTCGCTTCGATAGGAGGAAGGTTATCTCCATCAAACTTTACATCAGGAATTAATAATGGATCCACACCAATAATAGCAATCTTTTGTAAATAGCGTTCTCTCACATGTTTCTTCAACTTTTGAGCATAATTTGATAGAGGTATCTCATTATTTTCAACGTCAGCTGAGTTCACTTCTGCGTTCGCCATTTTCTCAACCAGAATATTGGAACCCCGTAATGGCCGCCGCAATATTTTCGAGGGCGTGTGACGTCACAGGAAAACGCTCTATAGTGATTTGATAAACAGCTCCAGAGAATATGTAGCTACAAAGCATTCATCTGCTGACTAAAATACTAAATTGGAATTATATTATACATTATAAAATCATCGAATGTGATACTATTGCTAATTGGTTGTTGTTGATGTTTCTGTCAGGCAATGAAATCGTAAAGTTATGGCAACAAACCGAACTCGTTCTAGTTTCTCACAATGACGTCATTTTAGGAGAATATTTCACATCATTATTTTGAGTTTTTTTAATATCAAAATAGACAGTTCATTTATTTTATAAAATAAATAGAAAACGGTTATCCGTGTTGAGTACTCTGATACAAACACTTTAGGAGCTACGAGGCACTCAAGCGGCCAAAATCATGCTCAGATATGGCGGCTCGTAATGTTTCAAGCATCTTCTTATGTCTCATTACGCACCCAGCGTGTTCGCATCAGAGTACATGAAATTGAGCAAAGAGCACCGTTTTCTTAGCTTTGTCCGGCTTTCTTTGAAAACGGACGAAATCAAGACCGGTAGACAAGCTCGGCTTAAGTAATCACGTACGTGACTGATTATCAAGTCGGATATAATATACTGCAGAATAGGCAATATGAGTATAGTTTAATTTTTCTCCATATTCGTTTATTGAAATGAGTTTGCATCTCATCATTTGTAAATGTATTGCTAATTTATGTACGTCAATTATTTGTATTGTTTTGTAAAATTGACGTGTTTTAAATTCATATATCGATTTATAATTACTTTTTTTGGAATAATTGGAATAACTATTTGGTTTCTACTTAAAGAAAAACGATGCGGTACGTCCGTTCAGAGTTCTTAGTCAGTTCCCTAAGATGAGAAAAATATATGTTTTTCACAGATGAGAAAAATATCGGGATAATTATATGTAAGTAACTCGAGACAACAGAGAGAACAACGATGTAAATGCTGTAGTTTATTATACGTCATGTATTCTAGCGTACAAGATATGAATGAGTGTTCTTACTCTTAAGCATGCGTTATGCGCATGCGTGTAATATACAACATCTCCCCCTCTCCGGAGACCCTTTTACAATGTGATCAATTAAATGCACTAAACTAACAATTATCAATCCTCTGCTTCAGGGTTGGAATTGCTGTAGCGTTGTATTGGTTTGCGGTGACGTCTTTCATAACTTTTCAGATCCTGCTTTTGATTTGTAGATGTTAGTTGATCATCTTGTGTTGTAGATGGGTCGGCTCTCAGGAAACGTCGATTTCGGCGCATCTCCGATCCGTTGTCTCTGCGAATGACATAATCGCGATTATTATTGATCGCCTCTACTTTCCCTTTCGCGTTCCAACGCTTTGTTCGATAATCCTGAATTAAAACTCTTGAATTTAAAGGTAGCGATGGAAGAGAATAAGCTGATTTATTGTAGTGCTGCTTTGAATTACTAAGATATTCAGCCATCTTTTGGGCACCCTCTTCAAGGGGTGCTTTCCATTGGGGAAGAAATGCACTGTGATGCAAGGGAACACGGGTACGCATCGGGTATCCAAAAATTATTTCGGCCGGCGAAAGATCACCAAGGCATGGAGTATTGCGTAACTCTAGAAGACCTTCGTAAAATTCTTCAGTTCTAAAGTTGCCTTTTGATGTTGTCTTGTCCAGCAGATGTTTAACTTTCTTGACATTCGCTTCGGCATGACCATTGGATTGGGGATAGTGTGGAGAGGATGTTTGATGATGAATACCCCACTTTTCACAAAATGACGAGAATTCATTGCTAATAAATTGGGGTCCACCATCAGTTCGTAGTCGTAAAGGAACACCTGTATTTGCAAAGTGTTCAGCGAGAGCGATACAAAGTGGTGTGGTAGTTGTATCTTTGTTAAATGCTGTGATGCTTGGCCAACTAGAGTAGCGATCAGCGTACACAAGAAAATGACGTCCATGTAGTTCGAAGTAATCAGCTGACGTTGCTTCAAAAATGCGAGTTGGGTGTGGGTCATTCTGGTATGGCTCCTTTGTGTTACTTGGTAAGTATAACTGACATGAGGTACATTTAGATACAATATTGACGATGTCATTGCTGATACCAGGCCAGTATACGGCTTGTCTAGCACGTTGTTTTGTTAGGACGATACCTTGATGAGCAGCATGCAATCTCTGTAGAATATCGTTGCGGGCTTTAGCAGGTATGACAATTTGCTTCGCACGAAGAATTAATCCATTTCCATCAATTGATAATTCATCACGTAATTTGAAGTATGGTTTTAAATATACTGGGAGTGTTTTAGAAGATGATGGGAAACCTTCAGAAACATATTTGTAGAGACATTTGTAATTTTCATCTTCCTTGGCTTCTTTTCGTATTAGTTCAACGGTTCGATCCGTCCAATGTTCTTTAGATCCGATGATGTTATTGATTGACGCATCTTCAGCTAGTAAATCATCTTCTTCGGGATGTGAAACTGGTGCACGCGATAATGCGTCAGCAATAGCATGAGTCTTTCCTTGGCGCCATTCAGTAGTGAATGTGAACGGTGCTAACTTTTCTTTCAATCGTTGAAGTCGTGGATTATCAATTGAAGTGAGTGAGTAATTGTTTAGTATGGGCACGAGAGGCTTATGATCAGTTAATACTGTAAAGTTATGTTGCCCTTGTAAAAATATCCTGCATTTCACCATAGCCCATGCGACAGCTAAGCATTCCAATTCAATGACTGCGTATCGGCTTTCTGCATCATTGAGAAATCTTGATCCGCATTCAATAAGGCGCCATTCTTTATTTTGCCGTTGTAGTAACGCGTAACCCAGTCCTTGTAGTCTTGACGCATCAGTATGAAGCATAATGGGAAGGTGAGGATCAAAATGAGCCAATACAGGTGGTTGAGATAACAAATATTTGATTTGAGAGAAGGCTTTGTCGTGCTCAGGTAACCATTGAAATATATTGTTGCTCTTGAGGAGGTAGCGAAGTGGCTCTTTTGCAGAAGAAATATCATGGGAAAAATGTGCTAGTTGTTCAACCATGCCAAAGAATGACCGCAACTCGGTAATATTGGTTGGAGTTGGGAATTCAGAGATAGCTTTCAATTTCTTTGGATCTGCTGAAGTTCCCTCGGCACTGACACGATATCCGACATAATCTACGATGGATTGACCAAAAACAAATATTTTCGGGTTAAGTGTAATACCCATTTCTCTACATCTAGCCAATATTGTTTTTAAATGTTTAATATGTGTATCCATATCAGTGTCATGAAGTAAGATGTCGTCTACTACTTTGATGGTACGAGGCATGCCGCCCAGGGCGTCATCTCCTCTTTTGTTATATTCGTCACCACTGCTGACTAGACCCATTGTTGCACGGAGATATTTGTAGCGACCCCACGGGGTCAAAAATGTTGTCAGCTTCTGACTTTCTACTTCTAATGGAATTTGCCAGTAGCCACTTTTAGCGTCAAGCGTCGAGAAGATCTTTGCATCATGATCAATAGTGGTGACTGCATCTCTCGGTGTTACTAGTGGGTAGATGGGACGCATGACATGCTTATTTAATTCTCGCATATCACCAACTATTCTTAATTCACCGTTTGACTT
This sequence comes from Haliclystus octoradiatus, assembly GCA_916610825.1. NCBI lineage: Eukaryota > Metazoa > Cnidaria > Staurozoa > Stauromedusae > Haliclystidae > Haliclystus > Haliclystus octoradiatus. The sequence continues at coordinate 14,980,175 of OU744454.1, read as the reverse complement.
GGTTGTAACATGCATTGGTGCACACCATTCACTGTCTTCTTCTACGGGTGTGATTATTCCTTGACGTTTCATATCATCTAGTAGCTGCTTAACTTTAGGTCGCCATGCATAAGGTATTGAACGGGCGGCGTGAATATGGAATGGTGTGGCATCTTCACGAAGCTTGATTTTCATTTCGTTGGTGTACATTGCTTTTAATCCATTCTCACAATCAAATACATCCTTAAATTCTGACATAAGATTTTCTTTTACTTCTTTGACAGATGCAGTTGTTTGATTAGGTGTAAAATTGATAGCGACACTGTTAATACCAGATGAAATTTGAGTAGGATAATTGGATGGTAATAATCCCAATTCAAGACATGTGAACCATGACAATAATGTTCCTGAAATATGTGGGAAAACATGAATGGTTTCAACTGTGGAATAATTCCCATGTGAAATACTTGCTTTAAATGTTCCAAAACATATCATTGTGTGCCCATTTGCCGTTTTCAGAGGTTTCCCTTTATAAGCGGTCAACATATTTCTACTAATGCCAATTTGAGATGCATTTGACCAACCCATACAAGTGGCCTCGGCACCAGTATCTGGTAGACACATTATTTGTTTTGTACCGTTCAGTTGCGTATTTTTGATATGGCATTGAATTCGAGGGGCTTTGTTAGATCCCCTAACGTGTAATAACATTGTGTTGACGTTGGCTTTTCCCTGTGCGGCGTCATTCTCTGATTTTTTATAGCGGCATACGTCACCAAGATGATTATTAATACCACAATGCGGACATGGCTTACCCCAAGAAGGACATTCCATGCGGGTGGTACAATTTCCATGACAACCATGACATTTAAAATTTTTGTATGTCTTTTTACTATTTTTGGGACGGTGTGACGTCTGCTTGACAGCATTAACAATGGATGACGCATTTAGAACGGCATTATCATCTTTTGATGATTCAAATATTTCGCAAACGTCTACGCATTGTTCTAGTGTTTGTACTTTCTTCTCTAGCAGTTTTCTTCTTAAGTCCTGATCCGTAACACCCCGTATAATATTTGTGATGAACCGGTCGTCTCTACTGCATTGGCAAAACTCACAGTTCTTAGCAATCTCGTGTAGCGCTATTAAGTATGAGTTAAATGACTCGCCCTCCTTTTGACATCGCTCTTGGAACTCCACTTTATCTCGGACTATATTTCGTTGAGATCTCAACTATTTCTGAATAATAACCAATACCTCATTAACATCTTTAGTTGTATCATCTGCAATATTTAATCGGGTTTCCAATAATGTCAGCATGTCTTGATTCATGCATGTCCGCAATGCGGAAAGTTGAACGGATTGTGGAAAAGCAGTTATTCCCGAAAGCTCTGCGTAATCACTCCATGATTTCTTCCATGCATTAAAGTTGGATAAGTTCATGGTTGGAGCTAATTTGCTTGGAGGTTGAGCACTCTTTAACGTGTAACTTTGCTTGTGTGACGGTTGGACGGTCTCCGGTGTCGGCGGAGAATATGAACGGAGTCATTTTGTAATATCACTTCGTCGGTATTATCCGTTTGTTGTGGTTGGAGAATCTTTGTCATTAATTTTTCCATGGCAATTGCTTGAGTCTGCTGCACATCACGTAGAGATTCCATGTTTTTATTATTCTCTTCGTCTTTACGGTGTTGTTCCCGTAGGTTCACCTCTTGGTCTGACATCATTTTCTTTAATAATAACATCACTTCGGATATTTCCGTTGATTCACCAGCACCGTCATTAGTTTGAGCATCGCTGTCTTTCGCTTTAGCTGCGCCTCTAGTAGTAGTTGACATTTTGAAATTAATATAAAATTATAAAATATAAAATTAAATAAAATGTCAATGAAGGATTATTCCTATATCAACTGCGCCATGTAAGTAACTCGAGACAACAGAGAGAACAACGATGTAAATGCTGTAGTTTATTATACGTCATGTATTCTAGCGTACAAGATATGAATGAGTGTTCTTACTCTTAAGCATGCGTTATGCGCATGCGTGTAGTATACAACATTATATATTACTAGCATTGAGTTAGCTGGGTTTAATGTCGGCCCATTAAAACATTCAAGTAAGTGAAGTGGTCAAATAAATCATGCATTCGAATCATTCAATAGATTATCTACGTTCGCGCGTACAAAATACCAAAAGCCGTGAACTTGCAGCTTTAAATAAAAGGCCGTGCGATCAGAAAGAGCACGTGCGATTTCACTGAGCGATAAATTGGTGAGATCCTTGGGGAGATCTACGGGGAGATTCCTCGCGAACACAGTAGCAGCGATGACGTAAACCCGTAAAGGCCGCAAAATGAAAAGATGCATTTTGTTTCGATACGAAAAGAAAAAAACATAAATTCAATAGCAAGCCTTATAAAAACACAGATCATAACACGGTTATTCGAATAATACTACTTTCGAATATTTTGATAGAGAATTTGAAGTGACTCTCTTTTATATGTTAAAGGAGCAAAAATGACCGACAGGCGCTACGCACTTAGGATCACGTGCACGCTTATTGTTATAACACAATGTTCATTGTTGACATGAATTTTATTACAAGTTAGTCCTGCGTATAACAATTGTTTCAAAGCGAGACGGTTGAATTACGCTAAGCATAAATTCAACTTGTGCTCGCAGCAGTCGCCGGTCAATTTTGCCCCTTTAAGAATTATCATCCAAACAGGATTTATATTTCATCAAAGTTTTGAATCCTGATTAATATTTCAAGAGTTTTGATTAAAGTGCACATGACACCAAAAAATTTTATTCCGGAATCAAGTAGCCCATGCAAAATAAATAGGAATGGCGGCAATAATTTTTCGATTTGGACTCTTATAAGCGGAGATATTTAATTTTGAAAGTACCATATTTCAGAAATTGTGCTCCTTCGAAAGTCGGAACTCATGCCGGAATGACAAGAAAGCCCACTATGGAAAAATAACCAAGTCTAGACTTCAAAAAATCGTAACTTTTATCTCGCGAAAAAGAAATTGTCCAGTTTCCAGAACAGATATGCCCATATCTTCGGGACACCTTGTTGGCCATATATGACTGAATTTGAACGTAAAATGTAGAGTTTATAAAGGTTTTATTAGACTTCGATGGAGTTTTTCTGTCAAAAAGGTGTTAAAACACTGGATTAACGCATGTTACGCATCAAGGTGTTGACTACTAAAACAGTGGCAAAACGCTTTGTATTCACTTCGCCGCGGATGATGATCTTAACGTCTATAAAATTGAAAAAAATTCATTGCGCTATTTTGGTCGATCTCCCGCAGCTTAACGTCAGTGCTTCACTGATTTGTTAGCTTCAATCTCAATGATTGGCTATTAAAAACCATTGCATGACCCCCTGTTTGCCTTGCAACAGACGCGTTTCTTCAACAAAAACACAATTACTGAAAGATGAAATCGACACACGCAAATGTGTTTAATATAGTTTTATATTCGATGGACAACGGTTGTTGTCGACCTCTTCACAAAGTTATCCTGTCTAAGAATTATATTTAATCAATGAATTTTATATGCTGGAGATGTTTTTATCTGATATATAAAATACAATATTATATCACAAAAGACTTTAATATATCAATTGACGACACAGAGAGGTGTCTTACATTTGGGTAATGATGGAAATAATAATTCACTGAAACCAAAACATTTTGTACGGTTTGGACACACATATGGACAGTTTTACATTAATTTTGACTTTCAAATTCAACTTCATTGTTCAAGTAATTTACATTTTATGTTGACGAAGGCTAAATGTTATTCGTGATGATCCTCATGATTTGATTCTGCTTGAGCAACACTCGCATGCTGATATGCACTGGGCACACTCGAATTATTTCAGGGTCTAGGTAAATATAATACAGACATTGAAGGCGGTTCTACTCGCCATGTGTATCTGTAGCGATGATTCACTCACTGAAGTGCTCGAAACGAAAAACAATGCAATATCATATGATTTGTTACTGCAGTGTATAATTTCACGAATAACATCTAGTCTTAGTCAACATAAAATGTAAATTAGTTGAACAATGAAGTTGATTTGAAAGCCAAAATTAATGTAAAACTGTCCATATGTGTGTCTAAACTGTACAAAATGTTTTAGTTTCAGTCAATTATTATATCCATCTTTCCCCGAATATGAGACACCTCTCTGTGTCGTCAATATATTACGTCTTTTGTGATATAATATTGTATTTTATATATCAGATAAAAACATCTCCAGCATATTAAATTCATTGATTAAATATAATTCTTAGACAGGATAGCTTTGTGAAGAAGTCGACAACAACCGTTGTCCATCGAATATAAAACTATATTAAACACATTGCGTGTGTCGATTTCATCTTTCTATAATTGTGTTTTTGTTGAAGAAACGCGTCTGCTGCAAGGCAAACAGGGGGTCATGCAATGGTTTTTAATAGCCAATCATTGAGATTGAAGCTAACAAATCAGTGAAGCACTGACGTTAAGCTGCGGGAGATCGACCAAAATAGCGCAATGAATTTTTTTTTTAATTTTATAGACGTTTAGATCATCATCCGCGGCGAAGTGAATACAAAGCATTTTGCCGCTGTTTTAGTAGTCAACACCTTGATGCATAACATGCGTTAATCCAGTGTTTTAACACCTTTTTGACAGAAAAACTTTATCGAAGTCTAATAAAACCTTTATAAACTCTACATTTTACGTTCAATTTCAGTCATATATGGCCAACAAGGTGTCCCGAAGATATGGGCATATCTGTTCTGGAAAGTGGACAATTTCTTTTTCGCGAGAAAAAAGTTACGATTTTTTGAAGTCTAGACTTGGTTATTTTTCCATAGTGGGCTTTCTTGTCATTCCGGCATGAGTTCCGACTTTCGAAGGAGCACAATTTCTGAAATATGGTACTTTCAAAATTAAATATCTCCGCTTATAAGAGTCCAAATCGAAAAATTATTGCCGCCATTCCTATTTATTTTGCATGGGCTACTTGATTCCGGAATAAAATTTTTTGGTGTCATGTGCACTTTAACTGCAGGGTAGTAACAAAACCTAAAGGTTTAAATCCGGGATTATATTATTTGTGTAATAAAGTAAGCGATAAATTATATGTTGCTTGAGCTTTCAACATTGCTTATGTCATCTTCAGAAATTTATTTGAAAGAAAAATTATTTAAAATACATTATTGCTTGATGTATTTCACACAAAGGCAAGAATGAACAATAGCTTAACAATATGCTGCAGCGAAAAGCCGATATTTGATTGAATCAGACTGGAAACGGCAGATTTCTCCACGCAGCCTAAAGTGTTGTAAATTACCTTTCAAAAATATAGTTTACTTAACATTTTGAGCAAGATTGAATCATCAGAATCAGCCAATGAGATTGAAAGCGCTTTTCTAAGCGGTCACTTTAGCCCCTCCCCATTTAGGGGGTATCTGGGACATTATTCTGTGAGTAAGCGTCACTAATTCCTAACAATAACAATAACAGTAACATGTTAAGATAGCCTATTAATTAGAATTATAACAAAATAGAGTTGATAACAAAAGCAGCGTGTTCCTTGGTATTACTTACTTTGCAATAATTTTAGGAGTAATTAAAAACGTTTTAGAGAAAGAGTGAAGTAGTTAATTACTTTTACAGGTAATTCTCACAACAGTGCTAATATGACACGAGCCTCATTCCATCACAGTCCTCATTTCCGCGCGGCGCTCCAGTTGAAATGCCACGCAGAAACGAGGGCCGTGATGGAATGAGGCTAATATGAAACATTGCTGGTTATTATTTAGCAAACGTTCAGAATTTCATATTACATGTGAACTCCATGGTCAAGAACAAATTTACATGGTGTCGCAGTTATAGTAGAAGAGGCAATTGAGAATAGCAAAGAGACATATGAAAATGCTAATCAGGGGAGTAATGTGAACGGTACGCGATTTGACAAACAGGTAGAAGATTCGACCACCTGCGCGCCCATGTCATGTGCCGTAGCATATCAAAAGCGGTCACTGTGCTCTGGTTGTGCGTCCAACGCCTAACACGCAAGCTATCTGAAGCCATCTGAACGCAGGTGGTCGAATCTTCTATCTGTTTGTCAAATCGCGAACGGTACTAGTAATGGAATGCATAAAGAAGAATTGTAAGTTTGATGGATAACTTTTATATAAATTCAAAACATACAGTAGCTGATTCATCACAGATCTACTCTTTTAAATATAAATAGAGAATAAGAAAAATATTACAAAATGGACCCATTATCAAACTCCTTATTATTTATATCAAATTCATTATGAAGAAAGCACGACCAACAAAAGCAAATATTAGTTTCCTGAACCACTTCCAGATCCAAGCCCTGAGCCACTGCCAGATCCATATCCAGACCCAAGCCCTGAGCCACTGCCAGATCCAAGTCCAGATCCAAGCCCTGAGCCACTGCCAGATCCAAGTCCAGACCCAAGTCCTGAGCCATTGCCAGATCCAAGTCCAGACCCAAGTCCCGAGCCACTGCCAGATCCAAGTCCAGACCCAAGCCCTGAACCATTGCCAGATCCATGTCCAGACCCAAGCCCTGAGCCACTGCCAGATCCATGTCCAGACCCTAGTCCTGAGCCACTGCCAGATCCATGTCCAGACCCTAGTCCTGAGCCACTACCGGATCCAAGTCCAGACCCAAGCCCTTGAGAGTTAAAATATGAGATAAATAAATCAAATTGTAGTCATATGCTTCGAAATTACAATCAAAGCTATGGAACAAAGGTCAATGTTTATTGATTATATAACGTGTGATTTTAGAGTGTGGTGAAATTCATTGAAGAATCGATTGGGTGATTTACGGTCGTGGCTAGAACAGGGGTAACTCAAGGACATTTTTATGGCTTTTTATTGCTTCTTTTATTTGTGTTAAATTCTGTTTTCAACAGATTTTAAAAAATTCGTTTTGCATCTCGTACCTAAATATATTTACTACAAATCTGTCTTGCATAAAATGAAAAATAAAAAAATTATTACAACAAATGTTAGGCAGCCAAAAAGGTTTATCACCAGGTTTAGTTCAAAAGTTGAATAACTTTTTTATTTTTTTAATTATACATAGTAGATTTGTGGTACATATACAGAGGTACAAGATGCAAAAAGAATTTTTAAAATCAGTTGAAAACTGAATTTAATACAAATAAAATAATTCATAAAAATTCACAAAATGTCCTTAAGTTACCCCTGATCTAGCCACGACCGTGATTTACTTGTGTGATATATTGATATGTAGTAATATGTAATATGTGATAGTAATATGTGATCTTGAGTTCAGGGGGGGCGTGTAGGATTTAGTTATGATATTGTTTATGGTAACACGTCTTCCTGGTCTCAGTTGTATATCTGTGTGAAGTGTCGTAGTGACGATGTTTTGAATATGTCGTATCATGTAGTATTTTAGGTATTGTGCATGTTGTTCACGTGATTGTATTGTTTGAGTGCATGTGATGCCATGTGATTAGTAACTGTTATATGTATTTTGAATGCCTGTTGTTTCGCCCTCTTGCTTGTTGACTGTCGCGGAAGATAGAATAAAGTTTATAACGTGAATTTAATTGCGTGTTTTCTTTCTCCTCCATGCCGACCCCGTAAGAATCTTACAAGGTCGGCATGGAGGAGACAGAAAACACGCAGTTAAATTCACGTTATAAACTTTATTCTTCACTACAACACTTCACACAGATATAAAACTGAGACCAGGAAGACGTGTTACCATAAACAATATCATAACTAAATTCTACATTACTGTATTATTGAAAATAGATGGAGCTCAATCCAAACTAATGTGCCATTTCCGTAGTCCGTTTTTCAGAAAATTTTCAGCAAATCGAAGGAAATAGAGCAGTAAATATCAAGTAGAAAATACCTGTCGTAGAGAGTGCGAAAATATCTTTGCCGTCGTACGTACGAGGAAAACATTAGCTCAGTAATTAACTGATCTGTTATCCTTAAACTACTACAATCAAATGTTCTTACCTCTTGGGTGCCTTGCTGTCGTCCAATGAACAAGGACAATAATTACAATCAAAGTCTTGAATGATAAAAGAGACATCTTGATAATGAACCACAACTTATCTTTGAAATATCTTCAAGTTAGATCTACGATCTATAGCCTTTGAAGAAGACGGGATATGAGAAGAACACAGTCAGTCCTTGTAAAATTAGACCAACCAAGTGACAGCCTGTTTAACTCAAATAACGATAACATCTGAAATCTATTTCTCAAATCCAACCCTTTTATAAAACTTCTTGGATATGCAAATCACACCTTCTGTGTATACAAAAACGTATATTGATAATCACACGTGTACCAGCTGGAATAAGGCTATTGTTGTTGTTTACTTATTTGTCAACAATTCTGATTGGCAAATAAAGGGAAGTAAACTTGCGCTTACATATTTCCGCAATTATGCGGCAAAGCGGCAAAGGTATCAAAAATGTGTCACTGCGCTTCGTCGTGATTTGTCAGATATTGCCACTAATATCGTTTTTTCAAAATACCTCGCCCCTATTATGCTGAATAAAGGACCTTGGGTGTTATCAGAACGTCTTTTATCGTTTGATAATTAGAATAGTCTGCGTCCAAACTAAAACCAAATAATAAAATACTTTCTGGATAAGTCTCCTCGAGTCCTCGTAGTAGTATGTTCTTGAAGATGACAATTGCCTAGCATAATTCCCTTTTAATTAAGGCCTTTAATCTTATACAAATTATGTATTGCGGGTCAGTCCATGTAAAATCGAACGGCTTCGTTCCAAAAATAAAATGGATTTTGTTTGAACTTTTTATACATAGAGATATGGGTACGGAGATATCACAGATGGAGTATTTTTGATCTTAGATGAAAAATAATGATTTTATTTAAGCAGTTTAATTTTTACCCTTTTTGTGATCAATGATCCTAAAAACTTTCTTTTCCTTGTAGCTCATTTGTTTGTTGGTTTAATGAAATGAAATTTCATATCAGGATAGAATAAACAGTTTTCTATTGATTAATGTCATTTTATTGACAAAACCATGAGTAGTTGTTACAATTCACCGACTTATAAATAGATTCGCGCAAAGCCTTATGGGATAGCACAACGTACAACACTTATATCATTTCTGAGTTAGCTGCGTTTTGACCGCGTTCGTTGTTGTTTATTGCCCAAGTTAAAAACTAATTTACTCGATATGCAATGCACAGAACGTGATAAACCAAAAGCGAAAGGTACCACGAAGCATTACTGTTGGGGTACCTGTAAATCAGATTCCTGAAATCCGGAGAAATAAGCCGTATGAACGTTGCCGCTGTTTTAGTAGTCAACACCTTGATGCATAACATGCGTTAATCCAGTGTTTTAACACCTTTTTGACAGAAAAACTTTATCGAAGTCTAATAAAACCTTTATAAACTCTACATTTTACGTTCAATTTCAGTCATATATGGCCAACAAGGTGTCCCGAAGATATGGGCATAACTGTTCTGGAAAGTGGACAATTTCTTTTTCGCGAGAAAAAAGTTACGATTTTTTGAAGTCTAGACTTGGTTATTTTTCCATAGTGGGCTTTCTTGTCATTCCGGCATGAGTTCCGACTTTCGAAGGAGCACAATTTCTGAAATATGGTACTTTCAAAATTAAATATCTCCGCTTATAAGAGTCCAAATCGAAAAATTATTGCCGCCATTCCTATTTATTTTGCATGGGCTACTTGATTCCGGAATAAAATTTTTTGGTGTCATGTGCACTTTAACTGCAGGGTAGTAACAAAACCTAAAGGTTTAAATCCGGGATTATATTATTTGTGTAATAAAGTAAGCGATAAATTATATGTTGCTTGAGCTTTCAACATTGCTTATGTCATCTTCAGAAATTTATTTGAAAGAAAAATTATTTAAAATACATTATTGCTTGATGTATTTCACACAAAGGCAAGAATGAACAATAGCTTAACAATATGCTGCAGCGAAAAGCCGATATTTGATTGAATCAGACTGGAAACGGCAGATTTCTCCACGCAGCCTAAAGTGTTGTAAATTACCTTTCAAAAATATAGTTTACTTAACATTTTGAGCAAGATTGAATCATCAGAATCAGCCAATGAGATTGAAAGCGCTTTTCTAAGCGGTCACTTTAGCCCCTCCCCATTTAGGGGGTATCTGGGACATTATTCTGTGAGTAAGCGTCACTAATTCCTAACAATAACAATAACAGTAACATGTTAAGATAGCCTATTAATTAGAATTATAACAAAATAGAGTTGATAACAAAAGCAGCGTGTTCCTTGGTATTACTTACTTTGCAATAATTTTAGGAGTAATTAAAAACGTTTTAGAGAAAGAGTGAAGTAGTTAATTACTTTTACAGGTAATTCTCTCAACAGTGCTAATATGACACGAGCCTCATTCCATCACAGTCCTCATTTCCGCGCGGCGCTCCAGTTGAAATGCCACGCAGAAACGAGGGCCGTGATGGAATGAGGCTAATATGAAACATTGCTGGTTATTATTTAGCAAACGTTCAGAATTTCATATTACATGTGAACTCCATGGTCAAGAACAAATTTACATGGTGTCGCAGCTATAGTAGAAGAGGCAATTGAGAATAGCAAAGAGACATATGAAAATGCTAATCAGGGGAGTAATGTGAACGGTACGCGATTTGACAAACAGGTAGAAGATTCGACCACCTGCGCGCCCATGTCATGTGCCGTAGCATATCAAAAGCGGTCACTGTGCTCTGGTTGTGCGTCCAACGCCTAACACGCAAGCTATCTGAAGCCATCTGAACGCAGGTGGTCGAATCTTCTATCTGTTTGTCAAATCGCGAACGGTACTAGTAATGGAATGCATAAAGAAGAATTGTAAGTTTGATGGATAACTTTTATATAAATTCAAAACATACAGTAGCTGATTCATCACAGATCTACTCTTTTAAATATAAATAGAGAATAAGAAAAATATTACAAAATGGACCCATTATCAAACTCCTTATTATTTATATCAAATTCATTATGAAGAAAGCACGACCAACAAAAGCAAATATTAGTTTCCTGAACCACTTCCAGATCCAAGCCCTGAGCCACTGCCAGATCCATATCCAGACCCAAGCCCTGAGCCACTGCCAGATCCAAGTCCAGATCCAAGCCCTGAGCCACTGCCAGATCCAAGTCCAGACCCAAGTCCTGAGCCATTGCCAGATCCAAGTCCAGACCCAAGTCCCGAGCCACTGCCAGATCCAAGTCCAGACCCAAGCCCTGAACCATTGCCAGATCCATGTCCAGACCCAAGCCCTGAGCCACTGCCAGATCCATGTCCAGACCCTAGTCCTGAGCCACTGCCAGATCCATGTCCAGACCCTAGTCCTGAGCCACTACCGGATCCAAGTCCAGACCCAAGCCCTTGAGAGTTAAAATATGAGATAAATAAATCAAATTGTAGTCATATGCTTCGAAATTACAATCAAAGCTATGGAACAAAGGTCAATGTTTATTGATTATATAACGTGTGATTTTAGAGTGTGGTGAAATTCTTTGAAGAATCGATTGGGTGATTTACGGTCGTGGCTAGAACAGGGGTAACTCAAGGACATTTTTATGGCTTTTTATTGCTTCTTTTATTTGTGTTAAATTCTGTTTTCAACAGATTTTAAAAAATTCGTTTTGCATCTCGTACCTAAATATATTTACTACAAATCTGTCTTGCATAAAATGAAAAATAAAAAAATTATTACAACAAATGTTAGGCAGCCAAAAAGGTTTATCACCAGGTTTAGTTCAAAAGTTGAATAACTTTTTTATTTTTTTAATTATACATAGTAGATTTGTGGTACATATACAGAGGTACAAGATGCAAAAAGAATTTTTAAAATCAGTTGAAAACTGAATTTAATACAAATAAAATAATTCATAAAAATTCACAAAATGTCCTTAAGTTACCCCTGATCTAGCCACGACCGTGATTTACTTGTGTGATATATTGATATGTAGTAATATGTAATATGTGATAGTAATATGTGATCTTGAGTTCAGGGGGGGCGTGTAGGATTTAGTTATGATATTGTTTATGGTAACACGTCTTCCTGGTCTCAGTTGTATATCTGTGTGAAGTGTCGTAGTGACGATGTTTTGAATATGTCGTATCATGTAGTATTTTAGGTATTGTGCATGTTGTTCACGTGATTGTATTGTTTGAGTGCATGTGATGCCATGTGATTAGTAACTGTTATATGTATTTTGAATGCCTGTTGTTTCGCCCTCTTGCTTGTTGACTGTCGCGGAAGATAGAATAAAGTTTATAACGTGAATTTAATTGCGTGTTTTCTTTCTCCTCCATGCCGACCCCGTAAGAATCTTACAAGGTCGGCATGGAGGAGACAGAAAACACGCAGTTAAATTCACGTTATAAACTTTATTCTTCACTACAACACTTCACACAGATATAAAACTGAGACCAGGAAGACGTGTTACCATAAACAATATCATAACTAAATTCTACATTACTGTATAATTGAAAATAGATGGAGCTCAATCCAAACTAATGTGCCATTTCCGTAGTCCGTTTTTCAGAAAATTTTCAGCAAATCGAAGGAAATAGAGCAGTAAATATCAAGTAGAAAATACCTGTCGTAGAGAGTGCGAAAATATCTTTGCCGTCGTACGTACGAGGAAAACATTAGCTCAGTAATTAACTGATCTGTTATCCTTAAACTACTACAATCAAATGTTCTTACCTCTTGGGTGCCTTGCTGTCGTCCAATGAACAAGGACAATAATTACAATCAAAGTCTTGAATGATAAAAGAGACATCTTGATAATGAACCACAACTTATCTTTGAAATATCTTCAAGTTAGATCTACGATCTATAGCCTTTGAAGAAGACGGGATATGAGAAGAACACAGTCAGTCCTTGTAAAATTAGACCAACCAAGTGACAGCCTGTTTAACTCAAATAACGATAACATCTGAAATCTATTTCTCAAATCCAACCCTTTTATAAAACTTCTTGGATATGCAAATCACACCTTCTGTGTATACAAAAACGTATATTGATAATCACACGTGTACCAGCTGGAATAAGGCTATTGTTGTTGTTTACTTATTTGTCAACAATTCTGATTGGCAAATAAAGGGAAGTAAACTTGCGCTTACATATTTCCGCAATTATGCGGCAAAGCGGCAAAGGTATCAAAAATGTGTCACTGCGCTTCGTCGTGATTTGTCAGATATTGCCACTAATATCGTTTTTTCAAAATACCTCGCCCCTATTATGCTGAATAAAGGACCTTGGGTGTTATCAGAACGTCTTTTATCGTTTGATAATTAGAATAGTCTGCGTCCAAACTAAAACCAAATAATAAAATACTTTCTGGATAAGTCTCCTCGAGTCCTCGTAGTAGTATGTTCTTGAAGATGACAATTGCCTAGCATAATTCCCTTTTAATTAAGGCCTTTAATCTTATACAAATTATGTATTGCGGGTCAGTCCATGTAAAATCGAACGGCTTCGTTCCAAAAATAAAATGGATTTTGTTTGAACTTTTTATACATAGAGATATGGGTACGGAGATATCACAGATGGAGTATTTTTGATCTTAGATGAAAAATAATGATTTTATTTAAGCAGTTTAATTTTTACCCTTTTTGTGATCAATGATCCTAAAAACTTTCTTTTCCTTGTAGCTCATTTGTTTGTTGGTTTAATGAAATGAAATTTCATATCAGGATAGAATAAACAGTTTTCTATTGATTAATGTCATTTTATTGACAAAACCATGAGTAGTTGTTACAATTCACCGACTTATAAATAGATTCGCGCAAAGCCTTATGGGATAGCACAACGTACAACACTTCAATATCATTTCTGAGTTAGCTGCGTTTTGACCGCGTTCGTTGTTGTTTATTGCCCAAGTTAAAAACTAATTTACTCGATATGCAATGCACAGAACGTGATAAACCAAAAGCGAAAGGTACCACGAAGCATTACTGTTGGGGTACCTGTAAATCAGATTCCTGAAATCCGGAGAAATAAGCCGTATGAACGTTGCCGCTGTTTTAGTAGTCAACACCTTGATGCATAACATGCGTTAATCCAGTGTTTTAACACCTTTTTGACAGAAAAACTCCATCGAAGTCTAATAAAACCTTTCTAAACTCTACATTTTACGTTCAATTTCAGTCATATATGGCCAACAAGGTGTCCCGAAGATATGGGCATATCTGTTCTGGAAAGTGGACAATTTCTTTTTCGCGAGAAAAAAGTTACGATTTTTTGAAGTCTAGACTTGGTTATTTTTCCATAGTGGGCTTTCTTGTCATTCCGGCATGAGTTCCGACTTTCGAAGGAGCACAATTTCTGAAATATGGTACTTTCAAAATTAAATATCTCCGCTTATAAGAGTCCAAATCGAAAAATTATTGCCGCCATTCCTATTTATTTTGCATGGGCTACTTGATTCCGGAATAAAATTTTTTGGTGCATGTGCACTTTAACTGCAGGGTAGTAACAAAACCTAAAGGTTTAAATCCGGGATTATATTATTTGTGTAATAAAGTAAGCGATAAATTATATGTTGCTTGAGCTTTCAACATTGCTTATGTCATCTTCAGAAATTTATTTGAAAGAAAAATTATTTAAAATACATTATTGCTTGATGTATTTCACACAAAGGCAAGAATGAACAATAGCTTAACAATATGCTGCAGCGAAAAGCCGATATTTGATTGAATCAGACTGGAAACGGCAGATTTCTCCACGCAGCCTAAAGTGTTGTAAATTACCTTTCAAAAATATAGTTTACTTAACATTTTGAGCAAGATTGAATCATCAGAATCAGCCAATGAGATTGAAAGCGCTTTTCTAAGCGGTCACTTTAGCCCCTCCCCATTTAGGGGGTATCTGGGACATTATTCTGTGAGTAAGCGTCACTAATTCCTAACAATAACAATAACAGTAACATGTTAAGATAGCCTATTAATTAGAATTATAACAAAATAGAGTTGATAACAAAAGCAGCGTGTTCCTTGGTATTACTTACTTTGCAATAATTTTAGGAGTAATTAAAAACGTTTTAGAGAAAGAGTGAAGTAGTTAATTACTTTTACAGGTAATTCTCACAACAGTGCTAATATGACACGAGCCTCATTCCATCACAGTCCTCATTTCCGCGCGGCGCTCCAGTTGAAATGCCACGCAGAAACGAGGGCCGTGATGGAATGAGGCTAATATGAAACATTGCTGGTTATTATTTAGCAAACGTTCAGAATTTCATATTACATGTGAACTCCATGGTCAAGAACAAATTTACATGGTGTCGCAGCTATAGTAGAAGAGGCAATTGAGAATAGCAAAGAGACATATGAAAATGCTAATCAGGGGAGTAATGTGAACGGTACGCGATTTGACAAACAGGTAGAAGATTCGACCACCTGCGCGCCCATGTCATGTGCCGTAGCATATCAAAAGCGGTCACTGTGCTCTGGTTGTGCGTCCAACGCCTAACACGCAAGCTATCTGAAGCCATCTGAACGCAGGTGGTCGAATCTTCTATCTGTTTGTCAAATCGCGAACGGTACTAGTAATGGAATGCATAAAGAAGAATTGTAAGTTTGATGGATAACTTTTATATAAATTCAAAACATACAGTAGCTGATTCATCACAGATCTACTCTTTTAAATATAAATAGAGAATAAGAAAAATATTACAAAATGGACCCATTATCAAACTCCTTATTATTTATATCAAATTCATTATGAAGAAAGCACGACCAACAAAAGCAAATATTAGTTTCCTGAACCACTTCCAGATCCAAGCCCTGAGCCACTGCCAGATCCATATCCAGACCCAAGCCCTGAGCCACTGCCAGATCCAAGTCCAGATCCAAGCCCTGAGCCACTGCCAGATCCAAGTCCAGACCCAAGTCCTGAGCCATTGCCAGATCCAAGTCCAGACCCAAGTCCCGAGCCACTGCCAGATCCAAGTCCAGACCCAAGCCCTGAACCATTGCCAGATCCATGTCCAGACCCAAGCCCTGAGCCACTGCCAGATCCATGTCCAGACCCTAGTCCTGAGCCACTGCCAGATCCATGTCCAGACCCTAGTCCTGAGCCACTACCGGATCCAAGTCCAGACCCAAGCCCTTGAGAGTTAAAATATGAGATAAATAAATCAAATTGTAGTCATATGCTTCGAAATTACAATCAAAGCTATGGAACAAAGGTCAATGTTTATTGATTATATAACGTGTGATTTTAGAGTGTGGTGAAATTCATTGAAGAATCGATTGGGTGATTTACGGTCGTGGCTAGAACAGGGGTAACTCAAGGACATTTTTATGGCTTTTTATTGCTTCTTTTATTTGTGTTAAATTCTGTTTTCAACAGATTTTAAAAAATTCGTTTTGCATCTCGTACCTAAATATATTTACTACAAATCTGTCTTGCATAAAATGAAAAATAAAAAAATTATTACAACAAATGTTAGGCAGCCAAAAAGGTTTATCACCAGGTTTAGTTCAAAAGTTGAATAACTTTTTTATTTTTTTAATTATACATAGTAGATTTGTGGTACATATACAGAGGTACAAGATGCAAAAAGAATTTTTAAAATCAGTTGAAAACTGAATTTAATACAAATAAAATAATTCATAAAAATTCACAAAATGTCCTTAAGTTACCCCTGATCTAGCCACGACCGTGATTTACTTGTGTGATATATTGATATGTAGTAATATGTAATATGTGATAGTAATATGTGATCTTGAGTTCAGGGGGGGCGTGTAGGATTTAGTTATGATATTGTTTATGGTAACACGTCTTCCTGGTCTCAGTTGTATATCTGTGTGAAGTGTCGTAGTGACGATGTTTTGAATATGTCGTATCATGTAGTATTTTAGGTATTGTGCATGTTGTTCACGTGATTGTATTGTTTGAGTGCATGTGATGCCATGTGATTAGTAACTGTTATATGTATTTTGAATGCCTGTTGTTTCGCCCTCTTGCTTGTTGACTGTCGCGGAAGATAGAATAAAGTTTATAACGTGAATTTAATTGCGTGTTTTCTTTCTCCTCCATGCCGACCCCGTAAGAATCTTACAAGGTCGGCATGGAGGAGACAGAAAACACGCAGTTAAATTCACGTTATAAACTTTATTCTTCACTACAACACTTCACACAGATATAAAACTGAGACCAGGAAGACGTGTTACCATAAACAATATCATAACTAAATTCTACATTACTGTATAATTGAAAATAGATGGAGCTCAATCCAAACTAATGTGCCATTTCCGTAGTCCGTTTTTCAGAAAATTTTCAGCAAATCGAAGGAAATAGAGCAGTAAATATCAAGTAGAAAATACCTGTCGTAGAGAGTGCGAAAATATCTTTGCCGTCGTACGTACGAGGAAAACATTAGCTCAGTAATTAACTGATCTGTTATCCTTAAACTACTACAATCAAATGTTCTTACCTCTTGGGTGCCTTGCTGTCGTCCAATGAACAAGGACAATAATTACAATCAAAGTCTTGAATGATAAAAGAGACATCTTGATAATGAACCACAACTTATCTTTGAAATATCTTCAAGTTAGATCTACGATCTATAGCCTTTGAAGAAGACGGGATATGAGAAGAACACAGTCAGTCCTTGTAAAATTAGACCAACCAAGTGACAGCCTGTTTAACTCAAATAACGATAACATCTGAAATCTATTTCTCAAATCCAACCCTTTTATAAAACTTCTTGGATATGCAAATCACACCTTCTGTGTATACAAAAACGTATATTGATAATCACACGTGTACCAGCTGGAATAAGGCTATTGTTGTTGTTTACTTATTTGTCAACAATTCTGATTGGCAAATAAAGGGAAGTAAACTTGCGCTTACATATTTCCGCAATTATGCGGCAAAGCGGCAAAGGTATCAAAAATGTGTCACTGCGCTTCGTCGTGATTTGTCAGATATTGCCACTAATATCGTTTTTTCAAAATACCTCGCCCCTATTATGCTGAATAAAGGACCTTGGGTGTTATCAGAACGTCTTTTATCGTTTGATAATTAGAATAGTCTGCGTCCAAACTAAAACCAAATAATAAAATACTTTCTGGATAAGTCTCCTCGAGTCCTCGTAGTAGTATGTTCTTGAAGATGACAATTGCCTAGCATAATTCCCTTTTAATTAAGGCCTTTAATCTTATACAAATTATGTATTGCGGGTCAGTCCATGTAAAATCGAACGGCTTCGTTCCAAAAATAAAATGGATTTTGTTTGAACTTTTTATACATAGAGATATGGGTACGGAGATATCACAGATGGAGTATTTTTGATCTTAGATGAAAAATAATGATTTTATTTAAGCAGTTTAATTTTTACCCTTTTTGTGATCAATGATCCTAAAAACTTTCTTTTCCTTGTAGCTCATTTGTTTGTTGGTTTAATGAAATGAAATTTCATATCAGGATAGAATAAACAGTTTTCTATTGATTAATGTCATTTTATTGACAAAACCATGAGTAGTTGTTACAATTCACCGACTTATAAATAGATTCGCGCAAAGCCTTATGGGATAGCACAACGTACAACACTTCAATATCATTTCTGAGTTAGCTGCGTTTTGACCGCGTTCGTTGTTGTTTATTGCCCAAGTTAAAAACTAATTTACTCGATATGCAATGCACAGAACGTGATAAACCAAAAGCGAAAGGTACCACGAAGCATTACTGTTGGGGTACCTGTAAATCAGATTCCTGAAATCCGGAGAAATAAGCCGTATGAACGTTTTGTATTCGCTTCCCAAATCTTGGCAAAAAGTGTGAATTGGTAGAAAACAACAAAACAATAACAACAACTAAATCTAAAAATGTATACCAGTTTTACTAGAAATAAAATAAGGACTTGTAGCAAGTAATACACATGAACACACATATTCAAAACTACCAAGAAGACACGTAGAATTTCCTTTCAATTATTTTATAAATAGTATTTTAACTACAAATGAGTATTAGCAACATATCATTCGGTCGGCTTATAGTCGATATTCTCGTCGCTATCAAATGACAACTTTTAAACATAATACATTTCAATTAATAATGATGAAATATATAACCAGTAAATACAGTCGATAATCTCTTAATAAATAGTTATATATTGTAAATCAATTATAAACAGACCCAAGTAAATAGCAATCATCGTAACCACATAATAATCTGAAATACACCATAGTGACATCTTGAGGCTACATAGTTGATCTCTCCTGAAAATTGATAATTTGAAACACTAAATAACACTAACTGAGAATAATACACATGAAAATAGCCCCGGAATGTCCTAATGGGGATGACAAGAGTGGATAAACACTGATGATAAATAGGATAGGTAGCCTACGTTACTACGTAGTTCTGATTTAGCCTAAACAACATCTGCGTATTTGCAATACAAGAGGATGAACACCGATCCACTTGCCTTACTTAAAACAATATTCACTTTTAACGAAAATTCTTTTTCCATGGAATTTATGTTAAACATAAGCCCTCAAAAGTAATTTGCTAGTTCGATATAACAATATCATAAATGTTTCAACAAAACGACGTGCTACAAAATGTATGCTGTAGGCCTACCTTTCTTCAAGGGTTTGGCTGGTAACATGTAGTATATGGATCCTCACACACATCTTCTTCTTCTTCACTGTTGTTATATTGATAAAACACATTTTCTGACGATGACTCCACAATGTAATGATAAATATGACCATAATTAAAGCAAGAATAGCAAGAAGCCAATTCTCTTGACAGAAATTCACGCCAGTCTGCTGTTGGTATTTGCAACAGACCAACACTAAAACTATCACAAGATAATGCTGAAGTTGAAAGGGAAATATATTTAAAGCCATACTAAATATCCACTATCAATCTTTGGGTCAACTGCTTTTGCAACAGATAAACATGCCTTCGACCCTTCGACACAACAGAAAAGATTTCAATCCAGTTGTTTTCACCATGACATTTTTGAAGCCAACGTTTTACTTGAACAAATCAACAATTCGAAGGAATAGAGGTAAAACAGCACCAGGCACCTTTACTCCATCTAGAACAATCATAGGATGGTCAAGATCCATAGTGAATCTGATAGCAGCAAGTAAAACAGCTAAAATAAATGATGTTGTGAGATAAAATTCAGCCGCGGCTCAACAAATTCGACAACGCAATAAAATGCAATGTACGTTGAGGTATCCCACAATGCTTTTCGCTAAAAATGTGTGACGTAGGCGTGAAAGAGCCCTAATAAAGAGTTTAATAATCAAAAATGTAGCTTTGTCGGTATCTCTTTTGATAATTATATCGCGTTTGGAATGACAACGTAGCATAAATTATATCCCAAGCTCATAATCACACATTAGTTCACAGAAAAAACCTAAGGGCTGGTACGCAGGCTAGACTTAGACCTGTTGAAAAGAATTAAGTATATGTGAATTACTATTTTCCTGTGAAACAATGTTGTAACTAGCCTGCGTCACAGACCAAAACATTTTTAGAACGTTAGGACCTAACGTTCTAAAAATGTTTTGGTCTGTGACGCAGGCTATGTTGTAACCAGTCTATTGAAATATTTAGGTTGGACATGTGCAAACCCAAACGTGGATTTCCCGACTAAAAAATAATGGTGACGATGATTTCAGAATTCTCCCGAGAATTCTAATTAAATATTAATCAATGACTCTCAATAATTCGTGAGTTTATACGTCCGGTATGTATGTTGTATATATTTATTCAAACGGTTTCATATAATCTGGGAAATTACGTAAGCACTTCGACTGCTTGTTTAGTTGGGAGACCCATATAATTTACATCAGAATGTGATAGCGTGAATGCAAATACATCATATAGCCGAATAAACCATATCAAAACTTCAATTTAAAAATCAAAGGTTTGCAATAATAAATAAGTTTTAGTAAAAGCAGTCTGAAAAATATTACTCCTTATTACAAAAATGCAAAAATGACCGACAGGCGCTACGCACTTAGTGTTAAACAATGTTCATTGTTGACATGAATTTTATTACAAGTTAGGCCTGCGTATAACAATTGTTTCAAAGCGAGACGGTTGAATTACGCTAAGCATAAATTCAACTTTTGCTCGCAGCGGTCGCCGGTCAATTTTGCCCCTTAAAAGCATTAATAAAAACGACATATTATTCGACGATATATTCTAAAAAGAAATATGCTATTTTTAAAAATAATATAAAATATGAAATAGTGCTCAATGGCAGCATTTCACAGAGCTATTAAAATATAACAGAAGGAATTAAAGTATCATAGACTACACACCCATAATATCTATTAATACATTTTCATGCTAACGTTATCATCAGTCCACTAAAATAAAACATGAACAAATGTATAAAATGGAACAGTGTTTTAAAATAGTAAAATTTAAAAAAACTAAAATTAATGATAAAATCAAAAAAATTGCTTTGGCGACGATTTGACATTGTAAAATTTTTCAACGATAGGTTCCCGTGAAAAATTAGAATTTGTTCCCATTTGTAAAATGGCTATGTTCCCAAAATTGTTTGCCGCAAAGTGTCTTTTCATGGTAGGTACTAATGTAATACAGTTTTCACCTTAGCTGAGATAATCATGGCAATAACTGTTGAACACAGAAGAATTAAAAACTATTATTGAAGGACGGTAGTTGTTGAAAAGGGCCAAGAAAGAGAAGGGTATCAAGAGCACGGTATGCGCGTTTATGTAAAAAAAAGTATGAGCATTGTTTAGAATCCGGGGTGAAAATGATGCTGATATAAAAACCTTATTTCATATAAACAGGAAGTCGTAGCCCGTGCTAGCACGCGCGTAGCGAGCACAAAAGTTGTATGCACCATGCTCCTCGAAGTTTACCTGCTACTGGCTACATGGGTATATGAAGGCTACAGGGGTATATGAAATGTTGAATTATTATTGCGAGCTCAGCAAGTGAATTTTTTTTAAACAAAGTTTAAAACAGAAATTTCAACATGTTTCGCGCTATAATGTATATGGCTTTTAGGTGAACGCAAAGATGTTATTTGTAGAAGTAGTGCGCGCGTAGCGTTTCAAAATGTTCTGAATTATAGCAATTCCAGTATATTTTTTCGATTTTTGAATTGTTTTTTATCCATAACATCCAGTATTGATTTATTTATTGTAATGAATATCATTTTTTAAATAATAAGAGTTTTAATATCTTGATGTTCCTTATCTCCCAAAATCGTGCAAATCTTGCCGTCGTCTTCCCAGGGCTTTATAAATATACCAATATTTCCCATTGACAGTCAATATCTAATATATTATCTATCCACCATAAAAACAGTGACAATTGATCTACAGTGTTGCTCCTCAGATCATTAATGATAACATTACTGAAAAGTGAATCTTCTCTGGAAATAAAAGAGTGGCACAGGCGCCTTCAGTGAAGAAGAATCCTAGTAGGAGTCAGGGTCCGACAAAATCTGGAAACTTGGAAACCTTGTTTGTGGAAGGCTAGCAAAATTCAGAAGGAAAAGGCAAACTACTGGATATATTTAAAGCCAAAATATTCAGAAAAATATGAAAAATGAAATTTCGATTTTATGTTTTTATGTCAGTAAAATTACTCAAACGTTTATCTGAAAATTGAGGTTTGCAGAAGGAAAATATTTTGTCGGACCCTGGTAGGAGTGAATGCAATATACTGTTTATATACTGCATCAGTTTAATCAGCGACGAAATCATCAGCATATAAAAAGTTTTGATGGTAGTAATAACAATGAAAAATGAAAATATCATCAATCGTTTTTTTGACAATCGTTTTCATATCCATTGAAATTTTTATAAATATTTACAGACAATTAATTATATACATTATTTAAACATTTGACTTAACTTTTGGACTTTGAATGTATGATTTAGGACTCCAAATTAAACATGTTGAATCTGCTTGTAGTTTTGCAGATTTCCAATTTAACCTTTTTAATTTGTAAGCGTCAAGTGTTTCCTAAAAACAACAATGATGAAACATACAGTTAGTAATGAGTAGAGGCATCTACTTAGTTACCCTGATATAGGGTTACGGAAGTTAACTCACAGGGTCTTGGGTTTAACCGATTGCTTTTAAAATATATATTCTGCAAGGAATGACTAGATAATCAAAGGAAATAGTGTAGTCAACAACGTACCTTTTTCAAAAGAATAATGTGTTTGCCTTTCCAATATTTCAACATTCCCAAAGATTGTAATGTACTGATTATATCACATGAGTGAATGGATGTTTCTTGACTAATACCTGTTGCGAAAAAACAAACATAACGAGCATTTGGTATTAAAATTATTCATCATTATAGGTACACATAATGCCTTTGCGACTATTCAATTTCAATTTATAGAGGATTGATTCATTTTGTTCGGAGTTCTCTCTGTAAAAAACAGTTCATGAACAGTTCATGAACGTTAAATGGCCCAAACATTTCATGAACAGTTCATGTACAGTTCATGGAAATTGGGGCCATTTAACGTTAATGAAATGTTCCTGAACTTCTGAACTGTTTTTCACAAGGGTCATACAGTAATTATTGACAACATTACAACATTATTGAGCTAAAGCACGACACTGCAGATCAATTTCAACATATTTTATGGCGGCAGATTGACCCTGATTGTGTAGTGGTTAGAGCAGAAGTTAACTTGCTACCTCTGTTTGTAATAATGTTAAATGTAATGCTCATACTTATAATTCCCATTATGTCTCTGACATCCTCAGCTGTGTCAACATGTGATTTAATACACTATGTATTGTTTATCTCTATCTGTTCTGTTCTGTTCAAGTGCGGCCTTGGTGTAGTGGCTAGGGTGTTGGACCACGGCCCGCAGGGTCTCAGGTTCAATCCCTGTCCGGAGCACTGTAGGTTGGCGTCAGGAAGGGCATCCGGCTATTAAACGCACACAAGCTTCAAAATACTAACAAATTAACCAACCACCCCGGTGAAAAAAAGCTGTAAGCTTACCCGGTTCGTGGAAAAATGATAAATCAAAAAAAAAATCTATGTGTCTATATTACATTGGTTATACCTCCAACACAATTGCCGAGGAACAGAGATACACTGCAGCTCTCTAAAATCAATGCCACCTGGGCCATCAACTTTGCCCTCACATCAATGCACATATTAGATGTTCAGAAGAAGTCAATTCTAAGTTGACTTTCAAGGGATTTGAGTCACATAAATTCAATCCCAATAACTTGCTTGTACAAATCAGGAGGATTGGTCTGTTCAACCAGTAAAACTTTTAAAACTTTTACAATAACATTTACCTTTAATACTAATATCTTTCTTGTCAAAATCAATTAAATATTCAAGTAGTGTGTCCGTCCAATATTTTCTATAGCTAATTAAACCAAGATCAGACAACGGTCTTTCAGGTGAACCAATTTTATTTTCGACACGTGATAGCAAATAGCCTAAAATTGAGATAAACATAAATACTATATAGGATAAAACATTATTTTAATTAGAAGGAGAATCTTGACACTGATAGTGGGACTGCATACCCGAATCTATAACCTTTGATCCTTTTGAGCTATAAACTTCAAATTTGTTTTGTTTAAGAACAATGAAGTCCCATTGTATGCTAAACAATAGGGTTATTCAAATACTAATCTGAAAATCCGAATAGCGATTTCGATGTTGAATAGCATTCCTAATAATATTCTAGACCCTAGCAGTTATCAATTGCTTTCAATTTAAAAATGTTAGTGTAAACATCTTAGTATAAATTACCGAGTTTATTATCATTCAGTTAAAGTTTCTTAGAAAAACATTTCGAGATTAAGGATAGCGACAAACATTTTACAGACTTTGGTTGAAAAAATGTTTCGCAATAGCTTAATTGCATCACCAGGTTAAAAGGAATAACATATCAAGATAAAATTTTATAATTTTAATATAATAAATAAAATATGAATAGTTTGAATCATTGAAAAGATTGCCTGATGATCGCCTTGGCGTGAAACTTTGAGTAGCAAACATGATTGTCTGATTTTTGACTTTCATATTATATATATATTATTTAAATCTTTGCTGTATAACATTGAGCCATATGTTCAATCAGTAAGATAACTTACGAAAAAATATTCCTATAATAATATATTCCTATTAACCTAATGATGCAATTAACATATTGCGAGAAACATTGTTTAAACCTAAGTCCTTAACTCATTGTTTATCCTTTATCTTATTATCATTCATAAATAGAAATCAAGATTTAACATGCAAATACTTACTGAAATCAATGAGCATTTTACCATATCCTTTTTTCATGAATTGTGGTAGAATGAGTATGCATGAAACGTTGTAATTCAAAAATGAATTCTTTTCCTAGTGAATCGTGAAACAACAAAAATAAGATTTACATCCTAATTAACCTTTGTTCTGGGTTGTTAAATTTGATTTAAATAACGTATGTAGTATCCTCCAACAACACTGTCTCCTACTTGTTGATCATATCTTACGTAATTTGTTTAAACGTTGTAAACTCTATACATATATATGACATCTTCATATAGAGATCTAGTCGATATTTGCAACAAGATTCCTATGGAAAGCAGGTCATGGAAAAGCCTTTCTCAACAATTAGTACATAATGAGAAGGTAAAGCAAGACAAAGTCTTGGGTTGTAACTCCAAGTTTCACGTTATTAAACGATCATCAGACAACAAATACTAACCGTTTTTAGTATTTGTATAGTATTAGACTAATATTAGGCTATTAGTAATTAGCATTAGGGTTAGAATTTGTTGTCTAATGATTGTTTAATAACGTGAAACTTGGAGTTACGACCAAAGAATGTGTCGTTCTTGACCGTCTCATTATTATTATTATTATTTACGCTCTGCTATTCACTAGCATTGAGCACTATTCAATTGCCAATATTAAGTTTTGATATTTCTAATATTATTACTATATATCTTTATAAACTGACCATTATAGACAGTTGACCTTTATATACAGGTTTGATTCAATAGAAAATACAATTTTAGACATTGCAAGAGTGACCACTATAGACAGGTGGCCGCCGTATAGAGGAGGTTGTTATAACAGGTCTGATTGTATGACCGTTAATACAATGTCATTAATACACAGTTGATATTGGATTGTTGACTAAATGTCCACAAAGCGGTCATGAACTTTTTGAAAGCTTATTGAAAAAATGAAGCATTTTCGATACTCATGAAACTTCAAGAAATATTTTACAAAATGAAGCTTGATATTTGTTATAAATCGCAGACAGAACTTTTACCTTTGAGAAGTAGCCAATAACGTGACACCCTAAATCATCAACTTCAACCAAGACGTAAAAGAGAAATGGTTCAACGTCATAATACAATGTTTTATGATCAAGGAATAGTTTAGCCAACAAACAAAGATTCTGGCAGTAGATCTAAAAAATAGACAAGTGGAAGTCACTATAAGGTGAAATAGAAGGAAGAAGTAAGGAACAAGACATTGAGCTTTGTCATGTTGACAACAATCTGTTTGAAAAGGAAAACTTACAGTTTTACTAAAAATGTTACTAAATTATACTCACACAGTATATATATTTACTATTTAAATTTGAAAATTAACAAATCTTTCTCTAGATTTCTTCTCAAACATGTCCAATGTTAGCCTGGCTCCAGCTCCACAAGGCCCACAATGCCGCTACTCTGCCCTATACGAAACAGCCGTTGGTAAAGTGGAGTACGGGGGTATGTGGCACAGCTCTAGTCTGATGTTGGCAGACATTCGGATAGCTAAAACCCCTTGACTCACAAGCTTGTGTTTTATGATGCTTTCTCTCATGTCTCTCAATATCCTGTTTGGTGACTTTTGATAAACTGTGAAACGGTTCATGAGTTCATAAACAGTTCCTTTATGCAAAAGTGTCCACATTTTCAATTTTCGCTTGATGAACATTTCACAAAGTGTTGGGGGTAATTTCATGGTTACGTCATGGCACTTTCATGGTTACTTCATGGCACTTTCATGGCTACTTGGTTATGGTGTCATGAACATTCGCTCACAGGTTATTGGATTACTTGTATGACTCAGGTATATGAACTATTTTACCTTACTTCTCTCTCCATCAACTTCAAACAATGATAAATTATTTTTTCTGTATATCTCATCTCCAGGTGGATGCCTCCAATAACATTTTGCCTTAAAATAAATAAAAAGAAGAAAACAGATTATCAGAAATGAAGATTGGATTGCTTGTAATCTAATTTCTATCAAAGTGTCTATTTGACCGGCCATTATGGATTCAACTGTGCGTGGGCAGACAGTCAATTACGTCATTCACTAGATCACATGTTTCACTCGTCCCAGGGTTATGGTTAGGTTAAGGGTCCGGTCACGTGATAACCACCCGTTTAGGGTCAGGGTTAGGGTCCGGTCGTGTGATAACCACCAAGTCGAGGTTAAATTCATTTCTGTTTCATCATCTCTCCTCGGCTGGCGTAGCTCATTCAGAATGCGTATGACTAGTGTGCAGATCATGCTGGTTCGAGTCAATGTTGTTCCAAATTTTAAATTTATTTCTATGGGAATGTGTGTGGTGGATATATGACTTATCAATAGATACAGCCACGCATACATAGAAGGTGAGTAGATAATATATTTGATATAATAGTTTAGCTGACCATTAACATGGAGAGCATGAACGAAGGGTTGATATGAACGTTAACAAGCAGGGCCTCTATGAATGTACCCCTGCGAAAACATGTTCATGAACATTGGGGGCCATTCAACGTTCATGAACTGTTCATGAACTCTTAAAAAAGTTTTTCACGGGGTGGACCAGCTTTGCAAAGTTGATGTTGATGCAACGAAGGGCAGATGTGATAAGACTATAAACATTACAGACAGTGATTTACATTACCAAGGCAGGCCTATACATGATTAGAAACAGAAGTTTTACAGTTGACAGAGAAACTACATTATTTAAGATAGACAATAGGAATACAACAATTCAATACAGGAACATGCCAAAATAGCATACTCAATTGAACAAACCCTAATGAAAAAGAGTTGATGAACAAGAATTTGCCCAATTGTTCATGAACTTTTCATTATATAAATTGGGTATTTATTGAACCAGTAATGAGGTTAAATTAAATTATTTACAATGCTGTGCAAAATTGTTAGATTAAACAAGGTCATACTCACCATGTGACGTCGAAGTATCGTTGCAGATTTCATGTACTTCAAACAATATTCACATATGTACACTTTACCCTGTTGACAATATTCTAAAGGGTATGGAGCTGAGTACCAAGTATCGATTTCATAATTACCAAAATCAATTTGACAAATACCAATTGAAGATTCTGTTTTAGAAGTTTTCTAGAGAATCATAAAAAATAGTCATTCATAAAAATCAAATAAGTCATAATTACATTCAAAATATCCACAATGAGCAAGACGATATGCCCCATGATGTGTGAGTCATTTTTGATGCCTCTTCAATTAAGAAAGACGTCACAAATAATTTCACGAGTTGGTAAATAGAACAATCACCACTTTAGGTCACAAATTTCAAGCTGTGATTGGTCATATTGATTTTTGCCATGAGCTCATTATCACTTCATTCTCTAGACAGTTACATGGAACATGTCCCCTATAGGAAGCAGCTGTTGGTAAAGTGGAGTAGGCCTAGGCCTACAGATGGGCATGCGGCATAGATCTATGAGCAAGGAATTAATTGATATCTGATACAGTCCCCCAGGGTACTGAGCTCCCGGAGTGAGTGATTTCTGCTTTTGAGTTTTTAAAAATACCTGATCAAATTGGAAATTCTCAATCGTGATATGAAGTTTGAAATACAAGTTCGATTTGGTTTTTGATTTGAGGCTGGATTTGTTCTAAGTTGATAGGGTGATTTGGAACAATCAATTTCGTTAATACAAATACAAATAATAAATCAACAACACACCTCGTTGTCTTCCTTAACTTTGTTTGCAAATTGAAAAAGTTCCAAATCTGATGCTGAAACAATATTATCCAAAGATTCACATGTATCAATACTTTGTCTATCATTTCTTTTTTTTTTATCTGTTGATTTTCGCCTTTTGATGCGTTCACTAGATTTTTCAGATGAAATTTGAGTTGTGCATTTGCGTTTGTTTATTGCATCTTTTGGTTGTTTTTGGACAGGCATGGACGGTTTACTTCCATTTGAAATTTGATCTGCTGAATTCATAACAAGTCTTTTACGTGCTGTCTTTTTAGGATCTTCAATCACTTTTTGTTTTGTTTGTTTTATCGATTTAGTCATCGAAGAAGCGCTTTGTGGTGATGTTTGGATCTTTTCACGTTTTGGATATGTTTTCCGGTCAGAATCTTCGATTGAAGATGTCCTGTTTCTACGTTTAAGTATTGATTTAGGCGTCTCTGTTGGAATGATGGTGTTTGCGTCATGGCTGCGTTCTGTTTCATTCAAATAAGATGTCAATTGTTGCTGAAAAGAGATTTAACAACAACTAAGTAATAAGTGAATCCTATATATAACAGCTAGCTTAATTTTTATAATTACATGAAATCTGTGAACACAGCTTGAAGCAGACTAGAAGGCTTCAATATTTGCGGTTAAACACTTCTTACCTAAAAAGCGTATAAATTAGGCAAGAATTTAATTTAACACTAAGTGAAATTAATGCTATGGTAGAAAGTTATGCAATCTAAATTCATTAAAGGGTCAAACAAGACCGGCAGCCTTTGTATTGAATTTTTGAAATTGGACATCGTAGCTTTTTCGTTTGCGTCATCTTATTTCAGTCAGTTGATGATATTTGACTCATGAATAATTTTTCATCCTCGGTAAACAGTCTTGGCAAAGTACAAAACATTTCTTTGTATAGTTTTACAGCAAACGAAACACTTCTCGTAATATATTCCAATTACCAGATTTCATCGCTATGAAAACTCAAAATCGATTTGATGATGTCACAACTGATGTTTGAAACAATTATTGCCGGTCAATAGTGCCCCTTTAAAATCTTTTTTAAATTTATCGAAATATGGTTTTCAACGTCATAACAGTATATCAGAAATAGCAAGGGATTGTCTGAAACAGATTTAGTGTTTGCAGCTTGCGTAAATCTGCGATTGATATTTGGATCATATGACTGCGCTTGGTTAATTCTTTACCAAAAGAAACAGTCAAATCATCTAACCTCGACTCTTTCCAAATAAAATGATCTAAAGTAAACATTTCTTGATATTGTAAATGTTATTGGATTCAAGTGAGTTAACAACCCTATAAGACATATAATAATTAATCCTTTCTTCATATCTTATTAACTGTTTATCCTTAGCTGGGCATTGATGATCGAAACGGATTTGCATAGGGGAGACTTGGACCTAGGGAGACATGGGACAAGAGCGTTCCTGATTACCCATGTAAATTATCTTCTAATATGTTGTATATCACTTCATTTCATGTTGTTTCCCTAAATTTCAATAAGCAACAATAACTGATTGCCAAGAAATTTTAGTGTACTAGCTTTTGATGACCGTCATACGTTTTGCGGTTCCTCTTTTGATTCAATTAATTTTAGAATAAGTGTTTAATTGCCATTTTGAATGGTGCCATTGCAATGGATTCACTTTGATAAATATTTTGATATAAATTTTTTGAATACATTCCTGTTGATGAGGAGTGCAACTTCATTTTTTACTGGGAAGTCAAACGGGGAGACATGGAACAGCGCGTTTTTGCATCAACGACAAATGCGAAACTAATCCCATTTGGTTGGGATATGAGTTTGCTTTCATTTATATGTGCTATATTTGACTTTTTTACTTTGTGGAGATAAAGTTGCTAAATACATTACCATTACACTGATGACAGGTGCATCAAAAATAATATTCTTTATTAATGCTAAAATTACTTCTTGCTGGCTCAATTTTGATCAAATAAACTCCCTAAGTCAAAGCAACAGCTGTAGTGTCTGATACTGGAAAGTTAATTTGTCAGTTATTTAATGAAATTTTGATAAAATATGCATGATCCATGTCACCCCACTGTGTCCCAAGTCTCCCCACTAAAATGGTCGGTCTTCCGCACTAAATCTTTGAAAAATTGCTACATTTATGTAATTGGTATTCTTACCCTTTTGAATTGAGCATGTTGGCTAATGAATGACATAAAATGTGTTACATTTGCACAACCACAATAATTTTAATAATTAAAAATGTGAAAACTGGTCCAAGTCTCCCCGGTCTCCCCTAAGTACTGAAAATGGAATACAGGTAACCAAGAGTTGTCAATTTTTTTAAATTAAATACAGTAGTGAGAACAAGTAGGCCTACTCTATTTGCAACTCGCTATCAATTAATGAGTTAGAGTTATGAAATAAAATAAAATGAAAATACTAATTACCTGCTTCAGACCATTTGCTGGAATACTAGTTTTTATAGGAAGATCTTTCTCATTAATTTCATCAATAACATTAATTATTTCCTCTTCTTCGAATACAAATTCATCCTGAAATATCATAAGTGATACAAAATTGTTATTATTATTATTACGAAGAGACTGCTTTTCCGGAAGTTGCAGCCATAATGGATTCCACTGCGCCTGTGCAGACAATAAATCACTCGACCACATGTTTCACTTGTCCCAGGGTTAGGGTCACGCAGGGTTGGGGTGATAACCACCCGGTCGAGGTTAAATTCCTTTCTGTTTCATCAACTGTAGTTGGCGTAGAGCATTAGGAGTGCATCTGACTAATGAGCAGATCATGCTGGTTTAAGTCCAGGTCGTTCAAAATTTCAAATTTATTTTCATTACTTATGTTCCAAAGTGTTTATAAGTTTGTGTTTGCTCATATTACGTATGCATTTCTATTCAAAATGGTTGCGATTGCCGGTCAAATAGTCACATTGTTATAATTATTAATTATTATTATCAGTGTTATGGGAATTACTTGAAAAAGTAATTAATTAGATTACAAATTATTTTTACCAAAAATTCAAAAATTACATAACTAATTACTTTTCCGAGAAAAGTAATTAATTACAAATTACTAATTACTTCCCCGAAAAAGTAATTAATTACTAATTACTTTGTTACTTTTGGAATATTTATCAAAACATTTATGTCTGTAAAGATTCAAAATTATATGTATTTTAGGCTAGACAGGAAGCGTTTATTATAATATGTTTACTGTCTGTAGCTGAACCATAGTCAAACAACATTGAAATATTCAAGACTTTGAATGACCAAACAATAAATATACGCATGTAAAATAGAAATTATAAAATAAATAAACTTTTTCCGAATAGTTTGGTCAAATTAATGTGATTAATCTCAGTGTCAATTTTTGTGTTTGAACATGATTTTTTCTAGCGAAAAATTGTTGCAAAGATTATGTTTTTCATCAATGAAATATCATATTATTCATTCATAAGTCAAAAAATTTGCGTGTTTTTGTCCTCAAGTCTAAATGTGTTGACATTTTCAACTTTGAACAATAGAAATGTCAAATGGCTTGACGAATAAATTCTATGTAGCCTAAACAATGGAATAATTTATTTCGAAAATCTTGCCGCTGGTAATATATAATTTCAAAATCAAAACATTTAGAAAACAATAACCAACTTCACACAAACAACAATCATTTCTAATCATTTGGGACTTCACAATAATTATGCACTGAAAATATTTATACCTACTTCATAATAACAAAACAATGAAATAAATCGGGAATAAATTATTTTGTAAAGTAATCGGGAAGTAACGTCAATTACTTTATGGCTGTGAATACTCGTTACTTGAAAAAGTAATTAATTACTTACTTATTACTTTCCTCAAAAAACTAATTAATTACCCCTAAAATTACTTCAAAAGTAACGAGTACCAAGTAACGCGTTACTTTTGTAACGAGTACTCACAGCACTGATTATTATTGAGCATGGAAATAAATGCATCTTGTTTCATAGCTTAGAAAATTAAAGGAAAGTCTGTGAATTTATTAGTTCCTTTCTTGGTTTTAAAAAGTGGGACACAAGAATCTCCAAAATACCATGTTCAAGGCCAGTTCTGACAGGAAAAGTCACGCCATGAACAAACGCAACAATGACATGTACGAATTAAAAAATAAGTTATATCCAAATCCCATTGTTCCCCAAAAGCGATAAATAAAATCTAGGAAAAATTGACAAAATAATGCTATTTCGCAAGCCAAAAGTAAGGTAGGCCTAACCAGTGCATTCCGCATCATATGTTAAGACGGAGCGCGATTTTGAGCATGAAGAGTGATAGCGAATCCATTACAGTCAAACCTGTTATAACGGCCACCTCTGTAAAGCGGCCATCTGTCTATAGTGGTCACTCTTGCAATGTCTAAAATAGTATTTTCTATTGAATCGAACCTGTATATAAAGGCCACCTGTCTATAGTGGTCAGTTTATCTACCCTTCGTAGCTGGCCGTTATATACAGGTTTCACTGTATTTGAAACAGACAAAAAAATTACCTCTTGCTTGGATGATTCACTATCTTTAATAATTTCACCAGTAATTTCTTCTTTATTATCCAGTGTTTGTTGGACATGTGATCTAGTTACTTTGATCTTATTTTCATAAGAATTATTAGATAGTGAATCTTTGAGGGGAACTGTATCAGTAACTAAATCCTTTGATGGAGCCTTGGCATTTTCAGTGCTACTACAAATCATGCAAAACCAATCACCTACCACATACATGAGAAATCGGAGCATGTTAATTCACCAAGCATGGTCATGCGATCTATATAATTTCAAGCACATATTGACACAAGCCACAACAATTAGATCCGTTCCATACAAAACCCTCGCTATTTCTGACATATTGTTATAACATTCAGTACTTCATTGCGGTTGACTTTTGAGAGATTAAAAAAAAAAAAAAGTAATGTAGACGGTGTTGCCCTACCGAAGGCACCCGTACCACTCCTCTATTTCTAGATGAGTGGCTTTTTTCGCTGAGAGCAATGATTTTAAACGCTCTTTGTTGATCTCAGCCGCGACACTGCAGATCAATTTCAACAGATTTCATGGCAGATAGGTCTTGATTGTCAATGCGCAACGATGCGCCACAGCTACTCACAATGCAATTCCCTCTGGACCATTCCATCCGCCATCCTCAGATGGTACTCATTTGATGTTTCAGATAAAGTCAAGGCTGAGTTGACCTTAGGGGGATTTGAACCACAGTCGATCAGATATGATCCGATCTGAAGTTCGGTTGCTCTGCCATCTGAGCTAATCCTCCTATTTGAGAGATTATAAATGTATTAAATCCCTTAATCTTTTACCATAGAATCACATAGCTTTGATAATTGGAATTATAAGCCTAATTTTTATATGAATAATACATTTATAGTTATATATTATTGCCTGATTTATATGCTTTTTAAGAAAGAATAGTTTTAAGAGCCTTCTAGTCTGTTTCAAGCTATTTTCACACACTCTGCTCACTTATAAAACTGGGGAAATAATATTGTTCTGCCAAGTTTCTTTAATTGTAACATACTTGTGTGGTACGAAACGGTAGACTAATGAGGTTGTAAGCTTATAATGAACTATTAACACAAACAATTAATAGTGATGGTATATGCCATAAAAAACACTCAATAGTTGGCTCAATAGTTTCGATTTTACATGAAATTATCTTCAGGCGAGGTAAGAAGAGAGAGTTGAAAAGTTACATGAATATTAACATAAAAATCTAAAATCTATTTAGTATATTTATTTGCTTATTAGTGTGCTTTTTATCGCATTATAGGCCTACCATCATGAAATTTAAGTCAAGTAAAACTCTACAAAGAAATTAATAGCGAGACATGAATAAAGAATTTTTAATTATAAGCTACTTGCGAGTGGCGACATGTGATTTTCAGCTTTTCTCTTACATTTATGTAACGTAAACTGATGACTGCAGGTTGGTCAAGCAAAACCAGCATTTAGCCAAAACAGTGACTTCATTTGGCCGGAGTTTAAGACTGGAAGCTGTAACAGTGTAGGCCTATTAATTTACCTTCTGGGGGATAGTCAATCTTTGGGTTGAGACAGAACATGTGGAATGCACGGTCACAGCCATCACAAAACAGTAACTTTTTCTAGTGAAACAAAAAAATAAAAACATGTTTAATGAAAGAAGATAAAATAAATCAGGATGTGTAGTCCACTATAATCAAACTCAATATATCAGTATCTAATATGTCCTTTCAAACTTGATATTGATATATGATAATATGACATCATTGCGTTTCAGTCTAGCTAATTACATAGATATAATATTACAGATTCCTTGATCCGATTACATAAACAGTCTTGAGTTGAGTTTCGAATGTCACGGACGTTTTTTATGAGTTATTGCCTTTCCTTAATTTCTTTCGTTATAATACAACACATAACATTGGCGACGAGGTATAATTATTTAATTGTTACGAACCCACATCATCATCCCGTATTTTGGTCGGTAAGTCATTCACGTTGTCATTAGCATGTCTGATTTCAAAGGCTTACCATGTGAGTTTATGCCGTGTCCCGGTGAACCAACAATCCCGTGGACTCAATGGATAACAATATTCGAGGTATATGTAGAAAGAAAGGAACTAAATTTGCTTCAACAAAAACAACGACACAGTAACACAACAACATCGCTAATAGACAACGCTATTTCGTCGAACAACGAAGGGGGCCAGCAACCACCAAAATTGTTCACAGACAAGGCCCGTAACTTGGACTTGTTTGCATGTCTAGGAGCAGAAGGTCAGCGACAGATCTTAGGTACACCAAACGCTACAGAATGGGACAGAACACATGAAACATTTAAAAAACAATGCGAAGATTTATTCAAACCGACAGTGAACAGACGACTTGCATTAAAAAAATTTCTTGAACGACAGCAACGACAAGACGAGACCATAGACCACTGGACAGCCGAATTAAGGATATTAGCAAAAGACTGTGACCTTTCTACAACAGCCGCTGAGAACAATGCACTGGCTGATAATATTGTATTGAATTGTTATGATAAAGAGGTACAGAAGAGACTTTTTGCAGAGCATGATAAGTCTGATTTAACAGTGATCATAGATTTCATTCGTGCACATGAAACCGCAAAAAAGGACAGCGCTCAACTTCACTCAACGGCGGTGAGTGCGATATCCGGATATAAGTCAAACAGACGCGGTAATCACCATAGTAACAAACAACGAAACACAACGGCTGAAAACAAGAAGCACGATAACGGTGATCGTAAGAACAACAACAGCAACAATAATAGCACGAACACTAACAATAAAAAATGTTTAGGATGTGGCCAAGAAGGTCATTTCCACGGAAATAGTAATTGTCCTGCAAAAGGCAAAGTGTGTGACAACTGTGGCATATCCAACCATTTTTCTAGAGTTTGCAAGAAACCTAGAAACACCCCAAATGCAAGCCAGCGCACCCTAACAATTGGCCATATTAGTTTACCCGATAACAAGATCAATATGCAAGTCCAACTTAAGTCAGTCAGTGGGACACACCCTAAAGTAATTAACACTACTTTAATGGCAGACACAGGTGCAGACGTATCAACATTAACAGAACATTTGTATAATCAGCATTTTTCATCTATTGCATTAACACCAAACAATTTAACATTACATAACTTTGATTCTTCAGTTGTATCTAACGTGCTAGGTACAATTTCGTTGCATATGACGTACATGGCAACCAAAACAGCTATTGTTAAATTCTTCATTGTACGAGGCACAGAGGTATCCGTACTTGGAATCAATGACTTGGCAACACTAGGTGTTCAAATTGACCCAGCTAACAAGGTCATCAACAGCGTCAACAGCAGAGATCAAGATACAGCAGCAGTTCTAGAGCCAGATGAACTCCTCACATCATTAACACATGAATTTCCTGATCTCTTTCAAGACATCCTGGGAAAGGTACCTGACTACAAACACAAAATCATTCTACGAGAGGGGTCAACACCCAAGAGATTTGGCCTACGTCGACCTGCAATCGCACTTCGAGAAGCAGCAGCCAAAGCAGTTCAAGAATTCCTTGACGCAGACATAATCGAGCAAATTGAAAGATCAGAGTATGTCCACCCCGCCCATTTTGTTTGGAAGAAAGACAAGAAGGAAGCAAGACTAACAGTTGACTTCAAAGGCGGTCTTAACAACGACGTCATACCACAAACACACCCTGTTCCACTGATAAGTGACATACTCGATAGTGTGGGCGACGATAAATATTTCTCAAAGTTAGATATTTCGAACGCCTACTACCATCTTGAACTAGATGAAGAGTCACGCCCACTAACAGCATTCATAACAGAAAGCCATGGTCTCTGCCAATTCAAACGGGCACCCATGGGTCTCATCGACTCAGGCTCAGCATTTCAGAGAGAGATTGAAAAAGCGGTACAAGGTATCCCCGGTGTCCATGCCTACAGCGATGACATCTTAGTCAGAGGAAGAACAAGAAAAGAGCATGACGCACGCCTACGCATGGCTCTTGAACAACTACAAGCTAAAATCCTCAGGTTGAAGAAAAGTAAAATCACAGTAGCTCAAAAAGAAACTACACTTTTGGGGCATAACATCAAAGCTACACCAAGCGGAACAGTTATTTCACCCGATCCTAAAAACATATTGGCAATACAATCACTTAGAAGTCCAGAAAACGCTAACGAAATCCAGCAATTTCTTGGGTCTTGCCAATACCCCCTTCATTAGAGACTACGCATCACTGACAGAGCCTCTAAAAGTGTTGACAAGAAAGAATGCATCATTCGAATGGTCCGATTTATGCCAAACGTCGTTTGCAGTGCTGAAGGCTAGAATAACATCACCAGAAGTACTGATACCGTTCGACCCAAGACTCCAGACACAAGTCACCACTGATGCATCAGACGTAGGTGTAGGGGCAATGCTTTCCCAAATACACAATGGGGCAGAAAGACCTGTAGCGTTCGCATCAAAGACACTATCAAGTTCTGAGAGAAATTACTCCACTCCTGAAAGAGAAGCATTAGCATGTGTTTGGGCATGCGAACATTTTGAAAAATACTTGATGGGCCGACATTTCCTACTAAAGACTGATCAGATATCGCTCACAACGCTCTTAACTCGATTCCCATCAAAGCGATCGTCGAGAAGGATCAGCCGATGGTATGATCGCCTGCGCTGTTTTGACTATGACATTGAGCATGTAAAAGGAAAGAACAATGAATTTGCAGACATGCTGTCGAGATTAGGCACATCACTTAAACCAGATGAAGTATCAACTCTTCAAAATGACGACGACAACATCATAATTGCATCTCTACTACACCCAACACATGTTACTGCGGACGAATTTATTGCATCTACTAATGATGATAAAGATATCCAATTGGTTCGAAAATACATTTCAACATCATGGCCAGCCAAACGACAACTATCAGGAAACATGAGATATTACTTTACCATAAGAGAAGAATTATCTTTTCACGACGCATGCCTGTTCAGACAAGAACGCCTGGTCGTGCCAAGAAGTATACAACCTCAAATACTTGACTTATTACATTCTGGCCATCCAGGAATCACACGAATGACACAACCTTACAATGATGCCTGGCACTAACAGAATTACACAGTATGTTCAAACCTGCATTGGCTGTGCTGCTGTAGGTAAATCATCAAAGCCACAAACAGTTCCTGTTGCAGCTATAGAGAAGCCAAGCAAACCATGGAAGAAACTCGCTATTGACATCACTGGCCCATTCCACACGGTGCCCAAACATCAACGATTCATTGTATCGATCGTCGACTACTTTAGCAATTTCCCGGAAGTGTTTCTCACAGATGACGTCACCTCCCCGAGAGTGATCACCTGGCTAAACGACCTGTTCTCCAGATACGGCAATCCAGACACAATCGTCTCCGACAATGGGCCACAATTTAAAAGTTATGAGTTTACTCAATATCTTAAAAACAAGAACATCAAACAAAAACCCACAGCTGTGTACAATCCAGCAGAAAATGGACTCGTCGAAGTTTTTAATCGAAGCCTCAAACAAGGAACCCAAATTATTACTGCAGAAGGTGGATCATTTAAAACTGGAATACTTCGATTATTGGCTTCTTATCGCGCAACCGCACCAAACAATGGTGTTTCACCTTCAGAACTCATGTTTGGATGGAAGATACGCAGTGACTCTGACATACGAAACCAAGAACTATTCACTACAGCGTTCAACACAACAAAACCATCACTCTCGCTCAAAGAAAGAGACAAAGCAGTGAAGGAAAGGTTCAAGGCAACAAACTATGGAGAGAACATAAATGACTCTAACAAAAGTCATTTCATTCAAGGAGACCTGGTCCGTTGTAAGAAGCCTAAAGCCCAAGTACTAAAAGGTCAATCACCATACAGTCAACCAAGAACTATTAAAAAAGTTCTAGGCAAGTATAGCTACGAATTATCTGATGGTCAAACATGGAACGCTCGAAAGCTAATTAAACACAGACCAGCATTACCACTTGAAGATATCACCATTGAAGAAGACATACATCAGCAGACAACGCAAGCTAATGATAGACGCTACCCACGACGTATCAATGCTGGAAGACCTCCACTTAGACTTGGATACTAAAGCATTAACTAGAAACTAAAACTAGAAATCTATTAGTATTTGACATTACGTTAAAACATAATTAATTAACAAGAATAAATAACATTTAGAGATTTCAGATTGATACCCATTTGCAGCATAACTATTAACTAATTAACGAAGGGGTAATGATATATGATAATATGACATCATTGCGTTTCAGTCTAGCTAATTACATAGATATAATATTACAGATTCCTTAATCCGATTACATAAACAGTCTTGAGTTGAGTTTCGAATGTCACGGACGTTTTTTATGAGTTATTGCCTTTTCTTAATTTCTTTCGTTATAATACAACACATAACAGATATTCCAACGAATAACTCACTCTCATCTTCGATTAACATAAATCCCGCTCTCGAAGGGAAATAATTGATTTAAGCAATCAATCAATCACAAACATAGTTAAAATCATGAAAATGCTAATATTTACAATTATTTATTGATAGCTTGACTAAATCTTACTCTGTTTCGTAAAACTTAGTAAGATTAGTTTTGTAGATTTCAATTGCTTTCCAAACATTTGACTTGTTTATTTGTTATTGTTATGTTTATCCAGAAGCTGATAAGCGTGTATATTTATATATTTGTAGACAGTTTTGTTCAATTGAACAACCTGTTATTCTTACTTTTAATTAGGCTACATTTGCAAACATAGATTTAAAAACTTTACGATTATGTACAACACTATTAAGATCACAATTAACAAGATCATTACATAAAACGTTGAAAGATGTTCTCGTTGAACCATGGCCTCTTCTGCTGCTTCCAGTTGGAGGGTAGTGCAAAACATCATGTGACAGGCGTATGCATCGTTTCAAGGCACTGTCAACGTTGTAACATGGATTATAATTACATTAAAAAAATGATTGTACCTGATTGCCTTTCTTGTGACATATCAGACATGCTTTACAATCGTTGCATTGCCATTCATAATCTGATGCAATTTCCACAATCGATGGATTTAAATCAATGCAAACAGGATGCACTGTAAAGGTAAAAAATCACTTTTAAAATGCTAAAACTTTGATTGTACAAACAGTAGATCTACGTATATATAGGTTAGCCTAATCAATGGGGTCTTGATAGGGGGTATGTCAAAGGCTCTTAATGCAGTCCAATCAGACACAATCATCAAAGAAATATAAACAAAAATTGCATTAATTCGATGGACCATATTTGAATCTTGGATGTTTACTTGGCGTAAATAGTTGGCCTTCTAAGTGGTATGCTTTCACTATTTTTGAGGTATTATCAACTATTCCATTGGTTAATACTATTCAATCTCTCTTGAAACGAGAAAGAGAAAACTCACTGCTTCGTTTTAAATAGTAGCCTATTAGAAATTATTAATCTGTTTTTTTAGTCTACAATTAGGTTCCAAATAGTTTCAACATTTTGATGAGCATAGCATAGGATTTGAAGCCGTCCTGAAATCGGAAAATGAAATTGATTTTGCATGAGTTTGATAAATATTTGTAAAACTCTTTAAAGTAAAATATAAGTTTAGTTATTTACTAATTAGGGCGATTCCATGCGAAGTGAAACCAAAAATTTTACAAGCGTCAAAAATAAAGCAAGGAATTCAGACAAAAATCAATTGTTTTCTCCAAAATAGATACTTGTACCATCATTATATATATGTTTGATTGAAATTATAGACTTCGATGTGGATTAAATTAATGTTTTAGAGAGAGCGTCGAGTTGGCCGCTCGTGAATTTATGAGAACAACAACAAACTAAAACATGAAATTTTGCGTTTTTCTGTTCATGATTTTCTAACAAAAATTACATCAATCAATATGAATTCATTTGTTTTGTATTATTAAGTAATAAAAATAAAGAATAATGAGTGTATTTTACCTTGAAATTATATAAATGTTTCGATCACTTCGGGCCGCTGTCAGTCAGACACGAAAAAGTCCTAAATGTTTTGTTTACTCCACAGCGTGACACTTGATCGCTAAATCCTTTCGTATGCAAAGTAGAAAATAGCTAATTTGCATATTTGGCGGGAAATATTGCTCTTTTCTTTAATGTCATCCTTTAAATCAGGGTGTCTGACTGACAGAAAATATTCATACGGACAGTTTCGACCTAAGCGCAACAGTCGGCATCTCAAAGCTAATGCCGTAATGATCATATAATCAAAGAAGCCGTGTGACCGACTACCCGTTGTTTTGGGCACTTCACACACCACATGGTAATTTGAGGTCGCTGTCGTCAATATTTAGTCATGCGTGTTGACTGTTTTATCGCATGCGAAATGGAAATGGCAGTTCACTTGGCCTTGTTGTTTAGAATATTATCTGTATGTGTGCTACATTTTGAACAAAAAGAACAACCAATTTACATTACATGATGATTATAGATTTTGGAAGGAATACATAAAAGTTTTAATAAAAGTGTATTACTTGTGTTTTATGTCAAGTTATGTCAGTCAGACACAAACTGCTTCGGAGAGGTTAGTCAGACACGAAATCTTGTCAGTCAGACACGAGACACATTTGTTTATTGCCGTATATATTTTGAAAGTATTTACTAAAATGAATAATATTTGTAAAGTATAGTATCTCAAGAACATGATGAGAGTGATTTTATTCTTCTTTATGCCAACACTTCGCAGAAATCTACAAATGTTCATCTCCAATTGGCAAAATGGCGAGAGTCCGTGTCAGTCAGACACGGACCTTAACCTTGCTGTAGTTTATTTATATTTTGAGTTATTTGTGGATATTTTTACTTTGTGGGAATTCTTTTGCCACTCTTTATTTGTAAGAAATAATAATTGATCAAACTTTGCGTGGATGTTGATGCGCTATTCGAAAATATCTTCCGATATGTCAGTCAGACACGATGGAGCCGCCCTATAATAGCCTACTGCGGCAATTCTTCTTCGGAAATTATAGCCTAGGGTTTGCATTAAATACAGACGATTAAGCTGCTATTCTACTAGATGAGCTCTGAGGCAGCTGACTTTTGAGAACTGAAAGATCAGTTAAACTGAATTAGGCCTACTGAGTTTTGACTTAGTCGGACTGACGACTGAGACTGATGGACTTCGACTTACCAAATCGTTCGCATGTGTCGCATTTTAAAATTGCCAAATCTTCCCCAATTTTTCTCTTCGAAGGAGATTTTCGATGGCAGAACATACAAGACATGTTATAATGATATTATTAGGCGAATTAACATTTCAAATGAATTATAATTACGCCAAATCCTTGTCGATCATAACAACAAACTGCCAGAGTGCGAAAAAGAAAGGCGGCAAATTCACGTTTTGTTGTCGAATTTTGACAGCATGCTGTTTAAGCCTCCATCGGGTTTTATTTCAAGCTGTAAGTGAGACTGATTAAATCTAATCCTTGAATCTAATCTAAACTGTGACCGGATCCAGCTTGAAGATTAAACAAAAAACATATATCCACAATCCAAATTCCCTGCTTGAAATGACTAAAATCCCCATTGTTTCCTTTACATTAAAATCCGTTTTTGTATCCTTCTCCATATTGCCTGATATTATGTTTTACTTGGTCTTTATGTGTTCGTCATCTATGGTTTTGCTGATGGGATTAGATTTGCGTAGTAGACTATTTCTATTCAAAC
This sequence comes from Haliclystus octoradiatus, assembly GCA_916610825.1. Classification (NCBI taxonomy): domain Eukaryota; kingdom Metazoa; phylum Cnidaria; class Staurozoa; order Stauromedusae; family Haliclystidae; genus Haliclystus; species Haliclystus octoradiatus. The sequence continues at coordinate 14,936,838 of OU744454.1, read as the reverse complement.
ATATTTCCTAATTTGCGAAACAGGAATTTTGATCATCACAAATACAGTTATAATCCTACGACATTATTACTTCATACATAATAAAAGATAATTTAAAAGTCATAAAATAGACAATATGCGATATCTATAGCATCCACTTTGAATATTGCTGACAACCTCCACATCAGAAGAAGATATATTTATCGAACGGGAAGAGTTCAATTAGCAGAATTTACATTTTTATAGATGATAGTTATATTTTAACAGCTATAATCAAAGAGCATTATATATCTGAAGTGGAGTGTTCCTTATATGTGCTAATTCTTCATATTTCAAAACTCGATCAACTTTTCTGACGCTGTTGTTTATTTAAACAGCTTTCAGTTGAGTCAACACGAGGCGGTATCTTTGCAACAAAAATATATTTTATAAAGACACCTCCAAACATGAAAATCAATCTTTATAAAAAATTCCAATCTTTTATTGAACACTATAGATAATAGATCTACCATATCTCATTTAAAGCTCCTGGAATTCAGCAATTATGAATTATAATTACAAATTTGTTTTCTTGGTTGCTTTCAGCACGATATTATTGCTAAACATAAACAGCAATGTAATGATAAAGGTGAGTTGAAAGAAATACAGATTACACATAGTTGTTTTTCCTATCAATTGAAATGCATTGTTACTATATACCTGAGTTTTTTCTGCGGTAAGTTGTCTTACATTTCCAAAAGGAAAACAGACGGATAAATTCTGCACATTTGTTTTCAAGTATCGAAGTGAATGCTGTCTATCCCCCTTCGCAACAATCAAGAGTAAGGAAATATTCAGGGATTACAAAGTTTTACAGATTAGCATGACTTGAGAGACATCTAGCGTTGACTTGCGGCGAATATAAATTGATAAATTTGGCAGACAATGCTTTGACTAAGGGACTGCTCATTATTTATGACAGGGGTTGCGGCCGAAGAGCTGCAATTTTTCCACTATATATTCCTTTTACCCAACCATAAAGGAAGTCAAACATTTTTTTACCCAACCCCAAGTAAAATCTCGAGGTGCATTGCTTTTTGATACTCCTTGCACAAGGATATGGAAGTTCTTGTTTAAAGCTAGCAACCAAATTTGCTGGTTTAGATGAAAATGAGAGGTAAAAATGCTTCAATTCTTTCCATTTGGTATTTCAAATGGAATTGGTGATATCATCACATTATTTTTTTGTTTACCCAACCTTTAATGACAATAATTTATTATTTACCCAACCTCACCCAATCTCTTCAGCCCCAACCCCGGTCATAAATAATGAGCGGTCCCTAAGTTGGCTTTACAGAGATCAATGTCGATATCAGGATCACATCTGACAAGAAGCCTATTCATATGGAAAAAGGTTCATTAGTCTGAGGTGGGATAAACAAAAAGGGTAAATTCAATAAAATTATCCCACGTTTTCCCCCTATAGAGACTGGTATTAACAATGAAAAATATAAAATCGACAAGTAACTCCGAAGAGTCTTATTAGAGGCGAGCAACCTAATCAAGAGTGGCACGATATGGGTCTTAGGGGGCTATAAACATTCGTGTAACGGATAATCGATCCTCGCTTAGTAGGAACCTCGTTAGGTAAAATGTTCATAAATTAATTGTCAACTTATTAACCCAATATTTTCTATAATAGACCACTTTGGGATATCCTGTAACAAATATGTGAAATAAATAAATGACAGATAAATTTTTAATATAAATTACATATCTTATATTCTATTTGAAGAGAACATCGGATCGCATATTGCTGCCGTAAATGATCTGATATACACACTTGAAGTATATCGAAATCTTACAGAATAGCCTCCTCAAAGTTCAATATTGCCTTGATACCCTTCGATTATAATTCACGATGGTCTTGCTAAATAATTCTACCATGAATTAATGAGGATTATGAGATGGGGTCTCACCAGGAAAAATAAAAGGATTACTTTATGGTTATTGCGTCCGTACGGATTTTATCCTATTAGGACTGTGTTGCAAACTGAATCGAGACAATTAAAATTTCGTTAAAAACATGATTTATATTAAGAAGAATCTTCAGATCAACATATTTCACAGCAAATGCCAACACTAATGATTTTATTTCTGACATTTATCTAACGATTCAGTTTTTAATATTCGGACGATTCTATTCTTACTTTTTTTTTAATTGATGATGGCTTTTTATGCTGTAGAAACGTTGTGAGAATAAAATTATTGCGTTAGCATTTGCTGTGAAATGATTTATATGTACACTGATCAAGAAATAACAACTGCAAGGCAACGTTAAGTATCCAGCTGTCAACATAGGATCTGGGAGTATTTTCCTAGAAAGACTTTAGTCATATTACAAACAGTTCCCAATAATCAACTTGAAATAATGTTTGAATGTCCTATATATGTAAGCTTGTAGCAAGCTATCTAATAAGTTATGTTTAGCATTTGCTGATGCATATAATTTTAACTTACTGTGATGTTATAATTTTTCATTGTCATCTGCGTTATGCATCGAGCACTATAAATCGGCAGCTTAGCCTCTGCATTCATGTAACTATAGCTATTATGGCAAAGTCAGCCGCTCGGCAAGATTTGCAGCTAATGGCAAGAGGCAAGTACTTGCCTGCAGCTATTTATTTTGAGCACATATTGTACTATCGCATATATTTACGATATATAATAAAAGCATTACCCACTAGTAGTACGATTACTGAGAAAATTGCTTTTTACGAAAGTAATAAATTACTCATAAAAATTACCCTAATTAAGTAACGATTACAAATAATCCGTTACTTTAGTAACGATTACTCACAGCCCTGCCCACTACTTTCTTAGTTTGAGTCCTCTGGCATATCATAGATGTTTTATTCATGTGATGAATGCTTTCACCACATTGACTAATTCTCCTTAAAACATAATTATAGCTATATTATATAGGCAGTACTCAGTCTCTCAATTCACCGAGCAATGCTATACGTTCGACTAATAACATTATGACAACAAAACTACTTTTCTGATGCTAATTTTACATTGAATGCTATATTTATATCTGAATTATTACATAGGGTGACAAACTTGGAACGTGGAGAAGCTCAGGAAAAGGTATTACATTCGAGTAATCACGTAAATATACTAAAGATGATAATTTATGATTAGATGAATATGCCAAATCGTTTGAATTAGGAATGTATATGTTTTTCTTTCTGGTAAAAGATAATGAACTAAATTTCAATGAAATAATTTTCTTTTGAGTCATCACTTCAAACAATGCGGATAACTGACTTCCTACATAAGTACAACCCATGGTTCTTCTCCCAGTCAGAAGGACTAAGCTTCCAGCTCAAGCGTGTCGTTCAATCTTGCTGTTAATTATCACGCGTATCGTTCAATATCAGAAGAGCCAGAATTGTGGTTCGATCAGTGTAGAGTTATTTACCATTTACCGGTTTACCGTTCGTTATAGTCGAAACATGACATTCGAATTAATTTTGAATCACAAATGGAAGAGAGTTTGTGTGGAGTTTTATTTAAAGTGCTTCAATATTAGGGTTTTATTGAAAATTTCACACGTTCTATGTTATAACTATTGCTATATTTTATTTTCCATCTCAGCCTCATGTCAGAATACCTTGGATGAATTCCGATGTCAACGAATAGCAAATGCGTACAATTGTAAATACTTCCATTATGTCAAAACAGGATGTGCAAAATTATGCAGTGCTGCAACGGGGATACCTTGCTGAGAAAGAAAAGTCGCTGCTTACAAACTTAAATTATCTACAACTTTGAAGCTAGAGTCTGGTAATATACAATGGCATCATTCATTAAATTATTTAAAATATAAAATGCTGTGCATGTCATAAAATATTCATATAATTTATATAATTTACCTTCCAATCCTATTTTGAAAAGGTTTATGTGTACGGCGTAGCTGCTGTGTATAATGATGTTGTATTGCAAAAAACAAACTGTTTCTATTATTTTGTCCTAATTAATGTTAGCCCTGATTCATTTGCCGTTCTGTACATGTGCTAATCCTATTCCCGTTGAATGAGAACGCCTTCAGATCGACTACATAAACAATTTGATTTCAGACGCCCCTCCAATGATTTTATGCATGAATTCACACCTGATGAAGGCGTTTGGAACGCCTGAACACGATCCAATTATTGAAGGCGATCTTATTAATTTCATACGCCGCTCTGAAGCCGATCTTTGATTTTTGGCCAGAGCATATCATAGGATCGGCACGTGTACAGAACGGCGTATGAACCAGTCCTTAGAAGACCTCTTGCGTCAAATACTCATTTACAGTGTCATAGTGTTACATCAGTAAAAGGATCATTAAGTAAAATGAAATAGATCTAAAATGATTGTCTTGATGTACAATGACTACAGTAAAAGGAAATAAGGGATAACTCCACTGGAGTATTCTAACAACAAACGAGAAATCCATATCGTGAAAGAGTCCGTCGAGTTTGTTGTTAGAGAACGGGTGGTTTTAAGTTTCGGTGACCCACGAACAATAGTGGTGTAATCACTTTAATAATCATGTATAATCATTGTCTGGAATTTCAATTGTCGCTAATCAATTTCATTATACAACAATGGTTTTCTTCTAATTTCATGGATCATTAATTAAATACAATTTCAATGTCAATAGAACTATTGAAACATCATTACAAATATCAAAATAAAACACAAAGAATTCAACATACTGTTCTAATTTTACAAACTTCTGGAGTATTTAAATTATTAATTAATTACAGGAGTAATATCTACATTTGAATATTTCTACTCGATCCCAAGATGCTCCTTTTATCGTACATTTGAAAGTTGAGCTTTAAATCAGAGAGTTAACTTCTTGTTCTTAAAGATTATTAAGTTTGACGCAGCTCGTCACCATTTTCAAAACATGTGTTCTATCCACTGATCTATATAATTGGGAGGTTTAGATTCAGAACGAAGTCAAATATGTCCTTGTGCGCATCCATACTGTGCATTTATAGGGAATCAACCCAAAAATCTTTGAAATGATAGCTTCGTTCACAACGAAGTTTTCAGAAACCCTCAACTCCACGCAGACGCTCCGATCAGGGCCTAATAAAATTCAGCAAGCAAAGTGATGGGCTGTCAAGCAGGAAAAATCTACCTGGCCAATCACAGGGCGGTATTTTATCACGTGGGACTCGATCGTATTACACTTTTTTGAGATTTCGTTTCAAATTTCAATTTTAAATATTATGAATATGGTTTTATCTTTCGAGTATAAAGATACACATACACACTGAACGAACTTGGCTACAACATCCACATCGTCGCAGTTTATATTCACCATCCCATTAATCAGATCTACTTCATTGGTGATGTTTGTGCCGAGCTTAATATTGTGGATTTGGGTATCTATTTTGATTTTGGAATACAGTAATGTAAAATATACAAACGTCAAACGCTGAACGAATTTGGTCGCAACAGCCACAAGAATATTATCGGGCATATTATCGAAGTTCATATTCACCCATCCGCCCGTAAATTAGATGTTCTTTTATTGGTGCTTCTCGTGGTTAACAATGTCGAGTTTCGATAAGATTGTGGAATACAATGTGTACAAACGCTGTTCGAATTTAACCGCGGCAGCCACAAAAGCCTCATTATCGAAGACTCCTCACATCTCACATCATTGAACAGTCTAGCTAGCTCTACCCATGATTTGCCGTATTAAATCACATATTCCTCGCATATACTGCTCAATTTTGATTGTGTGGAATTAAATCCAAATTATCCTTTTCTTGGTTTTCCTCTTTCATGCTTGAAGTTTGATTAAATCAATAAATGTTCCATATTAAAGCGGGAATAAACCCCAAGACTATCTTTACATATGTAGTAGAACCCGACGTGAAAAAAACAATGGCGTAATTTTTTTTTCGATCTGGAAATTATTTCTTGATGAAAAGTGCCTGCAAAGTGGTGTTTTGACCCGAATGTCGCTGAGAAAAAAAAGGGATTGGATCTAGCTTTATGACGACAAAGTCACAAGTCGTGCGGTTTGTCTAACAGACTCAAGAGTGGGCTGATCACGCGACGTTATCTTTGAGGTTACCTAGCTCCGAGAAGTCAGACAAAAAAAAATCTGACAAGGCTGAGCCATGAACAAACATATATACTCGTGAATTACGTAAAAAAGATACAATTTGTGATTTCAGGAGCAGAATAAAATCTATTGAAACGCTCAGTCGAAATAATTTCTCGTAGCGTCATTAAGCGCGATGAATCTGATATAGATTGCGGATTAACACAAATGTCAGGCGGTGCGAGTGTTCCTTTGTGACTAGTCTAGTGACACATATTAGTTACGTATTCTGTGTGACCGCAGTACTTCTCAAATCTTAATTAGTAGACAAGTGCCCTTCAAAATAGCTTGATCTTACGCTATATAAGTTTTAACTATTTTTAACTCTATGATCTGCAATTGTTCTTGAGTAAATATTTCTACAGGATATCCTTTTCATGATCTAAATGTGAATGTAAACTGACTTGATTTGCATGGGCATGCACAGACGACTTTTCCTCAAGATAGTTGGTCTGCAAAGTTTTAATTGTACTTTTTCGGATTTATTCAAGTACCGGTATTACTAAATTATTAAATAGACATTTTTCACTATTATCATTTCAACGTTTAAGTTTTAAATTGATGTTTGTATAGTAAAATTTAAACCATGTAATCGTATAGTTTATACGACTGTATAGATAGATATATTATACTCAATACTATAGTCTAACAAAGTACCATTGAGAATTCTTCAGTACATTACATGATAGAGGGATCGGACGTTCTTATTCAAGTTTACAGCCGTATACTAGAACTACAGTAATGCAGATTCTTTATCATTTGTCGGTTTTGGGGTATATCTTCATTGCATAAATTATTATCCTCTCTATCAAAGTTATCTGATTAACAAAATTAGGGTTTTGCAATGTGAAGTCTGGTTCCTGATTATACATACGCCACAATGTGATTTTACCAGTCTAGTATTCATTCCTTCGGCTAGAAAGTGGAACATGTTAGCATCATGTCGTCACAATCTGTAGTTTACAGGATGCGGTAATACAGTGCAGAAATTACTTAGCTAGCTTTTGTGGTCACCAGAGAATATTTTGATATGTGTTAAATATGTGTGAGAATGATATGTCAAAATATAATCTGTATAACGCGCGCTACGAATGAAATATTTTCTGATTTTTATTTTTTTGAAATTCGTGAACTTTAAAATCATTAAAGAGTTTCGAATGACCAGCAGCCTTTGCTTTGTTTTGTTGTCTTGATTACAAGAAACGAGGCTAATCCTCTGGAAAGTGACGTCAACGCTCACGTCAGAGGATTGTCCTCGTGGCTGTTGCTACGGAAAGACACGACAGAAAGCTCGAGAAAATAGTCTAGTTTATCAATTTCAGTTTTGGATAAATCTCAATTCTTACTTGTCGAAACGCAAAGTCTATGGCTATAGATAGCCAACAAATGTATACGGCTCAAAAATAAATAGCAGAATGGGAGTGACAGTCCGATAATATCTGTCTTAGAAGTTTAACGCAAATCAAAACAACTTAGAAAAAATGTACTTTCAAATCGACACTAAATAAATTCATATGATTCTAAATTGTACAATTTACGTGCATAAATACTGCAGGTAAACAATGCAATATAAAACATACATAGGTATGTAACTAACTACTTTTAGACGAAACCGACGTGTTTACAAACATAATTTGGAGTCAATGATCAAACAAAGTATCCGTATTAAAAATCGAATTCACCTGGTGTTATAATTAATTTCATTTTGTTTCGGCGATAAATTTCGATTTTGAATGCTAACAAATCTCTTCCCGTTCTTTCAATCCCTAATATTCTTGTATCAAGTAAGCACCAACATGAAATTCTGAATCAGTCGAGTTCAGTTGTAGCTTTCAATGTTTCAACTCTGTCTTCCTTCTTCAATTTTGTATGACGCTAGTAGCAAGTGAATTGATTTTCGTGGTACACATTTATTCAAACATCTAATGCCCTTACGACGTCTACCTCTATTGCCCTTACAACTTTCCAAATTTTCCAAACCAGTTCGTTGATAAACAACGTCAGAGAACAACGTAGCAGAATGCTTCACTGTTCGTTCTACGAAATGTTTTTGCAAAATCGCGTGGGTGTGCAAAGGAGACACAAAGGCGGGCCGTGTATCATGAAAACGAGTGATTGAAATCTGGGTCCAGATTTCAAAGACAAAAATATGCAAAGGCTGCTGGTCATTTTATGGTCTTTAAATCATCTGGGATTTTGCTGCTCTTAAGTTTATATGTTTTTCCTTACCTCAGTTTTGTGGGAGAGAAAAATAGATTGCCGTTACAGAGCTACGCCATCTCAAACGTAACATCGCGTGATTAATCCGATCTAAAGTCTATTAGAAAAACCACACGACTTGTGACTTTGTCGTCATAAAGCTAGATCCAATCCCTTTTTTTCCCTCAGCGACATTTGGGCCAAAACACCACTTTGAAGGCATTTTTCACCAAGAAATAATTTCCAGATCGAAAAAAAAATTACGCCATTGTTTTTTTCACGTCGGGTTCTACTATATATGTAAAGATATTCTGGGGGTTTATTCCCACTTTAAGGTTTGTTGTTTATTTGCAAAACCAAAATTTGAAACCATAAACGCAAAAACACTTTTTTGTTTTCTTGAAGTATAAGAACCAATCATGATCGAGTCCATGCCCACCACGGAGTGTTCTGCTCTGTGATTGGCCAGGTAGATTTTTCCTATCTGAGCCATTTTGAACGTATTACTTTGCTAGCTGAATTTTATTAGGCTCTCGTCAGAGCGTCTGCGTGGAGTTGAGGACCGTTATGGATTGAGGCTAACTTGTAACTTGCGTTCTCCAAATCCACATCGGAGTATGCAACAAGAACGCAGCCATACATCCTGCCAAAAGTTAGAACTGAAAGAGGAAAACGGTCATTTGCGTTTCGTGGAGCAGCCCTCCCCCGCCTCAACACGTACTCAAATTTTCAAGACCTAAATGGACTAACATTCGAAAATGCAATAGCTAGTAAATTACGAGTCATAGATAAATAATAACAATAAATTACAGACATCAAAAATCAGCCGCTTAACTTAATGTAAAAACCAATCTGTAACCACTATATATATCATAACAAATCTTTGCATATCGCTGTTTAAATGTCTATAATAAACTACAAACAAACAAACAAACAAACAAACTTGTAAACAAGACCCAAATTTCAAAACAAAGACATTACATTAAATTTAAAGAAACACACCGGCTTGGGATTTATCTTCCAATTCTTTCAAAACTTCCATAGAGCCAACTTTATCAACGAAACATAAACAAACAATTCACTACTAATACTTTACAGGTAACACATTTAGTCACAAATCCACCATTTTGTCAAAAAATCGTCTATTGTAGTTCTTCGTTATCAATCTAAACAGCCTTTCCACAGGCAACGACGACAAGCCCGTCAGAGTCTTCAAAATATTTAGACTTCGACTTTGTCTTTGACTTCGTTCCGAATCTAAACCTCCCTGTAATAAGTGGATAGCGCATCACATTGTTCGAAAGGCGCGAAATTTGAAGCCAGGCTAGGTTTGTTTTACAAACAAAGGCAGCCATATTGCCTGGACCATTTCTCTTGTAAAATATGTTATGTCCTATAAAAAATTACGAATTGTGTGAATAAATATTGTATTATTGTAGTTAATAGAATATCCATTTAAATATTTGATGCTAAATAAATCAATTTATAATGCCAGCCTGTTCAGTTCATATGTGTAAATCACGAACAAAGCGTAAAAAGATGGAAATGAAGAAAATAATCAAGAACAAGAAAAAGGTGTCATTTCACAAGTAGGTAATGCAATTCAGAAACTAGGAACCACAGAAACAATAACAACAGCAAAACAAAGCAACATTATTGAACAACCTCCATTGAATTTTTTGCACATTTATCATCATCATTATCATTCATTCATTAAATATTTAATTAGATATATTTAGGTCTCTATAGCTAATGCTATCTTTATATTTATAGACGTTCAATTTGTTCAATGACGAAGTAATAGTACGTAGAAAGCTGATATCGTCAAAAAATCCTCAGCGCTTGATCATTATTGTAGAAAATCCAATAGCGCCTCGTACTTTCCTCATTGACCGCCATTGATTCCGTTTAGCTTACGATGCAAATTGGTCTACGCAAGATGTCAGCAGCGCCTTTTCAGAGCACGTGCAAAGGCTTCAACAATCGGACAATAAATGCTTTATCCAGTTATTGTATAGATCAGTGGTTCTATCTCTTGAGTTAAAAGGGTCGGGGATAGACTAGCCTCATTCCATCGCGGCCCTTATTTCCGCGCGGTGCTTCAGTGAGGAACGTGCCTCACTCCTAACTGGAGTGCACTGGAGGCGTCCACTGTAGCACCGCACGAAAATGAGGGCCGCGATAGAATGAGGCTAGGGTATACTGAGACGGTACGGGTAATGGCCATGCCATAGCTGACATATCAGCTAAAAGCCATATAATTTTATTTTTTTTTAAGCTCAATATTTAATTCCAAAAAATATCTTGAAATGAATGCTCGATCATGCCACTCTAGAACAATGTAGTAAAATCAAATGGAAACATGCAACATTTTGAACATTTTTCAGAACCAGTATTCGGAGAAAGACATGGAGACCAAAAGTAGCTGGAAATATTTGGAATAAGACACACGATGTTTCAACACACCTTAAATAGAAATTAAACAATAAACTCAATCATTCTATTTGCATACGTAATCAAAACTGGTAGGTGCTATGTTTGATGATGATACATTTAGGAATTCAAAACAAATGTTCCCAATTAAAAAATAAGAAAATTAATGTTCATGACTTCTGCTGCACAATATTTTCATAATTTTGCACAACGACGTCTTGGATTTTTCAAAAAAAACTGTTCAAATAAGCACTGCATAGTACTGTATTAGCAGAAGGATAAAATCTCTCCTGCAATAGGCACCCCAAATATCGGCAAAAAAGCGAAGGTTGGATCATTGCACTACGCCGCCACAACAGCTATATATACATCACAGACAAGTGGTAGAAAATTCACGCAAAATAATAAGACAGCGCCCGCCCAATATTGGATATAGGACAACTTATTAAAAAGAATAAACACAAGACGCTATAATTGTTTCTGATTTTATTTCATTATTCATAGTCGTTTTCACATGCATATGGCGTAGAATGAGACAAGCCATCATATAGCTTTTGTGCCGCAAATTTGTCACTTTGTCAAGTGTCTATTTTAATAACAGAGCGGTATACAACAACAACATCCGTAACATGTTAATGATATGTTGTTATGCTGTAAAACACAGTATGTAGATTAAATATTGAAAAGCTTTGTTTTCACTTTTCACGCAATTATCGTTTACAGAAGCCGCACTTGCGCAAATGCAAATTACTATAGAACAACTCGCTACGAAGAATTGTTTGCATTTAATCCAGCTGGTTCATGTGTGATTATCAATACGTTTTTGTCCACACAGAAGGTGTGATTTGCATAGTCAGGAGAAAGTTTTATAAAAGTATGGAATTGCAGAAATATTATTCAGACATCATCGTTAATTGAGTTAGACTGGTTGTCACTGGGCACTGGGTTGGACTTATTTTACAAGGACTGACTGCTGTGTTCTTCGCTAAGGCTAGATCGTAGATCTAACTTCAACATCTTGGAGATAAGTTGTAGCTCATTATCAAGATGTCCCTGTTATCATTCAAGACTTTGATTATAATTATTGTCCTTGTTCATTGGACGACAGCATGGCATACAAAATGTAAGTACAAAATAGTTATAGTAATTTGAGGATAACAGATCAGTTAATTACAGAGCCATTTTCTTCCTCTAATGTACCACGGCAAATTCCTTCAGTTTGCTGAAAATTGTTTTGGCTCGAGTATAGCTATGCAGTAGAGTGGAATCAAAAAATTGCACATTAATCTGAATTCAGTTGCATCTATGTTCAATTATATGTTAAGAAGTGACAGGCACGTAGCACAAAAATCTGGGATTGTTAATAATACTTCAGTAATATTTGATACATTGAATATGAGTGAGCATCAACCTGCTCGCAAATGAAATTATTCTTCCTTAATGAAGTTGATTTCTGATTTTTGCTCAATCTCTAGATCAATAAAATTGATGGTAGCAGTTTACATATTATACAAAATATGTCAGAGAATCAGTTCAATCCGTTATTTTTTTTCTAGCTTGATGATACAGTATCAGAGTTTCACGACATAGCAAACGGTTATAATCGAAACGTCAATGAATTACCACACATGTGGTATCATCTCTAAACATTGAACTTTTTTCTCTAGCTTTTTATTATAATATAATGCAACCTATTCCAGTATTATCTAATATTGCTACAATTTTATTTATTTAACTCAAATATATTCTAGGTCCTCGATCCTTGTGCAAATTTAAGTCCGCCAAAATCTACTTTGCTCATCCTAAAGACGACCGCACATTCTATCAATGCTTCAGAGGATTCACATTTTGCCTTCATTGTTCAGGAAGGAAAATCTTCAATCAGAATAAGCAAAAATGTATCCAACGAGGTGAGGGAAATATACAAAACTGAACACTTATTTATTATTATCCATTACAAATTTGATACGAGCATTCATGGTCTTGTTCAAATACATGTTGTTTTTATGATTTGGAAGTATATGCAATTTATATATTAATATTATCTGATCACAATTTAGGAAGTGGAATTGGCTCAGGAAGTGGCTCAGGTCAGTCTTCTGGTCATGGATCAGGATGTGGTTCCGGGCATCGGTCAGGTCATGGTTCCGGTAGTGGCTCAGGACATTGGTCTGGTCATGGATCCGGTATTGGTTCAGGACGTTGGTCTGGTCATGGATCAGGACGTGGTTCAGGGCATTGGTCTGGCCACGGATCAGGACGTGGTTCAGGGCGTTGGTCTGGCCACGGATCAGGACGTGGTTCAGGGCGTTTGTCTGGTCATGGATCCGGTAGTGGCTCAGGACATTGGTCTGGTCATGAATCTGGTATTGGTTCAGGACGTTGGTCTGGCCACGGATCAGGACGTGGTTCAGGGCGTTGGTCTGGACATGGATCAGGAAGTGGTTCAGGGCGTAGGTCTGGTCATGGATCAGGACGTGGTTCAGGGCGTTGGTCTGGACATGGATCAGGAAGTGGTTCAGGGCGTAGGTCTGGTCATGGATCAGGACGTGGTTCAGGGCGTTGGTCTGGCCACGGATCAGGACGTGGTTCAGGGCGTTTGTCTGGTCATGGATCCGGTAGTGGCTCAGGACATTGGTCTGGTCATGGATCCGGTATTGGTTCAGGACGTTGGTCTGGCCACGGATCAGGACGTGGTTCAGGGCGTTGGTCTGGACATGGATCAGGAAGTGGTTCAGGGCGTAGGTCTGGTCATGGATCAGGACGTGGCTCAGGGCGTTTGTCTGGTCATGGATCCGGTAGTGGCTCAGGACATTGGTCTGGTCATGGATCAGGAAGTGGTTCAGGTCGTTGGTCTGGCCACGGATCAGGACGTGGTTCAGGGCGTTGGTCTGGACATGGATCAGGAAGTAGTTCAGGGCGTTGGTCTGGTCATGGATCCGGTAGTGGCTCAGGGCATTGGTCTGGTCATGGATCAGGAAGTGGTTCAGGTTGTTGGTCTGGTCACGGATCAGGATGTGGTTCAGGTCGTTGGTCTGGCCACGGATCAGGAAGTAGTTCAGGGCGTTGGTCTGGTCATGGATCCGGTAGTGGCTCAGGGCATTGGTCTGGTCATGGATCAGGAAGTGGTTCAGGTTGTTGGTCTGGTCACGGATCAGGATGTGGTTCAGGTCGTTGGTCTGGCCACGGATCAGGACGTGGTTCAGGGCGTTGGTCTGGCAACGGATCAGGACGTGGTTCAGGGCGTTGGTCTGGTCATGGATCCGGTAGTGGCTCAGGGCATTGGTCTGGTCATGGATCCGGTAGTGGCTCAGGATTAGGGTCTGGACATGGATCTGGCAGTGGCTCAGGGCTTGGGTCTGGACATGGATCTGGTAATGCTTCAGGGCTTGGGTCTGGACTTGGATCTGGCAGTGGCTCAGGACTTGGGTCTGGACTTGGATCTGGCAGTGGCTCAGGGCTTGGATCTGGACTTGGATCTGGCAGTGGCTCAGGGCTTGGGTCTGGACTTGGATCTGGCAGTGGCTCAGGGCTTGGGTCTGGAAGTGGTTCAGGAAACTAATATTTGCTTTTGTTGGTCGTGCTTTCTTCATAATGAATTTGATATAAATAATAAGGAGTTTGATAATGGGTCCATTTTGTAATATTTTTCTTATTCTCTATTTATATTTAAAAGAGTAAATCTGTGATGAATCAGCTACTGTATGTTTTGAATTTATATAAAAGTTATCCATCAAACTTACAATTCTTCTTTATGCATTCCATTACTAGTACCGTTCATATTACTCCCCTAGCGTTAAATATGAAATGCACATCGTTTCACATGTAAATCACAACGTGTGTCTCAAGTGGTCTATTGCATTGTGTTTTATAAAATAGATGACACAACGTAGAAGCTCATATGTAGAATATCGGAATAGTGGGCCTTGTGGAGCTAGGCTGTTACTCTCTTAATTAGCATTTTCTTGTATCTTTGTTATTCTCTTTTGACTCTTTTACAATAGCTGCTAACCACATTCGTTTATTCTTGATCATTGGGTTTGCATGTAATCCGAAAATCGGAGCTTCTGCTAAACAATAACCAACAAGGTTTCATTAGCGCAATTGTAAGAATTACTTAGAAAGGTAATATTAATATACTTATTTATTACTTTTTCTCAAAAATTTCTAAAATTCCTGCAAAAGTAAGGAGTACCAAGGAACGTGTTACTTTTGTAATGAGTACTGACGATATTGGTCTTTAAAAATGGGAGTGTCAGACATAATGGAAATTGATTTGAGAATATATCTATGTCACACAATTGAAATCACGGTGTTCAAAATAGAACAATATTCGATGCTAAAATATGCCATGAGATGCTAAAAGATGCTAAAAGATGCTAAAAGATGCCGATGCTAAAAGCAGACAATTGCAGACAATTGTAAGCAGACAATTGTAAACAATATTCGATGCATCCTCCAATATGAAATTACAACATTATATTTCCTCAAATCCCTTAAAATAATGTGTTTACATTACCACTTTTTTTTAGATACTGCATACATACATATACACATATATTGTTTCTGGCCATTAGCCTTGATCAGTACTGCTCTGTGAAACATATATATATACATAACTATATAATTATAAATGTGTGAGGCAAAACATCAATGAGAGTGCTCAATGCTAAAAGCAGAGCAATATAGAAATTATGACTCAAAGATTACGAGTTCGGTCCGTTACTCTGAGTTTCGCGTAAAGACGCTCTTCAGACGGTTTATTCATAATGAAAAATATACGTGTATCAACGCAAGTTTATACATATCATACTAAAGGCGTTTCTATTGTCTAATTATCGCATATCTATTGAAGTTCTTAGTCTATTGTTATTCTATTATGTTTTTGTATTCTTATAATTCTTAAGGTAAAATTTGTTCTCATGTCTGCACTTGGAAATTAGTTCCGACCTTTTGTTTAATAAATTGTCATATTCATAGTAAATAATATGCAGTTTTTCTGTGAGGCATAAATTACATTTTTTCCGGATATTATTATAGGCAGCAGCAGTTGCTAGTATCGACCATTTGATGTTGTAGTTGATGTTTTTTTCTTTTAATTTCCAGACAAGTTTTGATAATTCTGTGCTGTTCTGATACTTTTTGTTTCTAAAAGATGATTTATGCTGCGTGTGGCGCTGTTTGAAAGTGCCTTCCGTTAGTCCGATGTAATTTTTGCCACAGGGGTCTCGCGTTGTGGTAACGTTTGCGTTATACACTACGCTTGAGGTTAGGCACCTGTTATCAAGCGGGCAATTGGCTTTTGTTCGGCATGTGAGTTTTTGGAAAATGTTTGTTAATAAGTGTTAAAAATTTCTTAGCTACATTAGTGTTGACATTTAAGCTGTAAGGCGGGTTAAACCAAATAATATTGCGTCTTCGTTTTTCTTGCCTGTTTGTAATAGTTTCTGTAGAGTTGCGCTACTTGTAGCTAAATTCGGCGGCGTACCCACTAGATTTTAGTGCGGCTATATATGGGGCTTTAGAAGTTTCAAATGCCTCTTCATTAATAGATAAGTCCGAGATTCGTTGATTTATAGCTATCGGAATTTGCTTGATAATATTTCTTGGATGGTTGGATTCAGCATTAATGTAGGTAGGTTCGTTATTGGGTTTTCTATATGGTTGGTAGGTACCATTATTTAGATTAAGCGTAATATCAAGGAAATTAATTACTTTTAAATTAGTTTGAATTGTGATTTTTAGGTCAAAACTTTTGAAGAATTTAATCAAGTCTTTTCTCACCCTTTCTGCTTTTGGTTCTGATGTATTTTTTAATAAAGCAATACCATCATCTCGGTAGAGGCCAATGTTGCCTATTCCATACTTTTTTGTAATCTTGTCTAAGATAAAAAGTCCAGAACTTCAATTAAGAACTAAGAACTAAGAACTTCAATAGATATGCGAAAATTAGACAATAGAAACGCCTTTAGTATAATATTTATAAACTTGCGTTGATACACGTATATTTTTCATTATGAATAAACCGTCTGAAGAGCGTCTTTACGCGAAACTCAGAGTAACGGACCGAACTCGTAATCTTTGAGTCATAATTTCTATATACATAACTATATATAAAATTGAGACAAAGATGAGGCAATGCCTTTCCGTAACTCAAAGTTTCACGTGTTTATTTCACGATCATCAGACGGTATCGACGGCAACAGACCGTCTGATGATCGTGAAATGAAAATGTGAAACTTAGAGTTACGGAAAGGTTTTGCCTCATCTTTGTCTCAATTTTATATTATGCTCTGTTTTAACAAACATTGAGTACTTTCACATATGTGTTTTACCCTATATTACATTATTATATACATATAAAATATAAAATATTAAATATACGTATTAAATATTTAAATATTTTCCCCAATATTTCTAAGAGATTCGTAAATGAACTTTGTAAAATTGGATACATTTTCGAATCTTGTTCTAGCAACTAGATTGGCTTGGCAGTGTTGGGATCCCGCAAGCCAAAACAATTTTGACATCGTGTTAGAGATAAAAAATATCCAACATTTCTTAGTCTTTGTAAACAAAAAATTGAATTTTGTTGGAATCTTTGATGACATGTATATTAGAAGATCATATTTCAAAGCTTTTTGTTTGGATATGGTGGTTATTTGGAGCAATAAAACCAATAGTCCTACAAAAGCGGCAAAAGCTTGAAAAACAGCAGAAATAAAAAACAAAACAAACAAAGTATAAAACTCTGGATTTGTGATTCAAAATTTCCATTCACGTAACTATAAATTTTATGGTGACAGTACCTTTTCGACAGTAGAATCGCTACCACGGAAGAATATGCCCGATGAATGCAATTTTAGAATATTCCAAGCTCAAAATGATTTTCTCAGTCTTCTATTATCTATAAGGATAATAAATTGTGTAATTGAATTCTATAAATTAAAGATAGATTCAGACACACATGGATTCAGCGGAATACTTTGAAATGTCTTATTTGGACTACCACGAAAGAAGCTCATAAATATACAAAAATGTTCTAAATTGATGTTGTAAACTTCTACGAGAATCTGAAACGATGTACCTTTTAAAAATGGTATATAACAGAGATGGCACCAGGATTTCCCCGACGAGCGGGCTGACATCCCTGACGGTGCGGGGGCTATACAAAATTTCCATGTTACGTATAGAAACAATTTGGCAATAGTCTCTAATACTGGAATGGAGCTAATTCCTATTGCCTTTTATATGTCAAAGGAAGTTCCCCGACAGAAAATTTTGTCTTCCCTGACGGTGGGCTGAGCATCTCCTACAGGCAGGGGAGGGGAGGTTGTAGCCCCCTGTCCCCTCTGGTACCACTCCTGGTATATACCCATATCAGTACTTGATTTCGAGTAGATCGAGGCCTAGCAAGTTAGCCAATTTGCCAAGATAGGAAATCTATAGTCTATAATTTTTTATTTATACAATTATTTATTTAAAATTTAACACTTCAAGTACATATTCATACTCATAAGAAACCCATCTCATTCTACTTCAATAGACAATAGGCTCAATAAGCATGCCAAAGTACAAATTCCGATGCATACAATACACAATACAGGTAGAAACGAAGTTGTCTAGCAACATAACGTTTTCACTTTATAGTATGAGGCGATGATAGACATGATAGCATCGAGTGTCACTCACTATTGACACCAAAAGTATTAGAAATTCTATTGCGTTTTCATTGCATTTTGAAGATTTTTCACATTTTAATATCGTGAATATGGATGTTTTCACGACTTTCTTACATACTTTTTTATGGCTTAAAAATGTGGTGGTTTTCACTTTGTTATATTAGACTTTCATGCCTTCATGGTGTTTTCACAACCAACAGTTTTATGACGTCTTCATGTGTTCGAGTGTGTTGATACATTACATAACATTTTATATGTGTCAGTTCCCGGCTACGTCACTAGAAACTTGATAGAAAACATATACTTTGTTATATATTTGACATGTTGATAATACGGATCAGCACATTGTTAAGTAGGTCAAATTACGTAAGTCATACATGCGTGTGCTGCATTTGTGAATAATCAACTCATAAATTCAAATTCAATCCAAGCAGCGCGGGGTCTCTACAGCAATGGCTGTTCTAAAGTTGTCGATTATACTGACATTACTGCAGTTGATTACAGGATATCAGAAGCAAAATATATGTAAGTCGATTTATCATTATTCATATATATTCATATCTCTTAATTAGGATTGATGAGATTCGACCGATTGATTGGGATGCAAGAAACTATTTGGCTATCATTGAAACAATATTTTGTCTTCTTGACAATTTGTAATTACATATCGTCCAAACATATGTTCATCAATAATTTTGATGCAGTTGTTGAGAGCAAAACCATCATTATGTTAAAAATATTTAAGTAATATATATCCACCATTTGCATTACTATTCATAACTTCTACAGCGCTACAAGCATTGTAATTGTATCAAATTTCTAAATCTACAGTCCATAAATTTAGTTACCTGATTGTCAGACTTCAGAAAACGACACCTTTGTGTCAGTTAATATTTGCCATACCTTTTTTCATTTATGCTTTATATTTAGAAACAAGACAAATAAAACAAGCAGTATGTTATTTATTACATAGTTATGAGGACTGTGAGTGTAGTCAACAACAACAACAAAAAATGCAAAAACGTATGTCCATGAGTAGCTGGCGTCATAAGATTATGATATTTTTTAGTATCTAAGCGACCATGTCTGTAAGGATAAATCACTATCCTCGCACGTAGGGAGTTTATTGAACACTATATCACTATAATCTTGGATATACTGAATCACTTCTGAAAACCAGGGGTGGCACCAGGATTTCCCCGACGAGGGGGCTGGCATCCCCGACAGGAGGGCTATGCCAAATTTCCATGTTACATAGAAACAATTTGGCAATAGTCTCTAATACTGGAATGGAGCTAATTCCTATTGTTTTTTACGAATTATCTTAAAAAAATTCCCAGACAGAAAATTTGGACTTCCCCGACAGGGGGGTTGAGCATCCCCAACGGGAGGGCTGTAGCCCCCCTGCCCCCCTGCTGAAAACCTAGTGAAAACATACTGAGAGATGAGATTGTGTACTGAACACATACTGATATTTGCTTCAGAAATGCACATTAAATTTTACAAAGCGACTGATACAAAGTACCCAATTCAGTCAGTTCATAGTAGGATTTCAGTAAGAATTCAGTATTTCAAAATGTGTAGTGTAATCTGCAGGCAGGTCTGTTAATTACTGAGAATTTTGTAATCAAGTACAGTTACAATTTATTTGCTTCAATTACAATTACAACTACAATTACGTTAAAGATTGAAGCCGTTCTAATTGTAAATGGTAGATACATCAAGTGCTTTAATACGTTGTTATACTGATCGTTTAATTTTAAAGCGTCATTAATAAACTTTTTTTCAAGTGGGAATCAACCCTCTGTATATTGTACATTTTCAATAAAACATGATGTGAAAAAACACAATGGCGTCAAATTATTTCTTGATGAAAAATGTCTTCAAATAAATGTCTTTAACCCAAATGACGCTGAAAAGAAAAAGGTATATTTTTGACGCCTAAATCTGAAACGTAAACAAACATTCGAATTATGTACTTGCGAATTACGTAGAAAAAAATGTTATTTGTGATGTCAGCAGTAGAACAAAATCAATTGAAACTCTAAGTTGTAATATATTTTTCCAGCGTCATTGAGCGTGTTGGATCTGATCTAGTCTGCGGAATGCGGATTAACAAAAAGGTCAAACGGTGCGACGTTGTTTTTTGACTAATCTAGTTGCACATTATTTACGTATGTATTTACGTTATTTATCTATGGAGTCCTTCTCAAATCTTGACAAATAGACATCAGTAATACCCATGTAACTATTTTTAAATGTTAGAGTTGCGTCAAATGCATCTTGGAACTTTGTCGAGATTAATTTTTAATTGATTAATTAATCAATTGAATTTTGCTGAAGTTAAAGCACTGTAGAAACTTCATACTAATCATTGTAGCTATTCGGATTTATTTTGTAAGTTGTACTATTTAGACCACGTAATAATTATCTATTTAATTATCAAAAACATTTGATAAGTTGATAACGTTTAATTTCAAGACTAATTTCCTTTCAGTAAGACATGTCCCATACTTAGAAACTTAAATACCAGACAACCAAGAAGGCAACACCTACATCGGCCTCACTGAACGAAAATTCAAAGAAAGATACACAGAACACAAAGTCACTTTAAAATACAAAATATACAAACTTCGCAACGAACTTTCGAAACATATATGGAATCCAATAGAAAACCATAAACCATACAACATCAGCTGGTCAATATTAGCAATCAGTGCAGCCTACAATAACACCTCAAAAACATATAACCTGTGCCTTACAGAAAAATATCACATTACAACCTACAAGAAAGACAACCTACTCAACAAATGATCGGAATTGATTTTCAAATGCCGCCACGAGATCAAGTTTTAATTACTAGCCTAAAGACATCGTAACAATCAAAAACCAGAATTTTATTTAATAGACGTAATTAAAAAAAAACATTATCATAACCAATACTCAATCAGCTGTAAAACATAGTAGCTCATATAGGATAATGATGAAATTTTGTAGGCTACTTGAAATAAATCGCCTGATAATCACCTTCTAATGTGAAACTTGAAGTAGCGTAATTCTAGCATGTTTCATTTTTGACTCTCATTCTATAGATGGTCTGATTAATTTCATTGAGCACTATCTACCAAAAACTGGTGTAGAACAATCCTGCTATTATCATTATTATATTGTTAATATTACTTAAAACTCAATACACAATAAATTATTTAACAATAAATTATTCATGCTAGTTGTTCTTATTACACTTTTCATTTACT
This sequence comes from Haliclystus octoradiatus, assembly GCA_916610825.1. NCBI lineage: Eukaryota > Metazoa > Cnidaria > Staurozoa > Stauromedusae > Haliclystidae > Haliclystus > Haliclystus octoradiatus. The sequence continues at coordinate 14,915,131 of OU744454.1, read as the reverse complement.
TCCTTATTGTTAATGTCTGCCATATTTGTACATGTCTGTAGGTGAAGACATTGACTTTTGCGCAGAAAATAACATAGACAATGGCTATGCAGCGCACCCATATGACAAAAGTGCATTTATTCAATGTTTCAACGGCTATACCTCTTGTCTCCATTGTTCAAGATGGAAGATATTTGATGAAAAAAAGCAGAGATGTACTTACAAAGGTATTCATATGAATATTTATATAAAATATTGCAATATGTCTGAATTATGAGTTGATTGGAAACTTTTCAATATCGTTTCCAGCAAATAGATCAAAAAGACGCAAGTATTTGCGACATCATGGATACGGAAATGGACATGGACATGGACATTGGCTAGATCATGGTTCAGGCAGCGGACATGGACATTGGTCAGGTCACGGTTCAGGCAGCGGACATGGACACTGGTCAGGTCATGGTTCAGGCAGCGGACATGGACATTGGTCAGGTCACGGTTCAGGAAGCGGACATGGACATTGGTCAGGTCACGGTTCAGGCAGCGGACATGGACATTGGTCAGGTCATGGTTCACACAGCGGACATGGACATTGGTCAGGTCACGGTTCAGGCAGTGGACATGAACATTGGTCAGGTCATGGTTCAGGCAGCGGACATGGACATTGGTCAGGTCACGGTTCAGGCAGCGGACATGGACATTGGTCTGGTCACGGTTCAGGCAGCGGACATGGACATTGGTCAGGTCATGGTTCACACAGCGGACATGGCCATTGGTCAGGTCACGGTTCAGGCAGCGGACATGGACATTGGTCAGGTCATGGTTCACACAGCGGACATGGCCATTGGTCAGGTCACGGTTCAGGCAGCGGACATGGACATTGGTCAGGTCATGGTTCAGGCAGCGGACATGGACATTGGTCAGGTCATGGTTCACACAGCGGACATGGACATTGGTCTGGTCACGGTTCAGGCAGCGGACATGGACATTGGTCAGGTCATGGTTCACACAGCGGACATGGCCATTGGTCAGGTCACGGTTCAGGCAGCGGACATGGACATTGGTCAGGTCATGGTTCAGGCAGCGGACATGGACATTGGTCAGGTCATGGTTCACACAGTGGACATGGACATTGGTCAGGTCACGGTTCAGGCAGCGGACATGGACATTGGTCAGGTCATGGTTCAGGCAGCGGACATGGACATTGGTCAGGTCACGGTTCAGGCAGCGGACATGGACATTGGTCAGGTCATGGTTCAGGCAGCGGACATGGACATTGGTCAGGTCACGGCTCAGGCAGCGGACATGGACATTGGTCAGGTCACGGTTCAGGCAGCGGACATGGACATTGGTCAGGTCATGGTTCACACAGCGGACATGGCCATTGGTCAGGTCACGGTTCAGGCAGCGGACATGGACATTGGTCAGGTCATGGTTCAGGCAGCGGACATGGACATTGGTCAGGTCATGGTTCACACAGTGGACATGGACATTGGTCAGGTCATGGTTCAGGCAGCGGACATGGACATTGGTCAGGTCATGGTTCACACAGCGGACATGGCCATTGGTCAAGTCACGGTTCAGGCAGCGGACATGGACATTGGTCAGGTCATGGTTCAGGCAGCGGACATGGACATTGGTCAGGTCACGGTTCAGGCAGAAAACATGGACATTGGTCAGGTCATGGTTCAGGCAGCGGACATGGACATTGGTCAGGTCACGGTTCAGGCAGCGGACATGGACATTGGTCAGGTCACGGTTCAGGCAGCGGACATGGACATTGGTTAGGTCACGGTTCAGGCAGCGGAAATGGACATTGGTCAGGTCATGGTTCAGGCAGCGGACATGGACATTGGTCAGGTCATGGTTCACACAGCGGACATGGACATTGGTCAGGTCATGCGTCAGGCAGCGGACACGGACATTGGTCAGGTCATGATTCAGGCAGTAGACACGGACATTGGTCAGGTCATGGTTCAGGCAGCGGACACGGACATTGGTCTGGTCATGGTTCAGGCAGCGGACACGGACATTTGTGAGGTCATGGTTGAGGCAGGGGATACGGACATCGACCAGGTCATGGCTCGACTAGAGGATATTGACATGGTCCATAAAATGTACTATATGTCACACATAACTCTAATAATGGAACTGTAAAACTATGAACTGTCAAGTATTTGTTATGTTGCAGATTTAAGTACCATAGCATAGCGGAAGTTTATCTTTTACTTCCTCGACATGATTTCTTAATGCTGTAATAAATCTTGTATAACTATATTTGCCACTGATTTAAAAAGACAATTCGAAGTGGAAAGTCAATTCGAACTTTGATATCAAACATGCATTGTGTTAATTACATCAAACTATTGAGTATCCACTGTCCTGTAATATCTAGCCAACCTCGCAACGTTTTTAATGCATTTGTCAGTTAATTTACTCAAATGTAGGTTATGATAAGCGATACATGCGAAGAAATGAAGCAATAGAACCTTCTGCACAGTTATGGAGTTTTACAAATTTTAATAGAATATCTTGTACTTCTTTAAACATTTTTTCTGTATCATAGCAAATTATATTAATTCGAATTGTTTTCGCAACAATTAGATTGACAAACGGTCTTTTTGAATCAGGCAACCAAAACACCTGGAGAATGAAAATTATTTCACAGAATGAAAATTATCAAAACAAAGTAATTCAACAAACAAATGTGAACAGACTTATTGCAATTTTGCTGCAATTGAAAATTTATTTTCCAGTAAATGCCTCTGAAAACACCTTCCCAAACTATTGGTTACAAATATAGTTTACGTGTGATTTGATTGTAGAGACACGAGTTTATGAATAGCAAAACAGTAAATTTATGTGACCAAGAAAACAATGTAGTTCTGCAGTTTCTTGAATTTCTGTTAGATTTACAGCTTCTGAGATCTATTATAAGCGTTATTTGTAGCAAAAATATCAAGTTTCGTGTTAGGATTGACTCATTCAGCCCCTTTTTGAAGTGTATATCCCAGATATTGGGAGATTGCTTCTTTAGATAGAGAAAAATTTTCTATCAGTACATGTTCTTCTTGTATTTTTACTTTGGGCAAGCATTTCCTTCTCAAAATGCAATCAAAGTTACGTTTTTGTGTCTCACTCTTTTTCCTCGAACAGGAACCCACTTATTTTCCACAAGAGAATATACACCGGAAAAACATCAAACATTTTACTTATTTGTCTCTAAATAAAAAACCGCTAAACCAAATGACAATTTGCTTTCGGAATAAAATTTTCAACGTTCAACTGAAGATTTAGAGCTATATTTGATCGATATTCAAGATCCAGGTAAAGAGATATAAGCCTCTAAAGTCAAAAGTTTTTAGTTTTGTATTTTTCTCACTCAAGTGCTCACGCGACTTACACCTCTTTACGGCTTCGTCTAAGCATAGTCGGCATAGTTGATGCGTATTAAAAATAGTCACATACCTTCAATATCCAGCAGTGATAACCTGCTTAGACGAAGTCGCAAAGAGGTGTTAATCGTGTGAGCACTTGAGTGAGAAAAATCCCAGACTAAAAACTTTTTGACTTTAGAGGCTTATATCTCTTTACCTGGATCTTGAACATTGATCAAATATAGCTACAAATCTTCAGCTGAACGTTGAAAATTTCATTCTGAAAGCTGATAGTCATTTGGTTTAGCGGTTTTTTATTTAGAGACAAATAAGTAAAAAGTTTAGTGTTTTTTCCGGTGTAAACTCTCTTGTTGAAAATAAACGGGTTCCTATTCGAGGAAAAAGAGTGAGACACAAAATTAACCCAAAATCGTCACTTTGACTGCATATTTGAAGGAGAAATGATCGCGCAAAGTAAACACACAAGAAGATCATGTACGAATAGAAAATTTTTCTCTATCTAAAGAAGCAATCTCCCAATATCCGGGATATACACTTTTAAACATAAGGAAGACATTTTTTAAGGGAATTCAAATTTTGTTCTCCTCACTTTCGTTGTCCTTGGTTTAACCTGGCGCGTGCCCTCATTTAAATTTCTTGCACGTTCAATCAATCAATAAAGATGCTAACTAGTAATCATTCGACCGTTTCAGAATATCATTTGAAAACTTATTTTACCCATGGTTGAAGTAAAGTATTAATACGATTAGCTACGTAACAATGGCTTTTCAGAATTTTCCATATAACCCTACGTGTAGTTCTCATAAAGGCCTTGGTGTTCAATACTGGTATTTTTAGACGTATGTATGTGAGTTTAAAATGTATGTAGTGTATGTACAATGGAGCATCGCAACAAAATCGGGCGAACAATATGACAATTCAAAATCAAAAATGCAGTGGGAATTTACCAAGTGCTGCCATTGTTCTCCAGATTTTATAGGTGCACGGAGTGTGTGAACACAGATTGAAGCAGACTAGAAGGCTTCTATATTAGCTGTCAAACTCTTCTTACTCATACATCGGGCAAGAATATAATATCAAACTATTAAAGCAGATATTTCAAAAGCCACTCTGAAAGTAGATCTTGAACATCATAACAGTATATCAAAAATAGCAATGGTTTGTATTGGGCGGATTTAGTGCTTGCGGCTAGCTTCAAGCTGTGCTTGTTAAATGGATCGCGTGATTGCTCTTCAATAATATGTATTTATACTTAATTAATTAATTAATTTCGACCATCGACTAAGATTCAGATCTTTCCGAGGCAGTAAATGCAAAATACTTTTTGGAATAGTTTCGGTTTGATTTTAGAAATATGATTTTAAATTAATTCGAAACCGTTGTAGATTATTGTGCGTATTATTTGTCTCTAGTCAGTATCAAAGTCAGTATAGTGAATTCAAACACATTCTATGTCATCAAATGATCACTTGGCTTTGAAAAATAATTATGAAGGTCAGTAATGTTCCGCACAAACAAACAAAAACAAACACTTAATAATAATATCCAAAAAATTAAACTGTTTTGTTGAATTTTATCAACTTCTAGAAAGCTGAGTACATAAAAGTTTTGAAAAATATTCTTATGAAGTGTTTGTTTATCATAGCCTCATACATTGCAAGCATTGACTAGGCAAATATTGTTGCGGATGCATATACAACCTGATGAAACATTTAAATGATAAAGAGCAAAGCTGAAAACGAACGATTATATCATGTTTTAAAAGCAGTATTAATTAAGCATTGAGGTGCATCACTGCTATTACAAACAGAAATAGTCAACAGAAATAGTCAACAGAAATTTTAAATTATTAATAATGTTATTGAATATTAAAATATTCATTTTTATATATATTTTGATAATTGTATCAGCTGAATGCATTGATCCCGAGGTGAGTACATTCATAATAATACTAAATACTATCCTCATTACGTAATATGCCTGACATGCTTTAGTTCAAGCCACCAGAAAGAAAACCCTGCAACAGCCTTGACTTTATCTCAACATCACATTAGTAGAATCAAATGAATTGTGGAGGCAGATCGAACGATACGGAATTAATTTAAGGGCGTGGACAGTCATAGAAGATAATTTTAATCAAAAACGGATGATTAATCGAAGACATAAATGTTTAAGTTTTACTTTTATATATTTACGTATTTTGATCAAATATGCTGCGAGCACACATGTAGGGATATACAGTCAATTTGGTGTGTCGCTGAATGATTTCATAGCTTTATTTGATATGTTTACTATCCCAATTAGGCATTTCTTCGTGATTATGGCTACTTGCAAAGTACAAAATTCTTTAATCCAGATTTGACAACAGCAATCACAGATTTTCAGTATATGTACAACATTAAAGCAACTGGAAAACTAGATAAAACAACCATCAATTTGATGCAACAACCTCGCTGTGGTGTACGTGATCATGAGCTGACGTTTGGTAATAACTATGAATATCCACTTTGGAAGAAAACTCATTTGACGTACAACTTCACAACAATGACACGATACATATCAGATTATAGAGTTAGAGGAATTTTAAAAGATGCATTTGAAATATGGAGTGATGTAACACCATTGACATTCAAGCACATATGGAAAGGAAATGCTGACTTGACAATAGGGTAATCAAGTTTATGATAACAGATTTCTTTGATTGGGATCGTACACGGAATATTTTTGTCCTTAAAAACAATACAATATGTTCTTAGAACTAATACATTTTGACTTGAAACGAGAATATAACGTCTTGTCCACATAGCTGAAATTAGTTTCTTATTCTAAGTACAAATTTTCAAGAACTCTTTTAATTTGGACCCGAAAATATGCATGTGAAGAAAAATTGTATTTTCTAGATCACGGATTTTCTTGTGTAAGTCGATATTGACTAAGAATGCAAGTAAATATATGACTTTGGAGTAGTGTTTTGCTTCATTAAACTTATCTGACAGGTTATCAGGCTAAATTCCCGACATAATAACTATTGGTTTACGGCCAGGAAGGGCATGCTGCAAGTACGTTTGAAAATACTTGTCAGATAGCAAGCAACACCAGCGAAAAAGTTTGAAGGATACCTGAAGAGCTTGCTTGAGGATAAACACTGCTCCTCAATTCCAGACGACACGAGAAAATGTTATGAATATGTAATAATTTCCTTCGGAATTTCTCAAATCTATAGTTCTACTGGGGGATAGTCGATAGAAAACATTCATTTCACTTGAAAACATTTCCAGAATTTATTCTCATATTCTCCTTTGGAATTTATTAGACAATACCGCATGAAAAACTCGGATGAAGCTTATTGACTTTGTCTTTTGATTAGATTTCATAAAGGAGATCATGGAGATTGGAATCCATTTGATGGTAGAGGTGGTCGATTAGCACATGCGTTCTATCCTTTGGGAGGAAAAATTCATTTTGATGAGGATGAACACTGGATAACAGGAAGAACAAGATTTTTTTCTATTAATTTATTTTATGTTGCTGTTCATGAAATTGGTCATGCGATTGGTTTACGACATGTCAATGACACACGTGCTTTAATGTTTCCAAAACATAGAGACTTTGGTAGCCCTTCACAATGGAAATTGCCTGATATCGATAGAAAAAACATTCAAGCCTTGTACGGAGGTAATAATCTATATATATATTGAGAATTAATGACGTTTTGAAGGGATTATTGTACATCAAATTATGCCTGTTCTCATATATATATATACATAGTCTATCAGTCAACGAGGTATATATATAAGATCCAATGGAAAATGACTATGAAAATAAGAAATTGACTTAGTTTGCCAAGCTTCTATGGAATGAAACTATGCCATATAGACAATTAATTTGCTTAATTTGCATGTTAACCCCAATTAACATTAACTAATTTTATTTGAGAATTTGAATAAGGGGAATAACACTGATCATTATCATTAGATAATGATCATTATCATTAGATAATTTCAATTTCTCAAAAACATTTAGCAAGCTTATCTTGACGACTTCCATCATTGAATGTGTTAATTTTATGAATTGCTTCGCGCTGCAATTGTTAAATTCTTTGAAGTTTGATTCATGTTTCGAAGCAATCAAGCTCTTGCAATTTCCAGTATCCCATCATGGTCACATATATCCTTAAAACTCTTATGCAGGAAATGATTTGAAAGTAGTGAATGTTCTTCATCTTCCACTCTCTGGGACATAATTATTTTTTTCAGCAGTCTACACTGCATATGTCAAATAGCTTTATGATGTGTAACAGTGCATGTCCTTCCATAAGCTGCCTTTATGTTTATAATACAAGAATACTAATCCCACACATCACTTTCATCTTAATATAGCACGTCTATAGCCCTGTCTATTCCTCTTTTAATCATCATATTGTCATACATTTTGCATTTATAGAAAGTACTGAAGCTTAAAAGTGATCGTAAATCAAGAAGTGGATGAAAACGTATTGAAGGAAATGAATATACCTTTCCAATAAATTGTACATTGAAATTAACTTATATATAACGAACACTATAACCAATACTTGTTTGTAATGATAATGATAATTGATATGATATGATATGATATGATATGGTATGGTATGATATGATACGATATGGTATGATATGATAAAACTGAAAAATTTACAATTAAACAAAATATACAGTTAGATAATTTTCTCTCTTGAAAATCATAACTCTCTCATAAAAAGAAAGAACTATTCTGAAGTAAGTCCAATTCACACTATTTGAATCAATATGATAAGTTTGGTAGCTTGGTAGTTTTGATAATTTCAAACAACCGTAGAAAGATAGCTGTTAAATATGGGATGGTCCAGCTTAGGCACAGACTATACAAGCCTCTAAGAACTTGAGAGAAAGAGAGGTCATTTCAAAATGTAACAAAAATCAATAACAACAGAACAAAATAGCTTTTAGCAATCTATTATCTTCAAGAAAATATGCAATTTGTAATTCCATTATGATTAATTGTTAAGAAGTATATCAGATTTTAACACAATCCACAATGTTTCCGACAGTTTGTTTTAATTTTGTAACTGCTAAGACAAGAGAAGATCGATGCTCGTTTGCAAGCATTGTTTGGTAAGAAGTCCCCACATCCTGTAACGAACAGAAAAGCAAATATGTAAGTATAGAGAGTACTTGAATCATACAACTAGCTTGCATGCATGACGGTAACTGTCATGATGTCATGAACACAATTGAGGAGATAATAAAATAATGCACCTTTTCCACTTCCAGTGCCTGAACCAGAACCGATTCCACTGCCACTTCCCAGACCGGATCCCATGCCAGAACCAGAACCACTCCCAGATCCAGATCCAGAAGCACTACCAGATCCTGATCCAGTTCCAGTACCAGTTCCAATATCTGGGATATTGCCATTTTTATCTAAATGAGTTGATATTAAGGAGTTAAATAAGTTGATACTCTGTTTACCGGAATCTAGAAGCAGATCCACCAATCATGTCTCGTCCATATTTTTAGCGATTAGCAATAGATATTATCATAGCATTTTCAACCTTCTAAAGCTAAATAGATGAGGCTAAAATGTCGACAGTACTCACCTCCGTATATCCGTTGAATATATTCTCGGTCCATATCAGGTAGTTTGTATGAATGTCGATCTAATATATCAACATGATACGGATACATCAAAGCTTTTTTATCTCTGAGATGGGACAAGCCAATTGAATGACCAATTTCATGTGCAGCAACCACAAAAAAGTTGACTCTATTTCCAACCGAGTCATCTGAAGGACCATCAACCCATGTTTCACTATCGTCAAAATGGATCGTGCCATCCCTTGGTAGGAATGCATGTGCTAAAACCCGACCAGGGCCATCAAAGGAAACACCATCTCCGTGCCCACGATGATAAAATCTAAGAAGGAAGAGAAGTTGTGTAATTCGTTCAAAATTGATATTGTGTCCACATTATCCATCCTAGCAATTTTTCTATGTATTGAATACGGTGAGTCGAATTAATCGAACTTGAAAATTTAACCATTTTCGAGTATAATATACAAATCCTATAATATATTTTCTTTCCAAAGTTTCACAAGTGATTAGTTATTGATGCCCACGAATTTGAAAACTTCAAATGCAAAACTCTCAATATTTTATATAAACATATTGAGCATTTGTAGCTCAGAGGCAAAGATTATTCACAATTTTATTCAAAAACGGATTCTCACCCAATTTCCAGGTCGCTCGACTTTGATTCAGGCACCTCTACAAACGTCAATGGTGTAACATTACTCCAAACTTTGAAAGCTTCTTTGATAATCTCTTTTATTAACGCTTCTGGTAAATCACTCGTGAATTTTATATATTTATATGTTAATTGGTGATGGTTCCATTTTCTCCTTGTATAAGTAACTGAGTCCGAAAAACCACATCTTGGTTTCTCCATCATTTGTTTTGTAGGTGTATCAAACTTACCAGTTTCAGGCAAATTCGACATAATTTGGAACGAACGTACAGCATCCTTTAGACTTACTCCAGAGAATTTGTTACCTCCAAGATATCCGTATTTAAGCAGAAAATCTTTCTCCTGAAAATATTGTTATATTCTTAATATTGTGCTTGCATGCATGCTTTATTTAAAGGATTATGGGTATCTTCTCTGTACTTACGGTATTCGAATCCCCTGAGTATATTACACTCAAATTGAGTAATATTGCTAAAATCGAAAACTTCGTAGTCATTTTAATTTTGATTTTGCCAAGTGAAAACTTTTGTTTAAATATCATTTTATAAAATTTCCGTTTATATTTAATTTTTGATTGACGTCACCTTCCAGGCTACAACTCAGAAAAGTACCTAATATCTTGATAGTTATTTCACAACACTCAGTTATAATACGAGGAGGAGCACAAAGAGTTTGCTCAGTTGCTGACTTTTCACACATCATTAAAGAAGTTAAATAATGTTATTCAGAATTTATCATCAACATAACAAGCTATTTGAGATCAATGTCAGTTTTCATTAATAGTAAAATTGTAATGCTGAATTTATTCATTACATTCATATACTATACTATTCTATATTATGCTCTGTCCTAACAAACATTGAGCACTCTCACATATACATGTGTTTACCTCATATAATATTATAATATCATACTGTACTATAACTGGGATGTAAAAATTATGATGAATTTACTCAAATAGAAGCTTTCAGTGTTTTCACATGATTTGATATTTTTCTGTGTGAGTAAATAGTTGTTATCTTGTTAAGTGTTTATGTAGCAAACGTTTTCAAGTTATAGTTATCGACAGTATTGTATCAATCAGGTATCCATTTTAATGCAAAAAAATGTTTTGTTTGTATAAAACGATCGAAATTGAACATAAATTGGAATTGATATAAAATCAATTTAAATCTTTATTATGGCAAATGAAAGTTGATGATATTTTGATATTTCCACCACATTTTATAACATTCTAGTGAAATTTAAGTGTCAATTTCCAGGCCTTATACTATACTCGTAATTTTTCAGTCAACCTTTCTATATCGCTCTGCATTTAGTATCGAGCACTTTTATGATTGTTTTGCCTCAATGATATAAAAATTAGACTATCGACCCGTTTTGGCTACCGTCGAATTATCGCCGAGGTCCCCCGAGTTGGCTATTTGGGACGGTAGACAACAAGGGCGAGTTGTCTAATTGTTTTAGTAGAAACCAACTAGTAGTACAATCAAAACATATCAAAAGAAATCAATTCCAACTATTTATTCTCTTCTTGCATAATAAATTTCAAATACAGCAGTCAATCAAAGGCTTCCATATGACGACTGCAGCGTCGTGATTTGGAGGATGAATTTTAATTCAACTTCTTTCAGATTTAGCTTTTACAACAAAACAGCTGGATATTATTACCGGTTACAAAAATACAACCCTACGAAATAGCAAGCTTGAGCAAGGTAACTATTGAGTATCTAAAAATATATAAATGTTTCCAATTTGTAATATAAAAGCTTGTTGTATATAAAGTCTTGCTGACACTAGCGAACTAATCGAATAAATAGCGAATAAATTAAAGTAGCGACGAAAAAATACGAAAAGATTGTTAGAAGATTAAAATTGTGCATGCATAGCCTATTATTAAACAACTTCGTTTCATATTTTGTTGCTTGTTTTGTTTTCTAGAGGCTGTGACTATAAGACTCTCATATAAAATTGATTCAAAAACATTTGCGAATCGCTTGTTTACGTTTTGAAATTTGCTGGGGACCTTGTTTGCAAGCGTTCACTACGAGAAATAGTCCGGGAAAATAGTGAATGATTGAGCTATCAATCAAAATGAAGATCATCGAATTGTACTCTAGTCGGTTTCGATCACTAATCATTAATATATTTCTGTTTATATTTCTGAATATATTTTGCTATTTCTTTCTTTTTAACAAATGATCGATTACTATAAAGCTATAAACAAGGTTTTAACTTTAAGCTGGACAATATTTTGGGATATATTATGCGGAAAATAGCTCATCAACATTTTCCCATAAATTCCTGTTAACTACAGCCTGATAGTTCAAAATTAACTCCAATTATTATGAAATTAGGCTAGCTCTTTTCTATTCATGTACAAACCCATAGGAACAATGAGACATACTCAGATTATATGACAGGCTGTATGGAAGAGGTTATGCGGATGTGACGATTTGACTCAAGTACCCCTGTCATGCTCACAGGCGAGGCCACATGTATAGTATATGACCTGTTGTACGCAACGTTGTATATAATAAATGCAGTACAGCATAAACATGAAAGATGTATAAAAGCTATAATTGGCTGTTACATGGTTTACAGCTTTACCCAAAGATTATTAATCTCTTGACATTTGTTAGAATTTTTTCAAAATGTGACAATAATCAACAACAGACAGATTCAAAAATCTTATAGTAATTTATTAATTCAAGCGAAATATACAATGACTAATGTCAATTTGAATAGCTGTTAAGAAATGTACATACTCTAACAATATCCACAATGCTTTCGACAGTTTGTTTTAATTTTGTAACTGCTTAGACAGGAGAAAATCGATGATCGTTTACATGCATTGTTAGGTAAGAAGTCACCACACCCTGTAAAGAATAGAGAAACATATTAATTACATCATATATATTAATTAATCAATATCCCAAGCAACACACAGCTGTTATGCATATGATTGAGGAAATATCAAAAAACTGACCTTTGCCACTTCCAGATCCTGATCCGCTTCCACTACCAGAATCTGTACCAATCCCACTTCCACTTCCTTGTCCAGATCCGATGCCAGAACCAGAACCTGAACCATTACCTGATCCAGATCCAGTCCCTGTTCCAATATCAGGTTTCTTGCCATTTTTATCTAAAATTAATTAATAATATATTGATCATAGCATTGTTCCACCTCTCAAAGCTGAATACATAGTTTTATACTGTTTATTCCACTCACCTCCGTATATCCGTTGAATGTATTCTCTGTCAATATCGGGTAGTTTGTAGGAATATCGATCTAATATATCAACATGATACGGATACATCAATGCTTTTTTATCTCTGACATGGGACAAACCAATCGCATGACCAATTTCATGTGCAGCAACCACAAAGAAATCGATCCGGTTTCCAACTGAGTCATCTGAAGGACCATCAATCCATGTTTCACTATCGTCAAAGTGGATCCTGCCATCTTTTGGTAAGAAAGCATGTGCTAAAACGCGACCAGGTCCATCAAAATAATGGAAGTCTCCATGTCCACCCTTATAAAACCTAACATGTAGGAAAATTGAGCAACAGACGTATTAGAAGAAATTTTTCAAAAAGAGATTGGTACCCCAGGTGATGTATTTTGAAAAGACCTTAACCCTGAGATGTATTGTTATGCCATATCAACATGGTAGTGGTGAAAAAGCTCTATATACACTTTACTTCTGTGGACTACTCTCGCTAATTCCTTAGAATGTGGATGCATATGTAATGTATTTGATTCGATCATCGACCAACAGTTCAATATGGAAAAATGCTCCATGTTTTCTAATCGCTATGGAGAAAAGACGCAATGGATAATTGCGTTTTGATGCATCAAAATACCTTCTTGTCATTATATACTCCAAAAATTGACCTATTAACCACTGGATAAAAGAGGTATTGACCTTAGCCTGGATCAATACTGGCATAAGAAACTCGGTGGACCCTGGTGATTATCAACCGATATTCACCTCATCTTCGATATTTTTCAATTTGCATATTATGGAAACATTGAAAACTCACCCAATTTCCAAATTGCTAGACTTTGATTCAGGCACTTCTTCAAACGTTAACGGTGTAACATCACTCCAAATTTTAAATGCTTCTTTGATAATCTCCTTTATTAATTTCTCTGGTAAGTCTTTTGAGAATTTTAAATATTTATACGTTAAATGATGATGGTTCCATTTGCTCTTTGCATAAGTGATCGAATCAGTAAAGCCACATCTTGATTTTTTCATCATATCTTTCGTTGATATATCTAACTTACCAGTTGCAGGCAAATTTGACATAATTTGAAATGAACGTACTGCATTGTTTAAATCAACTCCGGAGAATTTATTACCATCAAGATATTCATATTTAAGCAGAAAATCTTTCTCCTAAAAATATCATTAAAATATTGTTATATTCTTAGCTTTGTATGCACGGTTTATTCAAGCGATTGTAGATAGTTTCTCAGTACTTACTGTGCTTATATCTCCTGAGTATATCCCATTTAGATTGAGTAATATTACCAAAATCCAAAGTTTTGAATCCATTATAATTTCCCTTCAAGATGAATTGAATTGAAAATATCTAGTAGTGAAATTTCGTGTTTACATCATTTTATAAAGTTTACCTATAAATATTTTGTTTGGTTGACGTCAACCTTCAGGTTTAAACTCAGAAAAGTACCTTTCTATCTTGATAGTTCTATTCACAACACTCAGTTATAATACCAGGAGTAGCACAATGAGTTTGCTCAGCTGCTGTTTTTTCACACATCTTTGAAGAAGTTAAAAACAAAGTCAGGCAGAATTTATTGAAGAAAACAAGCCATCGAAGATCAATGTCGGATAGCATTCATATAGCATAACTGTAATGCTTAATTTATTCATTGCATTCATATAGTATAACTGGAACGTAAAAATAATGCTGAATTCCATTACCACATAAATATCAAACAAACCTCCATCTTATGTAGTAGAAAAGGTTTTGGTATAAATCCATAGAAAGTGATCATCAATTTGTTTTTTTTATTAAAGTAATATAATCTCATTTGGAGAAACCAGTAAAGTTGGAAAACGGATAGTTATTACAAGGTTATATAATTGTATAAATTATTGTAGATTTAGAATTGTTTATTATCATCATCCATAATAATAATACTAACCAGAGAAGCTTGCAGGAAATCATCTTCGCAATTTCAATTAATGCTCCACACGGAGGTTCAAACTGCAAAGTTGACTGTCTGATTATCTGACGAATATTTTCATATAATGCTTTGCATATATTGCATGGAACACTATGTTCAATCAGTAAGACAACGATATACAATGTTGTAATCATTAATCATTAAATATATTATAGTAATAATAGTAATAATATTTTATTTATTTTTAGAGCGCTTTTTTCAAATTGCTCAAAAGCGCTTTACAGGGTTAAACATTTTTTTTATAAAAGTGTATCAAATGTGCCGTTTAAAATAAAAGTTTGAATTCTAGAATCTAATCTAATCTTTTTTTAATTTTTTTTTATTAAAATTAATCATCAACTGTCGAAAAAGCTTTTAAAAATAACTTTCTTTATAATTTTCCTGCAGTTCTCAACCGATTTTATTGATTGTAAGTCTATAGCATATATGTGTTCAACAAGTATAGCGCAGCGTATCTAAATGCTCTGGATCCATGGCGGTCTAATCTGAATCGTGGGATGGTCAAGTTATTGCTATGAATGGATCTAAGTGTATTTGTTGGTTGATATGGTGTGAGAAATGAAGATAAATATTCAGGCGCAAGATTATTCAAATACGTATAAGCAAGAGCAATTTATAAGCAATTCGTTGCTCGACTGGCAGCCAGTGTAATTCGAACAGCATTGACGTAATATAATCAAATTTACAGCTCAGAGTTACAATTCGTGCTGCAGTGTTTTGTGAAGTTTGTAGATAAATTTGTTTCCATCAATCGGTCCATACAAAAGGGAGTTACAAAAATCCAACTTTGATGAAGTTATTAAAGCATGTATCAGTGATTTCGTAGCCTGTCTAGTGAGATATCTTCGTATTCGACTGACATTGCGTAAGTGAAAATAACATGAATTGCATACTTTACTGACATGATGCTCCATTGACATTCCTGAGTCCATAATAAGTCCAATATTCCTAGCGGTTGATTTATGTTGGATGATTTCATTACTGATTTTGATGTTCAAAGAAGAGCAAGCACTGGAGCGATTTTTACCATTTATAATTAGAAGCCCTGTCTTTTCAGTGTTCATTTTCAAGTCGTTCCGTGTCATCCATGAATCAAGGTACTGTACACATCATTCGTTACGTGATTTTGCAATTTCTGCTTCAGTTATAGACGATGAAGTGAAACTTAAGAATAGCTGTATATCTTCTTCATGTAAATGATAACATATGTCATGGCTTCTGATGATGTCTGCTATAGGTGATATATAAGTAAGAAACAGGAGTGATCCGAGGATACTACCTTATAGTATGATATATTTTGTCATTTTGAACGGCAAATAAAGGACATTTTACGCTATAGAAAGTGTCACTTACATACAGCCTTAAAATTAATTATTAAGAACTAGATTAAATAAACGTTATTAGCTAGAACATGAATATGACCCTATTGCTATATGCATAAATACATATGACATACTAATACAGTATCATGTTAACAACTGTTAATGTAAAGATATGTATCTATATATTAGCTATATGTAATACTATATACGACTGGTTTTTTTATCTATATAAACACTTTACAAAATGCTGACAAATTAAATGATCGTGATTTCTCCTTGAATTGACCAATATTTTTTGATGTTACAATATTATCCGTCAGATTGTTCCACCAAGGTAATATACGGTTACAAAATTGGTTCTGAACGGATTGTAAACGCGGTATTTGTGGAACAATAAGTTTGTAAGTGTGACCACGCATTGAGTACTTGTTAATATCACATTTGAAGCTTAAGTTATCTATTGATAAATCTGTAAGGATATGTGTGATTTTATAAACAATGCAGAGATCAAAAAAAACTCTCCTGTACTCCAAACTGTCTAGATTTAGTAAACTCAAACGTTTCTTGTATTCTGTAATTCTGTACGATTGAGTAATCGGAATAATCTTCTTCTGAAATATCGTTGGCCAGATCCTAACTTTTTAATATCCTTCACGAGGCATGGATTCCATACTGGAGACGAAGATTCCAATAATAGAAGGAAATAAACGGTAAGCTCTAATCAATAATTCTACGTTGGATGAAGAAAAGCATTTAAAAATAAGGTGTGTCGTGGAACACCTTGCCGAACACCTCACTCGAACGATTGTTTTGTTTATGTATACCATATGAGACAGTAACAGTGAATGATCTTCGCTGGATGTACAATTTAAGCCAACTTAGAGCTATTCCCTGTATACCAAATCTGATGTTCAGTCGTGATAGGAGTGTATTGTGATTAACAGTATCAAATGCAGAAGATAAGTCCAGCAGAAGAACGATGACGGTTTTCTTGATGTCTATTTCGTTCAGAATGTCATTATGGACACGAAGTAATGATGTTTCTCTACTGTGGTGGATTTTATATAATTATTATCGTTGTTATTATTATTATTATTATTATTATTATTATTATTATTATTATTATTATTATTATTATTATTATTATTATTATTATTATTATTATTATTATTATTATTATTATTATTATTATCGTTGTTATTATTATTATTATTATTATTATTATTATTATTATTATTATTATTATTATTATTATTATTATTATTATTATTATTATTATTATTATTATTATTATTATTATTATTATTATTATTATTATTATTATTATTATTATTATTATTATTATTATTATTATTATTATTATTATTATTATTATTATTATTATTATTATTATTATTATTATTATTATTATTATTATTATTATTATTATTATTATTATTATTATTATTATTATTATTATTATTATTATTATTATTATTATTATTATTATTATTATTATTATTATTATTATTATTATTATTATTATTATTATTATTATTATTATTATTATTATTATTATTATTATTATTATTATTATTATTATTATTATTATTATTATTATTATTATTATTATTATTATTATTATTATTATTATTATTATTATTATTATTATAATGGTGATTGATTCAGAGAGACAGTAAAAACATATCCTCTGAATCAATCACAATAAATATTATTTTCGTGATAGTTGAATGTTCTTCAATATATAAATTATTCGTTGTTTATTACTTATGTTTATATAGCTACATACATACACTATTTCCTCTCAGTTTTTTCAAAAATATGATGCATACTTTGAAGATATACTATATTTGTCGTGCGATTCTCAAGTACAAGTATGTAGATATTTAGTAAACATATCGATCATAAAGCATATTCTATAATGGTCATCTATGTTCAATTTGTACAGCAATATAAATAGATTAAAGAAAATAACCGATTTTCAGAGTGTTTACAAACTGATCCATATAAATGAAGTTAAGTTTCTGTAACTTCCTGGATTTATTTTAAGTTTTCTGTTAACAAAATTACCTACATTGGTTGATGTGTTTTCAGAAAAATATAATAATGAGTTTTCTGTGTTGTTTCGTGGTTTTAGCTTGCAGTTTGTCATCTACATTTGGAGAATTGGCACCAAAGGTTTGTATAATAAATATATAACCATTTACAGATAATTATGCAATTGTTATCATACAAGTCCCTACACTACAATAGTAAATAATGTATTGATTATTATTGATAATTTTTTTTCGTAAAATGATGATTTAAGCTTCGATACTTTTAATAGTCATTTGATAAATCTAGGTTTGGTTGCATCTAGGCTAATTAGGCGTGACTTTCGAGGAAATGGTTAAATAATAGTGAGATACATAAGTGAGCATTGGAATGATCTATAAATAGAGAACATTTGCATGGCAATATCATCTGAAATACGATCAAGATGTTTAAATAATTTAATAGTAATGGAATCTTTAATTATTTTGTTTTGAAGGTGTTCGGAATGAAGCATAGTGATGATTTCAGAGTAACTCCAAGACACTCTAATTTTGAAAAGTGTTCTAGATCTTTATTTTCAAGCATTAGTTAGTCTGGTTTTCCAATATAGCCACCTATTCTGAATTTCATTGTCTTATAGTTTTATCAATTACATCTGCTCCCAATTGACCCAACACATCCCAACACATCTTTCTTGCTAGATTAATTATATTTGTAATAAATTCATTCATTTGAGATACATTGAGCTTATAATATTTATAGCCATAAACTTGTTTTTACTGCTCCAGAATCAAATGCCCTTTTATTGGTTCTATAGAAGACATCTTTTGAATGAGTCAATTTGTATTTATAGGAATTTTTGGAAAAATATGGCTACCTCGGAAAAGCATCTGGCTATTCCAATGACATCACCGCAGCTGTGTCTCGATTTCAAGAAATGGCTAACTTACCAGTCACTGGTCAACTTGATTCAGCAACACAATATAAGATGAAAGAGCCACGCTGTGGAGTTTCTGATATCAAGGTCCGTGCAAGTGGATATAGAATCTCAAAATGGTCTCGAAATGCATTGACATATCGATTTCTTTCATACACACCTGATTTAAGCCAGAGTAAAACACGTGAGATTATCCGTCATGCATTTCAAGTCTGGAGTGCTGAAACGCCATTGAGATTCACAGAAGTAAATTCTGGAAGATCAGATTTCACTATCGGGTATGTTCGTTAAAATGTTTTCTCACATATTGATAGTAGAAGTTTTTACTTATATTTGGTCAATGAGGTTTTTTATGAAGTCCCCATTATTTTAAGCGTAAAATAGCAAGGACTCTCTTGGCTAAAAAGAAGGATGATTTCTATCTCCGAAACATTTACTATATAACCAATACAATACCAAAATTTCAAACTTCCGCAATTGAGACTTAATCTCCATGATATTTATTCAGATTCTACAGCCGGAACCATAATGATGGATCTCCCTTTGATGGAAAAGGTGGAGTACTTGCTCATGCCTATTTCCCTACTGATGGGCGGGCACATTTTGATGAAGATGAAAGATGGGTTGATGGCAGAACATCAAACGGCAACACAAATCTGTTCTATACAGCTGCCCATGAAATAGGACATGCTATTGGATTAGATCATGTTAACAATAATGGCGCATTGATGAATCCTTACCATATTGATTTTGGAAGAAGGCAAGGCTGGAAATTACCAAGTGTAGACAGATACAATATTCAGCGGGTATATGGAAGTAAGTTGATGTGCCTTAAATATAATTCAAATATGTATATATTCCTACAGCATGTGTATTGCATAGTGATTGTTTTAGTGAAGTAGATGCACATTACATACAGTAAAATGTGTGATGACGGATAAGACTGTTTGGTGTTTATTTTCAATTTTCAATTTATTATTGTTTATCCTATTCAAGTTCCAAGCATTACCCACACTATCGGAGCAATGAAACTTTAAAGGAACCTTGTTCAGTGAAGAAAATTTTGAGAATAGATTCAGGCTCACGTCATAAGAAAATGAAAAACACTGAGCCACAGAATAAATAACTAACGTAAACGTTTGTTTTGCAGGTAACGGAGGAGGACCTGGCCCAGTACCTACTAGTGGAACAAGTAAGTCGATGTGTTATTTGAGATCTAATTCTTGAGACATATATGCAGAATGACAGGCATTTCTATTGAATTCTATATCATTAAAACTACAGATTTTTTTTAAGATTTGTGACTTTCAAATTATGAAGGCATTATACGTACTACAGGGCTAGGGATTATGTTTTGGTTTAAAACTCTGTTCTGATCATATAGTAATGATTTTAAATATGAGTTATCAGATCAAGAGATGTGTGGCTGCAATGAAAATAGATGGAATAATTAAACTTATTTGTTATTTAGTAAATTTATGCTGAGTAGTCAATGGAAAAAGGAATTGAAATAAACTTTCATTTAGCAATATCTTTCCAATTGTTTTAGGTTGCCGAGATAAAAGTCGCAACTGTGGCACGCATGCCACATCATACAAATGTAGTAACAACCCTTACGTCAAAGCAAATTGTCAGAAAAGTTGTCGACTTTGTAGATAAATCAGATAACACAAGTTGGTACTGATAAATGTATACAAATGATATTGCATCAAATTAATTAATAATAACACATCAAATAATACATTGAATTAAACATAAATGTTGAATATGATTGTTTGGTATTGAAATACATTCTCTTGAAGTTTGGTTCAAGTCTAATATGGCTCTTTGTTCTATACTCATTAGGCTATAAACTATGGGAATTTTGAATATCATCGCAAGGAACTGATAGTTACACCAGGGGGGGGGGGGTAACTTCCATACTTTTGGTATATTGGGACGTTCAAATATTAAAGGGTACCTTTTTCAAAATCCAGAAAAAATAAATAGGGTATGCCCAGTCATGCAAATTTTTTGAGGTATCCTTTTGACGCCTCTGCAATGTTTTCATTTTGCAAATCAAATTTTGCCTATGAAAAAAAAAGTTTTTAATGTTTTTGGTTGAATGTGTCCTCCATATAAATATATTTGGGGTATTTTTTTCATCATGGATAACTTTTTAATGGTCATCATGCCAAAGTTCCATTTCAACAACCCCATCGAAACGCAATGGAAGTTACCCCCCAGGTATTTACATTATTCACAATTCGAAATGTAATCGAAAGGGAGTTGATAGTAGCCAAGTTTTCATTCAATTTTTAATAGTAGAATTGTCTCCAAAATGTGTTCAAAATTCACACTACAACATGTTAAGATCCACATTATATATATTTAAAAAATAGAATGACTCCCACAACTGATAGCATTTCAATAATGTTGGAAAATGCGTATGCGTTTGCTTCATTACATCATCTTCGATTAATTACATCCAATCATCGTTTATCTTGATAGAAGGGAAAGAATGAAGTGCAGGGGATTTGCATAAAAAATGTTCAAGTAGGAAAATAGATCAGTGATATTCCTTATGTGATTAAATCATATTTAAATGCACTAAATGGATTACTCTTAAACTTGGAAACTTATAGGATATGAATAGCTATATCTTTATCGATTTGAACTGGACAAGTTTATCACAAATCAATCTCAAAGCTGTAATTAAAATACTGCCTTTGTATAATATAATTGTAATTTCAATAAGTTTTTCTTGTTGTTAATAAATTTAGTACTGATGTGATTTGAACTCACGATCGCACATTGGCAGATACGTTTTGAATTAACATTTTTCCAGAACTAAAAGGCAAATCAATTGTTACAATTATTAAGTTTTATAGACAATATGACCATATTTTCATATGACTGTATAAAAATTTTACACTGAGCTCTTCCTGGCATCGCGTGACAACTGAAATATTTTAAGGGCAGTAAATAATTTGGCCATGTCAATATTATGCTTCATTGAACTCCATATCCTAGCTAGTTCAATTTGTTTTTGTTGGAGCTTGTCTTATAATTTTTGACACATTCACTTGCCCTGTGCAAAGGCCAGCAATGAGAGAATATTTTTGAAAATGCTAATAATTAGCATACATAGCTAAATTGTATATGAAAGTCATACATAACATTCCTTACCTATAGTGTGATTTAATTTAATATGATATACAAATTTAAATTTAACTAATAACATTGATCCATGTCAGAATAGATAGATGTAAATGTATTTTATAAAAAAAAACGATAAAATCAACTGTGTGATCTAATTTAATATGATATACAAATTTAAATTTAATTTATAGAATTGATCCATATCAGAATAGATAGATGTAAATGTATTTTATAAAACACCCGATAAAATCAACTATATACATATATTGGATATTTGCTACAATGGCAGAAATTATTATTTGCAATTCCAGCTACGTAACATATGTTACTATGAAAATTGTATTTCTATTATGAAGTATGATTGTAAAAAATAAGAACCGTCTGGAATGACATAATATAACTCATGAAACAGCTGTACAACCATCGGCATTAAACTTGGAGGAATCATCAATGCTTCCTGCCCATGTAAAACAATGATTACAGTATATATGTAAATTTTACTGCACTTATATTACATTGATACAGCAGAGTAAATATTATTTGCAATAATAGATCATGTTATAGCAGTAGGTGTCAAGTACTTTTCAGTTATGGGTCAAGTAAAGTAAATATTGATCTCATGAAATTTTTTACCCATTATATATAAAACCTCATCGCTATCACAATTATAATATCATATTAAAGAATTAGCAATGGAGACTCTATACTATTTATTTCTCTGTTTTAATATTGTCAGTTTCAATGTTGAACAAATTGAAGGCTTCAATGCGTTGGTTAGTATAAATGATGAATACATTTTCTATATTATATTTCGGACATATATTATGTATTTTCCAATAATATTAATCTTAAGTAAGCATGATGGGTCAACAAAAAACTCTTTTTTTTCAACATTTTGAGCAATCGTGATGTATCAATGATATATATATATAGGAACCTTTAAAGTATGTATTCAAAACATGATAGTCCATTAGGTTTTATACTATCTGATAGCATATTAAATGTAAATTCAATGTTCAAAGCATGCAAAGACATTCACTAATCTATATTTCTTGTCTATATTTTAATTATGATGTTCGTATATATTCTAAATTCTATTATGCATGAGCCGTTTGAAAAAAGCCAAAAGGTTCTCATTAAATGATGATGATGATGAAGATGATAATGATGATGAAAGGCCATTTAATTCAGCTGCAATAAGTATTACGGGAGCTTTTAATTGCAGCTCTTAACCTCTAGCCAATTCCAACTGTTACTTAATTGGTTTAGGGGTTTTTGAATATTGATTTTTCAAATGATGATATACCTTGGCAGCCAAAATAGGAATGATTAAATAATTTAGTATTTGTCTTTGCAAATTAGAAAAAGCTTGATGACGAGTTATTATAATGGAATTTTTAATTAAAGAAAGCGTTACAAAAGAAAAACGCCCATCTGCTTTTAGAATCTGCCTTCATTTCTTTGTTTGTCGAAATCTTTATAAATCCCATGAGATATAATCCAGAGTCATTCTGAATGTCAAGCCTCCCCGTTATTGTTCCATGAGACTCGGTTGCCATGGATTCTCTTAAGATTATTATCAATGTATGAAATGTATATGTGAATTTTCTTGGACCATGTAAAGTTTAATCAATTATAAATGGCTGCTTTGAATTTGAAAATTTCCAAAAATGAATATTCGATATGATATATTTTTCATTATAGGAGTTTCTAGATCATTATGGATATAAAGCAAGAGGTTTTGGATACTCTAGTTCGGTCACTACATCTGTTGCAAAATTCCAAAGAATGGCAAATATTCCAATCACTGGACGAATAAATCATGCAACTCTCAAAAAGATGAAAGAGCCACGATGTGGAGTAATTGATATCAACTCAAATACAAATGGTTATAGTATTAAGAAATGGCAAAGGACTGATCTAACGTATAGTTTTTCAATATACACAAAGGATTTAACAAATGATAAAGTAAAGGAGATTATAAGACATGCATTTCAAATTTGGAGTGATGAATCACCTTTGAGATTCAGAGAGGTTCCTCCTGGTCCATCAGACTTTAATTTGGGGTAAGAATCATTTATCTAACATATATAAGGTGTAATGATCTAATGATCGCAAAGTAATAAAATTGAATTGGTTCAACATGCAATCATATTTTAAATTGTCTTTATATAGGTATTAGCTCCAGGACGGGGGAGGGTAGCGTTCTAATGACGGCTATACGGGGACTAGCAACTTCTTTTGGATCCCTATTACACCTATAAAAACAAATGTTTTTTAGTTGGAAATTTCTGAGTTTGGAACTCTGTGGGTCCCTTTTTAAATTTGTAGAGTCATCAGACTCATTGAATGAAAACAAGTTATATCATTTTAGTATAACTTGTTTTCATTCAAATTTTCTAGATTCTTCACAGGAGATCATTTAGATGGTAGACCGTTTGATGGAGCAGGCCAAGTCTTGGCTCATGCAAAATATCCTCCAATTGGTACTATTCATTTCGATGATGATGAAACGTGGATCGATGGTACTTCTGGTAAGAATGTGACAAGTCTATTCTTTGTTGCTGTTCATGAGATTGGTCATGCTATTGGACTACCCCATGAGGGAAACAGAAGATCTATTATGCATCCTTATTCAATTGCAAAGGCGAACAGACTGGGATGGAGGCTACCAGCACTTGATAGATATAACCTTGAAAAAATTTATGGAAGTAAGTGATTATAAACTGAGTATCATGCTAAATTGCAGCTATAGTATCAGATATTATACACAGGAAATTTGAGCTCCTTGGAGGAAGGTTTGGCTTTGTCGTCTGTTATCAGCCAGACTACATGTGCATGTAGGTAAATGGGTACATCGTTTTTTAATTTGCAGTTAAAACTCAAAGTAATTCATTCATTATCTCATTTTATCATTTAATTGTCAATGGTATACAGGGTTTTTCGCCACTGAGAAAATAGCCCTATTCGAGAAATTTCAATTAAAGGATGGTAATTTTAAAGTGGAAATAACATTTTGAAATCAAATCTGTGAACTCTATTCTACATTGTGGCAACAGGTATTTTTGTTGCTTGGGATATATACTTTATAGTGTTTTACAGTATAAAATTGACATTTTGAATCGTGGAGAGACGTTTCCAGCGATGACAAAAGTGTAGAAGCCTCGAGAGAGATGTTTATTTGCCATATTTACTTTCTAAACCTTAATTGGCTTTATTGTTGAAATGTTTGCTATAAATAGAATTACATTCAAAATATATTTTAAAATGATCGAAAGCACTTGTAAACAAGTTACAATGATAACTGCACGTGTTGTTGACTTTACTGGCCTTCAAATCTACCAAAGAGACTCACAATGCTATTATATACTATATTATGTAATGTACAGT
Organism: Haliclystus octoradiatus; assembly: GCA_916610825.1. NCBI lineage: Eukaryota > Metazoa > Cnidaria > Staurozoa > Stauromedusae > Haliclystidae > Haliclystus > Haliclystus octoradiatus. Next base: position 14,889,439 of record OU744454.1, on the reverse strand, counting down.
AATGAACTGTGTCCTAATAAGCCGAATCAACCATGATAATTTGACTTGGATAATTATATTACAATCTAATTGCTACCTTGTTTTACATTGCAATTTAATCATTCCATTATTATTTTTATTTCCTTGATAGGAAGACTTGGTACCGATCCAGGTGAGAAAAAATTTCAACCATAATTAAAACATTTTTTTTTGTATAGTGATAACTACTTCTTCATCCCCTGTTTTTATTTTAAAAATGCTGCTGCTCTCTGTAACCCTGTTATCGTACCAAAGAGTGTTCTCAGCATTAAGTTACTATATTTTATCTGAACGATATATTTATATTTCCCATTTGTGGCGTTTCATAATCTAATTAATCAACTGCTGCTTGTATGTGTAATATCGTTGCTTTATTTGCATATGGTATAAAGTGTTTTTTTGTTGTTCGTTATTGACAAGGAAGCTGCATTTTATGTTGTAATAATAAATTTCGTGCATATACGTTTAATTCGGATGAGATGGAAAATAATTTGCCACTTGATCAATATTTACACACATTTATGGAACATAATTGTTAAGTTGTATCAGCTCTAGGGAACGTTGAGATGTTTGAAACTATCGTTGGTTAGTAATTGATTTATTATATAAAGTAGTTATTCTAATTTTAAATGCTGTCCGTTTTAAGTTTTTGAACCCACATAATATACTGATTGTTTTCTGTATTCTGTATTCAATCTTGACGATGATTGCTTGTTGCTTTAGTGGATGTTCAACACATGGAATGGACATTGTGAAATATATTTATGTAAATTAAGCACTTGATCGATTCAAAAGATATTGTTTTCGCTTGTAGTGCTGATTTTAAAGATTTATGAAAAATCATATATAGGCAATGAATGTTCTAGTTTTATGTTTCTGATTAATTTTCTAGCCTGCAAAGATAAAAGTGTCCATTGCACAAGATCGGTAACACCTGAAGAGTGTAAAGGAAGTGCAATTATCCGGGGTCGATGCGAAAAATCTTGTGGAGTTTGTAGATAGAGTTAAAGTTTCTTTGGTGATGCTTTTTCAGTACAAATATATGATATCATTTGACAATATTTTACCAATGATTGCGATATCAGAACATTAAACAATTGTAAATTTCAAAGACCGTATAAAGAAATGTAAATTATAAAATATAATATATATATTATCCAAAGTGTCATGTCATGTAATCATTCGCTGTGATAAAATAAACGTTTTGTTTCAAATATTTTGGCGAATTTCTGTAATTACATCATATGAACTCTATTTACTATCAACTTTCGTCTGGAAAAACCTAAAGATATTTTGTACTCTATTGTACAGGAGATTCTCAGGATTTTCTTTTGAGTTGAAAGATAAATTTTGTATCTTATGCGTCTTCCAAGGTATACATGACAGCAAACCAATGTAATTATGTCGTATTTTTATTCTTATTCGTATTCTTATTAAGTCAATTTGAACTTGGCAGTGGTGTTTAAACTACTCAATTCAATAATGTGTATTTGTCATAAGGCTGATCTGACACATGCTTCGTTCCTGCCAAGGGAATCGCAACAAATCCTAATATGACGTAGCTGGTGCAATTAGGTATTAGTCATGTAAAGTCCCGCTAAGGATTTGCAATTTTATTTACGGTTTGGCAATCACTCTTTTTAATACTCTTTTAGAATGGCTTTTCGCACTGCACATATATTTTGCAATATGATGAGTTGCTCTTTTAAGATTTGATCAGTTTGTTATCTATCCAAGTCGCTACTTCCAAATCCCTAATTGGCTACCGAAGTCAAAAGCTTTTAAAAAGTAAAAAAAAAATACTACAAAAATGAAAATTGTTATCAATACGTTGATTGTTCTATTCAAGTAGTCATACATGTCAATCGGATGTAAGTCAGCATGATGAACATATATATAATTATCTAGCAGAATCTACAGGCCTTTCTGCAATTAATCTTCATATACCAGCCAACTTTCCTGTCGTAGCATTTGTTATCCCTTGCAAAAAAGTCACAACTTTTATCCAAATTAACACAGTTTCCTAGTAATGAAAAGAAATGTTTTGAAATTATCAACAAAGAGAATAAATGACACTCGATTAGTCATGCATGGTTACTGTACTAAGCCAAATTCTTGCATGGGCGATGTTGGGATACACAAATGAAGTAGAATGAAAGAAATATTGAAGGTGAGTTAATTCTACCGCAGTGTTTCCAAGCATCTCGAGCGCAATAATATTTGAAAGATTAACCAAAATTTGTGCGTGAACAACATTATTGAAGATAACAGAAATCATTTAATCAAATTTAAACTTCCAAGTTATTCAATTATATAAGAAGGATATGAACAGAGTCATAATCACAAAATATCGGAAGATAGTTGCAATTGCATTTTAATTTAAAAGATTTTCCTCAATTGATTTACTAACATGGTTTGAAATCCCGTATTTCGGCGGATTTTTTACACTCGCCTATCGCAACAGCGTGAAGAAGAAATATTTCCCTTGTTGAGAAACGAAGTTAAATAAAATTGTATACACAAAGCTGTTGTTATATTGATATTACCTAAATCCTTCCGAAATTGAAGTGCTTTTCTTTCACCGTTTAATGCCGTTTCAAGTTTTTGTTTTTGAAAATCGAAATCAATGTTTCAGCTCTAAACGCTGTCCTGAACTGTATTTTTGTACATTAAACAGACCTATCAAATTGCCATGAATCATTCAAACATGGCATATATGTAATTTTATAAATTTGAAAATTCAGAACCATACAATAACAATGCATAATTGTAATAATAAATAAATTTAAATTAAATTATATATAATAAATAATCCAATAATAAATTTTAGACTTTAACTTGAAAATGCTTGCGTGATGCGATCGAAACGTTGTTAATTAATATGAATAAAAATTTGAACATTTTTTCGTTGACTTTCTTATTAATTTAACACCAAAGAAGTTTTTTATAATAAAAATAATTGTAATAGCATCACTAATTCTATATGACTCCATAATGAAGATGCTATAAAATTCTTATGTCAATTCCAATTTCACTTTCATACCCTTCAGTCGACTGTACAACCAATTTGAATTACATTGAAGATAGAATTACAGAGTTGGGGGAGTAACTCTCATACTCAGTGCTGCTATACAGGGACGTGCCACTTTTTTGGGTCCATATTCCATCTGAAAACTATACTTTTTGGGTAGAAAATTTAGAATATCAAACGTTCTGGGTCCCATTTCGATTTTCTAGAGAATTTGGGAAAAGACTGAGCTTGAAGGCTGAAAACTTACTGAAAACTGGATTTGAATTTACACGTAAAAATGGAACATCCCCGCATAGAGCCTATATGAAATTACCCTCCCTGCACTTTTTGGGTAGCATTTTCACGTTCTTTTATAACAATTTGGGTAGCTTTTAAAGGATATTTGGGACTTTTCGGGTACTTCAAATTTTTCCAAAGTGGCACCCCCCCCATCAATGCGGCACTTGGAGTTACCCCCCGGGATTACAGATAGAGATAAATCATAATCATCCATGTCATAATTACCTGTTCCTGTTCCTGTTCCTGTTCCTGTTCCTGTTCCTGTTGTTCCTCCATTTCCTGAGAATAGATTAAACATAGTTTAACCCAAAAGAAGTGAAGAACATTTTTCATTGAAATGTGTAAGTATTACACGTAGATTTGAAGAAAATGAAAACAATTATCACTTCTTCGTTGACAATTAGCATTCATATAATCCAAAAATTTAACTTATACATAACACTAGGCGCATTGAAGATACATTCAAAAGATGGAACATTCATACTTTTTATAGGGTATTCCTGTATTTCGTAAATCTGGAGAAGTAATACATACCACTGTACCAATGCATCAAGAAAGTCGGACAGATGCAATTTGCACATACGTTTTTATGTATAGTGGGTTCCCATTGGATTCCGAGAAAGACGTGTATACCGACGATCTAGATCAATTAGTTGTTTCGCTCTCAGGGTTAACAACTATAATGCAAGTATCATCACACCTCAATCCAGAAACTGCACTTGTCAAGAGGACGAGATGAATTTATAAGTTAGAAGATCACTCTGGTAACCACGCTTATTCATAAAACTTATCAGATTAAGCCGTACCTCTTCCATATATATTTTGAATTCGTGTGACGTCGTAATATGGAATCTTCCAGCCATGACGATTTCCAAAGTCAACGTGGTAAGGATTCATTAAGGCTTTTGGATTGTTAAGATGTTCCAATCCAATAGCATGTCCGATTTCATGAGCAGCAGTATAAAATAGATTCGTATTACCACCTGCAGTTCTGCCATCAACCCATCTTTCATCTTCATCAAAATGAACCTGACCGTCAGTAGGAAAGAATGCATGTGCTAAAACACCACTTTTTCCATCAAATGGGTATCCATCATTATGGGAACGTGAGTAAAATCTAGAATGTTGAAACATGTAACAGTTATTGATCGAATGCGAAGTAAGTATCGGAAAAATTCTATCCAAATCCGTTGTGTTCCAAAAGGCAGTATATACACTTTGGTAAACATAATCAATCTAATGATAACAAGTACTGAATTTATTTAGTTTTGAGAAAAGTAAAAACAAATGAGATTGTTTAATCCATGAATGCTGTTTATTAGAGGCCTGAAACCAACATTGATCTACACAAAATGATTCATTAAAATCAAAACTTTATTAATTGAATAGTTACATTAGAAACAGTTTATAGCGGCACAGCTGCTGGAGAATCTGAAAAGGTACGTTATAGGCGATGTGCCGCTATAGCTGATATTTGCATTATAACAATAGACTGAGCCAGACTACTTGTTCTGGCGATGCATGCGTAGTAACACAACAAAAGCATGCTGGATGTAAACATAAATAATTTATCTACTGACTTGTTATTTACTTAGTGAAACAAAACTAAAGAAATGACATATTATTCAAAAAGGATGCTGTTAAACGGTGTTTTGAAGTCTTCAATTTTCTCTTGTCTCGAGGTATGTTGAATGTTTACTATTATGATGGGTTTTGATTTGTTTTGTTGTTCATCATGTAGCATCATGTTATACGAGCAAACCGAACCTAATAGCAATTGGGCTTGCTCCTAATCGAATTAGATTCGCCCGCCGCGTTATACATGCGAACTTATAGCTATTAATTTAGCTAATGGATCACGTTATGTAACATGTCTCTTTCGTCATTGAAGATTTTGTTGTGTGAAAATTGGAATTTGATCGCATGACCAAAATGATTTATACTGTTTTGTTCGTTGAAGCGGGCAAAGTCATGCATCTTGTATTTACATTATGACTTGAAAGTTTGAAAATGTATAAATCTTCTGAGAGATAATCGGTAATATACAGTGATTAAGCCACTTATATTCAAAATTATAATCATATATTAGTTTATTCATTTATATTGAGTGCTCAACCAATCTCAGCTAAATTCGTGTACGATTTTATAAGATACAAGCAGTTTTGATTGCCAACGTAGGTTGCGGGAAACTTCGTCAACAAAACCTGAAAAAGTATATAGTTCGACTCCGTGCTTTTGCAAACCAGATATTGTCTGCTGGTCCAAGATACAAACGCAGATAAATAGAGCTTATTTTGTCTAACTTTTGTCTTCTAACTCTTTCAACGATTATATTTTCGACTACTATATAGTCTTCCCTGAGTCGTTAGAGTAATAAAATATTCGTGACATACAGAAATGTTTACACAGTGGCCAATCGCTATTGACCTAGTTTTCAACTTCAAACAGTTTGTCAAATCAATGGCAGGAAAAACGGAAGAGAATATTACACAGATTCTATTCCACCATGAATGAAATGGGTCTGTGGGGCAGCCTTATAGGTAAATAGATATCTCAATACAGCATAATTGCTTAGTACATACCCAATTGTAAAATCTGAATTTCCTCGGGTCTCTGTGAATGTCAATGGTGTGACATCACTCCATACACGGAATGCATGAGATATGATCTCACGTACTTTGTTATTACTCAGATCACGTGTGAAGCTAAGGAATTTATATGTCAATTGGTTTTTATTCCATCTCTGTGTTGCATATCCATTGCGTCTTATTGAGATATCAGAATGTCCACAGCGAGGCTGTTTCATTTTATTACGCGTGGCTTCATCTAATTGACCAGTCACTGGCAAGCTTGCCATACGTTGGAATTTGACGATTGCTTTGGAAAATGTATTGGAATCAGTAGCAGAATAACCAACATTGTTTAGATATCCATATTTCCTTAAGAATTCCTGAAATAATGGATTTGAGAATGGAAACGAAATTACATTGTGAAATTTGTTCCAGAAAGACAAGTTATGCTAGTGCGGAATTAGTGAGCACAGAAATAAAATTGTTAAACTCCAATCCTTGGATTACAAGTAAATAATTTGAAAGTTTGATGCATCTACTATTCCTATTATTAACTGCACTGAATGCCAGGTAGGATTTTATTTTAGAAAATTTCAGGGACACAAGACGTAACATATGCAATAATGGCCGCAAGCATTTCACTTAAACATCGACATATTCCATTTATGTCTATCGAGAAGACGTTTGTATTGTGGATGCCTATCGGCTATCTACAGAATATTTATTATTAGTATTATTCTAGTTAAAAACATGAATAAAATGTTATTAATGTTTCACCTGATAATCGAGTTCTGCATTGACGGTGACGGCAGCAACAAGTAATAATGCCAGGAATTTCAAAGCCATTTTTTCATGTGTCTTGATTCTACTCCAGCATTAAATCCAAAAGATGTTTTATAATTATCTTATGCCTTTTTATATAAAATTCTTAATCCTGTACAAATATTTTACTTTAATTTATTTAATCTAATTTTATATAATCTTTATGAACAATTATAATTGTATTTGGTTTTATTTATCATTTGCCATTTATTGTTTGATGAGAATATTGATATACTTCAAATTGTTACAGTTCTGAACCAGCTAATTCAATAAAACACACGATTTGTGAAGAGGAGAGTAAATGCGAAAACATTTGTATCAAATATGAGTCAATCTCATAAATTATCTCTCTCTGTTTATCACGAAATAAGCAGTTGTAGCTATCTTCCTAACTATCTTCATTAATTTATACTTTTCATGAATTAACAAATATGAAATATTAGCGAATTATCAAAAATTATCACTGCTGCAAAAAATATCTTACAATAATATTTGTTGCTGCAATTTTTGCTTGTGTCAAATCTGTTTTACTGTCTTAGGCCATAAGCCATAAGCCACTAATTTCCTATTACAAGCAAAATTCTATTGTTGATGCCCAGTTTTTTAAAAGTAGTTCAATTGAGAGACATGTAAAAAACAGGACATATTCATTATGATGTGCTTGAAACAAGGCATGTTTGATGCAAACAAGAAATATCTGGAACAAAACAAGTTTGAAAGGAGAAAAATATCCTAAAAACAAGAATCAAAATTCACCACTAAATTCAATTGAAAATGTTCCCTTATAACTACAGCAATGCTAGGCAATGTTTAGTGCTTTGATACCAATTGGAGTTACCCACAAGGTCTTGGGTGGAACTCAAAACAGTAGCACAATTTCTTGATTGTTGGCGTCAGAAAAACATCCTGATCAAACTGTTCAAATTCAAATCTAATATAGGCCTACTAACATCACCCCAGTGAGAGTTGCTTCTTGCTTTGTAGGCGGTGTTTAAACGAGTCCTGCTATACCCTGGATATGACGAGACAAGCTATCAATAAGATAATATTCAGCTGTAATTCATTTTTTTGTTATATGGAATGAAATGAAATTGATAGGAGGTTGTAAAGCGATGCCAGCCCGTTGACTTCCAAATGAAAGTGGTATAAAATTCTGATATAAACAAGCGACACAAACTGCCCGTCTAACCATCTCAATCCAGCAATTCACATGGATTGCGAGGAAATTTTCTCGGAGTGAAGAGACAAACCCTCAGGTGCAGGACGCATCCTATAGACTTGCCTGGTATAGCCCTATTTTGTATATCTGTAAACAAAAATTTTTCGCAAAATATACATATTTCTTGCCCGAACTTTCCAAGATTTCGTGCATGAACTACTCGAAGGCATGTTTTTATTTATATGTCAAGGTGAGTATACATTTCACAATGCATAACCTCCTTTTATATCATTTGTGACACAATAAAATCGATGAACCCATCAAAATTTTAACATTCAAAAAAAATATATTGATCTATCGGTTGCTAAATTGTTTGATGAAACGGATTCCCAACGGATATTCTATTAATTATGATTATATGCTTCATAATTGAATAAAAATATTTTTAATCCAGTTTAATTCAATAGGAAATTAACAAGCAATGATTGTAAATACCGCGTTTCCGGCCATATAATTATTCACAATATCTTAATTTCATCTTCTCTTGAAAATGTTTAATAATAAACCTGTCGTCTTGACGACAAAATATCAGCTGCTGCTTGATTAAGATTACCAGATGTTGTCGTCTCTATATGTTATTTAATCGATTAGAATTAGAACACCAATCAAACATTCCCCCTATATGACCGTAGAATTGATCATCCAAAAAGATAATAATAATTTCTATAAAATTCAAAATAGATTTGGTAACAATGAAATACTTGTTTGAGCATATATGTTGAGGCAAACTGTATGGCGGCTAGCTAGAAAATGATTACATATAGTGATGAGAACACTATGTAAAATATGGGGATTTGACCTGCACGCATTCTGCTACTATAGTTACAATCAATCCCCAGTGGAGGTAACACCAGCCCTTCATCGACTAGGGGAGGAGTGCCATTTTGAAAACGTGAAGTACCTAAAAATCTGTAAAAACATGCTAACCTAAACTTTTCAAAAAATAAAAAAACGTTACTTCAAAGTAATATTTCTTCAAAATTCTTCAATTCCAAAGTTCTCTAGAAAATTCAAAAAGCCTAGACAATAAAGAGTTCGAGAAACTGACATTGTCAAACCAAAAGGTATTTTTCTCAGCTGGAATATGAACACCAAAAATGTGGCAAATCCCCATAAGTAATCATAAATTTAGTAGATAGATTAATGAAATCAGTCTATTATCTTGCAATGTTAAACTATCTGCACATTGATAGTAATGATTAGATATATATACACTATATTGCTATACTATTTTGTTCAAAGTATGCTTATATATAAATTATATATGATACATACAGTATAAGATTAAAGAGAGTACCTTCAATCGCGTTGACATGAAACTCTGAGTAAAAACAATACTGTCTAATTTTCTCTTTATACTATAACAATGTTCAATGGCTTCAAGCATTGGACATTGTGTTCCATCACTAAGACAATTCAGCTACATCTTTTACAAATATATTATTAATTCAAAATTTTCAAAACATGAAAAAGGAACAACGCCTCGCAATTATTCTTTATGCCTTCTCTTATTATACACGAAAACCTTCATCAGAATATTTAAATAATAGGCACTGCATAACAGTTGTATGCATATTTTATTCTTCTTAACTGACATCGTTTGTGCAACTTTGTTCTCTAGAATATGATGGCTGATTTCTAACACTAATTGATGTTTCATTCTGATCACTAACTCTTCCATTGTGGCATAAACTTTTGATATAAGATCGAAAACGATTATGTTTGAAAGCATAAATTAATGGATTTGAAATAACTGAAGCCTTGGCCAAATAAGCAGGTACAAGAATATAGCCTCCGGTAACATTAACACCAAACATAGTTAGAATTGCAGCAGTTGCATAAGGTAGCCACGCTACTAAATATGTACTAATTAAAAGAAAAACCACAAAAAGTAAATTTCGTTCTTCGTTAACCATTCGAGGACCATTTCGTGAATTTGCTGATGAACTATTCATAGACATTGCGCTTTGTAAGGTTTTATTACTATTTCGTACAATGAAGAATACTTTTATATAACATGCAGATATGACTGTTAATGGTATCAAAAAGTCAGCGATAAAAATTGATATTGCGTAAGATACATCACCTATATGTGGCGAACTCCATCTTACAGAGCAGGTAAGTGAGCCTATATCATCGTTATAGCTTGACCACCCAAGAAGAGGCAAAACACTCCAAAACAAAGAATAAAACCAAGCACCTATCAAAATACAGAATGTTAATTTTGAAGTGTGCACTGGTCGACGATAACCATGACTTATACTTCGATATCTTTCATAGGCCATTACGGCTAAATGGACGATAGAGCAAAGAGAAAACCAATGAGTTAGCATTCCATATGTCACACATATTCTTGGATCAGTATTAATTTCGTATATCCAAACGGCATTCATACAGTAACCAACGAAACATTGTAAAAAATCAGATAAAGCTACGCTACAAATTAGTGCATCGTTAAGTGATTTAGACCTTCTAGCAAGGAAAAAGAAAAACCAAGCCGCCGACCCATTTAAAATACTACCACTTATGGCTGTAATTATTATGACAATGCCATACCCATTTGCAGAACCGTTTATCGCCATTAAAATTGGAAGAGGTATCAAATAGACTTATGTTTCAGGAGACAATATATGCTAGACGCACCTTCAACAAATACCAATAAGACAGATAAGAATATTTTGAAAATATTACAGACTACTATTTAATGTATTTCGCAGTCATGCTTTATTTGCCTATTTAACAGGACATCTGTTGTCGATGTTATCACGTGGCTATAAAGGAATAATTACTGGTGTAAGCTACAATTATAGAAATCACACATTCATCCTTCAAATTTATAGCTAATCCCAACAGATAACATTTAAATAACAAGCAACATTAATATTTTACTATTCTAAACGAAATACCGAACCGAACGAACATGGTTTGCGTCTGAAATTTAACAGAATATAATTTAATCGATATAAGCATATGAGAAATTGTTAAATTCATATTTCATATAACCGTCATGTAAATGCTGGCATGAAGTAAAATCAAAGAATACGACGATAAATGATACTTCATAACACTATACGAACAAAAAAAACGATAAAAATTTTATCAGCGATATAGAAAACTGTTGTGCATCATTAAGAAGATCTTAAAAGTTGATATTATAGTATGTAATATTAGTAAATATGAATATAAATAAAATAAGGAAAACGAAAGGTGCTTCAATTTGTATAGAGCTTTTTTACAAGGTCCTGATGAGTCCTTCAAGATTTATTTAATGAAAAGATTGATAACTCTATATATGGTAGTGTATTTTGAAAAGACCGTGACTCCGGTATGTATTTTTATGCAAACATCAACATTGCCGACGTGAAAAAGCTTTACTGTGACAGGTTTTTTTTATTTGAATCGTTATCCGAGAGCTTTAATGAACTTTATGAACCACTAAAGTTGATATATCAATCCTACTGTGACTTTAGAAAAAGTGTGGAAACTCTGTTATAAAATTGCATAATTTAATATATAATTTTGAGTTGTGCAAAAAGGCTGTTACTGGAATAACTTTCCACAGTCTCGAGTTTAAACTCAAACTTTTCAGGAAAGTCCTTAGAAAAATTAGCTGAACACGAAAATAATATTAGAATATCATAGACATATTTGCTTCAGTCCACATTTTCTTAATAAAAAAAACATTTTCTAGAGAATTTGTACTTCATTTAAGAACATAATTTCTATATCTTCATTTTTTATTTTTTTGCTAGCAGAAATGTGTTAATTCGAAGCAGAATATTTCTTGTTGGAGGAAACAAAAAGACATTCCCTGTGAAGCATTTTTAGCACATTTTTGAATGTGATTGATGTCATCAACTCGAGGCATCAACAAAATTATCATCTCAATATACATATAATCTTCCACATGGTTAAAAAGTTATAAATAGAATAGAGCAGACAATTTTTCTACCACAATTAAAATGATCTTACTCAAGTTTGAAAATATTTAATGACATGAATGTAGTTAGTATTATCCACTTACAGTATTTATTGGTCATTCCGTAGGAATATCAATTTCATATCAGTTAGATCAATATTAGATTATAAATATACAGTAAAGAGAATATAGTTATCAAATTAAAGGACTTTTATGAAGACTTTGAGACTTTACGATTATAAAATTATTAAATGATGTATATTTAAATAGGATGGAAAATTTGCAACATCTAAATATCGTTCGCTTTGTTTGAGATCTATATTAATTATGCTGTTAATTTCACTATATAAGATTATGTCAGTATTTTTCATGAAACAAGTAAAATATATTCTAAGTTAATGTAAGTTAATAAGTAACGAATAAATGGAGTTGTTCCGTAAATAGAAACAGATGGTTATTGTTTTAGGCAATTTCAATATTGAAGAGATATTTATAAAATATTTCATTTGCTTCCTATAACAAAAAATCCGGCAGAGAATGTATAGTGTTGTTACACTTTGATTTGAAATTTCTGTGTTGTTCTAGATTATGTTTTGAAATTGAATAATCAATTGGCATGAACCCAGTTAACTATCCAATGAATCAGTATTGATATCTGTAACCGAAATATACGCAATGATAATTAATGCTAAATAAAAGATGACACAACATGTATATAAACATGGAAATGACACAGACAATCGCGCTGGAGTTGGACATCCAATAATTTTTGTCACAGTATTGTTTTCTTGCAGAATTTTCAGGCTAAATACCACTGAACGCTCGATTATCTTTAAGTAATCTATTTTGTAAAGTTTAGTGAAATCAATAACATGGTGCTAGTAATATTCGCAATAGTATATATACTCATATACAGCGTATAATGAAATTCTCAATTAAAAAATTGTCGACAATGCTCAATTATTATAACCATTAGTAACCGGTTACAGCTGTGTTGGAGCTGTCTGTTTTTGTCAATTTTGTTTTGGGATAAACAAAACTATTTCCTCAATTTAAATATCAAATTAGAAGCTTAGTGAAAACTATTTACTACAAATGATGATTCTTAAATCAAAATTGATAGTTTTCTAGTATAATGACGCATTTGTGTTCTTGTTATCGTAAACAACTTACCAGATGTTTGATAATAAAACTTTCCCTCGCGTAAAATGGATTTGCGACTGTTTTTTAACGGACATCTGTTTGATAGTCAAAATAGCAGTAATCTATGTTGAATATAAAATGTTAAAATATTTAAATAAGGTAATACATGCGTAGTCTTTTTATAATAAACTACTAATAACAGTTTTACTTGAATCCTCAATTCTATATTTCCTCAAGTCGCTTAAGCTTTTTTGTCTGCAAAATCTCTTTGAAGTCTTCCATAACGAACGTTCCTCTTTTAGCTTCAGTATTTCCACAGAAATATGTATCTTTGACAATGCACTGACTATAAATTATAGAATAATGAATAACGACAAAGCAAAAGCATCTAGTTTAACTATAGCAGTTTCAAGAGTTAATTGCGATCTTCAGACCAACACTACCAGCGCCAATCCATGTAAATGGAATTAGAAGTGTCGTGGAAACACTAACAGAATGTAAAAAGTTCATTATAAAATTGTTGATTCTTGATGTATACTGATTTTCATAATGCAAAATGTTATGTTCTATTTATAATTCTAGTCTATTTTTAATTTCTAATCTGTATTTTACTTTGCTACAATTTTCTATCTGACTATATTTATTGAGGAGTGACGCCCCACGGAAGGATAACGTTCTTTTACCGCGGTCAGTGTAAACACGAAGAAGTGTATATATATTTGTACGTGTGTTGTATGGTGCATTTGAATGTTTGAACAAATATTCCAAAGTACTTCCATAAAATCCTTGAGTATAACGTGAAACCAAGAGAAACGGGAATGGCTGCTACATAATATTTGATTCCTAGTATATACGTAATATGCTCTATTTATAGCATAGAAAATGATCACTTTCATATCTTTATGTGTATTCGACAGAGCTTAAATTCACTAAAATTAATGTATCATAGTACGTAAATTATAAAATTGATGCGAGTGTTTCCAGTGACAGTTTCTAATTGAACTGGTTTTTAAATTTTATCTGATAATTTCATAAAAAGTAGATTGAGTAGGTTTTTATTTCAAATTTTTTAAATCAATAATGCAAATATTTGCTTCAGTAGCTTTTAAAAAACGAGACAATCCAATGAAAATCAGTTCTTTATTTGATCTCTCAATTATCAATCACCATTCAATGAGATGCCTTTAAGCCACCGCACAAATGATTGTACTTGCTTTTTTTAAAGCGTTCATACTCATTCATACCTAATATAAACATTATATGAATAACTAAGTTGATGAATAATTAAATAGAAATGAAACATTATCAAGTAGTTATACAGTATATGTTTAGAATATAGTTTTAACAATAATTTTTGAAGACAAGATGCATGTTAACGATATTTATCAACGTGGGTGGCATCTCTATTAAACCAATCTATCCTTGAATCTAAATGTCAGGAATCGGCTCTAGACAAATAAGTGAGATACATGGAATAAGTTGACCTGCGTGCAGACCCAAATCTATTTTTGATGATCAGTAGATCAGTATAACCTACTGATCATCGAACATAGATTTGGTTCTGCGGGCAGGCTAGGAATAAGTCTAATAATTTGAAAATCATATGCTCTCTGTATTTACATTGTTTAATCAGTAATTAGTAGTCGAAATTATTTGGTCATGGTGTAATTCACAAGTATAAATTTAGTTTTCTGTATCTGTATACTTTATTTAGAACAGTAAACAGAGTTATGTATGATCATCCGACACTTGTGATTATATTCTTTTAGATATAAAACGTTAGCTTCTACAGTTAATGAAAAACACATTGAATACATGTAAATGCATATATTCACTGGCATTTGAAACTCAAGGCATCTCAATTTAATAGACAGGAAATTACATAACTTCCTAATCTTTGTGACAAACTTATGTAACAATTAAGATAAATATGCAAGCAAGAAAAGGTATTTTGAGCAAAACTATTCATAACTGGATATACCCTATATTTGAATGTAAACAAATCTTATAGATATGTTGAAGAAAAATAGCTATCGTATTTTGGAAAAAATGAATCAAATTTGACATTTAATAAGGGAATACTGACCGGGAAAGATTGCACGCTCAACCAAGTCATTAGTACTGCATGACTTCAAAGCAAAACTTTGATAAAACTACCGTGCGAGCTTGATTGATTTCTTTTTAGAATTCTAGCAAAAATTTGACTGAATGCTTTTGCACTCAAAAATAGAATTTTTAATTGTTATTGATCACTGATCTATATGCAATACTGGATATAAAGCTCTAGTAGACAAAAGTGAAGCTTCAATGTCTACTGTTTCAGTACTCACATAATGTTTGGTTAGGTTGAAATGTTCGATTTTCTGTTCATGGCGACCGTTCTCAGTACACACACAATGCTCGAATAGGTCGCGATGTTCAATTTGTTGTTGACTTTTGTAATTAAATAGACGCCATTTATCTGAGTATGCACAAATCATCAAATGTTTTGTTTTCAAAATCTGTGCAATTGCTTGTTGAACACTTCTTGTGGCATAATAACTAGCGTTCATTTGTGAACTCTGAGTCTGTTGCTGGAGGCAATGGTCAAATTTATGCCTTTAAATGCTTCAGCTGGACATAATCACAATTTCCATGTTACGTAATACTGTGGTCTCAGTGGTATGCATTTTATTATCCATGTATCCATTTGAATAAAGCGCATGATTTATACTCCATTTAATTTCTTATGATGTCATATTTTGTAACTTCTTAACTAATCAATCATGTAGTTTTGAAATATCAGTTCTGTATCAATTGCTGTTGATTTTCTTCATTTTTATTTTTATGCTCATGAACGGTCTTATTTGAAGTTATTGTCGGTCAGTATTGACTTTTGAGATGCATAAATGTAACTTTAAAGGCTGATAAGTAATGATAAGTAATGCGGCTAAATTTATATGCAAACTTCAAACTGCGGTTTTGTGCATTTATTTCTGGCGCATACAGATAATTCATCAACAGCATCTGATTGCGAATTCCTTCTTATTTAAGTGCGGTGTTGTTAAATATAAAATATTCAAAATGTAACAACATATACTTCTCGGAAAATTCGTATGTTTCTAAAAGCAGTCACATACAATAGAGATAGATGAATACACTGATACAGAAGATGCAATTATAGGCATTTTTTTGCTGGGATTCTCTATGTTTCCTTTATCAAAAGGCGAGTATAGATTGCGATCGATCACAAAATGAATATCAATTTCAATTTTGCAAAGACAAAGCATGAAAGTCACATCGCTATCAATACTAATAATTCTGCATATTGCCGACAGTAACAAATATAAGGATATTCTATTTACATATCCTCCAACGCACAGAAGAAATTCACTAAAGTTCCTAAGAAACAATAGATAATAAAAATTGAAAGAAAAACTTTACCTATATGGATATTTCAAATCTTAACAAATGTTACAATAATGTTAAATGTCACTGATTAATAATAAGGAAGAGGTTCAACTTGTTGATACTTCTTGGAACAGGAAATGCTACTTCCGTTTTCATATTGTTTAGCAAGTAAATCATCTGCATCATAGATGAAATTGTTTTTCACACAAATTTTTTCTTTTTTTCAATATGAAAAAGTGTGTTCTTAATTATGTGAATTTGTTCAAAGATACTTTCTACGCAATATAATGCTAAAATGACATGGAGCTATATTATGAAGTAAATGCTTTGGAATTATCTATAATGATATAGAAAATATATCCCTAAAATGCATGCAATGTATGTTTTTTTTCTTGTTGATCAGCACAGTCTACGGTTAAACAACTTAAATTTCATTGAAGCAGGATCCACATTTTTCTTTCATTATTATACGTTTTGTTGTAAATGCTCGTGTTTATGATATAACTATGTAAAAAATAGTTCATATGCTGTTGATGAAGTTGGTCTAGCTCCAAAATCTGATAGAGCAAGCGGCACATTTTGGCAAAGGGGCCGGCGTTCGACTGTTTACCTCACACAACTAGAAAAGGGAAAATAATTCGATCTTACACCCTTACGCATCAATGTTTATTACTTTGTGACGCAGAAGACTTATATTCCATTTCGTAAAACATTATTAAAGTATTTGGTATAATTACCAAACTACAGTTGACATGGAAGAGTTATTAGATGATAACTTAAAACTTTATTATCCAATTTGCTGAGGTAATAGTTATTATGTGAGTTCATATGGTTGTACAGAAGTAGGGGGTAAATCAACTAAGAATGGTTTACAATTTGATTTCAAAGATAATTTTAGATATACATCTGGAACAATAATGAATGGTTAAATGTTATCTTCTCCTAAGACAGATGACCGTCAGATAGAACGTGCGTCCATTAAAGATGGTAGAATAGATTTTACGTGCTCACTGTAGACGATATCACATCAAAATGACCAAAGTGTTTGAAGACATGGAGCAACGTAAGTTTTTTGGTAGTGTTTTGATAATCACAACAGTCTTGGGTATACTATTCAATGGTGTTGCATTCCTATTTTTTGTAAAAGCTTCCAAACGATCAGGTTCATTAACTGATATTATGATTGCAAGCTTGACATTGTCTGACTTACTGCAATCGTTATTTGGTTACACCATGAATTGTCTACGTGTGTGGAATGTTAGTTATGACGATACTTTGTGTGTGACTTATGGTTTCTTGATTCATTGGTTTGCTGTTACGTCCATATCACATTTAGCATTAATGGCGATTGAAAGATATAAAAGTATATGCAATAATTATCGTCGAACAAGGAGCTCTAAAATTGAAATTGTTTTGCTTGTAATTTCTGGTTGGGCTTATTCTTTATTGTGGACCGGTTTACCTTTGATTGGTTGGTCAAGCTATGATTTTGAAGGATACGAGGCCAGTTGTAGTGTAAAGTGGTATTCAAAAGAGGTTATTGACATTTCGTATACGATGTCTATCATGTTTACTAATTTTATTCTACCGTTGATTGTAATAATTGGTTGTTATTGGCGAGTTATTAGTATTGTTCGTCACAGTAACAAAATCATTAATAAGATAGATAAGGAAGGCAATAATATTGTGCAGAAATTTGCTGCAAAGCGAAGAGTTAAAGAAGAATGGAGCCTAGTAACACTGGTCTTCTTACTTGTTTTCTCTTTCGTTATATCATGGATGCCATATGCCTTCACTGCTGTTTTGATTATCTGTGGTATAGATGTAAATGGCATATACCTTTTGGTTCCGACATTTTTTGCAAAAGTCTCCGTGCTATGGAATCCTATTGTGTATGCCTTCAAACACACTAAATTTCACCGCTATGCAAAAAGAAACTGGAGAAAGCTCAAAGGACTTCGTTTGGTAGTAAATTCTGAGATGTCAGCTACTTCACAACATTCAAACTCTGCCCCTTATACTATAGACGCTGTTAGTAATAGCAAGGCTACAGAGCAAATGTGAATGTATTCATTCATTATACTAATTTTGCATCGATTTCAAACTATAAATATCATAGTTAATTTACCATGTATTTACGAAAGCCACGACAATAAAAAATTAGGCTATATACCTTTTGATTATTGGCTGCAGATGACGTGAATATTATCATGTGACGAACAGATGTTTCGCATCATTGCAAGACGCACCTCGTTATCTTTTATAGAACATATGGAAGGTAGAACAATTACAAATCATCAGCATATGGTAAAATTAGGATAAAAACACAATGGCAAGCGAGAGATGCTTTCACGGAAACGTGATTTTGGATAGCATATAAATCGATATTATGTTACCTATATTGAACGAATAATGTAAGTTGGTTGTTTATAGTAATGTACAGAAATTGTTTGGATTACGATTATCGATATGTGAAACGCATAAAAGTCGAATAACTCGGTAGTAAACAAACAACATAAACTTGATTTTGGAACAGGATGTAAAATGATAGGTAATCTATTAAACCAAAAAGTTGGTTGTTTATAGTAATGTACAGAAATTGTTTGGATTACGATTCTCGATATGTGAAACGCATCATAAAGTCGAATATCTCGGTAGTAAACAAACAACGTAAACTTGATTTTGGAACAGGTATAAAATGATAGGTAACCTATTAAACCAAAAAGTTGGTTGTTTATAGTAATGTACAGAAATTGTTTGGATTACGATTCTCGATATGTGAAACGCATAAAAGTCGAATATCTCATGAGTAATAATCAACGTAAACTTGATTTTGGAACAGGATGTAAAATGATAGGTAACCTATTAAACCAAAAAGTTGGTTGTTTATAGTAATGTACAGAAATTGTTTGGATTACGATTCTCGATATGTGAAACGCATCATAAAGTCGAATATCTCGGTAGTAAACAAACAACGTAAACTTGATTTTGGAACAGGATGTAAAATGATAGGTAACCTATTAAACCAAAAAGTTGGTTGTTTATAGTAATGTACAGAAATTGTTTGGATTACGATTCTCGATATGTGAAACGCATAAAAGTCGAATATCTCGTGAGTAATAATCAACGTAAACTTGATTTTGGAACAGGATGTAGAATGATATGTAACTTATTAAACCAATAAGTTGGTTGTTTATAGTAATGAACAGAAATTATTTGGATTACGATTATCGATATGTGAAACGCATACAAATCGAATAACTTGGAAATTAGATCCAACTTAAACATATGGAATCTAAATCTGTCTGAAGATTGCACATTCGACATATGTTTCTATAGACAAAGATCAACTTATGCTATTTATCTGACGATCCTCACAAGGTGATTAATTAAGGCGTTCCGAATTTTGATAGTTTTTAACATTCTGAGGATTTATATTAAATCTATAAGGCACACTTATGAGAAATATTGTAAAGCCTGTTGTCTTAAGTATTATGTACACTATAGCATTATGTAAATGACTTTATTGCAGCATTTCCTGGAGTGGGGGGGCGGTACTTCGATATTTTCTGGAAGGGGTGTTCCATTTTTAAAAATCGAGAAAACCCTAAAGTTTCACAGCAAGGGAGGAAGGAGACCCTAAAATTTCATGTTTTTACGAGTAAAACAAAGGAAAAGTTCCAAAAATTTCCGAAATCTTTAAATTGACACCCTAAAATTTACAGGAAGTTGGAAAAAGGCACCCCTTAAAAATAGCTCGTCCCAGTATAGCCAATGTATGGAAGTCCCCTCCGGGCAGCATTGGTATCTTTTGTAGATATAATAAATATTATGTATTATAAAATCATCGAATGTGATACTGATTACTGATTGGTTGTTGTTGTTGTTTGTGTAAGGCTATGTAAGAAATCGTACCATCATGGCTTTCGAATTGAAACCCCAAAACGTAGCATAATAGCAACAAAAACAGAATGGCGCTAATATAAAACAAGCACTTTGTTTGATAATTGAGAAAGTGAATAAAAATAACTTCCATATTCAATCTAGCAATAAGAAAGCACGATTACTTCTAAACTCCCTTGTTCAATGTTTCTGTCCGTATTTCTACAGCATTTTTGTTTTGTTGATTAACGCAAAATGAAGGCGGCAAATTAAATTACTATAAATTTCAATATATTACTGCTTCAAATGTATAATGCGTATATAGGATCATGTAAACAAATGGCTGAATAATACTTTAAATCTTGATAAATAGAACTTATTTTGATGTCGGCATTTTCCGTAAATTGTTTAAAGAGGTTTAGAAATCAGAGCCGTCTATTAAAATAGTTGGGACACGCTCTCATGTGCCGCTATCGTCTCCTATTGGATAGATGCCATTCACGTGATTTTTTGGACGCCATTTTCGTACTTTCGGCACCAGGGTTCTTGCTCTTTTGGCACCAGGTTTCCTGTTTTAAGCGAAGTGCGCGGAAAAATACAACTTTTATCACTGAAAACAAACATAGGCTATCAAATTATTAATTGTTGTGTTAGTAGACGAAATAGTAATGGAAATTAAAGGATTGTTTACTATTCCAATTGGGGACAATTAGAACTAGAAAAAGTTGTCTTTGACTGCAAGCAATAAGCGTAAGAGATGTAGTCCATCTCCACAAACTCCTTGTCCATTTAACAATTCCAATAGCATTGATCTGATTTACTCTCGAGCAACATGGTGATGAAATCGATAACAAAGTATACATTGAAGTAAATTTTTATTCTCATTTTGAGAATCCAGCAAATAAATATGGAGAAAGACAACTAATAAATGGTTATATTACTCTTAATAAGCGATCGCAAACCATTTCACACAGTTCCAAAATTGCTGAAAAAAACAGTATTCTCTTGCACATGCGCACTGCTGTTAAAAACGTGCTCGGGTCCAGGCCAAAAAACAAAAATGGCATGTGTGTCCCAACTCTTTCAAATAGATGGCTCTGTTAGAAATGCAAACGGAGGCTTATGAATTATATAGTAAGGCTCGTCAGCTGTTAACTGACGTTAATGAAAGGAATGTCGAGTCCCCGGGGTCGATTGTCATTAATTTTCTAAATGATATTCATTAACCAAGGCTTGAGGTTCAAGATTTGTTTACTGGTTTGATAAATTTTAACGGATATAATCGTGAATTGTTTATTGAGGTTCATGACCTATATTATGAAGCTGATGAACTGCTTATATCATGATTTGATAAACAAATATCGAACGAGTTTGAGTGCGACATTGAGATTTATCAGGCCAAGGGCTCTATTATCTACTGAAGTCGTAGAATCTTATTAATGTGTTGTGCTTAATTCGTTTCAATCTTTGAAACATTTTTGATGTATGTAGTCCGGTAGGATTTGTAGTTATTAAATACTTTTTAGTGATTTTCTTCTTGCAATAAATTGAAAATAAGAAATGTAGGATGTTAATATATCTGGTATCTATTATCAAAAAATATTTTGCTTATCATTTGTGACATATCCAGAAACTTATATAGCTGCAGTATAATCTACCCCAAAATGTATACGTAGTTATAGATAGCTATCTTACTGCTTTCCAATTTCTCATTCTCGACTTCTTCTAATAATTCTTCATCTTTGTTAAGATGAACTAATTGTATAAATAAACAGAAATTTAAGTTGGAGTATATATGATTACCTCGCAAGCCATAACTATAGAGAACAGGGATGAAATAACATTTCATTCATACGGTGGAGTGTATATATGTCTTACCTGGCAGTTCACACTCGTCCAATACTTTTCTATAATATCCAGGTTTGGTTTGTAATTCTATAATTAGTGAGTCTCCACCCCTTCAAATCGTTGGTATATGGGGACGTGCCATTATTGTGTGTACCTTTTCCTGATCATAAACATTTTTTGAGCTATCCTTTTGACTCATTTGCAATTGTTTCATTGTGCAAAACAAATCTTACCTATGAATTTTATTTTCCATTTGTTTTGATTGAGTCTGTCGTTTATGAAAATATTTATAAAATCATCGAATGTGATACTGATCGCTGATTGGTTGTTATTGATGTTTGTGTCAGGCTGCGTAAAATCGGATAATTACTGGTTTTGTTTTGAAGCCCCAAAATGAAACAAGTTAGCAACAGAAACAAAATGGCTTTCATACGAAGAAAAGCTTTCATTGATAGAGCGCTTGAGAATACTCTTCAAATCAAAAATTAATAACACAAAACACAAAACTTTGAAACAAAATCATAAATTAAGCGTTAATCTATAAAATTCCCTAGATCAATGTTTCTATTCGTAGTTCATGCAGCAGTTTTGTTTTGTTGCTAAACGCCAAAGCGACATATTACGATACGATAAATTTCAGCGTTTAACTTCTCTTAAAGCATAAACACATAGGATCCTGTATACAAGTAGCTGAATGATACTTCAAATCTTCTATATTAATAAAGAATTCAAACTTAACCAATACTCTTTGCGTTTATTTTCAATCTATTTTACTCCATTTTTACAACTTTTCGTAGCTTTTCTCAAAAGGCACAGAGTGTTTCTATTAAAAATCCGCGCTCGTTCTAGTCTCTACAATGACGTCATGTTAGGAGAATTTACATATGATCATCATTTTGAGATTTTTAATGTCAAAATAAACAGGTTATCTATTTATAAAACAAATACAAAACGGTTATCCATGTTACGTGCTCTGATACGAACACTTTGGGTGCTATGAGACACTCAGGAGGCCAAAATCACTCGCCTATCGGCTCGTGATTTTTTAAGCCTCTTTCATGTCTCATTACGCACCCAGCGTGTTCGTATCAGGGTACATAAAACTCAACACCGTTTTCTATTAGTTAAATTTGGGGTATCATTTTCATTACACGAAGGTTATTCTGCCATAGTTCCATTTGAACAACCCCAGCGAAGTAAAATGGAAGTTACCTTGTTCAATGTCATCCTGCCTCCTTTTAGTAACCAGCACCAAAAACGATATTTTCAAAGCCCTATTGCTCGATTAATCATTTGCTACAAATGATAAATCATGTTAGTTGTCTATAGAGAACCGTTAGAGTTTATATGTGCTAAAACAGTAATAAAAAGGAGAACTTCTGCATCTTCATTGCCCTTTTTCGTTGAGTCTATCTGTCTGCTTACATTAACATTCGTTAAAATTGACAAAATCATCATTAGGCTATGGTTAAACGGCGTATTTTGAGCGAAATGAAATTGAAAATACTTTCCACTGGTAAACATCATCTAATCATTTAGTAACATATTTATATTAAAAAGTGTGTTTCTTATAGTATGCCACTTACACGACTTGCAGTAAAATAAACTACGGCCAAAACGAATGCCAATCGCACTATAAGCTTCATATTCTATGCTTTGAAAATTTTCTGTTGTCTTCGAAAGCATTAACTTGTTGCTGCTCTATTTATTGCATATTGTTGTTATTTCTTCTCTGCTTCCAGTCACATTACATAGTCTAAACATTTAGTGAGAATTGCATGCATTTACATTTTCTCCATTTGTGTTAACTCGCATATTTACTTTTCTAATTAGCCTTATTTGAAATGTATAGAAGAAATTCACGTAAAATATAATATATAAGCATAAAATATAATATATAATGTCGGGAATTAGATATGTCCACGACAAATATTTCTCAGCAACGCGTTGTCTCCGATAGACAGACGTTTATACAAAATAAATACTCCAGCATTTAGTAGCGTAGCGTATATTTCTTGTATTCGTTGCCTGATTACACGGTTGTATTCTAGGCTTGATCTATAGATGATCCTCACACAGATACTAATGTTATAATAATTTACAAGATTTGGTGGAGTTATTTTTATACTAATTTATGTTACTAAATATAGAATGTGATATAATAATTAAGAATGTTCTAGATTACATGACAGCGTCAAGGTCAGCATCGAATTTTCCAGTTTTGTCTTGAAATAGAATAGCGATGACGTCAATCTTGGAGAACAATAGGACCAATTTGATGACGTTAGCTTGAACTTATGACATTGCGTTCTATTCCGCACGTAGATAGTTGCTTCTAGAAAGTTCCGTCTTGCAATTCCCGTCAATAAGAATAAAATATAATATATAAGCATAAAATATAATATATAAGCATAAAATATAAGCAAAAAGCTGTGATTTTGATTATGGCTATAGCTGAGTTATTTGATTTATAACCGTGGAATAATAAAAATATCATACCTGCATGCAACTATTTCTTTTTCTTTGGAAGATATCTATACGTATAGACCCACCATTTCTATTTTCAAAAAGTATATTTTCATATTGTAAAGCCATTGCCTTATACTGATTGAACATATAGGGTACGGCTCAATGCAATATAGCAGAGCTTTGAATAAAAATAGTAGTCAGAGAATCAGACAGTTATATTTGTTTCACAGCGAGACGATCATCAGGCAATTTCAACATTTAATAAATTGATATTATTGAATTTAATCGAATAATTGATTGAATAAATTGCCTGATGATCAACTCGGAGTAAAACTTCAAGTACCAAGTATGATTGTCTGATTCTATGACTACTATTATTAGGCCCCGATTATTACTTTCATATTTTTTAATAATTTGCATGATATTAAAACACAATCAATCACTTCCCAATCCATCAAGATGGGCATAACACAGAAGTGAGACTTGAGCAAGTCAAGTAAACACAAAATTGATGCAAAATTGTTTCAAAAATTCTTGAAAAGTCAAAAATAGGATACCCAAAAGCTCCAAAATTTGAAATCTCATACCCAAAAAGTTTTTTCTCAGCCGTAATACGGACCCCCAAAAAATGGAACGTCCCCGTATAGCAGTCATAATTGAGCAACCCCCGGGGAATTCATGCTCAGATATGATAATTCGATACAGGTATGATTATGGAAACACTAAATTACTATACTGACTAATTTTTTTTTAAATAGAAATTAGTCATTTATTCGTCTATAGAAACACTATTTGACATTACTATTATTTTGTGCGTCGGACACATCTGGATTATGATTGAAGACCCAATGGTCCAGAAGAGATACTTTGGTGAGAGCCTATATAGTGCATGACAAGTCACATGGTAAATCAATTTAATTGGTGAGTTCAATAACCTTAATGATCAGGGGTGACACTATAGAGGGGATACAGTCTCCCTTGAGAATTCTCTGCTTCGTCTTCAGGGAAACATTTTTGGCTGTCAGGAAATGTATGGTATTTCATGCTGTTTTTCAAATATTTTCTGTAAATATGGTCCCCTCTTCAGGTGAAAAACCAGCGTCTTTTTCGATGAAATCCTGGATCTACCCATGTTAAATAGCATAAAAAGGCAAGTCCCAGCGGAGTGAGAGAAGACATACCTGCTTAGACGATCTGTTCGTGTTTTACAGACTAGTTATTCAAGGACTTCTACACTTTTAACATTATCAGAGTGTAACAATTGTTTAACTTTTTTTAACTTTTAATAATCTGAAAGTTTTATCACACAAGGTCCAGCACTGGACCTACACTCATTGCTAGTACACTACTAGTTGCGATGATTATTTACGCTACAATTCAAAAGCCCGTTCTTGTTGTTCTTGGTGTCATCGACGTAATAGATGTAGGTCAGAGAAATTATAATAAAAATTATTCATCACCTCAAATACAAAATTCTCTAGAATATTCAACAGACATTACTTGGCAAGCCAAGGAAACTGTCTACGAAAATGCCTTTTCATGGGAGGAACGTTAAATTTAATAATACACGTTTGCAGTTCGATGATTGACTCCGGCTCTCTTGTAAGTATTCTTCCGACACGTTATGCTGGTTCAGTCGATATTTCCCCTTTTAATTTTTCTTTAGATACTGCCAACTGCAAACATACTGATGTTTTTATTGATTTTGTAAATAGACGTTGAACACGTTATTGATTAATCGGACATGAATTGTATAAGCTTTCAGCAAAATATCAAGGTCTTTAGAGATACATACTCCCTTTCATATTTGCAATCGATGAGGCGACTCTATAAAAGCATAATGGATAGATGACTTAACGTTTGAAGATAATGGATTTCCAATATCTCGTATTTAATACATTTGATCTAAAGGATTGCCAGATAAACTGTGTTCAACTATGATCATCTGTTGTCACGAAAGGAGAATTCATGGCATTTGGTCGTAGATTCTACCTTTATCTGCATCTGTGCAAAGTTGCTCAAAGTCAAATAAGTGAGTCGGCATCCCTATCACTTCCTCTAACGAATATTTTGCATCATCAGCAAATAGCACGATATCATAGCCACAGGTTGAACACACTATTATAAGTAATTTACATAAATAATGAATACCAGCGGTCCAAAAACATATTATTTGATGTACACCTTTGGTTATACGTAAGTTGGGTGATAATTTTGAAACAGATGCAAAGCTTGCATACGCTTTTTAAGAAAGATCCAAGTCGTGCTATAGATTTGAGAAACTAAGTTAAACGCCTTTTGGTAATCTATATATTATATTGTTAGGTATTCTATAATCAACCTACATGAAATATTGATAATCTGCTGATACAAAAGATATCGCCAATTAGACAATCAAGGAAGGAGATATTATATAATAAAAAAAATGTTAAGAATACATCACAAATGACAATATTCTTATAGTTTGATGATAATAGGATGATTATACTGATAGATCAATTACTCAGTGTAAAGTTACATTGTTCCATCAGTGTTTAGCAGTGGTATCATCGTATTTACGAGTTCTTCGTCTGTATGAATCATCGTAACGGCGGAATCCCCTACGTCTGTAAAAATCGTCTTGAGACGGAGTTATAGTGGTTAATTGAAGTTCATGAACTTTTTTTGAGGTTCATCGACTGCTTATATACTAGTTATTAAAAACCATGGGGTGGCTACATTGATACGTTTTCGTAAACTATGTATGCAATTTCAAATATCATGCTAGCACCCCAAACGTGCAGGTTTTGCTGGAAACCCTACCCCCAAATTCCAAAAAATGTATTATATACTGGTACTTGGCACTAAAAATGGCAACTTTGCGCCTCACAGCAGGGTCCATGCAGAATTCTATGATTGAAAATTTGATACCCCAAAATTGCCACTTATATAGAAGTACCCCTCGCCTGGTTTAATAACTGTTGACGGATGTTCGTAAATTTATTCCTGAGGTTAAAGAAATGTGGAGTTAGAGTAATTTAGCTTTTACTGTGACTCACGAATTGTATATGTTATGAACTTTTTACTTCATAAAATTCATGAACACAGCTACTCCAATATCACAATTATTGTTCAGAAAATCAGAATGAAGTATATTTAATGAAATATAATTCACTTTATTGAAGTTGAGGGGGCCACTGGACTAGAGTCGCTGCTGTTTCTAGTGAATCGAGGCATCGTTTCAAACAAATATTTATCACAAATCGAATAAAGCGTTAGCGTACTGGTTACTAGTGCGAATTCCAAAAAGAATGAAGCTGATGCATGATTACCTTGCTATTAACACTAGCTGCATTGTCTTGAATCGAGAGGTGTTAGAGTATGCAACTATGATTTTTTGAATTATTTTGTATAATATATACCCATTGAAGCTTTTTAATATATTATACCCTCCTATATATAGCTGCAATTTAATTTACCCCCATATGTGCACGTGGCTATAGATTTCTTACCATTTTCCATTTTATTATCCACGTCATCTTCTAGTGCTTCTTCATCTTCATCTTTGTTAAGATGGACTAATTTTATAAATAAACAGAAACATAAATAAGATTGTATAATTACAGCAAGCCATTGCTCAATGTCCTCTATAGTCTCACATCTTCGTTTCGAGTTGCACTATAACAGCGATACCATCAAAGTTCTACGTCTGCAACTCTTTTAATCATTTATTAAACTTGTTACAAATGATGGATATTGTCCGGGGAGAACCTTGAGAGTTTATATGCTCAAACAATATTAAAGTGGAGAATTTCGAACAATTTCTGCTTCTTTATTACTCGCTTAAGTCTATCTGTTTCAATAACATAAAATTCTGTAAAATGAATCAGAGAAATATAATATAGAAACCCTTCTTTCCTCGTTAAGGTCATTACTCATTCAAAACATTCAATGAAATGTTATGATAAAAAAACAGTAGTGTTAAGATTGGACCACTTACGTGATGCAGTAAAATATACCACGGCAAAAAGAAATGCCAATAGCAATACAAGCTTCATATCTTTAAAAAATTCCTGTATTCTTCCAAAACGCTAGTTATCTATTATGGTATATACTGAGCATTAACTTGCAACTGCTCTATTTATTGCAAATGCTTGTTATTCATGTCTTGAGTTACTTCACTCCGTAGTTTAAATATTAAGCTAGGCATTACGCCAGGATCAATACAACTCTTCAGTGTGTTCTGATGGTTTGACATATTTAGAAATACATGAATTTATTTTCTCAATTTGTTTTATAAAATGTTTACTTTTCTAAGTAGCCTATTTTGGAATGTAAAGAAGAAATGCGTAAACACATTAGCAAAATGGTACTTCCCATTTTTGTTAGCTGGATTAGAAATACGGAACCGGTATAGTGTGTACTTCATATGATGGGATGTGTCATTTATCAGAAATCGGTGAGGACGATGAAATTACATTGCACGAGAGAATTATAACCCTTAAATTTCACGTTTTCACGATTAAAACAAAGAAATAGTTCAAAAAATCATCTACTGAAATTGATACAGCAAACTTTCACAAGAAATTTCGAAATATTGAGCAATGCATTCGGCTGTTTTTTTGGAAACATGACTCGTGGATCCGATTTTCTGTAGTATCGAGAACTTTGATTAAAATATAAAAGTTCATTTGGTGGCTGTCCGTTGTTCAGTGTTCCCATTATGATTGTGGCATTTCCCCTCTCAGTATGGCAATGCCTACTCTTTGAATGAAGAATGACCTAGCATGTTTTTCTTCTGTCGGTTTAATTAAAATTGTTTCAATCTTATTAAAAATCTCTTTTGCCTTATTGCCAAATGGCCCAGAGTCTCTATTCCAATTGGCTGCACATGATAGCTCTTTGGTAACTCTCGGTATTTTTTAGATTTCTTTTCCTCTGCTTGGCTAGCCACTGGTCCTGCTTTTTGCTTTGATAAAGTCAACTTCCTTGAAGCTAAAGTGTCCACATAAGTTCCCACAAAATCCTGCAAATAAATTATGTAGCTGTATAAAAATTTGATCCTCGGTCGCGGATGGATGTTGCTAACCTTTCCCGCTAGCGGAGCAAAAGCCGAACTGCATGATGGCTCCGTCGGACTTTTTGTTAGCTATATAGATATGCCGTCAATGGTCGGCCCTAATATAAATCTCAGTAAATCTTATTCATTTGTTTTAGATCTTATACTTCCAATTTCGTATAAGAATGAAAATAAAGTAAATGCTCTAACTGCAACGCCATGATTTTAGTAAGCCCGTCGCCTGTGGTTGCCCAATTCTACAAGTTGGTTATATCTTAGCTCAAAGTAGCACAAGCGACCAATCACTTCTATTCAAAATCAATAATTTGCTACATTATCTATTATATGCATGATTGATTCGTTGCATAGCAACAGGTAAATCAGAGACGCCGAAAGAATTCCACCTGCTGTATAGATTATGTTTATATGTAGTAAAAGTAATTGCATAAAATCAAACACGAAAGAGAGACGAGCAGGCTATAAATGGTCTTATAACAGGATAAAACATTACAACAGTTTTATTCAATTATATATTTGTACGGTAGACAAATAAGTTGTATTTATTCCACATCATCTTTAACAAACGTAAGCATATAATAATTCTTGATTAAATTAGTATATTATTTTGCATTCTATAGGAAGCAATAAGTTGTTGTTTGTTAAATTTTTACTCATTATATCTTATCGTGATCATATGAATGCGATCTATATAATCTCCGGATTTGTAAATTTAACTGCAGACGGCACGGAGCCTACTAAGAGGAAAGGGAGGAAAGGAGGTATCAGGAATTGCTATTACTTGATTGTGTGTTGTTCTTTTAATTGGGAGCCACCATCATGCAGTTCGTTTTTTTCTGCTCCGCTAGCAGGAAATTTTCATCAAAATACTTCCGCGCCTGAGGCTCACATTTTTATACAGCTACATATTTTTATTTGTAGAATTTTTACACTGGTATGCAGCCATAAAAGACAGACTATTAATTTTAATTTGGTTTCAATGAGTTTGCCGGATTTTGATTTCCGACCTGATGTGTTATTAAAATTTCTAACGCTTGGAGATAGCGGAGTTGGTAAAACGTCATTCCTGTTCCAATTTACGGAATTAAAATTTAGCAAGAAGTTTGTACCAACTATAGGGATTGATTTTAAAGAAAAAGATGTAGTAAGTATAATTGAAAGATAGTCGATACAAACGTGTTCTAAATGTTGTATGTAAAGTATCGTTAAGATCACTCTAGCAATCATGATATGATATGATATGATATGATATATTTTGTCATTTTGACCGGTTAATAAAGGACACTTTACGCTATAGATTGTGTCACTTACATACATCCTTAATATTAATTAAGAACTGGATTAAATAAAGGTTATTAATTATGTATTTGATATGTATCTATATATTAGGTATATGTAAAACTATAAGACTGATTTTTTTTATCTATATATACACTTTACAAAATGCTGACAAATTAAATGATTGTAGTTTCTCCTTGAGTTGAGCAATAGTTTTTGATGTTACAATATCATCCGTCAGATTGTTCCACCAGGGTATTGTACGGTATCATCATCATCATCATCATCATTTATCCAGAAAACCTGATAAGCTATAGAAGCTGGACTGATGAAAAATATAGGAAAAAGATAATTTATTCAGATAAATGGGTAAATATAATATGATCCTGTTTATACACATATTGCTACCTTTCCCATGTAGCAACAGCTATATATAAGCTGGTGACATATGCCTTCTTTTTATTCCATAAAGATTTAGAGAATAATATTTTTTGATAGGAAAGACATCATCAAATTGGAATTTTTTGCCGTCTCCTTTTTGATTCACTATATAGAACTTCAGAAAATATATTAACTTTGAAGAACGTCGAGGACTAAATATTTTTGATTATCTTAAACAAGTTTTTGAATCTTTTTGGGTCCAAGACAAGAGCAACTCTAAGAATCCATCAATTTTATCATTTAATTATTTTCAAGGCAAATTTGTCTGTCTTGAATTAATTACTAATAAGATATTGAATATATAAAAATTTGTATTTTTAATCTACGTCATTTGTTATCAGATCGGGGTTTCAAAGTTTTATGAATCAATTTTTCATTTGTTGTTGTTGCTTATTTGTCAAAATTACTGATCAGATTATATGGGAAAATAAACTTGATATTATAATGTATAAGATATCACTCGATATTCACTGGACATGAGAATAAATCGTATGTTTCAAAAAAAATTTTCAGTGGAAGTAGTAAAGCCTCCATAAAGTGGAAAATCGATCTGAATGATCTTCGTCCAATGCAACAATTCTACTTACGCGAAAAATGTGTTCACTTTTACACACTGTAACTGGTCGATAGGGAGTCCAGAGTGTTTGTGTTGATTTTTGGTTTCTGCAGCAGATGTTCCATTTCGAATGTGAGATAAAAAGTTTTTGATTTCTAGTTATTTTATTTCAAACAAACTAAAGGAACACATTTGACTTTTTAAAGATATCTTAACTGTGCCATTCGTGCACGAACACCAGTCACGATGACTGACCAACAACAACAGCCAGTAGCTGATTATGATTTTTTGATTAAATTACTCGCTCTTGGAGATTCTGGCGTCGGTAAAACTAGCTTTTTATACCAATACACTGATAAAGCATTTAATCCTAAATTTATTTCAACTGTTGGCATAGATTTTAGAGAGAAAAGAGTCGTAAGTAACAGCTAATATATGTCTTAAAGCAATACAGTATGCTTGCAAATGATAACAAATAGCAAATATTTGATATTTTCAAATATACAAGAATGTTTCAGAAAACCAACACAAATAAGGCCTAATCAAACCGTATTTTGAAATTGAAATCGTTGACCTTGAAACAAGGAACAATAATTTTTTAATCTGTAGAAATATGTTGATGGGCGCACATCTCTGGGATTATTGGGTTGGACGTCCGGATTTAATAGAATTTAACCTATAATTTCGCTGTTTGATTTAGGGAAATCTTCGAAAATTTTGCTGTTCTTATCTCGAATATCCTCCTCTTTTCGCCGTTTTATAAAACTTGTTTTAAAATCGAGACAGATTATATAAATTGTACTGGGAATAAATCGGATGCCATAGAAATGTCAGTATTCTTTAATAATTGAATGTGAAGAGGGGAGGGCCCATGGTTTGGCTTGCTAGATGTAGAACCCTGTGTGAAGCAATGGTCACGGTATAGGCTATATAAAACCAAATTGACATAGCCTACTTCACATTTTCTAAAAGAAGGCTAGAAATGCCAACATTATTTGTTATTAGCAATCAATACCAAATGAAAATCAAATGAGCCCTAAGGCCAATGAAATTAGACTGGGTAGTAAATATACAAGTTTTTCTTCAACAATTTTCTCAGATTTTGTTTCATTTTTCATTATTTTTGTTCATCATTTTTCACATAAATGTAGCCCTAATGTTTGCATTAATTTCTATGATTACAAGAACAATAATTAACTAAAGAATTTCCTTGATTAGGACTAATAACTATTTATTGCTAGTACCGGACGGTCTAAACTGCAAAAATGGACCATCGCGTCTTGCGGGGGCACTGTTGCCGTCTCTCAAACCACAAATACTGTTCATCATACGCCACATTCAAAGGCATGTAAAAAGCCTGCCGGTCAATTATATGCCTTAAAGACATCATTGTTGATTGCTGCTCAAATGAAGATCACAATTATTTACTCAACCATCGGTAAATACCTATCTTGCTAACAGAATCAATGTAAAAAATAAAAAGTTGGTAGAACAGTAGAGTCTGCTAACTTAAAGGCAAAAGCTTAGTTTTGCTGACTCAGCATTGGGCATGGAAATCGGCTGCCTTACTTTTGCAAAGAATGTGTGGCCATGAAATTAAAACCAAGAACAAAATCAACGGCAGCAACGATATTATTAGCCTACTTATTTACTTGAAAATCATCTACAACAAGTATTTTACAATTAATTTTACTAAATATATCTAGTTTTTCAATAAACCTGATATCAGATTTAACATTAGTAATGAGCAAATCGTTTACGACATTAATCCATGCTGCACTGGAAATATTAATTGGTGAAACCAAACCACTACGAATTTACAATTAGGCGCGTGATAAATTCATTTTGTCGAACGAAGCAAGTATAGAATAATTTGTAAACATAAATGGAATTGAGAAGAAAGTCAAATAATTGCTTGAACAATAGTAACTGCCGTTTATAGTCATTAAATAATGTAATGTAGCCTAACTATAATATTTGTTGTTTGTTTTCCTTTTCGTGTCGTGTGAAAAACTGGAACTTTTAGATTTTTTGTTAAATTTTTCCCAAGACCTTAATTCCAACAACGTTTACTTTCAATGTTTTGTAATTGCTCCACAGGTTTATCACCAACAGAATTCCGATGGCTCACGAGCAACACGGGGACAACGTGTTCATTTACAATTATGGGATACTGCTGGCCAAGAACGGTAATTATTATGCTTGGAACATAAAAGAGGAAACATCCTCTGCTCGTCTAAAACTGATTTCTGATAGCAGAAATCAACTTTGTTTGCAAGGCAGGATTGATCTATGATCTTGTTTAGTTAGGCCCTGTCTACAACAAAGGTGAATTATCCGGGTTGTCGGGTAGGCAGGTAACTCACATCATGCTAAGTTATAATGTGTTGTGTTTTTACAATGCCAAACCGATTAACCCGCTTACCAGCGCTGAATACTGGAAAGCATCAATCACGTGCGACGTGTGTTGAAATTGAAAACTTTAGTGAACATATCTGCAACGGAGCCATTCATGAAGTACATGTTCAATAATGTTTCAATGCTTGACATCTCTTTTGCAGGCCTACGCACTTATATACTGTATTACTTTTTTTAACAAATGTTGTATTTCCTATTTTGTTAATGGAAATGAACTTCAAATTATCATAAGCAGCATTTTGTAATATTATATGTCTACAAAATCTGTAGAATGTTCTGGTGTTATTCTTCCTACATTCAAATGTTGTGGTTGTTAATTTTTGTGTTATTTCGATGTTGCTGAATTTATTAATTTGAGAACAGAAAAGTCTAATAATAACTTAGTTTATTTCCATAAAAAGTAATTTGTGTGTTGATCAATTTTGATTTTTTTTCTCTGCAGATTCCGATCATTAACAACTGCGTTCTTTCGAGATGCAATGGGATTTTTATTAATGTTTGATTTAACACATGAAGAATCTTTTGTAAATGTTAGATCGTGGCTATCTCAATTACAAACGCATGCGTATTGTGAAGATCCTATGATAGGTAAATAGTCATCTTTTTGTTGTTGTTGTGAATATTATTCTCAATTCCTATTAAAGATAATATTGCAGGAAGGCCTATGTCTAGCCTGCGTTTCTAACTAGAGTTCTGGTTGTTCTGCATCAGATCAGATTAGAAGCTTGTAATCAAAATGTTTGAAAAATTCCGCTATCCGACTGTGATCTGAATAAGAATAATGCAGTTGAAATCCGAAAAATTGGAATTCGGATTTGTTAATCTGATTAGATCCGCCCTAATCCTACTCAGATTAGTGTTTTAAAGAGTTTTAAACAGGCCGTAATATTATCTTACCTTTGATAAATCAACCAATTAAAAAGTATTTAACATCCTCACAAGTATTGAATAAATCAAATTTAAAAACAGCATCTTTGTTTGACATAAATAACATCCTCAAATATCGATCATTTTCAAACATTTTGATCTCTTCTGCCACGGCAGAATCACTGAGAATTGGCCTCGAAAGCTATTTTGAGATCATCTCGCTTTGATGCGAAAAAATTTCGGCGTTCAGATTATCAAACAAACAAAGTTCATTTCTTGTGAAAAGTAAAAGATTTATTCGCACGGTTCAGATGAAATTATGAAACTCGGTTCTGAAGTGGCTATCTTTTTGTTATGTTATGATTTTTTTGGTTGAGTGTAGTCAGACTATCATATTATAAAATTCTTTATTTTGCAGTTCTGATTGGCAATAAAGCAGATTTAGAAGATGACCGGGCTGTTGACCCTGCAGCAGCACAAGGCTTAGCTGATAGTTTAGGTTTAAAATATTTTGAAACGAGTGCATTGACTGGTGCTAATGTAAACAAAGCTGTAAATTCATTATTAGACTTGGTAAGTTGAAGACACTGTTCAGTGTTTCGTATTGTTAATTTCATATTCCCTTATCTTTATTTGTTGGAAAACATCAATAGATTGCTCAATGCAGATATGCAGTGCAGTATAGCAATAAAGTCAAAGACTAGACGTTGTTTCCGTTATTCAGAGTTTCGTGCGATAGCCCATTAGACGGTTTTATTGATTTATGAAAATATGTCGTCTGATAAGCGCTCTTGTGCAAAACTCTGAGTAACAGAGACAACGTCTAGTCTTTGAATTTCTTTCCTATTTCCTTATATATGTTTGTTTCTTGTCAATGGCTCATTTAAATATGAGAGTTGTTGTTTTGTGTTAATAATAAAGGGTAGAGAGATTGAATGCTTCTCGTTATACTTAAACCCTGATTGTTCACCATACTGTAGATGACAAGATGTGATGTACCTGTTACATTCCAACCGATATCCAAAGAGCAATTTTGGAAAATTCTATGGAAGGATTAAAAATGCCTTCAATTGCTGCTTCTTTCTTTTTTGTAACAGCTTCATTAGTTGTGAAATTATGCATCAACTTATTTGAATGTGGTCTGAAACCAATAGTGCGAGTGTAGTGCAGTGGTTAGGGTATCCCGGCATTTTGCATTGGCCAGCAGGGTATTGGTTTCAATCCATGGCCGGAGTACTATTGGTTGGCATCAGGGATGGTATGCGGCTATTAAATGCATACATGCTTAAAAATGCTAACAAAATTCACCATCCACTCAGATTTAATAACCTGCAAGCATTTGTAGTTATAAAGGATTGATCCACAGGAATGCAAAAACAGTTCAGGAATTTATGAACAGCTCATGAACGTTAAATGGCCCCAAGATTTCATTAACTGTTCATAAACTGTTCATGAACTCCTAAACTGTTTTTTGCAAAGGGCAGGTCTGACATGCTGACATTAAATAACTGAGCTTCAAGAGAACCTTTATAAGTTCATCAACTGCTGACACCTTTTTCTATTTCTCATACTAGGTTATGGAACAAATGGAGAATAGTGTCAATCGGGAAACTCTTCCTCCAGGATTCACAAACGGTAATGGAGGTAAAACTTCACTCCATGAAATCGACGAAGCTCATGAAGAACAGAAAAATTGTTCATGTTAATAATTATTCTTTATACAAAACTAGAAGCTATATTTAAAGAAGATGCAGATGTTCTTTCGACTTATTTCATGTGACAATTAAATCATGTAACAATTTTGCGCGAATTGATTGATAAATATAAATCATGAAATTTATGGTATTCAAAATGATGATTTAAGAAAGACTACTAATTTATTTCATCAGTAATTATAATTAATGCAAATGTATTCATAAGATATTGAAAAGCATTTTCTTATAGGAACTGATTTATAAACATAATTATCTTGCATTTATAATTATAAAAGAACATTTAATTTGTTTTTGTAACGAAGTACTTTGTTAAGGAACGCATCTAGGTATTTAAACACATTAAAATTAAACTTTATAAGAATTTTTAAAATTTCTCATATTTACATTGTTTGTTTGTCACAGACGTGTCTCGTTGTTATCGTTATTTAATTTATACTTTATAAATAAATTAATGATAAATATATAAATATATAATTGGAATAATTTCTTTATTTGTAAATGTATATTACACTTATGAAGTTCAATATTTCTTTCATATATTCCAAATCAATTGTATATTATATATCTTTACTACTTTAAAATTAAATATTGACAATTTAAATATTATTCAAATGAAGTTATAAATCTAAACGACTTTCAATATTTTTGCTACTTTTCTTGAATTGTCTGTCGACCATGCTTGGCTGGCTTTTATTATATGCCAAATGCTTGCATTTGTGCATAAAATAACTTGTAGCAGTAGGCTATCTAGTATAGAATAATAAAATGACATTACAGGAATGTTGCTTACTTTTTTCGCTCCATCCGGAAGGGTGTACCTTCTAAACCCTTGCTTTATAGGAATGTGCCATTTGTGTAGGGGTGCCTTTTTATTTGTTCTTTGTGAAATTTTATGGTATCAATTTGGTGCATTATTGAAATTTTAATTTTTAATTTTGTTGTTATGGTGGTATCAACACCAGCACGGGTACCGGCATCAAATGTTAAAGCATTCTTCTGTAATCTTTGAAATATGTTCTCAATTCTCACCTGCTTTGAAATCCTACCGTCCTGTTCAATTTCTCAAAATTAAATGTGCATGTTTAAAAAATTTCGAAGTCCCCCCTCCCAGATACTTTTCTGGACGATGTAAGTACTGCGATACAATGATACATTACTGACATCATTAACTGCATTGTCTCTTTTTATATTTTGATATATTATTCAACTCCTTGTTGTCTTGAATTTTAATTACAAATTGTTATAACTATACATGAATACAGAATGTGGAATTGGAGCAATTTGCAGAGTAACTTTGATTTTTGACCATTGCTGAAAATGTTGGCCTTTATTGACAGGATGCAGACGTATAACCTATGATATAGAAATATGTCCAATACTTAATTTTTATATATTTTAGATTATTTTAGATTGATTTTTCTTTATGATTTTATATATATAGTGTTAGATGATGATGGAGCCGGGGTATTAAAATTGAAAAATATGGAATTCATCTGAGATATTCAATCAGTCAAAAAAGAAATCATCATTTTATCAATATTAAAATTCACAAACCATTAATTAGTATTTCGGAACCTACAAGATTTTTATAGATTTACAGAGTTAATGAAAATATATCACATAGAACATGTTATATTACCTCATTTACATTACCTTTTTTGAAAGACCACCTGTATACCGCAATCGCTGTAACGCCCCCTCAATGTGACGTCATATATATGTTACCATTTTGAATGTGTTCAATTCTCAAGAGGAAGAGTTTTGGCATTCTGCAAGTTGTTGTCAGAATTTGTCATTAAAGGTATTAATATGAGCAACTGAAGGTGGGTTTTATTGTTTTATATCATCAACCATCATTTCAATATACGTTTTCATTCCAGGCCATGTGACGCACTGGTTTAATTTTCATTATATCGCATGGTTTGATATAAAGCTTCGACCGTTTTATTCTCGAAACTTGGAACAACACCCTGACCCATAAAACATTTTTCGTACCAGCCGAGCGAGACCACGTGAAAGCTCACGATTGATTATAAACTAAGAGACCTTAATTTTCATTACCTTGATACATTATTGCAGAACTACGGTTAGGTAGTTTGATAATTTTCTACGAAGTCTATGATTCCACGCATCTATAATTCAGAATTCACACCACCAATGTTCACATTGGTTTTAATTATTTTCTGACCAACATAATTATTATGTTTGTTTACTATGATTTTCCGTCTTAAAAACAATTGAAAATAAATACTACCTTGACTTCTATATAAAATAATTTTTAATTTTGTACCTCTTAGCATTTCATTGATATTTGTATTTACTTCACAGATCTACTTAATAATTTAATAGCCTGCAGCCTTCAATTTTCAGTAATGAAAAATCAGCTAATTATATTACTCCTTCTTGGTCTATTCTTATCATGCCTTATAAGCAACAGTGATGCATGGGCTAAGAAAAAATACAAAGCAAAAAGTGAGTATTTATATGGTAGAATTTATCAAACTTCATCAATTCTCAACTTCGTAGGTTTTACACATCACATCACAGCTTCGACGGCCTCCCTTCGACGGTCTCCCTTCTCTAATTAAATCTTCTTGTATTCCTTCACTCTGCCTTAGCAACTATATATGTATCCTTGTCCCATGTCTACCAGATATGTGTCATAGGATTCAACAAGAACTGGATAATAGGTTTCACCCAAATCTTCACTTTTTGGCCGAGACCTATCTGGTTCTGGCCCCTTAATTTTTTCCACATATTTTAAACAGGGTACAATTTTTGAATTCGTAAACTCACATAAAACTAGAAAATTTCAAATTTAATACATTTCAGATTTAGTAGTTTGTACTGCAAGTACATTTTATAGAGCTACCTACTTAGCAACACAGGCGTAAATGAACAAACACAAACTTAAATATTTTGAAACATAAATAATGATATCCACTTGATATTTAAAGTGGGAATAAACCCCCAGACTATCTTTACATATATAGTAGAACCCGACGTGAAAAAAGCAATGGCGTAATTTTTTTTTCGATCTGGAAATTATTTCTTGGTGAAAAATGCCTTCAAA
The DNA here is from genome assembly GCA_916610825.1 of Haliclystus octoradiatus. NCBI lineage: Eukaryota > Metazoa > Cnidaria > Staurozoa > Stauromedusae > Haliclystidae > Haliclystus > Haliclystus octoradiatus. The sequence continues at coordinate 14,849,445 of OU744454.1, read as the reverse complement.
GTGGTGTTTTGGCCCAAATGTCGCTGAGGGAAAAAAAGGGATTGGATCTAGCTTTATGACGACAAAGTCACAAGTCGTGTGGTTTTTCTAATAGACATTAGATCGGATTAATCACGCGATGTTACGTTTGAGATGGCGTAGCTCTGTAACGGCAATCTATTTTTCTCTCCCACAAAACTGAGGTAAGGAAGAACATATAAACTCAAGAGTAGCAAAATTCCAGATGATTTAATGATTTTAAAGTTCACGAATTTGAAGAAAATAAAAATCAGGAAATATTTCATTCGTAGCGCGCGTTATACAGATTATATTTTGACATATCATTCTCACACATATTTAACACATATCAAAAGATTCTCTGGTGACCACAAAAGCTAGCTAAGTAGAATTTATTGTTGTAAGCATATGTCTGCACTGAAAATGGAGTGTTCTTTTGAGGATAAAAATCATAATGTATGGTGGGAAACGCTATTAAGAACACCATAGCCGTCGGTTTTATAGTCCTCTTTTCACAGAAGCGAAATCCGTCCATCTGATTTCGCGTCTCTGTAGAAAGGTATTTTGTGCAAAGTAACTTCTGCACTGTATTACTAATCCTATAAATTACAGATTGTGACGACATGATGCTAACATGTTCTACTTTATAGCCGAAGGAATGAATACTAGACTGGTAAAATAATTTTGTGGCGTATGTAAAATAAGGAACGAGACTTCACATTGCAAAACCCTAATTTTGTTAATCATATAACTTTGATAGAGAGGATAAAAATTTATGCAATGAAGATACACCGCAAAACCGACAAATGATAGAATCTGCATTACTGTAGTTCTAATGGCTCTAGTATACGGCTGTAAACTTGAATAAGAACGTCCGAGCCCTCTTTCATGTTTGTACTATTTTCCGATATTTTATAGAATTTTATAGTGTAATGTACTGAAGAATTCTCAATGGTTTTTTAAATATTGAATGCTTGGTGAATTAATGATGAACACTTTGTTACACTCTTTAAAAATTAAAGTGTAAAAGCATGACTTTTGGGGTGTGAATTCACACTTTTGGGGTGTAAATGCAAATGCAAAAAATTTACCCCTAATTTTTGCATTTACACCTTAGGGGTGTAAATGTACACCCCTACTGGGTGTAAATGCACTACCCTAGAAGTTGAAAATGCAATCCTAAATATTTCTCAAATTGAGCGTACTTTTACAGGAAATGTTTGTTTGGCATTGCTTTCGTATTCGCAGTTGAAATCATGATACAAGTAGTATTATTTAAGCTGATGCGGTACATAGTATTGCAAATGGCAGCAGATAATGATAACATTCAATATTCTTATTGAAGCATTTAATTTGCAGAAATGATATACTACGATTATAATAATATGTTCAAGTGAAAATTGTAAGCATACATGTTATGATATATACAATATACAACCCATTACAGAATTACATAATTTAGTTAGCAGTTCTCTTTACAACCAGTAATAATTTTTATTGTTCAGGTAAGCAGCTAGTACTGTATCAGTTTTGAATAATTGCATTACTGATCAATTAACAGGCCAGCGAATGCTCCTGTGATTGTTATTGATTTCTTTTAAAAACTTTTACAATTGCATTAAATTCCAAAGTGTAGAATAAATTAAATGGAAATTGAACTATAGACCAGAGCATAAATATAAGATCCCACTTAGATAAAAACGATTCCTCATGTAGATGTACAGTACAGTGGTTTGAGTAAATGTAATAATCTGGAGATGAAAAATGAAAAGAAAATTAAAAACAATTATAATAAAATTTCAAACGTGTGAAACAAGTGTATTCACAAGCAACTCAGTTTTAATGACACAGATGGATAGAATTAGTAGCAAATGTTGGTCACTGTCAACACACTCTTATAGACATAGTTGACATAGAAGCATGAAACTTCAACTACACATGGATTTAGGAATGGGAAATTGTAATAGTGAAATTTACATAAAATGGTAAAATATAGGATTGGAAATTTGGAACATGAACATTCTGTATTTATATCAATCTCTAAACGAAATTTGATACATATATCATAGATGGCAAATGAATAGGTTGGAGCATTGTAGGTGTTATTACTACTCTATATGTAATTTTAATAATGTACAATGTAATTAAGATAAAATTCAGTGGTAAATAATTTGGAACCAAGGCCATATTCTGTAATGCCATTCTATTTTGAAAAATTAAGCACTGCTGACAAAGTAGTCAGCTAAAGTGTTTATGAAGTGAAACCTGTATATAACAACCAGCAATTAGATTCATTAGGGTTCATTTGAAAGAAAAAACTGGTTTAGACTCAGAAGAATAAACTGTTTTAGTCATTCAAGGATTAAAAGCAGGTTTGACCGTATATGAGGATATCAAGAGGTACTTACAGATAATTTACGATATTGGTAATCGTGTTCACCTGACATCCAAGTAATAGTATAATCTGATTTTATTTGATCTGGCTTGCTAGTGGCTATGTAGTTTTTCATGCGGATAAATTGGAAAAATATGATCAATGAAGAGATACCGCAAGCTGTAAATGAAAAAATACAACATGAAAATTTAGGTCTAACTCAGCTGATTGATGTTAAGAATTATACATTACAGTGGTATAGATGAATTAAGCAGCCATGAATAATATTTGGAGATCCAGATTATTATCATAGATATATTATCATGCCTTTGTATATCATGTCGATTTAATTTCAATGTTACTAATATTATGAATATTGATGAAAAAGCCATAATTGACTATATAGATGTGATAATGATAGTAATAACAATACAATATAGTAAGTTTCACAAAAATCAAAAAAATAATAATAAATTGCATTACTGTAATGTAATATGAGGTAAACATGTGTATGTGGGAGTGCTCAATGTTTGTTAAAACAGAGCATAATATACAATTGAAACAACGATGAGGCAAATGGCTTTTGCATCATCTTTGTTTCAATTCTATAAATGACAATACTATAATATTTCATAAATATTATTCTGATCTGTATAGCTATAGCTATTAAAGCCGTCCAATATATTTTAGCTGTCCCATAGGCCCTTGAATGATATGAGAGAATAATTGAGCCTACAAGTAGCCTACTATTACAGTGAAGTTTATCAAGTCTATGAAGCAAGTACTTATGAGTTATAGTAATCTAGTATTGAGTATATATAATCTTATGTTATTTGATCAATAAATTAAAGTAACTGCTATGCATAATTTCATCATGGTATCCTTCAATGCATTCCATTTCTGATTTACATATGATAGGGTAAGAAAGTTCACACTTACCGATACCCCATGAGTTTGTGGCACATGGTGTACTACAATGGATGTTATGATATAATTTTCTTTGATTGGGCCTGGGAATCAAAACATTGAGATGAATTAAAATATAATATTGTAAAATACCAATTAATCATTCAAATTCAAGTAAAATATATATATATATATATATATATATATATATATGCTTGCCTTTCAATTCTGTCGATCACTTTCTGGTCTGAAAGCCTACATAATCTAGTCTCAGTCGTAGTCCAGCATCCAATTGGCTGAGACTATTTGACAGGCAGCCTACCATTTAGCGCTGCGGCTATTTGACAGGCAGTCCAATACGCATGCGCAGAAGTGGATACGTCATACTTTATTGATTCAAGCGATTCATAAACTGCCTGTCAAATAGCGCTGGGATCTATTTGACAGGCAGTTTCGAAAGAATAATTATTACACTGCCTACCATTTAGGAAGCGGAACTATTTGACAGGCAGTCTTGGCTCGAAGTAATAAAATGTATATTTGTTGATTTTGACTGAAAAATTACTAGATCGGTTGCCCATCCAGGAAGCTGATGGACAATTCGAAGGACAGTCTATTAGACTATTGGATAGTTGGTAAAATATTGTTGCTCTGCAAAAATTTTGGCAAAGGAATTATTACTCTTAGATTGCCTGCCATTTAACCAACAGGGCTGTTTGACAGACATCATTTGCAGTATTGACTTGCATGTTGTTTATAATCATAGAGGTATTATTAAATTGCATGACAGGCAGCCATACATTTTGTTTCGATTTGTTTTAATCCTGATCTGTGGCCATGTCAGAAGATTAGGTAGATTGTCTCTCATTTATAATATAGGACTATTTGACAGGCATCACACACTTTTGTAGGATCATTTGACAACAAGTATTTGATTAGAAATTTAAATGTACTATGAAATGCAGCTACATCTGATGATCGGAGTTGTGCATCGCCAACAGGTGGCCATTCACAACAGGGTATCGCAAAATGTTATACAATATAAATATGAACAAAGAAAGTAGTTGACAAGTGTAAATAAAAAATGAATTGATATAAATCAAGCTGCATGATTACGATTGTATGTACATTGTGTTTGCAGACACTCACAATTATTTCAAAGATTACAGGCGTATCTTGTAGAAGTTCCACAATTCTACATTTATAAATAACATAATTATATCTATCATCAATCGGATGACACTAATAGATGTCATCCAATGCTCCAACTTGTTCAAGTAGAATCTGTCTTTCAATAAGAACATACAATTATGTGAGACGTCGGAAATTCACTAAAAAAGTACAATTGACAGATTAAACAATAGCCACAACAACAGTTTCAAATGTTGGTGATGTATAATTACTTCAAATATATCAGGTTTAGATAGGCTTAGAGAGGGAAAATATGTGTGACTGTCGATCGATAATGTATGATATTGATTGGGCCTCCTTATGAAAGTTCAAAACTTTTGACATATGGTAGATTTAGATTCTGTGATTACATAGAACGACACCAAGTCATTTTGTTAGGCAAGAGATTTTCTTATTTGCAGTCAAGCAAGTAACCATGCGTAAGAGTGTTTTACATCACATAATCGTCGTCTCGTCGATTGGTCGTGACTGCAGGTCATCCTGGTGAACTCTATTCGACTAGCACTTGTTAGCTAATTTCTTCGTTCTTCATTTTAACATAGATGATGTTGGCAGTCCTTTTACTTTATTTCATGACTGACTACTGGATTTGAACGGTTGAACCATTAACAAACTTAACAATCTTTCTTGTTATTAGTCACATTGATCATTTGATGATACTTTATTTTGTGAAATCATTTCGTATATCTTCTGTACTTCTTGCAATTCAAATTCAACATGTTTGCAGAGGATTGTAAAGGCAATAAGCAATGTTCCAAAGAATTGCAATAAATCACAAACCTAACTGCAAAAAGAAAACAATTTTGATCAACTTAGCATGCATGTATGTATGTTCATGTGAAGTAAAACTGGTTGAGTGGTTTTATTATATGTCAGCCCTCAGAAATAGTACCGCATACATTAACAAAGGCAACTTTCTTTCAACTCTTATACACATTCAATTTGACAGCCTAGCTGCCTATGGTAATTTCACTAGGTGGTAGCCTAAGTGATTGTAAATTTTGTGAAGTATTGTATAGGCTAGCTAGTGAATTCGTTATAAGGTAACGTACTAACGGTTAATCTTTCAGTACTAATCTTCAAGTCTCATAGTAAAATTTTTGCTAGATAAGTTTGAGACTGAGAGTAATTAAAACACGGCAAACATACATTTACCTGAGTATGATTTTACTGGATACCTATAAAAATGAGATATAAAAGATATCATGAAAGGAAAAGGTGCATTTTTAGCAAAATCGTCTAAAAACATTTATCTTGAAATGTTAGGAGACGTTCAATGTAAAAACCAAACGATCGACTTCGTCTAGAGCATACAGGATAAAGATTTCAGTTACAGTAGTGGGTTAAATACTTACTGCTATAATGATAGTGTGTAAGATCAATTGATGGCTTATAGGAACCAGAAACAGCCTGAACCAACTAGGCACATCAGAAATTCCTCCAAGAGTTAGAGGTACGCCTTCGACTTTCTTGAGCCCATTCGCACGAATCACAAAAACCAACCAAATTGACAAGTTTTAGAGCAACACAGATGACATAATTACAAACCATTAGGTTGAAATAAACTTGAACGAAAAGGCATCCAAGGTGACTGACTGTCTGATAAGTTTGATATCAGCCACGATTCATAGTTTCAAACCGTCGACCAAGACAACTCTGATTTGATTTGAATTTAGCGCAAAGGTGAGATTGCCACCCTGCGCACGCGCAAACAAATCATAATGGCTGCAACTGCCTACCAAATAGTCACTGCGCATCCAATTAGCCATATATCTGATCTCTGTTTTAGCTACCATGATGCCAAGTCAGAGCATTCTAACTGTGTACAAATAAAAACAGTTAGCAAGTAATTAGTATATGATGTGATTAACAAGCTTCTCTCCAGGTCTGAAAGAAAGTTGCTTACCTTTAAAATTCCATACAAATAAAATGTAAAAGCGAGAGACAAATTCACTTTCGGCCTGTAAGCATAGCTTCCTGTTCTGTAGTCCAGGTTAGACTAGTAGCCACTCTAGAATTGTTGCAAGTGGGTCATGCAGCAAGTAATATCATACAAATTGCATTTCTCATTTTCAAAATGAGCTTGTAATCGCTGTGTGTAGCCTATTAACTGTTGAAATGTTTAGGCCAGGCTTGAAGCTTCGTTGGAATTTGTGTTCCTTTATTCTTTCCGTTTCAGGCAAATACGTTTCAACATAAACCATGTCAATAAACCATAAATAGCACTGCACATGAAACCAGAACTTTCAAAACCATTGTAATAAGATAGGATATACAACAACGTCTTAAACGATTCAAATTATAATAACTTGTTTGATATATTGAAAAGTTCACAATTCGTCTTCGCCATTTTCAAAATTCTGTAACGATTTTGCAAGCCGCGCCTAATCCCCAAACGAGGTCAATAGTGTGAAAGCGGTGTAAAAAGCATGATCCAAGGTAAAATTTTCAGAAAAAGCGGGTAAATGCAACAGAAAGCGTGCGAATGGCATTCACACCCCTTCGTTTTTGCATTTACACACCAAAAAGTGCGTTTTTACACTTTTAGTTTTAAGAGTGTAGACTATTGAGTATAATATATCTATCTATACAGTCGTATAAACTATAAGATTACATGTTTTAAGTTTTACTAGACGAACATCAATTTCAAACTTAAACGTTGAAATGATAGTTGAAAAATGTCTATATAATAATTTAGTAATACCGATAGTTAAATAAATCCGAAAAAGTACAATTAATACTTTGCAGTACCAACTCCAGTACAATTAATACTTTGCAGTACCATACTCCGGGAAAAGTCGTCTGTGCATGCCCGTGCAAATCAAATCAGTTTACATTCACATTTAGATCATGAAAAGGATATCTTGTAGAAATGTTTACTCAAGAACAACTTGCAGATCATAGAGTTAAAAATAGTTAAAACTTATATAGCGTAAGATCAAGCTATTTTGAAGGGTACGTGTCTACTAATTAAGATTTGAGAAGTACTGCGGTCACACAGAATACGTAACTAATATGTGTCACTAGACTAGTCACAAAGGAACAGTCGCACCGCCTGACATTTGTATTAATCCGCAATCTATATCAGATTCATCGCGCTTAATGACGCTACAAGAAATTATTTCGACCGAGCGTTTCAATAGATTTTATTCTGCTCCTGAAATCACAAATTGCATCTTTTTTACGTAATTCGCCAGTTTATATGTTTGTTCATGGCTCAGGCTTGTCAGAAATTTTTTTTGCGTGACTTCTCGGAGCTAGGTCACCTCAAAGATTACGTCGCGTGATCAGCCCACTCTTGAGTCTGTTAGACAAACCGCACGACTTGTGACTTTGTCGTCATAAAGCTAGATCCAATCCCTTTTTTTTCTCAGCGACATTTGGGTCAAAACACCACTTTGAAGGCGCTTTTCACCAAGAAATAATTTCCAGATCGAAAAAAAAATTACGCCATTGTTTTTTTCACGTCGGGTTCTACTACATATGTAAAGATAGTCTGGGGGTTTATTCCCACTTTAACCAGTGAACTACCAGACAAGTCAGCATTTTATTGAATTGCATTCTTCCTTATCCATCATGATCTAGTATCAAGCTTGGTTTTTGATATATAATGTACAGAACATACCCCTGATCTAATATATACAGTTGATACTATTGGGTTAGTCTATATGTTGTTTCTATTGAAATTTCAGGTCATGTAAAAAAGCAACGAAGCCAACCAGTGTTCAAACAAGCTGGTCAAAATACAGGAGCCCAAGGAAATTCTGGGAGGATGATGCGACTTCGAGTTGGATTTTAGCTCAAATAGATATATATATAATTATAATTGATGGGTGATTTTTTCACCACGCGAGATTAATAACTATATAATTGATATGAAATAATGTGTATTTCTATCAAAATATTTAAATTTATGCTCAATTTTTCTAAAGCAAACGTTTTGTACAGCAAAATAAGTATTTTTAAAAAAATAGTAATTGATGAAAATTCTTTAATGTGATAATCATTTTACTATTTATTCGAATAATTCACGCTAGGTTGTGTGCCTGTTTACTTATTAATTCAACACAAACATCAAATGTTTAGTTTTACAGTCAAATTCTGATTGATTCTAATCGGATAATAAAATGGTGATTCAAGATTCATGGATACGGATAACTGACGTAAAGCCCAGCCTCTCGTGTGTCATCTTCACAAAATACAAAATGGCAACATTTTTGGGTGGAAAACATTACAATGTTGTCAAAAGAAATGAGATTAAACAACAACCTTGTTGATCTGGGTTTAATTTAATATGATTAGATAAAGAATTAACATGTCTAGTGGAAGTGACGATGAAGAATTTTATGACGCTGCGGATGAAATCTCACCTGAAAAGGCGAAACAAAAGTATGATAATTATATATTTTTATTTTTTATCGTACGATAAGTTAGAATAGTTAGATATTTGATAGACGTTCAACCTATTGACTATTATCTGCTTTTTAACTGTTGATTAGAGGAACCCTTTAATTCAGTTGAAATAATGCTACATATATCAAAGTAGTTAGAAATTGATAATTATAAGTTCCATAATTACTAGGAAAGGAGGAGATAAGACTGAAATACCGGGAGGATTATAAATTTTTAAGTTAGTCATATCATATCTTTTCAGCTTCGAAAAGCTAGACTAGAGCCTGAGCCTCCTTCAAGAATAAATCATAATTTAGAAATCAAGACTTCTTTGCGCGAAAGAAATTATAATTTAATGAATGTATATATTAAAATACGAGGCCTAGAATATAATTATTAACTATTATACACATTTAAATTCAGCTATTTGTTGATGCTTCTTAAAAGTGTTTGTTCAGACTGTCTATCTTGACTTTAAGTCTCCCATTAAAATATGATTATCTACCAAAGCTACTAATATGAATTAATCCCTGCTAAATATACTAGATATTTCACAAATAATAATAAGAATAATAATTATAATAATTGATATTGTCATCTCAATGATATGAAGGTATAAACCGTATAAAGTCACACCAGCTTCAATTCAGCTAGCTCACTAGGAATCTTAGATACACTGAATCGCTACTGAAAACATACTGGAATGGGATTGAGTACCTGACAGCATTGCTTCGCGGATGCGCAAATGATATTTTGTATTTTGAAGAAGGAATAGAAAACAAGACAAAAAATGAAGTCAGAATTGAGTACTGAAACATATTGAAATTCATCAGGCACTTGACCCTAGATTCTTCTCAATCTACGGAAAAACTAAGCCAACTAAAACGCACCTTAAAATTTGAAAGCTACTGATGAAACAACCCAATCCAGTAGCACAAACTGTAATTTTCAGTATGTTTTCAATAGGTTTAAAGATTTTCAAAATCCGTCTCAATGTATAGTAGTCAAATAATCCATATCTCTGGCACAGCTTGACGCAACTTGCAAGTACTTTAATACCTATTCTATGCAAGCCTTTGTTGTTTCTGATATAGGTCTAATTTTGGTCTTATGAAGCCTATCAAGACCTTATATCAGTCGATTTTTGAAAAATTATAAGGAATTTAGATATCTTAATTTTTATACCATCACCTGACATAGTCTTAATTGTGTTTTTGAGGTATTTCAACATTTTCTTCTAAAATTTTTTGTTGTAGTTTGATCAATAAATCATAAAAATGTCAATTTTCTTCTGAATTTGCTCTAACCTTCCAGAATCTAGGATTCTAGGATTCCTACTTTTGTCGGACCCTGATTAAATGTAGGTTCAAATTACAATTCATTTTACGTAATTAACACTAATTTACAATACAATATCAAAACAGTGTCACGCATCCTCAAATATTCATACAAGAACAAATAACCGGCACATATTATATCACATTCCAATAAACACTCTACATTCACAAAACAAACTATCAAATATTAACTTTCAAAATAATGGCCTTTTTGTTTTTAGATCCATAGAAGTCGAAAGTCATCCCATAGTAAGTGTCATATGTCACTGGTGTAATGGTCATGTTTTGCTGCATCGAATAATAAATAATAGTGTTCTTGTAATGTTTTATATAGGCCTACCTTGTCTGCTATTATTATGTTTTCAAAATTGAAGCTAATTTGTTGTCTGCTAACAAGTCTATTTCGGCTTGTTGACAATTTGTATTGCTTTAGTGATTTTCCGATAAACCGCAATTACAGACTAGTGCAACTAAAGCCGAATGCAAAGTCGCTTTGCACTTGGGTGGATTTCACTGTAAACAGGGTATGAACTTCCGGGAACTGTGTTGTTCGGTTTTAAACCTCCTGGGATTAGATTTATAATGCTTCATCGTTTTGAAGAATTGATCTTAAGATTTCAGAAATTTGACTTACTTTGAAGCAAGTCGCATGGATTTCAAAACATAAAAAATATGAAATCCAAAAATAATAAATTTCGAATAAAAATATAATCATGATAAGATTGGAAACCTTCTGATTTTGTGCTGGCCTTCCGGGAACCAGGTTACTTTGTGACAGCCTGACTGTAAGCCTATTAAATCTAAATATAGAAGACTTCTATTACAATAATTTTGAAAATATCTTATTTTGATTTGATTTATTTTGTTAGAACTCAGATATAAACATTGAAACAGCTGAAACACCAGATGCCATATCAAACCCAGAAACAGCTTCTGAACTTCCTCGAGAATTAAATACTGAAGAACCTCTACTCACTAAAGTAGTACAAAAAACAAAATCAATAGAGCTTAATAAAGACACCCCTATAAACGATGATGCTACAACACCAACCATCGCAGATGTACCTGTTGCACCGCCCAGACGGAAAAAGAAGCAAAAGAAAGAGCTATTAGTGAAGGTGATGATTTAAGTAGCATCATATATAACTCTCACCTCTATCTATATCGGCATATTGTGATAAATGCAGTACAGTGAAACCTGTATATAACGGCCAGCTACGGCAGGTAGATAAATTGACCACTATAGACAGGTGACCGTTATATACAGGTTTGTTTCAATAGAAAATACTTTTCTAGGCATTGCAAGAGTGACCACTATAGACAGGTGATGGAGCTGAGGTCCAGTGTTGATTTTGCGACATCAAAATATGGCCTAAACTAAAACCTACATTTCTTTAAATTCAGGAATCAGATGAAACTATACCTGTGCAAGAAAGTATTTCTGAAAAGGATTCTGATGATCCTCCTAATGGAAGAAATGAAAACCAACCCATTAAATCAAGCAAACCAGCACGGCCTAATACCATCCCATTAATTACTAGAACTGCAGAAATTGATGAACCATGTGTTTATATTGGTAAGAATCGAAATGACCATGCAATGGAAAAGGTTCTTGTCAAAGGGAATTCATTGGATGTTGTTTTCAATGACGATTTGGCCGAGAGAAGAAGCGGCCTATCTCCATCAAAGATGTTCAAAACTATAGACGAGGGAGAAGGTTGGTAAACCATTAACTCTGTCCTGTTTCCTTCCTATAAAAATATTGATAATCGGGGTGGAGTCTGTGTTTGTATCATACTCTTGTACGACACCATTACTGTTCTATTGATTATTGTCAATTTCAATGTCATTATTCCTTACAATACAGGAGGCAGCCAAGATGGATCTCATTCATCGACAAAGCTTGTTCGATGTAATTCTGTATCTGGAAGACCACTGTCTGATATAGTAAGTCTCACTTTAGTTTTAAGTTTAGTCAGGGACATCATGGAAAGCAACTTAGCATCTTAAGCGTATTTTCCACAATTTACACAGATAATATGTTTTCACAATAGTTCCGTAGTTAATACAGAGACACTTGTGTTATGCTTATTTTATTACCAAACCAGAAGATCATAATAACCATTATATCTGACAAAATAAGAGAAATAGACCTAAGGATGTAATTGCTAATCATTATAGTGATATATATCATGAGATTTTCCTGTTCAAGGCCAGGTTTGGCCGGCTCCCCCGCTGCAACGAAATCCCTGGCTGCACAGACCAATTTCTTTTGATGCTACAGTCAATATTTAATATTTGAAGTTACAATACTTCAATTCCACATCTCCAGATAAAACGACTAACAACTAGTTCAAATGATATTGCAATAGTTGTGTCTGGAAACATCAAACATGTTTCTCCATCTATTCACTTCCATAGAAATTCCAAATTTTAAATTGATCATGATTTTAAAACCATTAAAAAATTTGTCAAGTACCTAATGTAGAAACTAAGAAATCTGTAGCTGCTATCAACACCTATCCTTGTCGAATCTAAGATGTTGTTTATTTTGTAGGAGATTCTTGAACAGGTTGTTGTGACTAATTTAGATACTGGTGAATGCATCCCTCTCAGTCTGGCTGAAGATAAAATACCCAAAGCAATCAATCCTTTAGCACTACATATTATGAGACTAACATCAGAGTTTGCAAGGTAATATTAATTTTGATCTCCCAAGATCAGAGTTTTACCTTTACGGTGTAGAGATTCATGGATTCAAACTCAATTATTTATGATATTTTTGACAATACAACATATAAAGCCAGGGTCAGACAAAGTCTGGAAACTTGGAAACCTAGTTTGCGAAAGGCTACTAAAATTCAGAAGGAAAAGTTAAAATGCTGGATTGATTAATTGTTAAATGTAAAAATGTGTATGTACTTGCAATGAGTTTCGCTTCGTATCTGTGTTTAACCGTAGACCGACTTGGATTGGCGGAGATCCATCGTGAACAATAGCATTTATGACATATAGACTGCTACATGAAATTTGCAACCACTTATTTGCGACTACCACTGATTGAAAATATACATTTTGTTGGTGATTATGATAAGATTAACATAGCAATAATAGATATGATCATCATCAGCACATTGTTTGCTGTTATGTATGTGTTTAGTCCTCAGTGTTCAGTTCTTTGCTATACTTGTAGCTGTTCTTATATTGGGATTTATCTTATGGAAATATTCCAGTTGAGATGTATATAATTTTGTGTTATGACCTCCTACATGGTAAGGCTCATTTGGTTGGTCAAGAATGATAATAGATATGGTGTTTTCGGGACAATATATAGTGATTATAGCTGTTGTAACTTGTGTAACGGCTTGAGTATATTGACAATAACATTTTATGTCTCTTTTTATAGCGATCAAAACTTGGCTGATGGGAACATATCTGATTCATCTACTACTTCCAGTATAAAGGGAATGAAACGGTAAACTATGCTGCCTTTCTCTAAATACAGTACCAGTGAAATTGCATTTAAACTCTGCATTAATGATCCTTGTTTGAGATTTCCTAACGATAATGCAATAAATATATTGATTGGCATGAATTAGACAGATAGGTAATAGAGCTTTATTCCAAGAGTTGAGCATCACATAATGCAGTTACTTAACATTGTTGACGTCACCTCTTAAGCGATACTGATTTTCTGTTTAAGGGACGCAAGGCTAATTTACAAATTGCACTACAGTAGTAGAAAATTTTTTTTTAAATTAATGCTATTATATTACTAATTATAAATTAATTAGATGATAATTAGATAGTAAGTGCATATCAGATATAATTATGAAGAAGAATTGTAAGATAGATCGGAAATCAATTTGGGTAGAAGAGAAAGAGCAAACATTGCTGTTGTTCATGGCTATAATATTGATCAGTTACATAAATCCTCCGGTTCACTGAGGAGCATTTTGTAGTGTTCCATGATGATGATAAACTGAATGATAGTATGGATTGTAAGAGAGTACTTTCTTAAAGAGAATTGTTTATTCTTCAATCTTGTTTCGAATTGTCAAAAGTTATTGTAAATAATATAAAATGGCAAGTTAAATGTTTTATTACAAAACTTTTTTTTGATAATACTGTGGATGCTGCAATATTTTCAAGTTACAATTTTATTTTTCTCATATATGCCATTAGGAAAAAGTTGAAGCAATTTCTTGGAAAGACGGTACAGAAAATAAAACTTGAAGTGAAAGGTAAGGTTTTTTGTCCTTTATTAATTGGTAAATTTTTTAATTTCTGTGTAACAATATAAATCACAAGATTAAGCCTTCAGCCTAAGCCTTAGGGCTTAAGCCTTCCAAGGACAAAAGATGGCAAATTTCACCAAAACGTTTAAATCCTTAGAAAATCCTTTTTTGTTTATTCACTTCATGAATTTTTTCTGACGTTATTGTTTCATTTGAAAGTTACCTGAAAATAGTTCAGCAGTTCATGAGCAGTTCATGAACATTTAATTGACCTAATTTTCATAAAAATCCCTCCCGCTACATTCATGATAACATGAATCGTTCACTATTGCCGTAAATTATCATGCGTATCGATCGATATTTGTTGTAAATTATCACACGTATTGCTCAATATAATGATAAAAGCTTGAATTTACAAACCAGATTCGAAGTAAGGTTTTATTTTACCTTGGTTGCCATTCCTCACAGCTGAATCATGACACTTAAAATTTATTTTGAATCGCAAATTAAAGACTGTTTGTGTGTCGTTTTATTGATAGCGTTTCAATATTAAGATCTTAATAAAAGCTTGCACTTGTTCTTTTTTATAAACTGTAATCTACGTTATATAATATTGATTGATTTAGTAAAATGAAAATTGGAATAGAATTTAGAACAATATTCCAATGTCATAATACTAAGCTGTTTTATTTTGCTTCCATTCATTTTAACAACAGCCCGCCGAGGGGATGAATCATCATCTAGCGACGAAGAAGAAGGCCAGCAAGGATCTTACATCAAGGTAAATGAACAGCATGTGATGCATAATCTAGGCATGGATCAGACTGCAGAGTTTGTAATTTGTGCGGTCAAGTTATCTTTCAAATCATATTAGCTTGGCTTGAAGCAATGTTGAAATCATCTAAAAAAAATAAATAGACAATTGAGGCTTATCTGCCATGAACATGCTCATACTCATCTGTTGAAATTGATCTGCATTGTGAAGTCCCCAATCATTTGATAGTAGTTGTTTGGTAGTTGTTTGGTTGCTTATTGGTCAGAATGTATTTTATAATCATAATTTCATTTCTTATTTTAGTTGAAATGTCACAAGGCTATTCGTGAAAAAGCTGTCTTTCAGAAAGTCAGATTACTACAGGATCTCAGTGGAGAACACATTGTGAGTTTGTTATATGATCTAGCCTACTTTTAAATTTATGCTATTTCCATTTGTATGTCTTTAGTATGTGAGGCAGGGATTCACAATACCGCTTTAGATAAAATATATTTGGAACACATATCAATGGATTCGTTGTTAATTAATGGGGTACATGGCTGGATTAATTTTTAAAATAAATACATCTAAGTTGAGAAAAAAACAACAATGAAAGCTGTTTCCTTTTTCAACAATATACTGTCTCAGACTGATGCGCTAATTAAACAGTTTCGCTCTTGGATGAATTTCTATTGTCTCGCAAATACAATACATTGCCATCCTTTATGCTGTGACTTTAAAGATAATTTGTGGTTAATTGTCATCGTAGTAATTCTCAGAATGAAATTCAAACGTAAACAAACAAAAACACATATATTCATATGAAAGTAAAAAAAATAAGATGTGTGATCATCTGATCTTTATTTACAAATTATATAGCCAGCAATTATTATCAGAAAAAGTTTTTGAATAGAACGTTAGCCTATCATTATGGAAAGTAAATTACAAATTTTTAAAATATTTCCTGATAATTACTGCCAGTAATTGTACTGCAATGAAAACAATGTAGAAACAATTGCAATACCAACTTAGTTTCTCATTCTATATTCTGTCAGAAGTCACTTGAATCAAATGTGGTTGAATAGCCACATTATAAATAATGAATAATCATTGAAATCTTTCCGGGTTGTGGCGGGTTGTTAGGTGAAACAGAGTTTAATTTAGACAACCCCCGAAAATGTTTTGCCTTGCAACTTTATGACACTTGGGTTAGTAATGTTTCTTTGATAATATTTGGGGGATATGGCTACAACTTTCACATGATTTGGGATAAATTAAATAGTGCTTACTTTGTAAATAAAATCTTGTGACTTCCACGTTTCACTTCTATACTTTCTGCTTCTTTCAACATCAAAAATGAAATAGAATATTTTGTCAATTAAATCAAGGCTTCGATCAGCTAATACTGCATAGATTTCTTTTTGAATTTATGTTGAACCAGTTAAGCCAGACGATTCATAACTCCATATAAGCATGCATTTGCATGCAACTCGAAACCTAGTTTATTAAAATGTCCTTGGATTAGGTAGATATTTCAAACTGTTAGCCTTTCTTAAATAGAGACAGCTTTGTTGATGCGATTTCTTCAACAGTATATTGCATTTTCCTATTCTTCTTCTGCTTTGAGGATCTGACAACATTTTATTTGCAATTTTGGACGGCCATTCTAAAATGGTTATCCCTGGATTTCCTAACACCTGAACCAAACAATCAAGTTGCAGGATTATGCTTGATTATGACGTGGTATTTTAGAAGAATAGTTTGTGTATTGTTTATTATATGCTAATGATCATCTCATTTGTCATATATCATGAATTAGATTGAACACATTTACGATAAATCACGAATGTGTTTGTTTTATATGTCGTTAGAATGTCATGATAAGATTCTTGTTGGATACGCCTGAGTCATATTGTCTTTTATGTCTCTCATGTAATATTATGATATAATTAACACCTAATACTCTTAATTTTGTATTTATAAATTGATCATGACTATTTTATTATGTGTTCATGAATAGTTCATGAATGGTTCATAAAATGTGCATGAAATGTTGATGAATAAAACCAGACCACTTAATTTTTGCAACATATTCATGAACTGCTATTATATGTTATGAACAGTTAATGAACTTAATGAATTTTTCGTTAGGGTGGTTCACTGTTCTTTATTCAACATTTGATTTAATTAATGATTTTCAATTTATTTGTTATCATAAATGATAAGATAATTATATTTAATTTTATGAAGGGTGCTATATGGACTATGAAGTTTTCGTTATGCAGTCGTTTATTGGTAAGTTGCATTTTATTGGCTAGTGTAGTAATATAGTAAACCAAACAATTCCCACAATAATCCAAGAATTAAATGGAACAGTTCGTGAACAATGTTTATGAACAGTTCATGAACATATTATTGTAGGTTCCTGAACAGTTTATGGACAGTTCATGATTGGTTTATAAAGAAATTGAGAAATTGTTTTGAAAGTTCATGAACACTTCTTGAACCTTTGGGCAATATCACGTTCTTGAGCTTGTGATTTTTTTTCACAGAATTTCATCTGAAGACTTGTATATGTAGGATCTGAAAGCTGTATCTCTTTTTATAATATTTTGCTTTAATATCTGTCCACAATGAGAAGTTCAAGGTCCCTTGCAAACAAAGTTGACTAATAGGCTACGTCGAAGTAAGGAATTTCCAGCAATACAAACATATACTCCTCTCTCTGAAAATACGATATAAAATCCTCATATTTGTTTTCATTGTGCCGAGTTCAATTTTTGGCTAGCTGTGGCATATCCTTATTATAATAAAGTGCTATAGGAATTGTCAATGGATTATTAATCTATGTGAAGGCCTTTATTTGCAATGATAGATTTAAAAGTTTAATTGCATTCTTAGTGTTTTTGTTCTAATCTGTAATAAAATCCATTATATTATTAGGGGCTGATACACAGGCTAAGCTTGCATAGGCTATGTATTTGAACACTAAAATATCATTGTTTTATTTCCAGGCAACTGCTGGTCAAGATAACATTGTGGTATGTATTTTTAATATGCATTGATACATACAATATATTAAGGGGACTGCCTACGCGTAAAATAGTGAAAAAAACTAAACCTCTAGCCTTCTTTATGAACAATTTTTTCGATAAATGTTGCACGTCTTTGCTTATAAGTAAGGCTAGGGTTATATGGACGCACCGAACTCAATTGATTCATTCATTCGAATTAAATCTCATAATAGCGCGCTTCGTATAACATCATTCGGTTCATCAACATTCCTCAAAAAACATTAAATGTGTCAAGCTAGCTCCACACGTCAAGGCTTGACGTGCGGAGCTCTTCTCCGTGAATTAAATTCATCGCCGCGTTATACGAGCGAGCTATCATCGCACCGAACTAAATACATTCGACTCACGGTGCCGTGACTGAGCTCCTATATCTACCTTATATGGCAATAAAGCGGGGGATGTGAAAATCATAAATTATTTTAAAGGATGTTTCCGTGGAAATACGATAGAAAGAACATCGCTTTTGGGATGTTGTTATGGTGACTTGTTTATATGATTGAAAGATGGCTGACAGGGAAGCTGATGTTTTCCAAAATCATGATTTAAAACATTTTAAAAACGTTTTATTTTAGTCAATCACAATGCATCAGCACTAGAATTGGGGTCGCTTTATCATAATATGTTATTATAATGGAAATTTGCATTTAATTTGCTCTGAGTACTATGCCTTGATAGAACAAAAACTGTCTCCCGTAAAAATGCTTGCAAACCTGTGAGATTACTACTTCATACAAGTTTCAAACTATTGATAGGCAAAATAGAACGGAAAAATCGCTGAAAATGAAAAATAATGCAAACAAAACACTCTGGTTTCAAACCATGCGGTATAATTCCAAGAAAACTACTTCCTATCACGTGACATTTTGGCCAGTTTTTAAAGATCGTCGACATTCGATTCGTCTGTATAACCCCAAATGCGAATTTAATGCAATTCGGTGTCGCACCTAATTCGAATTGAGTTCGGTGCGTCCATATAACCCTAGCCTAAGTTATTGATAAGAAAATTCTATTTCTAAACCTCTTCTTATAGCAAAATGTTCACCAAATAAACCTTTGGACTATTGAATTATTGAACTAATATAGTTTCTTGAATTTTAATAATATGTATCAATGACAACTGATGTACCCGATACATAAATTATACATAGCTATCTGATTGCACAATAGGCTATCAATTGACTCTGACTGTTTTTATCTAAAAAATAATTATAAACTGATCTTAATGCTGTAGTGCCATAATATTTTTAAACTTCTTTTTATTTCCAGAGAATTTGGGTTTTAAAAGATGCTTTTTCACATTTCGAAGATATGAGAGCGAAATATTCAAAACAAAGTAAGTTCATTAACATTTAAGCTCTTTTTACAAGAAGGGAAAAGAGAATATATTTAGTTTATTACAAAAGGGCGAGTTACTTTCCTGGTCGAGTTTCCCGTTTATATTGTTTATGTGGGTTCTGTAACTTCTGCTTGAATGCAAAGTGAGGAAGTTGTCTCTGTGGCAGATCCATGCTTTTGGGTGGAAACGTATTTGCAAATTTTGCTCAACAAAACGGCATATTGCCTTATAAAGAATGTATGGCATTTGCATATCTGGGAACTTCAGCATTACAATGCCTCAACAGTTGTCGTAATGTTACAATTGTAATACCAATGTTGCAAAATAAGTTTTGTCTACCCAAATTACTATCCTTAGCAGACCATATCATCTACTTTAGGGAAAAATAAGAGGGCAACTCGGGTAGGCTGGTCAAGTTTCGATTGTTTCAAATGTTTTCATTGAAAAAAAATTTTTCCTCTAAATTGTACATTTTAACGAGCATACTTAAAGGGACAATAATGAGTTGTTGGCTCGAGGCGCTTAGAGTCACATGCTTATTGACATTGAGGTTGTTATGCATGCTTAAGCCAAGACTGACATTGATGTTGAAATACGCTAAGCTTGATTCAACATTAAGATTGTAGTTACCGCCTGTCAATGTTTTCCATGTTAAAAGTCATTATATAATTTATTCAACTCATCTGGATTACTCATATTGGCCTTTGTAAACTCATGTGAAATTAATGTGGGGAACTCTCCTACCCGGATAACTTCCCTTCTTTGTAAACAGGGCTTTAGAAGACACATTTTTCATTATGTTTTCTTAAACAGTTCA
This sequence comes from Haliclystus octoradiatus, assembly GCA_916610825.1. Classification (NCBI taxonomy): domain Eukaryota; kingdom Metazoa; phylum Cnidaria; class Staurozoa; order Stauromedusae; family Haliclystidae; genus Haliclystus; species Haliclystus octoradiatus. Next base: position 14,829,029 of record OU744454.1, on the reverse strand, counting down.
TTGATGGTTCAGGATTTTCAATGAAAAATTTACAATTTCACATTTGTTTATTATAAATTATCTGTTTATAATATGTTGACTAACATTGTGTATACTGGTGCAGAACTATTCATTAGCTATTGTAAAGTTTAAGTAAATTTGCTTTTAAATCACAGTGAAGTTCTGCTCAGTGAATGCTGTTGGGTGGTACTTACTCTGCCACATAGTTCACCATATTTTATTATCTTGTTTTAATTTAATCTAATTGTTTTTGTTTATTCGCAGTTGATCGTAGCTCATCACCTACAAGTTCAATTAATTCAATGGCATCAAATATGTCAACTGAGGAAGATACAACTGCAGATGATTCTAGATCAGTAAGTATGTTTGTATGGATGATATGCCTAAATTGTTTATTGGTTTTGTTCTACAAGGATATCAACTAGGGAAACGCTATTAGCTTGTATGATTAAGCCAGACTTTGAGCATACAGGCTAGTGGAACTCACAGAAAAAAGACGTTTCACTCAAGGAAATAGATATAGTAAGGATTTGATCGCAAAACTAGCAACATTATCAAACTGTGATTTCACTTCTGGATTGCGTTATGAAAACGGCATTGTCTCCTTACGAATTTGCACGGTCCTACAACAAACTCTTTTCACCTGACAGCACGCACAAGAATCGCATTTGATTGGTCTTCCAGGTTTTCAGGAATGGTCGAATGACTTTTTGTAAGAAGTTCCTCTATCTTGTGTGCCATGACTCTCTGTTTCATAGAACAGAACATGGGTATAAACTCTTCCCTAGAAATCAACCAGCTGTCAACAAGTTTACGATCCTAACAGGCTCCTCAATGGCCATCAAAGATCCATAAGGTTTTCAATTAGCTATATTGTTTTCATATTTAATGTTCTCATATTTGGATTTCAAAATTTTTAATTTTCTGAAATTCATGATGTTATAGTTCAATGTAAGACAAATTTCAGTCAGAAATTGTGTAAAGATCTTTTCGGGATGATGAAACATTTTGAATTCCATTCCGAATGGTTTCATTATGACAAAAGTTAACCTGTGTGACACCTTGGAATCACCCTCATATACTTCTATCCATATGAGTCCAGTTCTTGAATTCTTGTCCAATTTGTCATTAGTGTTCATGAACTAGTTCATGAATTTTCGTAAAGTTCTTGAACTATTCATAAGCATTTTAGGACGTACTTTAACGGTTCATGAAAAATAAGCCGTTTAATGTTCACTGATCCACTTTACAAACTGTTTGTGAACTCTACAAAACCTGTTTAGAAGGTATTCTGTTCATGTACAGTTGATGAATGTCCGTAAATTTTTTGAACTATTCATTAACATTTTAGGAGGTACTTTAACAGTTAATAAAATAAGGCCATTTAATGTTCATGAACTACTTCAAATACTGTTTGTGAACTGTACGTTAACTGTTTATAAGGTGTTTTTCATGAACAGTTAATGAATGTTTGTAGAGTTCATGAACTATTCATGAACATCTAGGTGATACTTTAACAGATCATGAAAAATAGGCCATTTATTGTTCAGAACTAAACTACTTCACGAACCGCTTGTGAGCTTTATGCGAACTGTTTATAAGATGTTCTTCATGAACAGTTCTTGAATGTTTGCAATGTCTATGAGATATTCATGAACAACCTAGGAGGTAATTCAACAGTTCTTGAAAATTTGGCTATTTAATTTTTCAGAACTACTTCACGAACTCTTTGTGACGTTTTGACAACATTCAGTGAATTAATAATGATCTACTGCCAGTTGATAAACTCAATATTTAATTATTCTCTTGTGTTATTAGATTAAAGAGGATGATGTTAATGACTTCGGTCCCTTTCGTAAAATTCCTTTTTCTACATTTCATGGTCATACATCAGACGTCCTTGATTTATCTTGGTCAAAGGTATGTAAACAATCAAATCGAATTGACATACATCTAGTGGGATCATAGGGGAGTTCATCTTTCTGAACCTAGAAGATCACTAAGGTCTAACAACAGTAAAACTCTGAATTTTAAATTGTACAAACTATGCCGTTATGGCAGAAGAATGTTTACCTATGCTGTCCCCACCGTGTGGAACAATCTCGCATGAGAAGCAAAATAGGCAATATCAATTGAAACTTTTAAACAATTAATAAAAACGAGTCTTTTTAAAATTAGTTTTAAATGTTAAAGTATTTGCAGTATATTTTGTAACCAACTTTTAACTTATTTACACCACTGCTTGAAAATAAAATAAAAAATATACTAAAATAAAAATATATATATAATATTATAACAAGTAAAGCGATATTGAGCAACTATTGGAAATAGCGCTCTATAAATAAATAAAGTTTATTATCATTATTATTATTATATCTTGCTCCTATATCCCTTTGTCTAATTGTCATATAGTGTACTGTACTTAGTTTTCTTTTCCTTTTTATTTTTAGAATTATTTTATCCTTTCATCATCAATGGACAAGACAGTCAGGTTTTTATTTGAATTACATTACATTATATACCTATAAAATGCTTGAATACTGTCGATTGTGTATGACATACTCTAGCTCTTGAACTTAAGATACATATTTAAACTCGTTTGTCATCTTGATGATGAGAATTTAATTAAAATTGATTACGATATATACACAGCATATGGCACATGAATAACAAGGGTGTTAAACAATTTATAAACTTCACTTTTTATAGCCCTATATACCTGTTTTTTTTATACTCGACAGTTTTAACCCAACTTATAGGACAGAAAACGTGTTTTGTAACTGCGTTGAGCTGCGAGAAATTTGTATGAATCAATACAAGAAATTTACCATGTAATTAAAGATTCAACTTACAATAATACGAAAAGCAACATCTTGAAGTTTCAATATTTTATTCTAAATATCACTATAGCTCTACATTAATTTAAACATGTCAACAAATAAAAAAACATAATATTAAATTCAATGGTGTTTTATTTCAAATGATAATTATAGCAAATTTATTCAAAATAAATTTAAGGAAAAATTTAATGACCCATTAAATTAGAAAGCAGATGATTGTAGTGAAATTGATTAACAATGATTGAAATTCCAGATAAAACTTGTGTTACATGATTATTTAAACGATTACATCATTTTGTCACCAAAATTTAGACCCACTCGTTCTGTAACAACAAATCTGTGGGTCTGAATTCCAATTAACCCACTCACCAGAGTGATGTAATCCCTTATTATATTTCTTTTTTACTTTTCCTAAATCACAGGTTATGGCATATTTCCCGGCAAGAATGTCTTTGTTGTTTTCAGCATGTTGATTTTGTTACTGCAATTGCATTTCATCCAAGGGTAAGAATTATAATTTATTAATTGCTAATACAAAATATGATTATGTGTGATATACAAAATTTATGTATTCAATATTTTATGATATGATGATTTTCTGTTTGGAATTATCTACAAAATATTATTTATATAAATTGGTATATTGTATTGTTGTAATGTTTGGTTCTATTTTGTTCTATCTTGCGTGTGATGTAATGTTTTGTTGGTTGGAAAACCTTTTTGGAACTCTGTTTGAAATACTGTAATATAAACCTCTTTGAACTGTAGCTTATATGCCGAAGAGTGATGAAATAGATTGCAAATGAAATTTGAATGCTCAAATTTCTAAAATTTTAATTTTCAACACAAAACAGTCTATTAATTGAATTACTTTGGTATTTGGCTTTCCTGTAGCCAAATATTCATAATCCCGCATTGTTATGCTGGTAAAAAAAGAAAAAATCAATTCTCGTTATTTTCGGCTCAATTCCCTCGAAGTGATTCCATCACCAATATTATCTTGTAAGAAATATTTTCCACTTGGTTTAGAAATCCTGTAAACGTTATAGTCCAATAGACCTGTGGATGACCTGAAACAAATTGCAACACAAATTCTTTTTGCACAGACTTGTTTAGAGGGTACAGAAGAGTGTCTAAAAAAAATCTAAAAAAATCTACCCATGCAAAGTGTCAGAATTAAGATTTTAAGATTAGGGGCTTACAATGAAGACATGAAAACGAGGCTAAGGTAGTATCAGACGTTTATTGGACTTGATGATTTTCAAATTTAGAACAAATGTTATGTAATTCAACCTCAGGGTCTAAGCTTCACTAGGATGAAGTAAGAATTGAAATTTTCAAAAAATAAAGTATTAATTGAGGCAGTAAAGAGATCAATAAAAACAACTAATTTATGTGCCAACGATCGGTTGAACTATTAAATTATTTTAAACAGTATTTACAAAGCAGAATCAAACATAGATGATTAAAATAAACTGTAATACTAAATTGTATTTACTTTAAAGCTATATATAACAATGATATGGATTGCATGACTTTTGACGTATTTATCTGCAATAAAATGATAGACAAAATAAGATGTTTGATCAGCTATATTTTTCAATATCTTTAAATTGTAATGCTGACTTACTGTGAGTAATAGCAGTTGCTATTAATATTTACATTATTATTATCAGTAACTATACTTCAGCCCATCTCAAAATATTCAAGTATAAAATTATGAAATTAGAAGAAACTATCTATCTAGATATCTATTGGTCTGTGTTGCTTGAACAATCAATGTTAACATCATTGACGTCATGAACTGGTAATTGCGAATTTGCACAGTCAGATCCTTTGCAATGTCCACAAAAAGGAGAGCAATTCTAAATTATGTTTTTTACATGTGCAGCGCATACTACTGCAATCACTTAAACAGTTGCATCTAACAATGCGCAAAATTGAATCAGGTGCTGGCGGAAGATCTGTCATCACGGGTAAAACTTTTCCATTGGAGAGTTTCCAGCCCCACTCAGTTGGTAGCAAATCACACTCAATGTCTATCCATTGCTGAACTTGTAGGTATACTCGATATGAGTGTTGCTTTGCAGCAGCTGACGTTGGTGGTAGTTGCTCTGGTTTGACTTCAACTTTGCATTTTGCAACCTTTTCACAATAGCGGCGATAACGTAGTATGTCAAGTGTTTCTTTTTGAGAACCACCATATAAAGCCAAAAGTGCCTGCTCCCCTGCTGCAGATATAGCATCTTTAGTCATTAATTTCTTAGTAAAAATTTCTGCTGAATTTTGAAAATTTTTATCAGATTTAAACTTTTTCAAGGATACACCTTTTCCAAATCCAAACACTCTTGAGGTAGTATCACAACCGAGAAAAGCATGCAAAAATAACATATTGTCACATAAATCTTCACCTAAGAGCTCTCTAACCAATTTTATTTTCCACGTACGGTTTTTATTTGAGTTTTTTTTTTTCTGGCTTAAAATACAGATCATGTGATAATAGGTCATTTGCATGATAACATAATAAAATTAACAAATCAGTATCGTCGCCAACCAAAACAGTATTCTGATACCTGGAACTTTCTATTGCTTTTGCCACAATAAGGCTGTCTGCATCACCAGATGCATGAAAACAAAGACACCGAGATTCAAGAAGATACTCGGACAACATCAGTAGAAAATCTTGTTTATTTTCTACATTTGAAAGGAAGTCGTCTTTTTTAATTGTACAAATCAGGTCTTTTGCTATTTTAACTCTTAATCCCATTTTACTTTGTTTCCTACGCTGATGGGTAACAGATTTGGTAGATAACTCTTCCCTGTAGCCGTCAAAGACAATTATTGGATATCCATATTTTTTCTTTACATATTTACAATACAACACACAGATATCTCCAAAGGTACTTTTTGATGGCCATATAATTCTATGGAGCAGAGCTCCTCCATCTAGTACAAATTGTTCAACATTTTCTACTAAATTGATAGGAGATTTAGCTAATTCCCATACTTTATCTGCAAAATCTGCTTTGTGGGCTTCACGAAGCATCAAACTTGTATCAAATAATGAAGATGGGAACGTGCAAAGTTCATATCTGAATATACTTTGTAGATCTAAACTAAGCCTAGAGGCTAAAATTAATCTCTGGAATAAAAGTTGTGGATCCACATGAATTTCTTGTCCATCCAACTTAATTAACGTTTTTGATGTCATTGTAACCACAGTCATATTTTTTTTAAACACATATTCAGAAACAAGCTGTCCATCCATAGTTGAAAAGGCTTTACAGCCAATGGACTTTGCAAGGTGTGGGTTTGCCTTTTCGTTTGCGACAACACCTGTAATCAAGTTAGTTAGAAGATTGAACCCACTAAATGGATTTCGTGAATACAACTCGTATAATATCGTTTTTAAGTCACATAAATCTTTTGTTTGTCTAGCTTCAGACAAATCTTTGTTCTGCTCACCAGTTTTATAACTCACACCTGTAAGTTCTAGCATTACTCTATTGAATTCTGCACATGCTGGCATAGATAAAATCCATGACAATCTTTGCTGCTCATCAAAGCCACTGCCTCTAGTTAAGCCACCACTTGTTTTCAGCTACGCATCAAAATCTGCTCAATTGCCAAATCAGTCCAAATACCTGACCACTCTCTGTCACTCCTTCTTACAACATGGTAACCTTCCTTCAATTTCTTGTACATTTCTGGATTTTCTTGTTCAAAATTATCAATTGATTGCAAATATAATCTTATTGATTTAGTAAAATGGTTATGACCAGTAGCAATCAAGTAAGGGATCATTTCAGACATAGTTTGTACATGAATCAACCAATTCCCTAGCCGCTCAGCTTTAATATATAATTTCAGAAGATCTATCATATCCATGTACATCAACCATAAAGAAGCAGTACGGTCTCCCGACATGGTCTTCTTTAAATTTTCCAATTTTTGAGCAATATCACCAAAAATTTTGTTTTCATTTACTTTGGTGGCACAAAGCTCATTTGACATTAATTTGGTATATAACCCATTCAGTTTTTCAATATCTTCAGTTTTATGTACAGAAAGTACAAGATGTTCATATAAATCATCTTTAGAAGTAACTGAATCTGTTGAAATGCTAGCATCAGATTGTTCACTGTTTTGATTATTTAATTTGAAAATATCAGCAAATAGCAAAATGTTCAATACATTATCAATCAAAAAACGACCTCTAATTGCTCTGGAAATTGCTTTGCCTGTAAGCATATGTTTTACAGCATTTGGAGCATAAATTAAATTTAGTATCTCTTCAATACCAGATCCACCCATCAAATGTCCTATACTACCAAGAAAACTCATAGCTAAATGAAAACCACGAAGACGTAAAAATATATTGCTCAAGTCAATACCCTCAGGTTCATTGCGAATTATATGATACGCTTTCCACCATAACGGTTGATCAAAAGTTAAAATGGCTGTAGTGTTATGAAAATGTGCATGTTTGCTAATAAATTTTAATGTAGAAAATATACATGTAGCATCAGTTGATTTCATGTTTATCATAGGTAGAAATAATACAGATGATTTTCCAGGATGAGTTGAACCATTATGTATATGTTGCATAAAGCCAGACCATGAAGGACGTAATTCACCAAACAATGCAGACGATTTGAACAATAATTCTAAATTAAAAGTTTCATCTTTGATAAAATTTATCACCTTACGCTTTATATATTTATTTTGTTCTTTACACGAGACAACCACATTTTGATAAAAAATATCAAGCTTCCCAGCAATAGCAACATCTACAGGTTTAATATTTTTTCGTGGTACTGATGCATCTAATAAAGTTCCAGGAGTGATAGTGACTATCATTCCCATTCCATGAAAAGTATTATTGCCATCAATAGTTCTAATGTCATGATCGACATTATCAGCAACATATTGTATAAATTCAGTATCATAATTAGGAATTTTTGTTTCTTGATGAACGGCAGCATTGTTTATAAATTTTTTAACCTCGTCATATGAAGAACAAAATCGCTGAGAATTCAGAGAGTCAATAAGTACTCTAGATGCATATCTATGCTGTAACTGAATAGCAAGACCAACTTGCAAGGGGCCAAGATAGCTCGGGGTCTTGATGCCTGCATCAAAGCTTGACCAATGGATGCAATTTTCACATCAGAATGTTTTGATACAATCATGGTTTTCAAAAATATTAATAAAGTTTCTGGTAGAAAATCCAAACAGTTTGAAACATTTGCCACGGTGCTACTCGAGGGATAAAAGTCATGGGAAGAGGTGATGGATTTTATATCACTTAGAATTAGTTTTGCAGCAGTTACAATTATACTTTCTTTTTCTGAAGTAGTATTATTACAATTAGATTCATGAAACTGCTGTAAAATTGCATAACCAGTCTTGCGCAAGGTTACAACAGTTGACTTTCCATCTACTGCAGTGATCAAGATGTTATCACCAAAATATTCAATCAGTTGGCTTTTCATATAAGTGCGGCTATATGGTTCTTCATCTGATGTATTAGCAAGATAATTTGCCATTATTTCAATTAAACTATTTATTGTAATTTGCTCATCATCATGCTCTTCAAGAAATTTGACTACATTCAAGAATGCTTCACGCCTGCCATGGTTTTCAGGTCTTCCACTTTTTTTTCTCTTAGCTGCTGGTTCATTGTCAAATTGTATCGGTACGCCCTTTTGTGTTCTAAAATTGACACTGCAAGATTGATGGTACAAGGCATCAGCTGCGGGTAAATCAATAACAGACTCCAATCTTGCTTTCACAATCCTGGACCATTCATCGCTTCTTTTCATACATGCTCCCATTACAGCATCCTTCACTTCTAGCACTCTGACACAAAATGACTTCCGGTGCATCTGTCTTGTAAATGACACTTCTTCTCCGCAATAAAAACAATCAGTACCAAATTTAAATACTTTTAATTCAGATCTTAACAATTTCTGCCCAGAAGGTATTATTTCTGCTCATTTGTCAATCTTTTTTTCTCTGGCTATTAACAATTTATTTACATACTTTTTCCTGCATTCTATGTGCACTCTGTTTCCAATCAATGCCTTCAAATTAAAATCTCCCCGTTCAGCAGCAGCATTGTTTATTCCATTACAGCCTTTTTCACCCAATTTTGCAATCTCACCACTGCTGTTACCCAACAGTTCTTTACATATTATACAAAACGCTTCAATCTCAGAAGCCATAGCAGTGCAGACAAAATGGCAATTCACATGTCACAACATAAACAACGTAAAATATATTTTCTATCTTGATCATTGAGATTTATAGTTTAGTGGACTAAAATGATACTGGTTAGTTAATCATACTTTAAATACAGTAGAGTTTATCAGCAATGCAACAGTTCCGTTTGAATATTACAACAGGTTTCGATCTCCTTGAACGGTAGGCCTTGTCATCTGTCACTATTGTGCAATGAGTCTGTGGCACAGAAGTAACAAGTATATGTCTATGTCATAATATATTATGGCTACCCTAACGAGGTATAATTATTCAGTACGCCTACGGTAGTTCCTGTTAGGAAATACAGTAAAGGAACTCCTACTATAAACATGTCTATTTCAATTGGCTTCATAATTTCATATGGATGCCTTTAGGCGTTAGGCCTATTGGATGTTTAGTCTATGCTGAATCTGAAACAATTATGCTTAATAATAATAACAAGCAAGGAAAGAAATAATGATAGGCTATCAGTTACTCACCTTTTTATCATGTTATTTAAATCGATGGAGGTATATTATATATCCGTTGTAGGCAAAAGCTATGTAGGTTTAAACGCAGTTCAAGCTCAGAGTCCAACGAAAATTTAGATAAAAATTGTAAAATCTGGTTGCCATTATGCCATTGTTTTGAGCTCAGGTCCAGGTTCCTAAGGTAGAAAAACAACTCAGCGCCTTCGTTTTCGTTAGCAAGAAAATCACGATTTTTAACATCAAAATCACTGTCTTCAACATCAAAATTATATATTTTTGCAGGCATAGATTTATGTCGATTTTTGATATGTCATTCAATGAGGATTATACTATGTATCTGTGCAAAAACAATTTGTGTTGCAATTTGTTTCAGGTTTAAGTGTATTTTTGCACAGGTCTATTGGACTATTATTTGAAGCTCACGAGCGGATTTGCTCAGATAGCAAAGCAAGCGGACTCCAGATATGATCATGTCTCCTTGACTATGATTCAATTCCCTCAACGGTTAACTGATCCTCGACTTTGTCTAAGACATCAAATGAGTACCATCTTCGATGGCTGATGGAATGATCCAGACCTTTATGATTGATGAATATGGTTGTTTGCGGCGTATCATGACCTGAATTTTGCAAGGATAGCTGTTCATCAGCAATCAAGGCATATCTGTCATGATACTGTTGAATTTGATCTGTGTGACACTACTGAGTTCAATAAACAGCATTTACATATATTGATATATTTGTATTAAAAAGTATAAAATTGACCTGCAGCCTTTGCGCTCAGTCTTCGAATATGGTACATGAACAGCGCGATGCACTAACTCACTACACTTCTTGTGGCTTGATAAATGAAATTCATTTCTCAACTTTAAGCCTGAAAGGCGCGATAGCCAAATATTTTTCTTTGCATTAACTAAAAGGAGCCACTGTTCTATAAATGAAGTAGTGATGTCTGTACCATTGGTAGGGCAATTCCGTTTCAATCCATTACCATAGTGAAACGGAATCCATTACTATACTATATTACTATATTTTTTACAGTGAACTTGAAAGCCCTTCCATCCGTTACTTTTAACGGCCCTATAAACTTTTTATGAAAATAATCCTGTTATTTAATGCGTGTGTCTATCTGTATATCAAATTTGTTTGTATATTTCTATATTTTCTGCTCATTGCTTGATATTAAAACGTTTTAAATCGTCTTTATAGTCAAATGTAAATATTTTTTTGTAGGATGATCGTTATTTCCTAAGCGGCTCTTTAGATGGTAAATTACGACTATGGAATATTCCAGAAAAGAAAGTTGCATTATGGAACGAAATCGATGGAACAGGTTTGAACTCTTATTTGTTATCAAATGATTCTAGTAACTATGCAAAAAAAATTTTCATCACCGATTAAGGCGGTCTGAAACTCTAGATGATTCACATTTAATATTAGATAATTGAATAGTATTGTCCCGAAGTTTTCCCATTGGAGAAAGCAGGAACAATTGAAATTATCAAACTGACAATAAACTCCGACCCTCCCCCCCCCCCCCTATTGCCATCACGGCCCCTGACTCCCAGTAAAGACAAGTTAACAATTGACAAGCAATAAAATTGATTATTTTTCCCGTCATCGATGTAGACGTGTGTGTGTGTTTAAAACCCAGCCCTAAATTACCGTGCTATTGCTTCCAAGAAGAATTGTTTTCAGATGTTAGGACTGAATAGTTGTGATAATGTTTGGAGGAAAATCATGGCGCTGCAGACTGCAGAGCGATTTTCCTGTTCCCATTATTGATACTGTAGCGTGCATGTATTATATCCTAGTCTTTGTAAACGTACTTCCTGTAAATCTGTATATGTCGCCTGTCAATATGTAAATCACTCTCTTCATCTTCAACCATCACCGAATGAGGTTGGTCCTGTCATAGAGGCTCTGCCATCATCGTTACACACGTATCAAGTTCATCATCTCCCTGACAGTGGCCAACCTCCATCAAACATTATATCAAATACATATATTATATTGACACAGAATATGAACACAACTGATTTCTCAAAACGTTTCAACACAGTTTCTTGTGCCATTCTCAAGTGAATATTTTATTAATTTTAAAATTACAAATTTATAGTGATAAATAATTTTGATAGATTTAAAAATAATAAATTTGACTGTTTAGTTCATGAAATCTTGGCCATTCGTGAACTCAAGCCAACATTAAATGTTCAAGGCGACTCAATTAGAGCTAAAATTTTTTAGATTTTCAATATTCATTGTTTTCATAGTTTTTTTTAGATTTCTCCTTATACGAACTTTAGCATATTCGAGATCAATTAGTTCAATTTTTATAGGCTTTATATGTAATTTACTAATAAATATTTAATAATGTAAATCACTCTCTTCATCTTCAACCATCACCGAGTGAGGTTGGTCCTGTCATAGAGGCTCTGTCATTATTATTATACACGTATCAAAGTCATCATCTCCCTGGCAGTGGTCAACCTCCATCAACATTAACTCTTATAAATACATTATATTATCAATATCAGTTATGTAGTAACTCATTGTATGTTACAGTACAATGATGAAGAAAAAAAATTAATTCGATAGTTAGATAATGTTTATCAGTGAAAAATTTGCTTGAACTTCTCTTCGTACAATTTTTTTTTCATTTTTCAATATCCATTCTACTGATTTGTTTGTGTTCCAGGAACTCGACTAATTACTGCTGCTAATTTCTGTCAAGATGGTAAATTAGCTGTGGTCGGCACTTACGATGGAAGATGTATATTTTATGACACAGAGGTATAATAATACGTATATATATTATAAAATAGAACGAGTGAAGCTGTCATCAAAACCCTAATATCAAAACCTTACCAATACATCGCAACAACAAACACTTTTTAATTTGTGATCCGAAATCAATCCGGATATCATGATTCGGCTGTTACAAGCGATTTCTGGGGGACATGGTCCTACTCCATTGTCCCGGGACGGGGGTAACTCCAAGTGACGCATTGATGGGGAGTGCCACTTTGGAAAAATGTGAAGGAGAACCCGACAATTCCCGACAATCCCCTTTAAGAGCTACCCAAATTGATCTAAAAACTTGAAAATGCTACCCAAAAAGTCCAGTGAGGGTACTTCCACATAGGCTCTATGCCGGAATGTTCCATTTTTATGGGTAAAAATTCAAATCCAGTTTTTAGTTTTCAGCCTTCAAACTCAGTTTTTTCCCAAATTCTCTAGAAAATCGAAATGGGACCCAAAACGTTTAATATTTCTAAATTTTCTACCCAAAAAGTATAATTTCTCAACTGGGATATGGACCCCAAAAAAGTGTCACGTCCCGTATAGCAACAGTATGGGAGTTATCCCCTTCCCCGGGTCCATTGTTCATAGTATTACTTCGAATCATTGTTCGACTCCTTTAGTTTTTCTCAAAATACCGATTTATATGCGTAATAATTTACGGCAATGTTGAACGAGACGCGTGATAATTTACGGCCATATTGAACGAAAAGCGTGATAATTGACGGCCATATTGAACGAAAAGCGTGATAATTTACGGCAATATTGAACGAGACGCGTGATAATTTACGGCAATATTGAACGATACACGTTATTATAGATGGACAGGAAAGAATTTGTTAGAAACATATGAGATATTTCTATTTTATAAATCAATAATTATACATTTTCTGTGCAAGATGGGTAATATAAATACGAGTGCTGTTGCGTCATGAGGCACAAGGAAGGCGTAATAATATCAAGAGTTGCCGCGACAGAAAACATTATTTTTCAGAGGAAACACATAAATACAGATATATGGTCACATAAGTTCAATAAAGCATTTCAAACAGTCTGGGATAAAAGTATTTGGAATTTATTTCCCATGATATATTAACAACCAATTTCCTTATAGTCTGCTGCATTGTTTGAAAAGTATAGAGCGTGGCGTTATTTCTGCTCCAAAATGGTACATATACTGTTCCAAATCCCGTAAAGCGTGAAACTCCGAGTCGCAGAAAGTTATTTATCCGGTCTTTATCTCATTATTGTTTCTAAATTTACAACTTGGGATAAAACTTTTGTTTAATATATAATCTCTTTTCAGCGTTTAAAGTATCATACTCAAGTAACTGTTCGATCAACACGAGGTAAAAATGCTATAGGAAGAAAAATCAGTGGCATCGAACCTATGCCTGGTGAAGACAAGGTAATACTGCAGTGTAACTCACTCAAGCGCACAGATTATAACGACCAGATACGGCACTAGAAGTCGAATTCATTGTATTTTCGAATTCAATTGTTGTCGGCCGCCATTATGTATGTTGCCCCTTGATGGCCTGGCTGCAGTTACGTGCTAAAATCGAAATGGACAACGATGAAATGCGTCAAAAATAGGCAACAAACATAATGGCCGTTATTTGACCAATCACAATTTTCGAACGTTTAGTGCCGTATCTGGTCGTTTTAATCTGTGCTCAAGTGCAATTCGGATAAGTGAAATGCTCGCTTATCTGCCACCTGGCTTTGAAACCCTATAATTATTTATAAATCATTTTGGTGTCAAACCTTGTTAAACAATTTCGGATAAGTGCAATTTGGATGAATGCAATGATAATTGTTGGCAATTTTGACCTTCATTTAAGCTATTTAATCTGTTTCTGCAAAAGTACGATACTCGATTTTTTAGAAACTTTGTGAATCATTATTTAGTGTTTGTGAATTATGAATAGAATAATAATCGTCTATGTGCTAACTACACCAGTAATTAACATTTTGCAATCTTTGCAAATGTCGTAGTTGTGTCTCCCAACGTAGAAATACAAAAATCATTTGAAAATTTCCAATATAAAGAGTACAATAGAGGGTTGGTAAATGTTTTGATCATCTTCAAAGTGCCAGCCAATACAATTCAACACCGAAATTTTGCTTAAATTTGTTTGCTGGTGTGGCCAAGTGAAGTTAACATGTTGCCAGCTTTTTCACAGCATCTTTCCCGTTGCTGTGACAAAGCTGGCTAAATTCTGGCTGGGGTGGCTAAATGAAGCCAGTATTTTCACAACATCGATTTTGTAAAAAAGCTTGCATCGTGTTGGCTTCATATGGCCGGGGCTCAAAACACCAACTATAAAATAATATGTTACCGTTAGCAAAAATAATAACGATTACTGATAAAACTACTTTTCAAAAAAAATAATTACAGGTCAAAATTACTGAAAATGTAATCAAATACAGTCGTCAATTACTTTTGTAACGATTACTCATAGCGATGCCGGGAGCGATGTATGGTTACATATTTAGAGGCTGTAGCAGTTAATGTTGAACATCATGATGATATTATTTAAGTATTATTACAAACAATAAAAATAATTTAAAAAGCTGTTCAAAAGAGTTTAAAGGTTGAATGGTTTTGATTGTTTCTGTTTACTCAGGTATTGGTGTCATCAAATGATTCTCGTGTACGTTTATATGACTTAAAAGATCATTCACTGTATTGTAAATACAAAGGATCGCAAAATGTCAGCAGCCAGATCAAAGCTAGTTTCAGGTATGACTCATATGATGAGGCAAACAGGGATGTTACTAACGATTGATTACACAAGTGATGACGTTACTTGTAATCGTTCTTACTTAGTAAGTTCTACTTGCAACCGCAGCAAAACCCCAATATTACAGCCAGCTGTAAATAAATATGAGGTCAACAAACTGACCGCAACATGCAGGTAGCCTTTGTAGAAAGGATTGATTCAATAGAAATTTTTTTACGCTGCCCTAATCCAATAGCTGACAATGGTGTCAACTTCATCTTTTGCTTTTTAAACTTCTTGTTCGTTTGCTATGGCCTCCGTTGATGCGATGCGATGAGAGAGCTAAATATTTGGATTCAATCGGATCTTTCCAGGTTCCGCCTTTGTTGTAGTGGATTAGTTTTCTACTAGCCATACATGGAATCGCTACGCTAGCCATACACAGCATCTATAGGACGTATATTTTTCACTTTTAATACCGTACTATCCTAGTTTGAGATGTTATCCCCGTTTAAACATAAGTTTACTTTTCTGGTTTACTCCCTTGATACAACCCGGTAGGAGTGTTTTATTCGTGGTCTTGTCTTGACTGTTGTATGAGTCATGATTTGTTTTTGCTACCACAGTAATAATGGCAAGTATTTATTATGCGGTTCTGAAGATCGATTTGTCTACATTTGGCGAACGTATCATGATGTACAAAACGCAAGAAAAGATAGAAATGAATATTATGAATGCTTTTCAGGTAATGTTCATTGAACGCTTAATATCCCCTCTGATACAGATGAAATATAGGACATTAAGCGAGGTGGGATACTATTTGAGGGTTTGTATGGAGTATGACAAGTAGAAATTTGACATTTTAAGGGGATATTGAACTGGAGGGATTTTACCAAATAGACCTATACGATTGTATGTATTAAATAACGACCCTATGATAGTTGCCACTATCCAAATCGTGCTACCCATTATCTATTTTGTTCAATATGTAATATATACCTATAAACGTGAAAGCATGCGTGTGCAATGTGTATTTGTCGTCCGTTTTTCTGTTGTTCTTATAGTCAGTTTTTAAGTAAGATAATCACGCGGGCTCCAATTTTTTAATTTCGCTCTCTGTTAGCATAAAAAAAAGTATATACTGTTTCAACAGTATCAATTATTAATTTAACTGGTATTTAATTAATAAATGAACATCTAAATTACCCCCCCCCTCTCCCCCAATAAACTAGTAGAACTTATATTAAATGATAAATATTGTCGCAAATATTAAATATACTTCTTATGAAGACAGGTTCAAGATTTTTAAATTTTGAACCATTAGAACTTTGTCGCCTTAAGCAAGACTTGTGCCTTGTATTTAAAATTTTAAATGGCCTAATAGATGTGGCCTCGTCTTGAGATAGTGAAACATTCCTTTGCCTTGAGAGTAGTCATTCCTTGGTGGAATTGTCTTCCAGACTCTATAGTTCTCAATAAAAATTTAAATAAATTCCGTACAGATTTGGATACTGTAAATTTCAGCACCTATTGCAAATATTCCTAAATTTTAGTTTTATATTAGGCTGTGCATAAGCGGTATCACTAACCTTTTACCCTGTATTCTGCCTGTCATGGCATTTTTAATTTTTTTTGTCATGCAAATTAAATCTATCTATCTATCTATCTAACTGCTGAAGGGGTGACAACATTCATTGTATACCGAAACATATATTTAAATTTTATCTACTGGTATGCTATGTAAATATTCAATGATTGAAATAAAATTGTATCTATAAGTTTACGGTTTTCATTTTCAATATGAAAATTTGCAAAGGTTGTCAAATTTCTAGAATACCTCTTTTATTTCAATTAACCAAGTAAACAAATGCCATTATATATTAAATCCAATGGTTCCATGCAGTATATGTGCCTGGCCATTATTACAAAGTCTATACTATAATAATATTATGATACTAAATTTATTGATTTTTCTTTCAGCTCACGACGCAGTAGTTACAGCAGCAATATTTGTGCCAATACCATCTTTGGTTTTGCCTCAAGCAGAAGAAACTGCTGATCATGATTTCGAGGTTATAGCCTCAGCTGATTGGACTGGCTCAATTAAATTATTCGTAAACCAAAATATAAAACAAAATGTTGATTAAATTTAAAAGACAAGTGAATATCCTTAAGCATGGATGAAGATTAACTTTATTAGTAAAAACAAATAAATAGATCGTAGATCTTTTAGTATTTTTGACCAAAGTAGGTGTAATTTAAATAACTACACCCTAGAAGAAAATTTACTGAATTTAACTAGAAAACTGTAGATTTGTACTTCGCAATTGTTTGAATAACTAAAATTACAGAATTTTTTATAAAAAACAGTTGTTAAATCATTTTAAATATAGGCTAGACTATTTATTATTTTTGACAATTGCAAATTTGCAGTTGATAAAAAATAACATATTTTACAGTCAAAATACAAATAAGACCCGAACTCGATCCGATCCGATTGGATTTTGAATTGACATTCATCTCAGATTTGTTTTGGATCGGACTGACATTTTTCTATCGGATTAATTAAATCGGATTTTGATAATATTTTTACAATATTTATTCACTTGTGATTGTTTTAAATTGCATTTTATCACTAGATTTAATCAAATGTCATAGCCATCGGATGACTAAGAAACTATAGTAAACAACATTAACAATCTTTTTCAATAAAGACCCCGCCAAATTTCTTTTTATTTTTGCCAACATTGATAGGATTTTGTTGAACTCATATTCGTCAGCAAGAGGTTTATATTTCAAAGAAAACCTGAAAAAAGGCCATTTTTGGCTAAAAGGCATGGGTTATACTAAGGCATTTTAAAAAGGATGAAAATTTTAAATGGTCATATTTTTATTGAAATAAAGTCTATAGATGCTCTATATCTGAATACTAAAAGGATTCTTGTGTTTTTTCGTGGAAAAGTGTTCAAATCTGAAAACCTGGAAAAGGGCCATTTTCGGCAAAAAGACATGGGTTATACTCAGGCATTTTAAAAAGGATGAAAATTTTAAATGGTCATATTTTGATTGAAATAAAGTCTATATATGCTCTATATCTGAATACTAAAAAGATTCTTAATTTTTCGATGGAAAATTGTTCAAATCTGAAATCTTGAAAAATGGCCATTTCCGGCAAAAAGACAGAGTTTATACTAAGGCATTTTAAAAAGGATAAACATTTTAAATGGTCATATTTTGATTGAAATAAAGTCTATATATGCTTTATATCTGAATACTAAAAAGATTCTTAATTTTTTCGATGAAAAAGTGTTCAAATCTGAAAACCTGAAAAAGGGCCATTTTCGGCAAAAAGACAGAGTTTATACTAAGGCATTTTAAAAAGGATAAACATTTTAAATGGTCATATTTTGATTGAAATAAAGTCTATATATGCTCTATATCTGAATACTAAAAAGATTCTTAATTTTTCGATGGAAAATTGTTCAAATCTGAAATCTTGAAAAATGGCCATTTCCGGCAAAAAGACAGAGTTTATACTAAGGCATTTTAAAAAGGATAAACATTTTAAATGGTCATATTTTGATTGAAATAAAGTCTATATATGCTTTATATCTGAATACTAAAAAGATTCTTAATTTTTTCGATGAAAAAGTGTTCAAATCTGAAAACCTGAAAAAGGGCCATTTTCGGCAAAAAGACAGAGTTTATACTAAGGCATTTTAAAAAGGATAAACATTTTAAATGGTCATATTTTGATTGAAATAAAGTCTATATATGCTCTATATCTGAATACTAAAAAGATTCTTAATTTTTCGATGGAAAATTGTTCAAATCTGAAATCTTGAAAAATGGCCATTTTCGGCAAAAAGACAGAGTTTATACTAAGGCATTTTAAAAGGATAAACATTTTAAATGGTCATATTTTGATTGAAATAAAGTCTATATATGCTCTATATCCGAATACTAAAAAGATTCTTAATTTTTCGATGAAAAAGTGTTCAAATCTGAAAACCTGAAAAAGGGCCATTTTCGGCAAAAAGACATGGGTTATACTAAGGCATTTTGAAAATGAAAAAAATTTTAAATGGTCATATTTTGATTGAAACAAAGTCTATATATGCTCTATATCTAAATACTAAAAAGATTCTTAATTTTTTCGATGAAAAAGTGTTCAAATCTAAAAACCTGAAAAAGGGCCATTTTAGGCAAAAAGACATGGTTTATACTAATGCATTTTGAAAATGAAAATAATTTTAAATAGTCATATTTTGATTAAAACAAAGTCTATATATGCTCTATATCTGAATACTAAAAAGATTCTTAATTTTTCGATGGAAAATTGTTCAAATCTGAAATCTTGAAAATGGCCATTTTTGGCAAAAAGTCAGAGGTTATACTAAAGCATTTTAAAAAGGATGAAAATTTTAAATGGTCATATTTTGATTGAAATAAAGTCTATGTTTGCTCTATATCTGATTACTAAAAAGATGCTTAATTTTTTCGATGAAAAAGTGTTCAAATCTGAAAACCAGAAAAAGGGCCATTTTCGGCAAAAAGACATGGGTTATACTAAGGCATTTTGAAAATGAAAAAAATTTTAAATAGTCATATTTTGATTGAAACAAAGTCTATATATGCTCTATATCTAAATACTAAAAAGATTCTTAATTTTTTCGATGAAAAAGTGTTCAAATCTAAAAACCTGAAAAAGGGCCATTTTCGGCAAAAAGACATGGTTTATACTAATGCATTTTGAAAATGAAAATAATTTTAAATAGTCATATTTTGATTAAAACAAAGTCTATATATGCTCTATATCTGAATACTAAAAAGATTCTTAATTTTTTCGATGAGAAAGTGTTCAAATCTAAAAACCTGAAAAAGGGCCATTTTCGGCAAAAAGACATGGGTTATACTGAGGAATTTTGAAAATGAAAAAAATTTTAAATGGTCATATTTTGATTGAAACAAAGTTTATAATCTGAATACTAAAAAGATTCTTAATTTTTCGATGGAAAATTGTTTTAATCTGAACTCTTGAAAAATGGCCATTTTTGGCTAAAAGGCATGGGTTATACTAAGGCATTTTAAAAAGGATGAAAATTTTAAATGGTCATATTTTGATTGAAAGAAAGTCTAAATATGCTCTATATCTGAATACTAAAAAGATTCTTAATTTTTCGATGGAAAATTGTTCAAATCTGAAATCTTGAAAATGGCCATTTTCGGCAAAAAGACAGAGGTTATACTAAAGCATTTTAAATAGGATGAAAATTTTAATTGGTCATATTTTGATTGAAACAAAGTCTAAATATGCTCTATATCTGAATACTAAAAAGATTCTTAATTTTTCGATGGAAAATTGTTCAAATCTGAAATCTTGAAAATGGCCATTTTCGGCAAAAAGACAGAGGTTATACTAAAGCATTTTAAAAGGATGAAAATTTTAATTGGTCATATTTTGATTGAAACAAAGTCTAAATATGCTCTTTATCTGAATACTAAAAAGATTCTTAATTTTTTCGATGAAAAAGTGTTCAAATCTGTAAACCTGAAAAATGGCCATTTTCGGCAAAAAGACATGGGTTATACTAAGGCATTTTGAAAATGAAAAAAATTTTAAATGGTCATATTTTGATTAAAATAAAATCTATATATGCTCTATATCTGAATACTAAAAAGATTCTTAATTTTTCGATGGAAAATTGTTCAAATCTGAACTCTTGAAAAATGGCCATTTTTGGCTAAAAGGCATTGGTTATACTAAGGCATTTTAAAAAGGATGAAAATTTTAAATGGTCATATTTTGATTGAAATAAAGTCTATATATGCTCTATATCTGAATACTAAAAAGATTCTTAATTTTTTCGATGAAAAAGTGTTCAAATCTAAAAACCTGAAAAAGGGCCATTTTCGGCAAAAAGACATGGTTTATACTAAGGCATTTTGAAAATGAAAAAAATTTTAAATAGTCATATTTTGATTAAAACAAAGTCTATATATGCTCTATATCTGAATACTAAAAAGATTCTTAATTTTTCGATGGAAAATTGTTCAAATCTGAAATCTTGAAAATGGCCATTTTTGGCAAAAAGACAAAGGTTATACTAAAGCATTTTAAAAAGGATGAAAATTTTAAATGGTCATATTTTGATTGAAATAAAGTCTTGGTATGCTCTATATCTGATTACTAAAAAGATTCTTACTTTTTTCGATGAAAAACTGTTCAATTCTGAAAACCTGAAAAAAGGGCCATTTTCGGCAAAAAGACATGGGTTATACTAAGGCATTTTGAAAATGAAAAAAATTTTAAATGGTCATATTTTGATTGAAACAAAGTCTATATATGCTCTATATCTGAATACTAAAAAGATTCTTAATTTTTTCGATGAAAAAGTGTTAAAATCTGAAAACCTGAAAAAGGGCCATTTTCGGGAAAAAGACATGGTTTATACTAATGCATTTTGAAAATGAAAATAATTTTAAATAGTCATATTTTGATTAAAACAAAGTCTATATATGCTCTATATCTGAATACTAAAAAGAATTTTAATTTTTTCGATGAGAAAGTGTTCAAATCTAAAAACCTGAAAAAGGGCCATTTTCGGCAAAAAGACATGGGTTATACTGAGGAATTTTAAAAATGAAAAAAATTTTAAATGGTCATATTTTGATTGAAACAAAGTTTATAATCTGAATACTAAAAAGATTCTTAATTTTTCGATGGAAAATTGTTCAAATCTGAACTCGTGAAAAATGGCCATTTTTGGCTAAAAGGCATGGGTTATACTAAGGCATTTTAAAAAGGATGAAAATTTTAAATGGTCATATTTTGATTAAAATAAACTCTATATATGCTCTATATCTGAATACTAAAAAGATTCTTAATTTTTCGATGGAAAATTGTTCAAATCTGAACTCTTGAAAAATGGCCATTTTTGGCTAAAAGGCATGGGTTATACTAAGGCATTTTAAAAAGGATGAAAATTTTAAATGGTCATATTTTGATTGAAAGAAAGTCTAAATATGCTCTATATCTGAATACTAAAAAGATTCTTAATTTTTTGATGGAAAATTGTTCAAATCTGAAATCTTGAAAATGGCCATTTTCGGCAAAAAGACAGAGGTTATACTAAAGCATTTTAAAT
This sequence comes from Haliclystus octoradiatus, assembly GCA_916610825.1. Lineage (NCBI taxonomy): Eukaryota > Metazoa > Cnidaria > Staurozoa > Stauromedusae > Haliclystidae > Haliclystus > Haliclystus octoradiatus. Next base: position 14,806,780 of record OU744454.1, on the reverse strand, counting down.
AGGATGAAAATTTTAATTGGTCATATTTTGATTGAAACAAAGTCTAAATATGCTCTATATCTGAATACTAAAAAGATTCTTAATTTTTCGATGGAAAAGTGTTCAAATCTGAAAACCTGAAAAATGGCCATTTTCGGCAAAAAAAGACATGGGTTATACTAAGGCATTTTGAAAATGAAAAAAATTTTAAATGGTCATATTTTGATTAAAACAAAGTCTATATATGCTCTATATCTGAATACTAAAAAGATTCTTAATTTTTCGATTGAAAATTGTTCAAATCTGAAATCTTGAAAAATGGCCATTTTCGGGGAAAATACAGAGTTTATACTGAGGCATTTTGAAAAGGATAAATTTTAAATGGTCATATTTCTATTGAAACAAAGTCTATATATGCTCTACATCTGAATACTAAAAAAGATTCTTAAAATTTTCGATGAAAAAGTGTTCAAATCTGAAATCTTGAAAATGGCCATTTTTGGCAAAAAGACAGAGGTTATACTAAAGCATTTTAAAAAGGATGAAAATTTTAAATGGTCATATTTTGATTGAAATAAAGTCTATATATGCTCTATATCTGATTACTAAAAAGATTCTTAATTTTTTCGATGAAAAAGTGTTCAAATCTGAAAACCTGAAAAAGGGCCATTTTCGGCAAAAAGACATGGGTTATACTAAGGCATTTTGAAAATGAAAAAAATTTAAATGGTCATATTTTGATTGAAACAAAGTCTATATATGCTCTATATCTGAATACTAAAAAGATTCTTAATTTTTTCGATGAAAAAGTGTTCAAATCTAAAAACCTGAAAAAGGGCCATTTTCGGGAAAAAGACATGGTTTACACTAAGGCATTTTGAAAATGAAAAAAATTTTAAATAGTCATATTTTGATTAAAACAAAGTCTATATATGCTTTATATCTGAATACTAAAAAGATTCTTAATTTTTTCGATGAAAAAGTGTTCAAATCTAAAAACCTGAAAAAGGGCCATTTTCGGCAAAAAGACATGGGTTATACTAAGGCATTTTGAAAATGAAAACAATTTTAAATGGTCATATTTTGATTGAAACAAAGTTTATAATCTAAATACCAAAAAGATTCTTAATTTTTCGATGGAAAATTGTTCAAATCTGAACTCTTGAAAAATGGCCATTTTTGGATAAAAGGCATGGGTTATACTAAGGCATTTTGAAAATGAAAAAAATTTTAAATGGTCATATTTTGATTGAAACAAAGTTTATAATCTGAATACTAAAAAGATTCTTAATTTTTCGATGGAAAATTGTTCAAATCTGAAATCTTGAAAAATGGCCATTTTTGGATAAAAGGCATGGGTTATACTAAGGCATTTTGAAAATGAAAAAAATTTTAAATGGTCATATTTTGATTGAAACAAAGTTTATAATCTGAATACTAAAAAGATTCTTAATTTTTCGATGTAAAATTGTTCAAATCTGAACTCTTGAAAAATGGCCATTTTTGGATAAAAGGCATGGGTTATACTAAGGCATTTTGAAAATGAAAAAAATTTTAAATGGTCATATTTTGATTGAAACAAAGTTTATAATCTGAATACTAAAAAGATTCTTAATTTTTCGATGGAAAATTGTTCAAATCTGAACTCTTGAAAAATGGCCATTTTTGGATAAAAGACATGGTTTATACTAAGGCATTTTGAAAATGAAAAAAATTTTAAATGGTCATATTTTGATTGAAACAAAGTTTATAATCTGAATACTAAAAAGATTCTTAATTTTTCGATGGAAAATTGTTGAAATCTGAACTCTTGAAAAATGGACATTTTTGGCTAAAAGGCATGGGTTATACTAAGGCATTTTAAAAAGGAGGAAAATTTTAAATGGTCATATTTTGATTAAAACAAAGTCTATAGATGCTCTATATCTGAATACTAAAAAGATTCTTAAAATTTTCGATATAAAATTGTTCAAATCTGAACTCTTGAAAAATGTCCAATTTTGGCTAAAAGGCATGGGTTATACTAAGGCATTTTAAAAAGGAGGAAAATTTTAAATGGTCATATTTTGATTGAAAGAAAGTCAATAGATGCTCTATATCTGAATACTAAAAAGATTCTTAATTTTTTGATGGAAAAATGTTCAAATCTGAAATCTTGAAAAATGGCCATTTTTGGCAAAAAGACAAAGGTTATACTAAGGCATTTTAAAAAGGATGAACATTTTAAATGGTCATATTTTGATTGAAATAAAGTCTATATATGCTCTACATCTGAATACTAAAAAGATTCTTAAAATTTTCGATATAAAATTGTTCAAATCTGAACTCTTGAAAAATGTCCAATTTTGGCTAAAAGGCATGGGTTATACTAAGGCATTTTAAAAAGGATGAAAATTTTAAATGGTCATATTTTGATTGAAAGAAAGTCAATAGATGCTCTATATCTGAATACTAAAAAGATTCTTAATTTTTTGATGGAAAAATGTTCAAATCTGAAATCTTGAAAAATGGCCATTTTTGGCAAAAAGACAAAGGTTATACTAAGGCATTTTAAAAAGGATGAACATTTTAAATGGTCATATTTTGATTGAAATAAAGTCTTTAGATGCTCTATATCTGAATACTAAAAAGGTTTTTAATTTTTCGATGGAAAATTGTTCAAATCTGAACTCTTGAAAAATGGCCATTTTTGGCTAAAAGGCATGGGTTATACTAAGGCATTTTAAAAAGGATGAAAATTTTAAATGGTCATATTTTGATTAAAATAAAGTCTATATATGCTCTATATCTGAATACTAAAAAGATTCTTAATTTTTCGATGGAAAATTGTTCAAATCTGAACTCTTGAAAAATGGCCATTTTTGGCTAAAAGGCATGGGTTATACTAAGGCATTTTAAAAAGGATGAATATTTTAAATGGTCATATTTTGATTGAAATAAAGTCTATATATGCTCTATATCTGAATACTAAAAATATTCTTAATTTTTCGATGGAAAATTGTTCAAATCTGAAATCTTGAAAAATGGCCATTTTTGGCAAAAAGACAAAGGTTATACTAAGGCATTTTAAAAAGGATGAACATTTTAAATGGTCATATTTTGATTGAAATAAAGTCTATAGATGCTCTATATCTGAATACTAAAAAGATTTTTAATTTTTCGATGGAAAATTGTTCAAATCTGAACTCTTGAAAAATGGCCATTTTTGGCTAAAAGGCATGGGTTATACTAAGGCATTTTAAAAAGGATGAAAATTTTATAATATCGTACTTGATTGAAATGAAGTCTATAGATGCTTTATGTCTGAATACTAAAAGGATTCTTAATATTTCGGTGCAAAAGTGTTCAAACAAGAAGTTCTGAAACACTGATTGATTTAGGAACTGCTTTTCATATGGGACTAATTACAACTAGCAATGAACAAGCTATCTTACTTTGAAATGGAAAAACGTTTTTAACACATAGATTATTTTATTCCCAGATTTTATAAATTCAATTTGAAATCAGATCGCGTTAGAACATGTCTTGTGATTGAAACATCTGATTACAATCCACTTAGTTGTCATATGAAAAGGGTTAGAGAGCTGCCGTTTGTGTTTCATGGTTACGAATTACCGTCTGCACTCGTTGGCTGTACAATGAAAATGAAGTTGTATAATCTATTTTCTGAGGCATCGTGGAGTATACATTTATCTTTCCTTGTACAGTTAACTCGTGCAGTTATTCGTAACCAAAACCCAAGCGGCAAGTCTAAAATAACAAATAAATGTTGATATAGACACTGACTTGTTTGCTGGATATTATTCTTTATAAACAGCCATTGTTTATAAAGACAAAATCATTTTAATTAATCGAAAATTATTACATAAGGCTGGTGACTGAGTAAAAGAACACACATTCTTAATGTAGGATTATCCTTATAACATAATTAGCCAGTGAGGCGTACACATATTTCGATGGCAGAACACAAATATACAAATATACAAATAATATATTAAGAGACAGACAATGCTATAAATATAGTGATTATTAATAGTTTTGATTAACTAGCTCTGACTTACGCCGTTAGTGTCCTGTTGAAAAGCAATTTCAATGTTCAAATTGTACAAACACCTCAAACGATGTTGTTCCGGAATTAGTGTCCTCTGATCGGTTGATATAGTCTTCAAGAGACCAGAACGAATAAGTTGCATTATGGATCAATGGAAAAAACTCTAATGTTGAAAGCCATTTGGTTGTTGTTCCATCTCCTTCATAATCAGAAAATTGATTGTAATTTACGATGATGCTTCCTCGGAAATCGTTCGTCAGCAGAATCCAATTTGGTCTAGGCAACTGATAAAAACAACCAAACGGCATCTGCTGATTTCCAGGATGACACACTAGTCCACCATTTGTATGCCATAGCTTTATTTTGTACATTCCAGTTGGTAATCTGAAAATGAATGTTCCAGGTCTTTCATCTCTTGCTTCAACGTTGATGACGGAGGAGACAGCCTTTGTGTAATCTGTGATAAAAGATAATGATATTCAAATTTGATTCATTAATAAATTGATACTTCAATAAAGAAATTCAGTGGTAACGATAACGGATTTTTATAAATTTAATCAACGTTTTGGCTTTCAACATCAGCGAATAATGTGTACATACTAATTATAGGAAAAAAGCCGATATTAACTGACGATCTTAATAGCATATCTAGTAGTATTCTCGTATCTGTAAACCTTCTTTTATATAATTTGCTGTAAGGATGCATGCCAATGGAGCATGAAGCTGCTTTTACTGACTTGTATTCGCCCCTCAAAGGTTAATCGTGACAAATCTATCAAACAGAAAAGTAAAAATTCCTGTTAATCGTCAAACAGGCTTTTGCCATCTACTTTGTGCATTCAAGGGTATAATAATCCATTGTGCTGTTCACTACATCATCTTCATTAGAATTTGAACGTCTGAGTCGTTCATTACATTGAAAAGAAACATTTTAGAGTAAATAACTCTATTCCGTATACAAGTTATCGAATTAAATAATCTCTAATTACGCTATAAATTCTAATTGTTTTGTTTGATAAAGAATGGTAGTTCTAGATAACGGACATAACTCTGCATGTAGGCTGCTGTCATAATCTGTAAAAAATAGTTAAAAAAACTAAAGTGAACTGTACAAAACTCTTATTAACTGTTAATTACGAAGAAGAAAGAATATACATTCACAAAAATATATCAACATATTTCATATATCATCATTCATAAGATCATATTGAACTTACTTGAGATCGTGAATGTGTAGCTAGCCTGAAATATGAAATACAATATCACTTGAAAACATATAGCAATATCTGGCATCTAGCATGTGCTTTACTTGAATAACTGATGTTACAAGGAAAAGTAATCCATACAGTTCTTGTTAAAGCGGAAAGGTTTAAGATCGAAAATTATTTCCCATATTAGCCTTCTTCATTTTAAACTTTTCCATTGCAAAAGTTTTGTCTGAAATCCTTCAAAGATAACATTTCCGTTCTAAATCAGACATGTTTAAAAGTTCTCTTAAGAAATTCATTGGAATTTAGGTATGTATTTAACAGTTATCAGTAAACGATCAGGAATTGTGATTGCAAATTCACAGTTGAAGAGATACAATTAAAATGTGAAGTAAATATAAATCATGATCATCAGATGAAAGCCATTAGATCAATCCAATCCGATGATAAAAAGATTAATAAACAAAACCCAGTTTCAGAGAATTGTGATATTGAAACGTGCTTGCTTGCAAAGGAGAGATGATCTTGAATCAGGTCGTATTTTTATCAATCATTTATCGAATCTCTTCTGAAAGTTGTCTAAGCAGAGCATGATTTAACTCTTACAATCTGATCGGACATTTTCAGATAAATAGTAAATATGCATAGCATAGATCAAACGTCACATATCAACAATGGCATTTTTCTTTGGGCAACCTGATATTCATATGATTTGGGAAGTCAGATGGACATATTGGAATTTCAAGTTTCATATAGAGTTTCGAGTATATTTTGAATCAACAATAGCTATACTTCCAGATATTTTTGAACCACCAATCCGATACAATATGTTAATTCATGTTATGGTGGAATTGAATTATTATTACTAACCGGTGTGATAAAAATGGTGTCTTTCCCTTCATCATTTGACATTAATCGATCCAAGCCATTTTTCATATAAAGTTTACAATTATTGTTTCCATTATTTCGTTTATCATAAGTAATCGCTTTGCAAAACAGAGTTTGATTACAAACATGTCGACAGAAGAAGATCGATTTGACATTGATGTAATCCATAAAATCAGTCGAGGTAATGGATTTGTTAGCGAAGTACCTTCCTGAATACCGCTCTGTTGTTAAATTTCCACAGAGACTTTCTGATGTGTTATTCCCATAACAGTTGTGCAGTATTCTGGTGAGAATAAAGATGATGAAAACTCCATTTCTATGGATTATTGTCGTCCACATAATTCAAGTTTTTTCAGTTTAACGTAAATCAACAACATATAAACTAGTTCGCCTAACTGAAATCGACAGATGGGAATTAAAGAGAATACAATTGTCTTGCTTGTTACGCTATCTTTCTCTATAAAAGACGTATCTTATAAATAATTTATTGTCATAACTATTTTCCTATTTCAAGTAAATGTCGTAATTAATAATACAATATTTCAGAATTGAAATTAGATATGAAATGCTATATTAAAGATAGTACCAACTACATGCTATACAAGTTAACTCTGTCATCGAAGTTTCAGTTTATTTTTTGTAATTTTAATTTGCTAGATACTTAAACATAACTTATTTCTGATATGTAATTGATTTAAAGTCTGATACAGCAAAAGCGCTGGCAGAATTAAATACTGTATCGCTATTTTTTGGGAACAACGATTTAAACAAGGGCTGTAATAAATCGACAGCAACCTGCTTGCCATAGCCTGTTATTACCAGTCGCTAGGGAAACAACGCGAGATTCAATTGAATTTACTTTGTTTATCCTATCTCAGAACAATGAAACTTTTTAAATTCCGAAGAGGCTAATTGTTAGTTAATAAATATGAAAAATTGATTGAAGTCATAATTAACATTAATGAAAACAAACTCACCGATATTGACATTTTGCATTTATGACAGTCCACGACTACGTAAAAACGGTCATCGTATCAAATATAACCAGTGGGCATTGTTTCAACAGCGTGTTGTGAATATTTAAATTTGCTTTATTTCCAATCAACAATAGGTGTACTCCCCGATTTTGTGAACCACTAAACCAATACAACATGTTCATTCATAAATATGTTCTGTTGTTCGAGATTCATTTGGAATTCTGTTAAACGTCTGCTGGCCGTATATTCTGCGGGCTAATAAGTTAACAATTACGAGCAGTATAAAGCCATAGAATTACAAAGACTACTAATTCTATTGACATAATTCAGGGAAAGTAAGCAGCAACTATGAAAATCCCCATTATCTGATGCAATGGATCAAAACAGCTGCTTAAAGGTGCAAAAATTCGAACCATGTTTTGTGCACTTTGTGTTTCTAAATGAAATATACTTTTTTATGATGAAGGAGTTTGTCATGCGTTCCAATAGCAAGTGTCATCATTCATGAGTAACAACATCCGGTTTTTAATTGAGGGTTCGTGTACGGGTTGCCATCACAAAATTCCTTTTAGAGTGATTTTGAGAGACACGAGTGAAGCGTAATGAATAAAAGAGCCGCAGGCTATTTTATTCTAGCTTCCAGAATGTAGGACAACATCCCGAGATTTGAATAATCAAATACAAGTTGAATTAATTTGAATTGTGCTTTTGATCATGTGATGTAGTCGGAATAGAAGCCTGCTGATCAATGCAGACAGTTCCTCTATTATTTTGTTGTACTGTAAACTGTGCTATGCTTTAGCTTCTTCAACTGATGGATTCCTCGACAAAAGAAGCCGGATGAAGTGTTATGTAGAAGCAGGATCAGCTGCTACACAAGCAGTGATACCCATCTTTTCTCACAGCATCTTCCATGCTAATAACAGTGGCGGCTCGTCCATATGAGCACGCAGGGTTGTGCCCTCCTTGTCATTTCAAATAGTATATTTATAGAAAGCAAGCTTTAATGACATATGATTATTCCTTGACAAACGTTGATATTCGCAACTTTTCGAATAGTTTAATGTATTTTATTTCGTATCGAGATCTGCTTTCTGTAGCATAGTTTTCAAATTATCCCCCGCTTGAAGTCCTATTTATTAACGCGACAGCTTTTTATCGCATTCATATTGAGGTTAATCATCGCAAATGTTGACGCAAGCAACATTCTTTCAAAACACTTTTTATTTTGCAGGCGTCGAAAGGGCCAGAGGACGCTTTTGACCACAAATAACAATTTATTTACTCAGCTAGATGTTTATGCTCATGCACAAATAGTGCAGAATTAAACGCTATTGTGGGCAGACCTGACGAAGAGAAAAATTAGCGTTGGAATTTACGTAGAGGCCGGTGTTTTGGATATTTTTAAGTACGATATTTCGTGGTTATTATACAAGAATTGAAAGCAAAACAAGTATCTTCATTCAAAGTTATTCCAACCTTTTTCAATGGAAGTATCTAAATTAATACATTCTACAACGTTCTATTGAAGAAATGGCCTTTTTATTCTGCTGATTTGCTTTGTTGTTGTTCGAAAAGCTCAGGTAAAAGTTTAGATTTGAACACTCACTAAACTGTTTCGCAACAAAAGTAATTTATATCATTTTTGATTCTACAACTTATTTTACAACTGGTCAAAGTAAGGTCAAAATCAAAACATAATTTTCATTAATGCCGTGGATAGCAAGATACCAGTTAATATAAAAATGTGTACAACTGGTGAATATGCAATTTAATTATGAATTATTCTCTCCTCTCAAAAGAATGACTGTATTTTTGTTGAAAACCGTTACAACAATGTGCTACCATTAATCAAAATTATTCAAAACTTGGTAACTGATTTCATTTGTAAAATTAAAACACGATGATAGTAAGGCAATATTACTGAGAATTTGTTTTTAGAATCAATTTGAAATTTGAATAGTCAAGACAAACAATAGTTTGTAATTTTCGTTGAAGGCCTAACAAAGTACTAGACTACCATGATTTCTGAACTTATTATTTGCTCTACCAATGTCTACTTTTATGAACTCTTCTCTACATACATAGCTGGAGGCTAATTTGACAAATGAAATAAAATGAAGAATGCCTTTCTGCTGCTACTTGAATTATATTCATGTCACTGAAAAGATCATGAATAAATTGCTATACAAATGCAATATTTAATGTTTAATATTTATATCCCTTGAATTTTGCTGATAATATTATGATTAACATGATCAACATCAGAAAATGGTGGTTCTTGACTTTCTGTATACTGGTATACTGTAATAATAATAATATAATACTATTAATAGGTGGATTGTTCCACACCAGTTCTTGGTATAGTGCTCAATGAAATTAATAAGAGCATTTATATAAAAATATTTTTATACTGGTATACTGTATAATTGTTTGTTACTGTTGAAAAGCAACACCAAACATTTCTGAAAACTAAAATTAAAATAAAGCTACAAAAAATAAGAAGCAGACCACAGCATCGAACAAATTTCAAATTTCATTTATTGGCGTAAAATAATTACAAATATTTATAACTATTTATCTTTATTGCTTTGCAATGCTTTTTCAAATATAATTCATGTACCATTATCAAAACCTCTCTACATCGTCCAGCTGTCAACAGTAATCATCTCTCCACTGTCTGTTCTCCTTTCGCTTTCTTAGCTCCAGATGAAATTTCCTATCTATTAAGTTACACAAGTGGCAGCTGACTTTTCTAAACATTGTCGCTCAATAAATTGTAAGAAAACCTACTGTTGCAGCACAAATTGACACAATTTATTAGCGTGATTTGGATGCTTCGCATAATTTCACATTTTCTGTTTTTTCCTTCACATATCTGCCTGAAATAAGTTTGATGATGACAGCAAATGTCAAAATGAAGTTTCCAATCAATGTATATAACCTCACAAGCACTAAAATTACACTTTTCAAACATGCTTTACCTGAAATAATTATCTTATCGCAATTTCTGTGGATTTGAGGTACTTTAACAAGAATATGTAGGATCCTAGCCACCGTCCCCACCACTCTGCAGTAGCTTGAACCCCTCCTGTTCTCCCCCGGTTGTCCAAGGCTCTTCCGTGGGCCCTTTTGATGGTTACATGATTGCCGTACCCCCTCTCAGTAGCACTAAAGCATCTTTATAGTCTGCTTCAGAACCACCTAAACCTTTTATGACAATTTGGTATTACTTACTGATGTATTCATGTAGAAGAGACGTTTTCTCTGCCATAGATTTATTAGTATTGTGAACCAAGGCTAAAAAGATTCTGAGAATACCAACTCAAAATATTTCCATCAAAAAATTGTGGTTATATTTCTGCGGAAGAGCGTTTATCATTGTACAGTATTCAAGTTCAAAATTGTAGTGAATATCAGAAAAGACAACTCTATCTATCCAGACGTTTCTTTTCATGACTATATTAGGGGCTGAAATGTCTATTTTTCTTGTGAATCAAATAGCGTTGCCAAGATTTCCCTGGACTCATGCTAGACTCCTCACATTCATTGCTCATTCTTTTGGGTGTCATTGATCTTTGCGAGGTTAAAACTTACCGCAGAATGCAAACGAAAATGAATCAACGGAATTGCTGTATTTATCAAAGCAAAGTAATAATGCAGATACTATGATCCTATTGCGATTAAATATTGATTGAAATCATAATCAACATTAATGAACACAAACTCACCGATATTGAAATTTTGCATCTATGACAGTCCAGGAATACATAAAAGCGATCACTGTACGAACTCTAACCAGTGGGCATTGTTTCAACAGTGTGTTGTGAATATTTAAATTTGCTTTATTTTCATCAACAATAGCTATGCCTCCAGATATTTGTGAACCACCAAACCAAATATGCTCATTCATAAATTTGTTCTTTTGTTTGAGCTTCATTTAGAATTCTTTTAGACGTCTGATGGCCGTACAACATTCTGCAGGCTAATAAAATAACAATTTCGAGAGGATGAAGCCATAGAATTACAAAGACTACTGATTCTATTGACAGAATTCAGGGAAAGTAAGCAGCAACTATGAAAATCCCTATTATCTGATGCAATGGATCAAAACAGCTGCTTAAAAGTGCAAAAATTCCAACCATGTTTTGTGCATTTTGTGTTTCTAAATGAAATATACTTTTCTATGATGAAAAAGTTAATGAAGCATTCCAATATCAAGCTGCAACATTCATGAGTAAGAAGATCTGGTTTTTAATGAAGGGTTCGATAATGGGTTGCCATGCCTCACCGCAGAATTCCTTCTCAAGTCATGTTGAGAGACACGTGTGAAGCTTAATGTATAAACGAGCCGCAGGCTATTTTATTCTAGCTTCCAGAATGTAGGACAACATTCCGAGATTTGAATAATCAAATACAAGTTGAATTAATTTGAATTGTGCTTTTGATCATGTCACGTAGTCGGAATAGAAGCCTCCTGATCAATGCAGGCATTTCCTCTATTATTTTGTTGTACTGTAAACTGTGCTATGCTTTAGCTTCTTCAACTGATGGATTCCTCGACAAAAGAAGCCGGATGAAAGTGTTATGTAGAAGCAGGATCAGCTGCTACACAAGCAGTGATATCCATCTTTTCTCACAGCATCTTCCATGGTAATAACAGTGGCGGCTCGTCCATATGAGCACGCGGGGTTGTTCCCTCCTTGTCATTTCAAATAGTATATTTATAGAAAGCAAGCTTTAATGACATATGATTATTCCTTGACATACATTGATATTCGCAACTTTTCGAATAGTTTGATAAGGGATTACATCACTCTTGTGAGTGGGTTATCGGAATTTAGATCCACGAGTTCACTAACAACAAACGAGAAATCCATATGGTAAACGAGGCCGCCGAGTTTACGATATTGATTTCGAGTTTGTTGTTAGAGAACGAGTGGGTCTAAATTTCGATGGCCCACGAACAAAGAGTGATGTAATCATTTTAATAATCATGTAACATAACCTTTGTCTGGAACATCAATTATCTCTCATCAATTTCACTACAACAATGATTTGTTTTGGCTAATTTAATGGGTCATTGATTTTTCATTAAATGCAATTTGAATGAAATTGTTACGAATATCATTTAATAATGTAACGCGAAGAATTCAATATGTTTGCAATATTAGAAATATATAGTAAAAGTTACATCTGAATATAGCAAATCCCAAGTTCGTACTTTTTTTGTAATTTCTCAATTGAATTTTCAATTACAGAGTATACATTTAAGATTGATTTTATGAAAAATATTCAATCTGTCGCAGCTAGTATCCATTTTCAAAACATGTGTTATAGTTGTTTGGCTAAAACCGTGCAGGTATAGGTCTATAACCGCACACGTGCGGGTATAGACCTATACCTGCACGCTTTTAGGGGTTGCAATGGAATTTCGTGGGTTGTCTTGACATAACCTCTAAACACGTGGTACAAAATCCACCAATCATGATACAAGTTTTTTTCAAATGATTATTAATGTATTTTATTTCGTATCGAGATCTGCTTTTCGTAGCATATTTTTCAAATTATCCCCCGCTTGAAGTCCTATTTATAAACGCGACAGCTTTTTATCGCATTCATATTGAGGTTAATCACCGCAATTGTTGACGCAAGCAACATTCTTTCAAAACACTTTTTATTTTGCAGGCGTCGAAAGGGCCAGAGGACGCTTTTGACCACAAATAACAATTTATTTACTCAGTTAGATGTTTATGCTCATGCACAAATAGTGCAGAATTAAACGCTATTGTGGGCAGACCTGATGCTTGCAAAGAGGCACTCAAGCAAAGCCGCTATGACAATAAGATAGGGTAACTTAGACAATAGACTTGACATAGTCAATAGAATATTCGTATTATAAGAACGATGAGAATATGAGAGGCTTTCTATGCATAGCTGCGTAACGAGGATTGAAAAACATTTTTAAGGGGAATTCACCTATTGACACATACCCTGCCCTACCTAGCTAAAAGCCTACGAGCCACCACTGGCTAATAGACTGCTATACAGTATTTATTATTTACTCTCGCATAGTATCTATAAAATTATAAATATCTCATTTACATGAACAAATTGATTAATTCAAGTAAAAGATTAATATAGAATTAATCATTTTGTAAATAAATCATTTGATGTCATCGAATTGAATTTTCGATTTATTCGATTCGCCAAGCTCGCATGGAAGTGATTATGTATTACTGCCTAAATCAATTTCGTACCCTGATCAAAAAGGATTGTTTACGAATTCCGGTTCATGACAAAAACAATTTTGACTCTCAGAAACGTTTTATAACATAGTTTCTATTAGCATCTCTATAGTGATACTAGCATTTAGCATTTAAAACAAACGCAGTAAATACACATATTACAAAAACATCTGTAATATATATTGTACATTATTCTCTAGAAATTGATGTAGTAATTGTTATCTAAATTTAAGGTTTAATCTTGAAACAGCGTAGCATATACTTGTCTTCATTCTGTGCTTTTATTTTGCATGCTGCACGGCAAATAACTCATTAATGACATTTTTCAGTAAATATAACCATCTTGAGCTAAATATCGTTTTGTAAATCGTTGCGATAATTGCAATATTTATTGGATTGTTATCGGAAAGTTATAATTTTTGCATTTTATCACAGATCAAAGTTTTGAAGCTAGCGGTTTTTCACGGTTTCTGGAGCCATGTTTTACCTTAGGATTTGTTGCACTCTCTTTCGACCAATCAGATCGCAGAAAACCTTCGTGATATTTTAGAATCAGATTTCGTGTGAAGTCCATTACAGCTATCACAGCTGTCGGCTTCTCGTCAGCGACACAGGTAGAGAGGAATGTGACATCGCTTTTAGAAGGTTTGATTCGTTGAATTCCTTGGGTATCTCCCATCGAAGGAATTGGTGCTGCCGTTTACTGAGCCAATCACTGGAGAGGCTCAGGGTTTTCGTAGGGCATTTATTTGTGCAAATTTCCCACCAGGCAATTTTTGAGAATATAGGAAGTCTGTTATCAAGTTTTAGAAGGATAGATTCGCACAGTTTGTCACCTGTACCTAGCGATGACTTACCTGTACGTAGCTGTACCTGTGCTCAGATGTGGCTTCCCGCATATTCCAAAACCTACGAAATGAGGAAGTGTCATTTCCATTTAATTGATCTTGGTAACCCAAGGCTCTTCCGTGAGCCCCTTTGATGTTTACAGGATTGCCGTACCCCCTCTCAGTAGCACTAAAACATCTTTGTAGTCTGCTTCAGAACCATCAAAAAATTGTGGTTTTATTTCTGCAGAAGAGCGTTTATCAATGTACAGTATTCAAGTTAGAAATTATAGGGAATGTCAGAAATGGCAACTCTATCTATCCAGACGTTTCTTTTCATGACTATATTAGGGGCTGAAAGGTCTATTTTTTGTGAATCAAAAAATATTGCCAAGATTTCCCCTGGACTCATGCTAGACCCCTCACCTTCGTTGCTCATTTTTTTGGGTGTCATTGATCTCTACGATCATTCCATGAACGTTTTCCAGCTTTAAATAAAACAGATGACTTGACAAATGCTAATGTTGCCTCTTCTTGGGTTCGACGGATAAAATGAACTGAAGAATATTGATTAGATTTTAGAGGCCTGTAATGATCTGATGTTGAGATATCCGATAGTTCAGAAATTAACAGCGTTTGATATATGCGCTGCAGAACAGGTTTGACATTTTCAATACACAAATCACATGACATCGACATTCAACAATAACATTTACAATTCACTGTATCAGTGTTAATTACATATAATGATACCATTTCCGCTGTAACAACGTAGGAAGTTTTTTTATACAATGATATGAAATAGAAAGTATCTAAGATAAGCTTATTTTAAACTACGTCATCAAATCCTAATTTTCATACCACAAATCTGCGTACAAAGTTATCTCAGCCCAAATTTGTGCATGATTTTCCGACAGCCAATTATCCATATAACATAATTAGCCAGTGAGACATACACAGGTCGCGGACAGACAAGAAATATACAAATGTACAAATATACAAATAGTATATTAACAAACAGACAATGCTATAATTATAGAGATTACAAAATATTTTTATTAACTAGCTCTGATTTACACATTTACTGCCATGTTGAAAAGCAATTTCAATGTTCATTTTGTACATACATCTCAAACGATGTTGTTCCGGAATTATCGCCCTCCGAATGGTTGATATAGTCTTCATAATACCAGAACGAATAAGTTGAATTATGGATCAATGGGAAAAACTTCAATGTTGAAAGCCATTTGGTTGTTGTTCCATCTCCTTCATAATCAGAAAATTGATTGTAATTTACGATGATGCTTCCTCGGAAATCGTTCGTCAGCAGAATCCTATTTGGTCTAGCGTTCTGATAAAAACAACCAAACGGCATCACTAGAACTCCAGGATAACACGATAATCCACCATCTGTATGCCATAGCTTTATTTTGTACATTCCAGTTGGTAATCTGAAAATGAATGTTCCAGGTCTTTCATCTCTTCCTTCAACGTTGATGACGGAGGAGACAGCTTTTGTGTAATCTGTGATAAAAGATAATGATATTGAAAATTAGTTCATTAATAAATTAATACTTCGATAAAAAATTCGGTGGTAACAATAACGGATTTTTATTAATTTAAACAACGTTTTGGCTTTCAACATCAGCCAATAATGTGTAAAACATTAATCACTGATGTTGAAGCTGAAACGTTGTTGGAATTAATAAAAAATCCGCTATTGTTACCACCAAATTTTTATTAAAGTGTTTCTCAAAGAAGATATTCTTTAGAATAAATTAATAATTAAGAAAAATAATAAAGCAATTATAGTAAATTGAAAAAAAGTCAGTGTAAACTCAGATACACATATAATATCAAAGTGCTCAATGTTGGGCAAAACAGAGCATTATATAATAGGAGACAACGATGAGACAAAGCCTTTTTCCGTTACTCGGAGTTTCACGCGTTTGATTGCGATCTTCAGACGGTAGTACTAAAAAACCGAGCGAATTTCTTAGCTTTACCGTCTGATCATTGCAATTAATCCAGTGCAACTCAGAATAACTTAACAAGGTTTTGCCTCATCTTTGTCTCCTATTAAATATGTAATAGAAAATTATACAAGACAACAATTAATCTAACATTATAATAATCAACAATTTTCGTTATTACACATACTAAGGAGGTCTAGATTTTTGGACGAGACGAAATCTTTTTCACGAGTTTTATTTCGTTTAGCCTGGAGCTGGTTTGTATTCGTGATACACTTAATTGAATGTTTAGAAAACTCGTCCAACAGAACAGTAAAACTACAGTTCAGAAAAATGTTATAATAGTTAGTAATATTAGGGGTGTAGATTTTGCGAAGAAATCAGGCTAGCCAATGTAAAATATGTCTAACCAAATTCACGGTGACTAGTATACTGAATTGGCAGACTGTGGTTTTTTCAATTGTCCTTCATTAGACTCGTGAATCACCACACAAGTGTTATTGCAAATCCCGTCAAAAAAGAAGCGCAAGTCACGAAATGAAGGGCAACCCCGTTGATTTGTCTTTCGTACACATGCATGATGGCGTAACTCGTCAAAAACCTCGTCTCGTCTAAAAATGAAAACCTCCCTATTGACATCGTATAGCTGGCCATTGCAGCTACTGCAGCTATATGTTGATGACAGCAAATTCTCTTAATCACCAACCTTAATCTCGAAATGGAAATTGTTATAGTTTAAAAAACATCATCAAAATCTTAACCCCATGCCTTATACTTGGCAGTTGTTTATGAAAATTGCTATGTATTGAAAACAATCAAGCTTGTCTATCAGTGCTAAGTCATGCTTAACTATAAAATACAAGAAAAATTGTTGTTAATTTTCAGGAGAAGTTACGATGTAACTATAACTTTCAGTGCCATGTAGAGAATGAATGAATATATTTCATAATTATGAGGACAATTACATACAGTGAATAATATTGGTGCAGTAATAATGCAAGGCAATATACTAAATCAAAATGAGGCAATATTCTACATCGTATATTGTAAATTTAAAGAGAGCATCATTTAATTTCAGTATATTGTTAGTGTAGGATACTCAGGTATCATATTAGCAACACCTCCGAGTGGATTTTTTCCCTGAGAGTAATGATTTTAAACGCCCTTTGTTGAACTTAGCTGCGACACTGATAATCAATTTCAACAGATTTCATGGAAGAGAGGTCTCCATTGTCAATGCGCAAAGATGCGCCGCAACTACTCGCAATGCAATCCCCTCTGGACCATTCCATCCGCCATCCTCAGATGCTACTCATTTGATGTTTTAGATAACGTCAAGGCTGAGTTGACCATCCGGGAAATTTGAACCACAGTCGATCAGATATGATCCGATCTGAAGTTCGGTTGCTCTGCCATCTGAGCTAATCCTCACTTAAACTTAAAATAAAAACAATACTACGCTTTTGGTTCTACCAAGTATCACATTTCACTCGTGAAATTCCGTGATGGAAATCATGTCCTACTATTCCGTGGGTGTATATTCATTTTCAGAACATCTGATTGCTTCAAAGGCTTCCAAAAAAAGAAGTGATGATATAAAATATGTTTGTCGAATGTATATACATAGTATCCAGGTAGTAATACATACTAATTATAGGAAGAAAGCCAATGTTAACTGAAGATCTGAATAGCATATCTAGTAGTATTCTCGTATCTGTAAACCTTCCTTTATAATTTGCTGTAAGGATGCATGCCAATGGAGCATAAAGTGTGGTGTCGTTCTAGACAGAGAACACGCTTGCATTATGTCTGAATAGAACTGACTATATTTCAACATCCATTACAATTACTATATTAAGATCATATGACTTTAGCAGCTACACAATAATCACAGTTGGTATTTACATGTTTATAATTCGATGACTACGTCACATTTCCCCCTTCTTAGAGAAAACAGTATTGTCAATTATGTTTATGAAATTGATAGTTATAAGTTACGATAATTTACTGGACAATAATAGATTAAATAGAGATTATTAATTAGTTAATACATAGAGATTTGTTGTTTATTCTTCAATAAAATTAGTTATATCCTAAACGATCTGGCAGTCCAGTTATTCTAGAAGAACGCCTTAATGGTTGTTGATTCGTTGGTTCATTAACTGCAGGTGTGGTTTCAGCAGACTCGGTGTTTGCTGATGAGCCAGTCGATCGGAATTGATTTCTTGAGACAAGAACGGTATTGCCATTGTCCGATAGATATGCCGTATTGCTTCCTTTTGGAAGGATATACTCAACTTCCTTACATTACAATATCTCCCGTTGCGAAATCAGTAATAAACGGGACTCTAATATTTTTACCTAAAAGTATCTCGGCTGGAGATTTTCCCCTGGTCAAGGATGTGGCATTATGGACAGTTAAAATGCGATAGAGAAACATGTCAAATGAAACACGCAAGCCCTTATGCCAAGCCTTCATTCCGCGTTTTACCGTCTGGACAGCGCACTCAGCAAGACCATTGGCACGTGGGAAATAAACAGGAGATTCAATTTTCTTGCACCCTGAACGAGAAAGCCACTGCACAATTTCTTCATTAACAAACTCTTTCGCATTATCCGACACAAAACTATGAGGGATACCAAAACGAGAAAATATATCGGCTAGTATGCGAACAACAGTGGGTGTGGCCCGATTGGGGCATCTGGTAGCCTCAATCCAACCGCTACCGGCTTCTGCAACAATTAAAATTGGCCCAATAGCTGAAATATGCGCAAAATCCATGTGAACACGTTCCCAGGGGGCTGCTTCGGGCCAAGTGTGGACTGTTTGTGGAAAGCGAGGGCGTAGCGCACAACAGGTAGAACAGTTTGTAATAAAGTTTTCAACTTCTTTAAAAATTCCCGGCCACCATGCACCCTGGAGTAAAAGTCACCTGGTAGCATGAAATCTGGCATGGGTGTTGTGCGCCTTTTTGAGTACATCAGATCTCAAATTAATTAGGATATATGATGTTGATTTAAAATAAATGAGGTTGTTATGAACTGTAAGTTCATCTTTAACACGAGAGAAGGCCTTTTCTGCCTCTGATAGACCGGACCAAAAGCCAGAAATAATACGTTTAATGATGCTTTGTGCAACACGATCGTTAGACATTGAAGCCTCAATTTGACTGCTTGAAATAATTGGGGCAAAAAATGCTGAGTCAGTAGCAACGGAGACGCTTGCAACAACGTCTTCCCGCGTAATTGTATTTTGAGTAAGACGAGATAAAGCATCTGCATGAGTAATGTTAGCACCAGGTTCTTATTTTAGTTCGAAATCGAAGGCCATAAGTTTAATAGCCCATCTGGAAAGGCGTGCTGAGGCTGTTTTAGGTATTGATTTGTGAGTACCAAAAATAAAAGATAGAGCTTGATGATCGGAGACGATCAGAAATTTTCGCCCTAACCAAACTTGACGCAGACGTTCTACGCACCATACCACTGCTAATGCTTCACGTTCTGTGGCAGAATATTTTTGTTCTGAAGCACTTAATGTTTTTGAAACGTAAATAACCGGATGCCCGTCTTGTGTCAAAATACCGGCAACAGCTGTCCCAGACACATCAGTTGTCAAGGTGACTGCTTTGCTTAACGAGTATGGTTGTACAAGAGGTGTGGAGGCCAAGTCTTTTTGAAGTTGTCAAAAGCTAATTGCGCTGTGATTGTCCAAACAAAATCCACATCTTGTTTTCTGAGCTCATTCAAAGGAGCAATTTTTTCAGCAAAATTAGGCACAAGTCTACCAAAAAAATTAACTAATCCTACAAAGGATGCTACCTCCTTTTTAGTTTTAGGAGGGGCAATCGACAAAACTTCTTCAACAAGGCGAGGGTCAGGTCCGATACCTTTAGCTGAGATACGAAAATCTAAAAAAGTAATTTCAGACACCTCTTGAACGCATTTGTCTTTGTTGATGGAAAGGCGATGCTGGTTTAATCGCTCCATGATAGCATTAACACGTTTTTGTAAAGAATCGCGAGTGTTGCCAAAAATTAGCACGTCGTCTTGATATGGAAGAATTCCTTTGAGACCGCTGAGAACAGTTTCAATAACGTTTTGAAAAATCGCAGCGCTGTTTTTCATACCCATTTGCAATCGCGTGATCCGAAACAGACCCTTGTGAGTGTTTATCACGGATAAATCTTGCACTGTTTTATCAATAGCAATTTGCCAATAGGCCGATTTTAGATCAATTTTAGCGAAGAATTTTGCACCATGTATTTTGCTTAAAATTCCCTCTATGTTTGGAATCGGATATGCATCTGATAGAATTTTATCGTTAATGTGCACGCTCAAATCAACACACATTCGTAAACCTCCAGACGGTTTCTTGACCCAAACAATAGGGGAGGAGTTTTCGGTCCCACCTGATTCAATGGGTTCTATGACACCCATGGCCTGCAAGCGCTCACGCTCAGGGGTAGCAGCATCCTGTAAGGGCAAAGGCACAGGCCGTGCTTGGCGGAATTTTGGTGTCGCGTTGGGTTTTAATTTCATCGTGGCGATAGCATCCTTGATGACGGGTAGAAAATCTGCGGACGAATTGCTACAAGTACAATTAACAGTATTTTTATTTAAAATATCTCTACCTAGTAAGCCATAAGGGCGGGAAGATTGTACAACTTGTATGGGCATTGTAAAAGAACTATTAGTGTGATTAGTATTATTACGTTCAATTGTTGCTTTAAGTTCACCTATCGATAAAAGTCCACGATCGTCATAAGATTGTAATTTCATGGTTGATTCAGATAGATCAGGACTTCCAAGATTTTGCCAGATTGCTGTCGAAATAATGGTGCACGACGCACCTGTGTCGTGCTGTATGGGAACGGTAATATTATTTAATTTAACATCTTCCATAACTTCATTCATGCTATTGATACTTCCTGGTTGATCATCATTAATATTCAATAGAAAGTAATCATTGGATTCCATTTCATTTGATTTTTGTACAACTACAGATGACTCTAATGCATAATTGGTATGACTTTGGTTGGCATGATTTGAAGTCGTTTGTTTATTATGGTATTGTGACTTACCAGCGGAACGGCAAACGGCACTCTAATGCCCTCTTATACCACAAGCTGAACCGTTTTTACCGTATGCTGGACATCGTCTTGGTGGATAACGAGAGCCACAATTCCCACATTCACGCTGATTACCCTGTGTTGACTTGGTGCTGTGTATGGCATCTTGATTTCCAGATAATTCTGTTGGCTGAAATTGTTGTAGTGAAATGTTGCGGTTGACAAAAGCAGTTGTTTGGTTATATTGCCGCACACGTTCCCGGAGATCTTCGTACGTTGCGGTTGGTGTAAGGCGAATGTAATCCAACAGATCTTTACGCAGTTTAACATCAACAAATGAGTTCAAAAAAACCATCTTTTTCATTTCTTCGTTGGGATCTTCTTCATCTTTGAATTTATGGAAGTCACATTTGTCTGCTGCATGAATTATGCGAATATGGAGTTCATCCGCTGATTCGTCCGGCATTTGTTTGATGGCCAGAAAATTTGTTCTTTCAGCGATAATTATACGCTGTTTTGGTTGTACCAATTCCATGGCTTTCTCCTCTCCTCAATCGCTATATAAGGAATATCAGCCAGTATCAATGGCCTGACCAGTCTTGCTAATTTTATTAAAGCATCTTCGCCACATAGAGAATGGAACAGATCCGTAATCGGATAACGTTTATTGGCAGGATCATCCGTGAGTGATTTCGTTCGAGCTTTGGCTGCAAATGCTGTAAACCAGGCTTCTTTTCGTTCTGGATCTGATAGATTCAGTGACTTTAATTTCAAATCCATGATAAATAGTTGATTTGATAATTGAGTGATGATATATTGTATATTTATAATAAATTTCACTCGGGGACGCCAATTTGTGGTGTCGTTCTAGACAGATAACACGCTTGCATTATGTCTGAATAGAACTGACTATATTTCAACATCCATTACAATTACTATATTAAGATCATATGACTTTAGCAGTTACACAATAATCACAGTTGGTATTTACATGTTTATAATTCGGTGACTACATCACATAAAGCTGCTTTTACTGACTTGTATTGGCCTCTCAAAGGTTAATCGTGACAAATATATCAAACAGAAAAGTAAAAATTCCTGTTATTCGTCAAACAGGCTTTTGCCATCTACTGTGTGCATTCAAGGGTATAATAATCCATTGTGCTGTTCACTATATCCTATTCATTAGAAGTTGAAACGTCTGAGTCGTTTATTACATTAAAAAGAAACATTTTCGAGTAAATAGCTCTATTCCGTATACAAGTTATCGAACTAGTTAGTCTCTAATTACGTTATATATTCTAATTGTTTTGTTTGATAAAGAATGGAAGTTCTAGATAACGGACATAACTCTGCATGTAGGTTGCTGTCATAATCTGTAAAAAATAGTTAAAAAAAACTAAAGTGAACTGTACAAAACTCCTATTAACTGTTAATTACGAAGAAGAAAGAACATACATTCACAAAAATATATCAACATATTTCATATATCATCATTCATAAGATCATTTTGAACTTACTTGAAATCGTGAATGTGTAGCTAGCCTGAAATATGAAATACAATATCCCTTGAAAACATATAGCAATATCTGGCATCTAGCATGTGCTTTACTTGAATAACTGACGTTACAAGGAAAAGTAATCCATACAGTTCTTGTTAAAGCGGAAAGGTTTAAGATCGAAAATCATTTCCCATATTAGCCTTCTTCATTTTAAACTTTTCCATTGCAAAAGTTTTGTCTGAAATCCTTCAAAGATAACATTTCCATTCTAAATCAGACATGTTTAAAAGTTCTCTTAAGAAATTCATTGGAATTTAGGTATGTATTTAACAGTTATCAGTAAACGATCAGGAATTGTGATTGCAAATTCACAGTTGAAGAGATACAATTAAAATGTGAAGTAAATATAAATCATGATCATCAGATGAAAGCCATTAGATCAATCCAATCCGATGATAAAAAGATTAATAAACAAAACCCAGTTTCAGAGAATTGTGATATTGAAACGTGCTTGCTTGCAAAGGAGAGATGATCTTGAATCAGGTCGTATTTTTATCAATCATTTATCGAATCTCTTCTGAAAGTTGTCTAAGCAGAGCATGATTTAACTCTTACAATCTGATCGGACATTTTCAGATAAATAGTAAATATGCATAGCATAGATCAAACGTCACATATCAACAATGGCATTTTTCTTTGGGCAACCTGATATTCATATGATTTGGGAAGTCAGATGGACATATTGGAATTTCAAGTTTCATATAGAGTTTCGAGTATATCTTGAATCAACAATAGCTATACTTCCCGATATTTTTGAACCACCAATCCGATACAATATGTTAATTCATGTTATGGTGGAATTGAATTATTATTACTAACCGGTGTGATAAAAATGGTGTCTTTCCCTTCATCATTTGACATTAATCGATCCAAGCCATTTTTCATATAAAGTTTACAATTATTGTTTCCATTATTTCGTTTATCATAAGTAATCGCTTTGCAAAACAGAGTTTGATTACAAACATGTCGACAGAAGAAGATCGATTTGACATTGATGTAATCCATAAAATCAGTCGAGGTAATGGATTTGTTAGCGAAGTACCTTCCTGAATACCGCTCTGTTGTTAAATTTCCACAGAGACTTTCTGATGTGTTATTCCCATAACAGTTGTGCAGTATTCTGGTGAGAATAAAGATGATGAAAACTCCATTTCTATGGATTATTGTCGTCCACATAATTCAAGTTTTTTCAGTTTAACGTAAATCAACAACATATAAACTAGTTCGCCTAACTGAATTCGACAGATGCGAAATAAAGAGAATACAATTGTCTTGCTTGTTACGCTATCTTTCTCTATAAAAGACGTATCTTATAAATAATTTATCGTCATAACTATTTTCTTATTCATAAGTAAATGTCGTGATACAGTATTTAAGAATCGAAATTATATATGAAATGCGATATTAATGATAATACCAACTACATGCTATTCAAGGTAATACTGTCATCGAATTTTCAGTTAATTTTTTTTTTAGTTTACTTTGCTAGATCCTTAAACATAATTTATTTCTGATATGTAATTGATGTAAACTCTGATATAGCAAAAGCGCTGGGAAAATTAAATATCGATATTTTGTGCGAATAAACGATTTAAACAAAGGCTGTAATAATCGTCAGCAACCTGCTCGCCATAAACCTGTTATCTCCTGTCACTAGGGAAACAACGCGGAATAATTCTAGTGAATTTACTGTGTTTATCCTACCTCAGAACAATGAAACTTTTTAAATTCCGAAGAGGCTAATTGTTAGTTATTCAAAATTAATTGCCAGCTACTTCTTGCAATGTAAATAAAGATATATGGAAGGGAGTGTGAGAAAACTATAAATACTGCTGGAATGGAACATAACGGACTTTTATGATAACTTAATCAAATTTCATTAATGCACAATCATAGTAATGTCGTTCCCTGAATGTAATAGATTTCATCATAAATAGCCACAAATTAGACTTTAAAGATGGACGTGTTAGTAACATAATAGTTCTTTGTATTATATCCTGATGAGAACCTCTTTGCTGATCACGTGAGAGATTAAAACTTACCGCTGAATACAAACGAAAATGAATCAACCGAATTGCTGTATTTATCAAAACAAAGTAATAATGCAGATACTATGATCCTATTGCGATTATATATTGATTGAAATCATAATTAACATTAATGAACACAAACTCACCGATATTGAAATTTTGCATCTATGACAGTCCAGGAATACATAAAAACGATCACTGTACGAACTCTAACCAGTGGGCATTGTTTGAACAGTGTGTTGTCAATATTTAAATTTACTTTATTTTCAACAACAAAAGCTATGCTTTCAGATATTGTGAACCACCAAACCAAATATGTTCATTCATAAATTTGTTCTTTTGTTTGAGCTTCATTTGGAATTTATTAAGCGTCCGCTGACCGTACATTCTGCAGGCTGATAAGTTAACAATTACGAGCTGGAGGAAGCCATTACAAAGACTACAGATTCTATTGACGGGGAAAACACGTAGCAACTATGAAACCGCTTTGAATTTCTGACGCAATGGACCAAAACAGCTTCTTAGAAACCTCGAAACTTCGAGCAACCATCTTGAGCAGTTTGTGTTTCTAAATGAAATATACTTTTCTATGATGAAACTATCTATTAGTTATGCGTTACAATGAGTCAAGTTGCATCATTCATGAATAACAATATCCGGTTTTTAATTAAGGGTTCGTGTACGGTCTAACATGCTTCGTCGCAAAATTCCTTCTCGAGTGATGTTGAGATACGAGTGAAGGGTAATGAATAAACTAGTCTCGGTTGGTTTTATTTTAGCTTCCCGGGTGCAAGTTGAATCAATATGAATCGTGCTTTTGATCACATGACGTGCTCGGAGTAGAAGCCTTCTGATCAATGCAGACAATTGCTGTATTATTTTTGTTGTACTGTAAATTTTAACAGGCTTTTAGTTTCTTCAACTGGTGGATTTCTCGACAAGAAAGCGGTGAATCACAACAAAAGTGTTATATAGAAGCAGAAGCAGCTGCTACACAAGTAGTAATATTCAGCTTTTCTCACAGCATCTTCATAGTTAATAGACTGGTACAGTAAATTTTAGCAGAGCCCTTTATTTATTGGATTTGGGACCCAAAGTCTTGAGGCTTGCTAATCGTCATTGTTGTCCCATTGAAAACGAGGTTTTTTGACTTCATGATATTATTTTCATGTTTATTTTTTCAAATTTAGCGAGCCTGGGTTTTACGGAACGAGAATAGCGTCCATTTGACTGGTATTTGTCCAATGGAAGCATAGAGCACATGAATCGCAACTCTTTATAAATAGATGGCTCTGCGTATTGGTCACTCCCATAGTATCTATGAAATTATAAATATCTCATTCACATGAACAAATTAACTAATTCAATTAAAATTTTATAAATATTCAAACATTTTCAAGTATTTTATGTGATGTTATCGAATTGAGTGTTCAATGTATTCGATTCCCCAAGATCGCATGGAAGCAATTATGTATATTTACTGGCCAAAATAAATCTGGTAGCTTGATCAAAGAAGATTGTTTACAAATCCCAGTTCATGACCAAAAAAAATCGGCACTCTCCTGAATGTATTTTTAACACAGAAACAATTAGCATCAATATAGTGATACTATCATTGAGTCCACGTCCTAGGCACTGGACAATCGTAACACTCCAGGAACATGTAAAATGTAAGTCTTTGAGATAGAATTGTTCTAAATCATGAACAGATCGTCTACACAAACTTGTCTTGTCTCAATCGAATATAATACCAATGCAATACCAAACATTTGCTGACAGCCAAAACTGTTTTTTTTTAATTTCCCTTGACTCATGTTAGACCCTTTAAGTTCGTTGCTTGTTTTTATGGGTGTTCTTGG
The DNA here is from genome assembly GCA_916610825.1 of Haliclystus octoradiatus. Classification (NCBI taxonomy): domain Eukaryota; kingdom Metazoa; phylum Cnidaria; class Staurozoa; order Stauromedusae; family Haliclystidae; genus Haliclystus; species Haliclystus octoradiatus. The sequence continues at coordinate 14,780,109 of OU744454.1, read as the reverse complement.
CAAGTGATGTGGCAACGGTTCTTAATCGGCAACATTAGCTGAAAAACCTGCGCCGTTAGACTGGGTTGGCATTTCTAGACTTTCTTGATATCACTGTTGACGCCTTATCTGATCTTATTCGCAAGTTGTCCATAATATTACCACAAATTATATGCAGATCTTCAAACATCTTTCGAAGCGGTCCCTCCTCAGTGTTGAGTTATTCCTCAGACATTTATTCAACTAACTGCTCAACAATGCCTGCAATACTTTGCTGCTAATTTCAAAATCATCGAATGTTTCCAGTAAAAGCGTTTTGCTTCCGCTATTGATAATTTGATTCTCAGCGGATTAGATCAATTGGGTCAATCTCTATACATCAATTGGGTTACCCCCTATGAGCTCATTTCTAGATGATCGGTAAACTTTGCAATGATCAGTGTAACTATCATTTGTGATACCGGTTGTTTAAAACAACATTGAGAGAGTACTTGTTGAACAAGCTGAAAAACAAATAATTAAAATTTGGAATAATTCAACGATAGAAGACTGAAAAATGCAATAGTAAAGTGGAACAATCTCACAGACTATTTTCATGAACGTTTCCCAACTCTATATAGAATAGACAATGTTGACAAATGTTAATTTTGGAAGTTCTTCTCGGGTTCGACGGAACAATTGAACTAGTTAATATTAATTGAATTTCAGAGACTGTAATGATGTGATGTTTTGATATCCCATAGTTTAGAAATTAACAACATTTGATATATAACAACCATTCTGGATATATTTCCAATATCGCGTGCTTCGTCTGGCGCTGCAGCTTTAACTTCGGGTCCAAGGGTTCATAGTGTTTCAGCTGTAATTTGTTGGAAAATGTAATTCTCATTCAGGGATGAATATATTTTGGCTTTTTTTCTTTCCAGCTGAGTGGGCTGCAGTTCCGACTGCTGTTGCTTAACGATTGATGTGTGTTTCAGAAAATGAGTCAAGGCCGATGAAAATGCCACATCAAATACTTTCATGTAGAGCAGGGAATCTTTGTCCAGTGTCCATCAGATTTCTTTCCGTCATCTCTCTCCGGACCTGGTTGTTGAAGGAGCGAGGGAATGTTGATTGATATAAGTACTTTATGAATGATGCTGTTCACAACTTATTCAAAACTCATTAATGTACAATTAAAGTAATAGCGTGCTATGACTGTAATGCCCGGTAATACCTTGCATAAATAAGCATAATTTAGAAATTAGAAACGAAAGGGTTAATAATATAAGAATTTTAGGCATTGTATTCTATCAGAGCCCCCTTGTTGATCACTAAATGGCGGTTGACCAGCCACAGCAATGATTTCGAAAAATGAAGTGCCGTACAAGACAGGCTACAAGCGAAAATCGTCATTCATGAAAATCGTCTTTCGTAAAATAATAGTAATGTAGACGGTGTCGCCCTACCGAAGGCACCACTCCTCTATTTCTAGATGAGTGGCTCTTTCGCTGAGAGCAATGATTTTAAACGCTCTTTGTTGATCTCAGCCGCGACACTGCAGATCAATTTCCGAACAGATTTCATGGCAGATAGGTCTCGATTGTCAATGCACAACGATGCGCCGCAGCTACTCACAATGGTGCTTCAGATAAAGTCAGGGCTGAGTTGATATTCGGGGGATTTGAACCACGAGTCGATCAGATATGATCCGATCTGAAGTTCGGTTGCTCTGCCGTCTGAGCTAATCCGTCTTTCGTGATGCAACAGATTGGCAGTATTTGTGAATCTATGAGCTTCATATACATTATACAAGAAGTAAATAACTATATATTCTTTTGATTTCATGCCGACTAAAAAATGATGACATTAAATTTAAACTTAATAAAAAAAGTGGAACAAGACTTTTTTCTTTTGTTAGATTAATCTGAAAAGCTCTATTTACATTTGTAACTATAGTTAATGAGCGTATTTAGAACGTGTATTCTATGAACATCAATTCTTTGAATGGGCAAGCAAAAACAATTCTTAATCAATTGAATCAATGCATTATTGTTCGGATTATGCTAAAATATCAATAGAAATGTAAAATTATAAATTATGTATAGAAAACACCATACTGATGCAGAAAAATAAGATAATACACGAAACTGCTCGAAACTTACTTAAGAAATGTAGTAAGCTAATCGAGTTTGGTGTACGTAGATAGCATTGCTTATTTATAATATTTGATAAATGTCTCGAGGTCAAATCATGTGGATGATAATAACCTCTGAATATGATTTTCTCACAACTGTTGTGATTTGCTACACATTATCATTGCTATCTTACGCAAATATCACATCAGCAAGTATTTGCAAAAATTCAACTGTCGAGCAAGACAGATATTCTGGAAGGTACTTCGCAAACAAATCTATCAATTCAAATGATCATTTGGATGATATCAAAGTTAAATCGATTTTTATATGTCGACATAAATGTAAACACACTTTATTTTGCAAAGCAATTACTTATGATAAACGCAATAATGGAAATAGGAATTGTAAACTCTATTTGATAAATGGTTTGGATCAATTAATAACAGTGGATGAAATGAAAGATACTATCTATATCACGCCGGTTAGTATTACATTACAATTTCTTCCCTATACCAGCTAAACACACGACGTTGTTTCTGACTTTGGAAAACTATTACGGAAGGACGAACTTCCATACAATACGACGTTCTGGATTAAATTTCCGACCCTGTTTCAACTATTTTCTGACGGAGTTTCAACGTATTTCTGTCTAAATTTAAACTAAAACTATAATATTTATTATGTTTATAATGCATTACGTTACAATTTCTACGCTATCAGTTCCAATCTTTATTATTTCGACACAGTTTCTATTACAAGGATGGAGTTAAAAAATTATTCCCATCTATGACCAAGTTGAATGTTTTTGTTACATGTCGTATTTTAGACCCCGATTACACGTTGTAGTATTGACTTTTCTACCTTACTAGAAAAGTTTTATCGTCGTAGAATGCATGCTGTGTTCGTTGCTATGACACAGTAAGACACTGTGCTATACGATTAAAGAAACTTTCTCACTGATATTTTATATAGTGATATTATTGTTTAGAATTACGTAGCTTGGCTGTGGTACCTACATGTTCTTGAATGGAATACACTTCGATAGATCTCTTTTCAAAGTTATTCTGCAAACACCAAATGGAGAATAACATCAATAAACAATCAATGTTCATATGTTGTTCGCAATTCATTTTGTAAATAGTAAACTTTTCAAAATTCAGCACCATCATTCAATGATTTGAGAGGCTATGCAACTTGAAAGTGAGATGTATCGTATTAAACTAATTATCGTAGCTGAGGAAAACCATTCCGGAATGATATTTACTACGATCTGTAGTGCGTATTAATAATCACTGCGCTACGCATAGCGTATTGTATCGTATTCAAGTGCCGTCGTGTATTTAAAACCCCGATACGATACGAAAGTCACTACTCTATGCTGTCAACAAGGTATCGTGTAATCGGGTCCTTAATATAGCTTTGCCGTCGTTTACGTTGCGACTTATATAGGTCATTTTGCTATAAATTTCTCAGGAAGCTTTTAAAATTGTAGTAATTGTTGTCAGTGATTTCTTGTTAGTTACTCATTTGATAGTACGATTTTCAGGTCGCGAAAAGAACTTTCTCGATAAGTTTGTGTTGCTTGACTCTTAAGGAAACGTCAAAAAACAGTATTCCGCAATTAGAAAGCTTATTTTACATTGATTTAATCATATAAATTCGCTCATTAAAATAAATCTATTTCAAGTTGATATTTACAAAAGCCACAACTTGTTTTCAGAAACTCAATTTGCACAGCACCTACAAAAATGTAAACAACATTTTGAGCAACGTATTTTAGTATCCTCAGACAGATATTTGGTGGAATTCATAGGAAACTTTACTAATTTATGTCGAAAAGAAATATTTTTGAGATTTGGGCGATTGAGCTTTGGAACATTTATTCGTTGAATTGCTATATTCATTATATTTGTGTGGAAATATGGTCGTTTGGATTAATTACAGAAACCAGCGATAGAGTCTGATATATGATCGTTATGAGCAAAACATGAATGGACAAATTTCATTCCTCAAATTTGTACATCGAAAAAATTAATTCCTCCAATATTCTTTGAAGATCATACACTTCAACCTATTTAATTATAATACCATATATATACATGGATAACTTCATTACAAGATAATATTTATTAACAGTAAATATCGTACTTTTAATTTCAGGCTAGCTACAAATTCATATTTTCAAGTAAGTTTAAATATTACTTAGGTAATTAGTTAACAAGCATGAAATAAGATGGATGTACAGTCTGCCGATGAGACATATCGTAGACGTTGACGTCGACAAAGAATTTTGTAAACTTTCAGTTCAAAGCAGATCTGATGCTTAAATTCTTACCTAAAAAACAATATGAAAGATGCCAATGGGAAAATTGAATGATGGCTATCATAGCTATTCTGAGCTTCATTTAAATTAGTAGATTTCATTATAATTTCAATTCTTTATCCAAACTACATAACTGTCTTGATAACTGTCTTTCTATAGTGCCGATATAGGGGAGTGTTTTCCGACCGACTAAGTCAGTTACGACGTATGTGATCAAAAACATTTATCTCATCCCAGATTACACAAAGGCAGTATCCTCAATTATTACCGTTGGAGCAAGAGACGAAAAGCCTGGTACATTCATGTTCAACTTAGATACTGGATTGTACAAAATAACGCTAAGACATATAAGTGGTGGAATAGTGTGTGGTCAACCGTTTCCATCGATGCCTTTCGGTTGTTACTGGCACGAACCGTTCGCAAATTGGATTATTCTCACGCAAGACTTCCGTGGCAGCATCATAGTAGATCACAATCAATTCTCCGATTATGAAGGAGATGGAACAACAACCAAATACCTTTCGACATTGGATTATTTCCCATTGATCCATAATGCAACGTATTCGTTCTGGTATCTTGAAGACTATTCCAACCATTCGGAGATCGGTAATTTCGGGTCAACATCATTTGAGATGTACATACAAAATGAATTTTAAAAACTGTAGCTGTTTCGTAATGTTATGTTAACGAAAAAAGTTCAGTCACAATATATTTACGAGTATTATTAATTATATTCCCTTAATTTTAAAATGCATTTAATTTCTTATAAATTGAACGGAGCTATGTCTGACATTATAGTAATTACAATCTTCTTTGAAAATTATTTTATTTTCGAAGATCGCGACAAAAAATCATGATTAAATTTGTTCCAACACTGTTACATGCCGTTGTCATTAGCAAGATTAAAATAAGTCTTTTGTGAGATTAAAATCTATATCGACAAACCATCCATCATAATCATCCAAAATCTAAAATTTTCATTTAACTTTGATAATGACTAAAGCAGCTGAAAAGTCGGAACAAAATTTCATCGTGAGTATTCATACTAACCAGTCATTATACAGTATAGTAATAAATGATGCTCACGCTATACGACAATACTTCTGTAAATATTGATATAAAGCTTCAGAGTCAGTAAAACATTGAGAGTAATAAAGCCTTCGCTATATAGGTTTATACAGTAATCGTAAACGTACAATACGATAATTTTAATGTGGTTTTGTATTGCATTTTATAAATATTCATTTTTCTGCATGTAAATAATCAAATTGGATATGTAGTTATCAATTTATTATAAATCTTTCTGAAATATTCTAATGTATTCACTCAGAAGGAAATGCATATTTTCATTGTCTTTTTCTTTATTGAACATTTCGGGGTTGAATTTTGAAATTTTATCTAAGTTATAGAATTGAAACAAAGAGGAGGGAAGAACCTATTACGTAACTCTGAGTTTCACGCGTTTCATTAAGGAACATCAGTAGGTTTACTCTAAACCTTCTATTGATTGCAAATTAAAAAAAGTGAAATTCTGAGCTACCGCGGAAAAGGCTACTGGCCTAATCTTTGCTTCAATTCTATTTTATGCTCTGTTTTACAACACATTGATCATTCTCATCATTGTAACTTAGAATATTAGTTGTTTTGCACGTATATTATCACTTTACTATAAGTTGAACATAATTCTGAATTACACAGATTTACTAAGTTCCAACTATTTATAAGTTGTTTTTAACATGTGTTCTGTATAATTCTTTCTTTAGTTCTCCTTTCTTTAATAACCTTCAGTTGGCTACGCCAACATGCAATCTTTATCCTATTGCTTGAGATCAACGTGATACCAATACACATTTTATACTCAATCGCAATTAAATTTGTCATTTCATCCTAAATATTACGAAAATGTGTTGTGGATGGAATGTATATGCTATTTCATAGATAACCACGAAACATATATAAAAAGATTACGTGTTTGCATAATTGATAATATTGTAAATGTATCTACATTCGTGCAGCATACCATGATGCACGCTGTAAATATAGAATTATTTAATTAGATGATTAGATGATAGATGCGCAGAATCAATTTTGCCATATGGCCCCGAAACTTTGACTATGATATTGAGTTTGTAAAAACATATCAAAGAACCACAATGATCTTTAATAAGATTTTCTGTCAACATCCACTATCCTATAATAACATGTAATTTTCAGAAACATATAAAACATCTACAATATACCAACCAAATCATACTATCCACAGAATGCCGCCTGGCTCTTGCTGTACAGTTCCTCGGAAGACCAGAAGCAGAATTATTTATAACTATTTTAAACCAACCCACTGGACCTTATCGTAAAAGAGGCATAACAGATAGCGATATACATCTTAACTAGAAAAAGACTTCCGCACGCGATATATCTCAGTTTAAAACAGCTATAGTATAGCAAATTAATAGCAAACAGTCGAACTCTGTGGGCTAAGCGCTTATATAACAGCTAATAAGATGTGGATAACGGCCGTAGCTATACGCTATGTATCATCAGGGATTTTATATGTTCTAGACATGTTATTATGTTATAATTATATAAAGTTCTGTTGTAGCATTATAAATGTTTTGCTTGTCCATTTATTTTGTCTTTATAATGTAGCCTCATTATGATATATCAGTTCTATTGTTAGAGCCTCCTGTGCAGGAAGCGATTGTCAAGTATTCTATTGTTTATATTAGGTTATTACACTGTTCTTATAGCCAATGGTCCCTGTTTAAGGTTGAAGTCTTAAAGCCCCGGCAAAATGCTGGCTAGTGTGGCCAAATGAAACCAGCATTTTCACAACATCAATCGTCGGTGCTGGCTATCATGGTGGAAGCCAGCATTTTCACAGCATCCGGAGCCGGAAAGAAATTTCTAATAGGAGAAATCAACTACGGCGCCATTCGATTAAGATTTATATTTATTCAAATAATTCTCGTTCAATAATATCTTTCTTTTTGGCTGTCCTTCTTTTGATTGTACTTCGTGGGAAATTTTAAATTAAACCTCACTACATATTAATAATCAGTCTCTGAATCGTATGTACTTTCTTTGTCATTTTAAAGGGTATGGATATTGTAGTTGACGTGTTGAATTTCGAATAAAGAGCAAACACTGCTACATAAATGACAAACTATATTATTGTATTTTTCGACACCATGAAATGACAAATCAAAATCTTCATGACAAGACTTTCGCGCCAAACTGTTGTCATTTCGTGACTAAATTAAAACATTACGTAATCATTGACCGATAGTAGAGACGTTTTTTCATTCTTTGAAATGCGATATGTCAAATATTGTGAAAATGCTGGCTGGGGTGGTCAGATGAAGCCAGCATTTTCACAACATCGAGGAGAGCAATAAAATGTTGGCCAGTTTTTTGATCGTCTTCAAAGTGCCAGCCAACAAGATCCAACAGCGAAAATTGTTGAAAATTGTTGGCTGGGGTGGCCAAATGAAGCCAGCATTTTCACAACATCGATGTTGTGACAAAGCTGGAAAAGCATTGGCTTCATTTGGCAGGGGATTAAGTTTGATAAATAGAACTTGTTTTGATGTCGGCATTTGCTGATCTTCTCAGTTTTTTTTTATTTAAAAGTTTTTTCTGAACAAATAATATGATACTTTTCAGTAAGGCAAAGATCACATTTATTGATTTGCTGTTGCCGTGGCAGATGATAATATGGACCAGTTTATTGTGTAATCTTTTTTGTCGTTTTTGAGTGTTCAAATATGTTTTGATAACTCCGTTCAGTTAATGTGTTTTTCTTTCTTAAATGTTATAGTTTAGGCTGTAGTTTACGAAATAAAACCGTCTGAGGAGCGCTACCGCGCAAAACTCTTAGTAACGGAGAAAGCGTCTCGTTTTTAATTTTATATCTATACAACTCTACTTACCAGTATTGAGCGCTATTTTGATGTTTTGCTCTTAATAGGGAAATGTATTTATTTATTAAATCAACATTATTATTATTATCATATATATCATGATATATTATTCAGGCTATAAGTTCAGGATTGATTAATGAAATATTCAAATACGTGATGAATATACAACGGATGGGACAATTATCTGCGATTCATGGAACAGATGTGACACATTAATCAATATTAAGTGAAAGATAAAAAGTTTCTCACAAAAATAATCAATTCCTCGAGCAGACTGTAATTATATCATACAATGAATTTCTATTTGATATCATAGGACTCGTAGCCAGTAGGTATAGCAAGTCGACTTACGTGTATTGTTCTAAGTAATGATGATGAGACTTATGAATATACACACGATGAAGGCTGTTGCATATTATTTAATGTTCTCCTTACACATAGTTTTTGCGAGTAGTTGTCAAAACGGTACTGTCATCTCAGAAAACTACTTGGGAAGATATATGGTGAATTATACCATCAATTCAGTTGACACTATGTTAACTTTAAACGCAGTTAATGTGTTGTTATGTCGACACAAATGTAATCAAACCATGTTCTGCAAAGCCATAACTTTTGATAAAAGTAACAGTGAAAATATAAATTGCAAACTTTACAGCATCAATGGACTAAATCGACTTCTTCAAATGGACACAACAAAAGATACAATATTTATAGTACCGGTAAGTTATAAAAATGGCATACAGCTATCGTTATTTATGTTATTATTCATGTAATATTCAGCTTTAATGTTCATTAATGAAACGAATGTATAGTATTGATAGATATTATGGATATGCAGAAATTAAATCAATCACTTTACAAGAATTAAAAAATATACTTTCTTCCTTTTGAAATGTATACATGAGGATTAACTGATGCTTTAGGTATTGTGATAATTTTAAATTATTTTTTTTGTTCTTGCACTTATTATTCATCCACGAACATTGTAAGCGATTATAGTTTCTGTTTACCTTGGTAGTTGGTTAAATTGTGTTTAAGAGCTCCTGCCATGGATTGAACCCACAATGACCATGTGGGTCGAAGTCTAACTCCCTAATCACTACAATAATGCCTTTACCCCAATTATACCAATTAAATCATGAGATTGTTCTGATTTTCATATTATCAGCAGTATTAGGATAATGAGGGATTACATCACTCTTGTTCGTGGGCTATCAAAATTTAGACCCACACGTCCTCTAATAACAAACTCGAAATCCATATCGATAGATTTCGAGTTTGTTGTTAGAGAACGATTTGTCTAAATTTCGATAGCCCACGAACAAGAGTATTGTAATCATTTTAAGCCTGGTTTCCATACAGCAAATTTGCCTGCGTCTGTTATCAATAATCGTGTCACATAGCCTTTGTCTGGAACATCGATTATCTCTCATCAATTTCACTACAACAATGATTTGTTTACCAATTTAATGGGTCATTGATTTTTGGAGGAGGATTAGCTCAAATGGCAGAGCAACCGAACTTCAGATCAGATCATACCTGATCGACTGTGGTTCAAATCCTCCTAAGGTCTACTCAGCCTTAAATTTTTCTCAATTATCAAATGAGTACCATCTGAGGATGGCGGATGGAATGGTCCAGAGGGAATTGCATTGTGAGTAGCTGTGGCGCATCGTTGCGCATTGATAATCGAGACCTATCTGCCATGAAATCTGTTGACATTGATCTGCAGTGTCGCGGCTGAGATCAAAAGAGCGTTTAAAATCATCGCTCTCAGCGAAAAAAGCCACTAATCTAGAATTAGAGGAGTGGTACGGGTGCCTTCGGTAGGGCTACACCGTCTACATTTACATTTTGATTTTTCATTAAATAGATTTGGAATGAAATTGTTACGAATATCAAATCAAAATATGACGCGAAGAATTCGACATAATTGTTTTTCAAACATGTTTGCAATATTAAAAATATAATAAGAGTTATATCTGAATATAGCAAGTCCCAAGTTGTTACTTTTTTGAATTTCTCAAGTTGAAATTTCAATTACAGAGCATATATACATTTAATTTGATTTTATGAAAAATATTCAATCTGTCGCAGCACGTCGACATTTTCAGAACACATGTTCTAGCTTTATGATTAAAACCGTACAGGTATAGGTCTATAGCCGCACACGTGCGGGTATAAACTATACCTGCACGCTTCTAATGGTTACCATGAAATCTCCCCTGGGTTGTCTTGACATAACTGCTAAACACTTGGTACAAATCCACCAATCGTGACTCGAGGTTTTTTAAAGTGATTATTATTGATGTATATACAATTTAAAGGCGAACGTGTTGCTGTTTGGAATTTAAAGTCTATTACAAAATAAATTCTGTTCAATCTTTTATTCTTACCTAATTTTTTACATTTTGTTTTCAAGAAAAATGTCAATTGTCCTTTTTTATCTATGTTATTTTAATGGCAATGGAAATAAACTTCAAGAAATTCCCTCAGGGAACAAATGTGGAAAAAACAACTATAATTTTGCGTTATTTTTAATCGTATTCTCCTAGTGACCACTGCTCTCCTCTAAATACTTTCTTTCATAATCTTGTATATCATTCTAAGAATATTTTTATTGATACTTCACAGGCAAATTATGAATTCACTATAGCAAGTAAGTAATTCAATAAAAAGTGTTTAAAAATGAAAATTAATATTAATTGAATATAATCGCCCTATATGCCTTAAGTTCATCAATAAATCGTTCATCCTTTGTACGATCCAACCATTGATTGATGTACGTAGATTTCTATATCAAAGTATCTTTACAACGAGACTGTGAAGGTAAATATATATATAAGCAATATTCCTTAATTCCAGTTTGAAAAAGTATACTACTGTTATTAAAATGTGCTGTTCTCCATTCTATATAGGATAAAACTTTTTTATTCTAAAAATCACATTTCTCTTTTTAATTTTATATTATAGAAGAAGCATTGAAAATTCAAATGTCTTTGGATCGGGCGTAGAATACCAACCAACCTACCCTTTTGCAATAATCTCTCAAATGTCTGCCCTTCCGACCTAATTAAAATCAATTTTTATTATTACTAATACAAAAACCCATATAGAAATGCTGAATAGATGCCTTTGTCAGATTATTGAAAGAATATTATTTGCTTCGTATATTGTTAAGCTCCACTAGATTGTAATCAATATCAACATTATTTTAATTGGCTTATACTAAACTAGATTTGATCTTTGATCTTCGACTTCACACATTAGTTTTCATCATGATTATATAGTTTAGTTAATAATATAGTATGTATATATATATACGATCAAGAGAATATCTAATGTAATAAGTGATCAACTAAAACGTGAATTGACATACTTAATATTTTGACTTATATACATCCTCGACATGAAGCCATGTTGTGCAGCGGTTATCAAGTTATTTTGGTAACCGCTGCACAGCATGGCTTCATGTCGAGGAGATCTACGTGTACTCAGCTAATTGAAACTTTAAGTAAATGGACAAGGGCATCCGACGAGAGATTTAGAATAGACAGCGTGTATATAGACTTTAGCAAAGCCTTTGACACAGTGTCACACCCGAAGTTATTGTCCAAGTTGCAAGCTTACGGTATCAAATTCGAACTTTTAAATTGGATATCAGCCTTTTTAGGAGATCGAACCCAAAGCGTGTCAGTTGGAAATCACATATCATCTCCAAAAACCGTTATCAGTGGTGTTCCCCAAGGATCTGTTCTTGGCCCACTTCTATTCATCTTATTTATTAATGACATTACTAGCTGCCTTGAAAATCCAACCAAGGTGCAACTAATTGCCAAAGACAGTAAGTTTTACTGCTCTGGAAACGGAAATTGTGATAGTTTAAATAACACTCTTCAAAATCTTCACAGTTGGGCTGATACTTGGCAGTTGCGCATTGCTTATAAAACATGTTGCACATTTTCTACTGGTAATCTAAAGATAGCTGCATCTGATTACAGTTTATTGCGAACAATGTGATCAAGAGTGTTTCCAATGTACGAGACTTAGGTATTATAATAACACCCGACCTCAAACCATCGTCACACTGCTCCATGATAACCGCAAAAGCTTATTCACGTTCTTATCTCATTTTTAAATGTTTTCATTCCAACACAATTAGTACACTTATTCGTGCTTATAAAGTTTATGTCCGTCCATTATTGGAATCAGCATCTCCGACATGGAATCCATGGTTGTCAAAAGACATTAATTTAGTAGAAAACATCCAGCGTAGATACACCAGAAGAGTTTGTCGATTAAATCATATAAGATACGAGAGTTACGCTCATCGCCTACACACTCTTCAGCTAGAAACATTAGAATCTAGACGGGTTAAAGCCGATTTAATTATGTTATTCAAAATTACCCATGATTTAGTAGAACTGAGTATGGAAACTTTATCAATTAAGTATGACATTTCAAAATACACCTTACGTGGTCACAAATTTAAGTTAAAAACATTGAAAATACAACGCCTTGACTCCACCAAGTATCAGTTTTGTCATCGTGCAATTCCGTGGTGGAATTCATTATCAGAGTATCTCGTTGATTCAAAAACTTTAGAATTTTTCAAAAGAAAATTAGATAACACTGACCTGTCGCCTTTTTGCAGAGTCTACAAATAGTGATGGCAATACTTATAAAAATTATATATAGAATTTAATAAAGTCAATATTAATTTAGTTTATATATTTAGATTTATTCTCAAATTTGTAAACCTTCTTATTGTAAATGTTTGTTGCTGTAGTAATAAGGCTGTATGTAAGTGGAGAATGAAGTTGTTTTCAGACTCCCTGTATTCGCCTGTCAAAGTTTCATTTTGACGAAATATATCAAATCAAAATCAAAATCAAAATATTTTCTTGTTTATGTTATAGATTACACCAAAGCCACCCCATATGCCATAAGATTAAACTCCAGATATGAGAAGCCAGGAAACTTCATTTTTAATTTATCCACTGGAATGTACAAAATTAAGCTTAGCTATCTAAGTGGCGGATTGAGGTGCAATAATAAGTCCTTGCCTGTAATACCATTTGGATGTGTTACGTCACAAAGAATATACCCAAATCAAATACTTCTGGTTAAAGATTTCCGTGATGAAATCATTGTGCAGAGATCAATGTTCAATGACTTCGAAGGTGATGGCACAACAACACCATACCTGGCGACGAAAACATATTTCCCTTTCATTCAAGGATCGAATTATTCAATTTGGTATTTAGCTGATTTTAATAATCATAGCGAAGATGACAACTCTGGAGAAATGTTATTGGACATGTTTGTTGCCAATGAACAATAAGGTAAACTGAGCAACCGTTTCATAACTGACACGAAGTCATACTAGTGTGTGTAATAATAATAATAATAATAATAAATGTGTACTTAGATAGCGCCCTTTTGAGAAAAATCTCCACAACCGCGCTGTACACATCTAATAATTAAGATTAAAATTAAAATAAATCTTATGTACATTTAAAAAGTAATTTGCATTTTAATTACAAAATAAGATGAAAAACAGTCACTTGAGAAAATTAATAGCAAATAAAATTGAATGATAATTAATAAGACTAAATAAATTTAATAATAAAAAGTGAATCTACTATTGATAATAATATTTGAAAAAACTTGTAAATAGAATTTAAAATATATATCTACAATAATACGTTCAAAACGATCTAAAATGCACTGTACTATATTGTGCTGTTAAAATATAGTGTTTAAGCTGACGGTGAAATATATATAAAGAATTTGCTTTACAATGACATTATGTAAGCAGTTCCAATGTGAAAGGCCTGCAACTTTGAAAGCACGAGCTCCACATAGGCGTAGGAGCTGGGGGCAGGGGGGCATTTGCCCCCCCAAAGGCATTTGAGAAAAAAATTCGGGCAATTTTTCGGGCTAATCAACAAATTACAAGTTTTTTGTGGTACAGTGAAAGTGTTCAGGAAATTTATTGTGTATTAATAAAATTCAACACTTCACAAAAACAGTTTTATGAACAGGAGTATACTATGCATTGTAAGCCTACTGGCAAGCTTTCTTCTTATCATGTTCCAATCTAATATTCATAAGTTTATGCAATAATTATGGTTGCTATATCGCTTAATTATTTTGAAGACTCCACCCCCACTCGTTTTGCAATATAAAAAATCCAGAACTCATCTACACGCTTTATATATTAACGTCTAAAAAGATTAAGACCGTGATGACATGAGAAATGTTACATTGACCCAAATGTGTAAGTGGAAATTTTTAGGTCAATTTTTGGGCAGATCAAGCTATTTCTTATATCTCTTTGCAAATGAAATTATTCAGTCATTCAATATTTCGCAGGTTATACGTAACGTTGTCCTGAAAGATATCAGTAAAGAATAATCCAAATTTTCTTGCTCGCTCCGCTCGCAACAATTCTTCGCATCAGATCATATAGGGATTAGTGAAGCAGATTAATAAAGTGACAAAGTAACAGAAGCTTTTTATCTATAGCATCAAACTCTTTTCAGGTGCCTTCTTCTTCATAATTGTTTCCATAATTGTTCCATTACTGATTATTGCTAAACAATTTGAACTTCGGTAATTCTTCAACGCAACGTGGTGAACATTTTCGCTATATTAACTTGCAGGACTTGATTTATTTAAAAGACTACTATTTAAGAGCGGTTACTGTTGGTTCACTATTTGCCATAAAATAGGCTTGTCTTGCTCTTTCAAATTAAATACATAACCCAGTGCTGCATATGAAAGTGTATTTTACGGTGCCTAAAATACACTGCTATATGCAGCAAAATATTCTGCTCAAAGGTGTCTAAACATTCTCAGGAAATAAAAGTAAATACCTAAAATAGGATGGCCTATATGACGAGCCAGGTATGACTAAAACGTTCTTTATAACGATCCACTACAGGGAGAAATGAACGTTATTACTTACACCGTAAAGCTAAGTTGCAGGAGAAATGGAAGAGCTGATAACGGCTTTTTGAATTCAGTAAAAAGTTATATAATCATATAATTACTTAAAATGAATGTAAAATGGATATGTTTCAATATTTAATGACGGTATTAAGAAATTTGTGGGGCTGAAGGAGGCCTGTGATGTCTGTGTTTGTATCCTGTGATAAATCTTCTGCAATTTTGCATGTGAGTTACCTCTTATAAACAACATTTCCCGGAAAAAATTTTTTCCCCTGGTTGGAAATGTGCCCCTACGCCTATGGAGTTCCATATTTATTTATGCAACATAGTACAACCAGTTCACAGTTAGAAGCAGATCTTAAAGATCGATGATGTTCATCATGAGATTGCGATTTACATATTTCAGATAAGTAATCTGATGCCATTCCATTCATTGCTTTGTACATTAGAACACAAACTTTAAATTGTACACGTTTTTCAAGCGGTAGCCAGTGCAATTTCTCTTTTATATAATTACTGATAGAAGCAAATTTAGATTTTCCAGATATAATAGAATTACATGTAGTGTTCAAGATGATCTGTATGGGCCGTGATAAAGAAGATTGCGAATTAATAAACGAAGAATTACAATAGTCAATGCGTGATAGTACTAATGCATATGCAGCATCTCTCAGTGAGTCGAAATTTAGCGAATTTTTAATTGATCTCAGCTGCCGTAGTTGGTAATAACAGGAGCGAGTTAAACTGGTTACTTGACTGCACATACTTAAATCAGAACGTATCTGAACTCCAAGATTGCGAACTGATGGTTTTGAATGGAGTTCGATATCTGCAAAATGAACTGATGGCGTGGAGTAAGAGGTTCATACGGAGACGATTTAAATATTTGTGAGCCATTTGTGAATCATTGTAATACATTCCCCAGTATTTTGCGCAGCTGTCGAGGTACTATTCGGTATTATATGGATATAAATTTTCGTATCATCGGCACAGCAGGGCGATTTCAAATTTGATTCATTGATAATCCTAGGATGTCCGACGTATATAGAAAAATAACAAGGGTCCAAATATACTGATCCTTGAGGTACACCATGTTCTAAACTCCTAGTTGATGAATTATTTTGATCGTAGAAAATAAACTTGAGACTTGTCAGTTAAATAGCAGTTGTAATCCATATCAGTGCATTTCCACTTATATGATGAGTAACTTTCAAACGTTCCAGTAGGATGGAGTGATCAACTGTATCAAATGCAGCACTCAGATCTAAAAGAGCAAGAAGAGATACTTTCCCATCATCCGCAGCCATTATAATATCTGACATGACTTTAAATAAAGCTGTTTCTGTTGAGTGATTATGGCAGTAGGCAGATTGCACAATAGGTAAAGTGCATGTGATTTCAAGATGAGCTGTATTCCTTTCACACACAATGCATGAAAGTAGCTTTGATAATATTGGCAAATTTGATATAGGACGATAGTTGCCCAATTGATCGATATCAAGTCCAACTTTTTTCAGAGATGGAATA
This sequence comes from Haliclystus octoradiatus, assembly GCA_916610825.1. Lineage (NCBI taxonomy): Eukaryota > Metazoa > Cnidaria > Staurozoa > Stauromedusae > Haliclystidae > Haliclystus > Haliclystus octoradiatus. The sequence continues at coordinate 14,763,280 of OU744454.1, read as the reverse complement.
ACCAAGACCCTTTTAAGATACGTTGGGGCACGCCCCTCGAAGATTGAACGGTTGAATAAGGTGATTAAGTAGGATACAATATCACTTGAAATCATTTTAATAATCCTAGTCGGACTAATCCTAGCATTGATTGCTTGTTTGGAAGAGCATAAATTTATTCTCATAGTGAACGTTGGCAAGTTCCCTCTCAAATTTCAAAAAGTAAACAAGCGATTAGCAAAAGTTTTTGAATCAATTTTCAAACGAATCTTTATAAATTCCGTGCCGGAGAAAACAAAACAAGCAAAAAAATATGAGATAAAGTTGTTCAATGGTAGGCTATACATATGCGTACACAATTTTTATCTTATTTAACAATCTTCTCGCAATTCTTTCGTCGCTACTTCATTGCAGATTAGTTCGCTAGTCAGCTAAAGTTTATAAACAACAAACATTTAACTTTTATATTACAAACTGCAAAGATTTATATATTTTTAGATACTCAGTAGTTACCTTGCTTAAGTTTTCTATTTTGTGGAGTTGTATTTGTGTAGCCAGTATTAATATCCAACTGTTTTGTTTTGAAAATTAAAACTAAATCCAGTCGAATTAAAATTCATCATACAAATCACGATGCGGCAGTCGTCATGGATGCCTTTGATTGATGGTCGCATGTATTTTGAATTAATCATGCAAGAAGCAGATACATAGTTTGAATTTATTTATTTTGATATGTTTTGCTTGTACCACTAATTGGTTTCTACAAAAATAATTAGACAACTCGCTCTTGTTGCCTACCGTTCTGAATAGTCACCTCGAAGACCTCGGTACTATTCAACGGTAGCCAACTCGGGTTCGTTGTCTGATTGTTAAATATGTTATGCCAATTTTAAATTAAAAATTGAAAATTTATTTTTAGGAATTCCAAGGCAATATATGAATCACATTGATGATACAGACTTTCTTAGAATTTATTCCTGACTTGCTAATAGATAAAGGCCGATAAACATTTCAGAACCGTTTTATACTCCCCTACAAATTATTGCATTTTCGTGTGATGAATTTCATGCCAAAACACGTTCGACAATCATGGGAAATCCTTAGCTACGGCTTTACTTTCTAATCTCTTAATAAATTTATCAAGTCTAGAACTTGGTCTGCAGTAAAGTCCTCGTCAAATACAGCGACTGCCCAATTTAGCCAAGCCAGAACTTTTTCCATGACATCGAGACGCTAAAAATCGTAAGCGGAGGTCGTAGTCAAAATGGTGATAAATGATGACGTATTTCCTGAAAACGCACGCAGCACGCACGCACGCATGCAAGTTACATTTTGCATTATAAATTCCATAAATACGTTGTAGGAAACGTCAGAAAGAATTCTTATTAGTGTTTGAGGGCTTTGAGCAATAGTTCAACGCAACATCTTAGTAAAATATGGGATGTCGTTTTGATGAATAAACATGTAAACACAATTGCAAACAGAAGAAGAATACGAAGCTATGACTAATATTTCTAGTCTAGCAACAAATTACTAGTCATTTCCTAGGAGCAAACTTCATATTGCATGTCCTGTAGAAGTTTGTTTGCTGATGTTCGAAGCTTCAGAAACGAACTTGCTACAATGATCTTTTTAAAACTCTTAATAACACAACTTTTAATTGCACTATCTTAGCTTTTATTATCATATTATCTTTGTATTTGTAACTATACAACCTCCATCCCAGAAATGTGAATGACTCAGTCATATATATATATATGATACTTGAAATAACTACATCAATATTGTTTTCAGATGAAGGGAAGTTTTCTGACGTATCATTTTAGAGACAGATGTAACAATAGAATCCATGGCAACTAAAGATAACACATAGTTGCATAAATATTCTATTTAAAGCATTCTGCAAATGGTAACATATACATTCATTAATGGGTTACCATACACTTTTGCTATTCTAAAATAAAACAAATTTCATATTCAAGTTTGTTTATATTGCGGAAGGTCGCTCGCATCTTAATTTAATCATATAAAATCCCATTTAAATTCAATGTTTTTGTAGCGGGTTTGTAGCAATGTTTTTGAGTCGAAGACTATTAATTACCACACGCGTACATAGGAGATTCTGATATAGATATATTTGATGTAATAATTGTAGCTGGCCACCAACAGGGAGAGGATGAATGAAGGGTTGATATGACCGTTAATAAACAGAGCCTCTATGAAGGTGGACCAGCTTTGCTAATGTAGATGTTGTCGCCACGAAGGGCAGACGTGAAGAGGCTTGATATATTACATACAGTGATTTACATTTACAAGGTATACGTGATTACAAACGGAAGCTTTACAGTTAACAAAGGAAATACATTATGGATAAGACAATAGACATAAAACAATCCACTACATTTTCACTTACTAAAATGTCCTTGGATCAAATTCAAACTCCAACACATTACTCTTTTCTATATTGAGATAGCTTCGTTTATATTATTTATTTAGTAATACATTGCACTTTCCTATTCTTCTTCAGCTTTGAGAATCTGACAAAGTTTAATCGAAATTTCGTTGGGAATTTAAAAAAAAAAAATTACGTTGTATTTCCATACACACGGATCAACCAATCAAATTGCAGAATTACGTTCGAATATAACGTCATATTTTAGAATCATTATTTATTCATTAGTTTAAAATATTTTTGATGTATAAACATGAGAGAAACAATTTACGTGTATTGTTCTAATGAGAATTCGGATTATATATACACGATGAAGGCTGTTGTATATTATTTAACGTTCTCCTTCTGTAAACACATAGTTTTCGCAAATAGTTGTCAAAATGGCACACTCATCTCAGAAAACTACTTGGGAAGATATATGGTTAATCAAACCATCAATTCAGCCGATACAATGTTAACTTTAAATTCAATTAATGTGTTCTTATGTCGACACAAATGTAATCAAACTTTGTTCTGCAAAGCCATAACGTATGACAAAAGTGACAGTGGAAATGCTAATTGCAAACTTTACAGCATCAATGGACTGAACAGACTTCTCGGAGATGACGATACGAAGGATACAATTTTCATAACATCGGTGAGTTGAGAACATATATATCAATCCCTGTATTGAATTTATCAAGTTCTAAGGTTTATTTCTTGGGTACTTTTCAGATGTGAAACAGATCATAGTTTATCGTTAGTCTATGGTACTATTTATTTATTTTGTATATGACACAATATGTTATTTTGCTTATATTCTGTTCACGAATTTTCTGGCTCAAGATGCTATTTTATTTCAATGGTTTTCTATAAAGTAGTTCATTCTCATTTATAACACTCCAAATTCTAAATGTTTAAGAGGAAATTGAGAAAATTTCTACTCCTACTATATTTCCAATTAACTGCAGATTTCGAACATAGCAACAAGCTATAACAAAATCTTATAAAGTGCATTGATGTATATACAAAAAGGCATGGAATTAAGAGAAAATGAAAATGATTTTGTAAAGTAAAATAGAAATTTGAAATATTCAACAGGTACTCAAAAGAGCACCGAAATCAAAGCCTTTCAGAGTGCTTGATATTTCATGATAGCTGGTGGTCCATTCGGAATTATATTTGAATTTAAATAAATAATCTATTTTTTGTCTCCGTTGCTGAGATACAAATCTACAAAACGCTTAAACAAGTATCAAACAGCAGTAAAGAAATGTTCAAAATGATGCTGATAGAAAATTGTTTTCTTTTGAATTATTCAAACAGTTGTGTAACATTAGCGTGTTTGATAATGTTTAAGCAGAAACGTTGTGATAGTTTTATGAGTTGGTTCAATAAATAACCATTGTTAATTAGTTTGTTTGTTAGTTGAACACAGTAGTTAAATAAATAACCTTTGACAAAATTAGCAACAAAAGCCACAACACGAATAACTATATGCAATCTAGCTATTTTTGACACAGAATATCAACACAACTAATTTGTAACAACGTTTCAACACATTTTCTTCTGCCATTCTCAAGTGAATAATTTTATTAATTATAAAATTACAAATTTCTAGTAGAAAATGATATCCCTTGTGGATCGAATGTACAAGCAGAAAGGGAAAATCTAAAAAAAACAACTATGAAAACAATGAATATTGTAAATCTAAAAACCTCTAGCTCAAATTGAGTCGCCTTGAGCATTTAATGTTGGCTTGAGTTCACGGGTGGCCAACATTTCAAGAACTAAGCATTCAAATTTATTTCTACACTTTCTTAAAACCGTAAAATATTTTTCAAAATCTTCAAGTGAAGGAAGATGCTTCTGTTGAAGATGTTTGCCAAGATTACTTTTACAATGTTCTTCTATGCGTTCGTATAAATGACGGCATGTGTAACCGAAATAGTCCGCTTCGCACAGATCACATTTAAAATGATATACAACGCATTGTGTAATAAGTAAGCTTGGTTTTTCTTCACGATGAAGAAGATCATCAAGCAGCTTCTTACTTTTAAAAATTGGATTAAAATTGACACTAATTGTACAGTTAAGACGATTAAAGTCCTTCCTAGCTTCATCGCTGGATCGTTGGTCTTTAAAAGCTATATTTACAATATTTACATTTTCATCAGGCAAAGGTCTAGCGCTAAAATTATTACCTGTCATTTTGTTTAAAATAGATTTAAAAAGATGAGACGGGTACTTAAGTTTGTTAAAAATATAAAAAGTTCTTTGCATTCCGTTTTAAAATGATCTTCCGATGAGAATATTCGTTAGCTCTGTGCAGCATCGTTTTTAATATACCAGTTTTATAACGTTGGTCTACATGGCTTTGATAGTGAAGAAGGAGGCCTTTGTTAGTTGTTTTTCGGTGAACAGTAGATGACTCGATGATGATGATGAATTCGACTGTGGTTCAAATCCCCTTGAGGTCAACTCAGCCTTGAATTTATCTAAAACATCAAATGAGTACCATCTAAGGATGGCGGATGGAATGGTCTAGAGGGAATTGCATTGTGAGTAGCTGCGGCGCATCGTTGCGCATTGACAATCAAGGCCTATCTGCCATGAAATCTGTTGAGATTGATCTGCAGTGTCGCGGATGAGATCTAAGGAGCGTTTAACATCATTGATCTTAGCGAAAAGAGCCACTCCCCTAGAAATAGAGGAGTTGTACGGGTGCCTTCGGTAGGGCGTCACCGTCCAAATTACTTACTTTTTAGATATTAGTTATGTGCCATTGTTAATTAATTCAATTCCAAGAAAGGGTAATTTCTTGTTTTCCTCCAATTCAAATGTAAAACTCAAGGATGGATGCGCATCATTTAAATCTGATAATAACAATTCTGAGTCTCGTTTATTATTAACAATCGCCAGAGTGTCATCAATATAACGCCAATAATGTTCTGGTAGCTTGCTCTCTTCTGCTAAATCTTTTTCTAAATTGCACATAAAAGCATTGGCTAATAACGGTCCTAGAAGCGATCCCATGGCAACACCGTCTATTTGCTTGTAAAGACGACCATTAAATTGAAAAAGTTGATCTTTTGCACTTATTACTAATAATTCACGCAAGTTTTCTGGTGTCAAACCCAACGAATAGTTTTCATCAAACCAATTGTTTATAATGCATTATTTACGAGAATGCCAATAGCTTTTTTTAATGGAACGTTAGTAAAAAGTGAGCAAACATCAAAAGAAACCATCATACTATTTGTATTGAAACCAATTTTACGTATTTCTTCACTAAATTTCAATATGCCAGGTATAGTAAAATCATTGGTCATTAGCGGTTTTAATTTTTCATCGAGCCATTTAGCCAGAAGAAAGTTATACGAGCCCACAGATAAAACAGGGTGCATTTTTAACTGCCCTTTATGTGTTTTTGGTACGTATGCGCTAGCCTTGAACCTTTTGGACATAGTTTTTCGGCTATAAGGTAAGGTAGGATCCGCTTTAACGTTTTTCGAATCATCCTCTCCTTATAAAGAAGTGGATGTGGATGTTTCAGAGGTCTACCACGTCGCTTCTTATTAGGATCAATTTCTATAAATTTATCGATTTTATCTGCAGATGATTCCTTCAATAGATCATTGTATTGAGATTTATTCATAACTACTACGCCGTTCCCTTTATCCGGCTTTGTAATAACAATGTCTTTATTGCGTTTAATAAAGACTTTGGCGGAGATTGACCTTGAAGGCAACAATAATTGAGAGCAATAGATTTGAGAGTTGCTGATGTAATTCCTCTTTCGTCTACGCTCAAATGTTTTTCTACTTTGAAATATGCCTTTTCAAATTCAGCCTTTATATCGCTTGCATCTCTTCGTGTTGATCTCTTTGCCTCATCGCCTTCCACGTTTAAGAAATTCGAAGAACTGAAAATCATTGCCGTTTAATTGACCATCCATTGCAAAATAATGAAATAATCAAGCGCACATTTACGAGCCAGCTTGAAGATATGAACGATGATAAGATGAGTAGACAAGTCGACCGCGTTGTTGTAATGACACTTGTGAAAATTTGTCACAAAATTCTGTGTCGGCTCAAGAACACGTGTTTCCGGTAAATCTCAAACAAAAACATATTTCGTCCTCAGACCTTAATTGCCAAGATTACTTTTACAATGTTCTTCTATGCGTTTGTATAAATGACGGCATGTGTAAGCGACATAGTCCGCTTCGCACAGACCACATTTAAAATGATTTTGTGGACATCCGTTAGTTTTTTTTTTAGATTTCCCCTTATATGGACTTTAACATATTCTAGATCAATTAGTTCCATTTCTAGGCTTCGATTTTAGTTTCTTCAATATTCAGTATTTTATCTACTATTTGATGTACATTCGACCCACAAGGGACAACATTCTACTATAAATTTGTGATTTTATAATTAATAAAATAATTCACTTGAGAACTGCACAAGAAAATGTGTTGAAACGTTGTTACAAATAAGTTGTGTTGATATTCTGTGTCAAAATTATCAAAAAGAAGACCCTTATAGATAAATCTAGCTATTGCAGCGTTTAATCAATAGTTTTATCCCTTGTCAGGTAAAATTGAAACAGATACGAAAGACGAATTTTTAAATGAGTTTTGCTACATTTAAACTTTTATTTCCTTGTATAATTAATGTGATCAATTAAAACAATTCTCAAGCTCGTTATTTTTCGTGATATTGAGAAATATAGAACTCGAGGCTCTTTAGTTCATGCTTCTATATAGGCATTCAAATATGTATAAGACGAGAAAATATGTTATGGTAAACCTTAATAAAAGTTATCAACATGTTATACTTCTCAAAACAATGCTGTTTGTATATCAAAACTATATCTGTATCTTGAATAACGTTCCAATTGATTGTTAGCAGCAATGAAGTAAGATAATATGATATCGCTTTGAAGGTTCCTTTTCATCAGCAACCGATCTATCATTGCTCAGCTTCATATATAATGATTCCTTCTTATTAATCACCCAAAAATAAAGCTAAGCCATTTCTATTGACTTTTTCTAGGCCAATTATAAATTTATCATATCAAGTAAGTAATTGATCAAAATATGCTAGCTGTGTACTATTAAATTTATTTTATTTGGTATCTGTTTAGCTGTTTTAACTCTATCATTCTCACCAAGTAGATTAGAAGTCACGTGATAAATTGCGCTTGGAACCTTGAAAATATATCAGAAATAGCAAGTGTTTGTATTGAGCGGAATGAGAGCTTGCCACTTGCGACAAGCTGTGGTTGACATCTGGATCGCGTGACAGCGCTTTGTGAATTGACGATTTGTTTGTTCGATATCCTGATCTGATATTTACTACCTCAAATTCTCAGATAGCGGCAGGTCTTAAACGCGGAACACGGAAGACGCGGAGAGATTTACGTTGTGTTTTCGAGTATCAGAATGAAACTACAGGTTGGTGATCTGCCGCCTTTCCTGTCATTTATCTGCCGCTAGCAGCGGAAAAACACAAGTGTAATGAATGAACAGAACATAAAAATCTAAATTTAGTAATCCAATTATGTGAAGCAAACAAATAAGGACGTGGATAACATCCGAGCCATCAATGGTACCATATTCAAAGGGAATAAATATAAGTAGCTAGATAGTAATGAAGTAATCAGATACTTCGTGTAATTTATCTCAAAATGTTTCGTACTACAGGGCCATACAGTATAATATTGGTACATGTTTATATAAAAAGTTGCGTTGGTAATGCTCATTATTCAAAATCAGAACTTCGACATTATATAAAATGAGCCAGTCTTGCCAATGATGTGATTTGTGAAACTGATTAGCGAGAACTCGTATGTCTGTTTCCTGATTCGATTCTTTATTTAGTAAATATATAACCTGATGAGAGAGCAAGATACTTGGTAAGATGGATGCATTGCTTTTTAGACATTCTGATCATATACAATTATATAATTATACATTCATATAATATCGTAAATTATACACGCCATTATAAATGTCTTTTTTTACCATCAAATAGAAATAATATCATAACGCAAACTGATAGAAGATCGAAGCAAAGAATATTGTCGCCTCCTGATCGGATTTGCTTTCACGTTTATGTTCCCAGTTCATTCACTACACTTGTGTTTTTCCGCTGCTAGCGGCAGATAAATGACAGGAATGGGGGAAATCAACAACCCGTAGTCTCATGCTGATAGTAGAAAAGACAGTTGAAACCTCTAATTTAACTCTTCCGTAAAAGTCGTAAATCTCTCCGCGTTTAAGACCTGCTGCTCAGGTAGCCATCTAATCTGAGAGAATTAAAGGATGATAGGATGCACATTATATTTTTACCAGCAAAATCAATCATAATAAAACATCAGCTTTGCTGAATTGAAGCTGTAATTCTAATTATACCTATAGGAGGTGCTGAATGGTCATTTATCACCATATCCAAACGGATAGAGACTCTTACTAAAATAGAGAAGGAAAAAGAGCACCTTATGATTTGCCAATATCTCTAGAAACCATTACAACAATATCAACTCTTCAACTTAATCCCATTTCAAGTATGAAAAATATAGTTTTTATTCTTTCAGTCTAGTATCTAACATGATCAATGACCAACAAATAATTTGATTGACAAAATAATGTTACATTTTTGTGCGTCATTTCAGACTACACGAAAGACACTACTCCATCTGTCATTAAAGTTAAATCAAAAGATGAACAACCAGGAAATTTCGTTTTTAACTTACCATCTGGAATGTACAAAATTAAACTGAAGTATGTGAGTGGTGGATTGCGTTGTCATGGTACTTCATCACCTCTAGCGCCCTTTGGATGTTATTCACCTTCACACCCATTTTACCCAAATATGATAATGCTTGTGAAAGATTTCCGTGATCAAGTAATCGTAAAAAAACCTGATTTCACTTCCTTTGACGTTGATGATACCAACACACAGTACCTGGCCACAACTCATTATTTCCCATTGATTCAAGGATCAAATTATTCACTTTGGTATTCATCTGATTTTTATAATTATCAAGAATTTGATAACTCCGGAGAAACAGAGCTTGAAATGTTTGTTGCCATTGAGCAATGAAGATAGCTACATCCATTTGATGTCTTTGGGATGATGTTACATTGGCATATTAGTATTAATTTATTCTTATCATTTTACAATTCATTAATGTCATTAGTAATGATCGATCGCCACCTTGCAAACAAAACTTCTTATTTATTGAACACATCCTATAACACACATCATATAACATATAATATTGCTTAGAAGGGATTAATATGATCAAATAGTGACCAAAGACAAGGAATTGAACATTGGCCTATCATTAAATCACACGGACTATCTGCTATAAGGTGTATTATGTTGAACACATAACTAGTAATGTATCAGTTAAATACATGTAATTGAAATGGTGAAAAGCTTAACTAAAACTTAAAACGATAATTTGATATCTTATGTGTTACCCAAGACGAACAGTGACTAGAACATGACCTGTCACTACTGTCATTTGACATGTGGCATGATGACAATATGGTTACAAATTAACACTTTCAAACACAATAAATAATGACGATAATGAATTTTGGCAACAATGGAATTCACTTCAACACACAATTTAACTAATGAGATTTGAACACAAACATTTCAACAATGATTCTGACAATTAGCATGGTACAACTGGGTATTACTATATGACAAGGACAATTATTGTGAATAAATTTCTACCAGGCTGCTCCCACTTATAGAGAGTGGAGGTAGGATAATATATAGAGCAAATGATATAGGCGCTATAAAAATTTATTATTATTATTATTATTATTATTATAATATCTGCGCTATTCCTTGAATTCCTACTCTACATATGGCATCTTTTGGTATTGAGCTAAAAAATTGATGTAGATTTATTTAGAAGTTATTCAAAATTGATTAGTTATTTATAATTAATGTAAAATTATATGCCATTATATTGATTAAAATTTAAGCACAACAACAACAACATATGTCATCAAAAGCAAGACATGAAATGGGATTGAGAAAAATGAAACTTTAAAAATGCAGCCAGGTATACTTAAATTGTGCAGTTAAGTTAAGTAACTGAAACTGTATAGCCACACTGAAGGCACCCGTACCTATACCCTATTTCTAGCTGAGTGGTTCTTTTCGGTGAGAGCAATGTTGTTTAGTGCTCTTTATTGATCTCAGCCGCAACACTTCAGATCATTTTCAACAGATGTCATGGGGGAAAGTCCTCCATTGTCTATGCGCAACGATGCGCCACAGCTACCGAATAATCACCACCATTATCACCATCCTTAGTTGGTACTGATTTGATCTGAAGTTTGGTAGCCGAGCAATCTGACCTAATCCTGCCCTACTGTAGTCAATTAATTAACCTACTATTGCGTTTTACTGAAGTGTAAGATAATACCAAGCAAGACTTTCAGCTCTTCTATGGATATTCCAAAGTTAGTATGTTTCCGAATGATAATTAAAAAAATTACTGTAAGTTCACGGAAAATACAGTAATTAATATGGATCACAAGATCTTAACTTTTACTGAATTTCCTTGCAGATTGCATGCATATCTATCACTCAAGTTAATTACCAATTAATATCTTGCTCGCATGCGGATACAGATCAGAAAATGTAGTGGACATAGTGGAACATAACAGAGATTGTCACATTGGTACATTATTAATAAGATAAAGTTGAAACGTTTAGCTGCTACACACACTGAAATGCATCACACAAGTAAAATTCTAATTCAATACAGTATGTATTAATAACTTAGTATTCAAATTAGCTTTATATGTCTATAAATTACTTTACGTATCATTAGTAGTTTTTGATTGAAAGATATGCGTACAATCTGTAGCAAACCTGAAAAAGGATTATCTGACTTGAAAATATCTGAATCGATTTATAAAAAGCTCAGGTGGAGATGTCAGATTTTATAATTGTAGATCTACCTCGTAATTGATACGAACGACTATCAATTAATCTGGTCAAAGAATCAACGAAAAATATTCTTCCAAAAAAAAAAAACAATTAATGAAGCTACTGCATAATTTAAGTCATTAGCAAAATATTTATACAAAATATAGATATAAAAGAACAACATCATTGACGATTGAAGAATTTCTGAATATTAGCATCCTGTTTGTATAAGTGATTAGGCACCAGTTTTTTTATTACTATCTACAACTTATTTATTTATATTCTAAAATGAGCTCCCGGGGGGTAACTCCCATCATTGCTGCTATACGAGGACGTGCCACTTTTTTTGGGTCCATATTCTAGCTGAGAAATATACTTTTTGGGTAGGATATTTTAGAATATTAAACGTTTTGGGTCGAAATTCGATTTTCTAGAGAATTTGGGAAAAAATTGAATTTGAAGGCTGAAAACTGAAAACTGGATTTGAATTTCTACCCATAAAAATGGAAAATCCCCTCATAGAGCTGTTATGTTCGTAGTAAAGATAGACAACAGTAATATAGCTAGGACTCTGGTTGAGCATAAACGTGAACTGTATATTGAATATCAAGGTTAATACAATGTGCCTCGAGGACTCTCTCAGTCCCAGGCTACATCATCTCCCCCTTCCAGGAATTATATTGGAATGAGGAGATGGTTATACATGATTATATATTTTAGGTAATCTATCTGAAAGTGTAATGATAAGTAATAAGACGTTAGGCATCTTGTTCATTTGTTGAAGTGTTTTCAACAGGGCGAAGATATCTCCTGTTACGGCTCAGCAGGCGCCCTGAATCCAGTTTGACGTCATATTTCCGATAAGCGTTTGCAGATACAATCACTCCAAGGCGGTCCCATTCTTTGTTGTGTGGATTTTGGAGGATGACTTTTGAACCTATTGATAACGGTTGCAGAGTGTGGGCCTTGGCATTATAATATTGTGTTGTATATCCATCATGGTGCGTTGAACGTCTTTCAGTTTCAGATGCACACTGCTGCCAGTTTGATGCAAATGAGCGATAGTGTGCAGGTAGACGAGTCCGTAATGGGCGACAAAATAACACTTGAGATGGTGATAGTCCATCCGAACGAGGAATATTGCGCCATTCTAGGACTGCTTCGTCAAAGCCAGATGTGTTAAGATCTCCATCAGTAGTAAACTTTTTGATAAGTGTCTTCATGGCCTTCACGGCGGCCTCCGCGTGGCCATTGGATTGGGCATGATCTATGGCGCTGATGGACGGTGAGTGATGAACCATTCTGTCATGAAAGTCGCGAATTCAGCTGACTTGAATTGAGGGCCACCATCGCTTCTGAAGAGAACTGGAACGCCAGTATCACGAAATGCTCTCTTCAATTGATCAATTACTTGACTTGATGTAGGATCTGCACCAAAATGAAAGGTCATTGGCCATCCAGATAACCGGGCGACGTATATCATATAACACTGACCACCATATGAAAATAGGTCGGCTGATGATGATTCGAAGGGTCGAGAAGGTGTTGGGTCTGTTAGCATTGGTTCTTTGGTCTGACTGGGTTGGTAAAGTTGACAGGATGGGCATGATTCAACAGCTTGGGATATGTCATTAGTCATTCCTGACCAGTAAGCAACTTGACGTGCTCGACGTTTACTACGGTCGATGCCTTGATGTGGAAGATGGAGTCGTTGGATGATGGTGGGACGCATACTTGTGGGAATGATTATACGGGCACCATAGAGAACAAGTTCATCCTGGACAGATTATTCGTCAAATATCTTCTTGTGTGGCAGTAATGCTTGAGGCCAAGGTTGATGTGGTTTCAATTGCAATGGGGAAGCAGATGGTGTTTGTACAGCGTGACGGAGAAGTTGATAACAAGGATCAGTTGTAGCGGCTCTGCGAAGAAGAGCAAGGGCTGGATCAGGAAATGGTTGTTCATCGACTGTTGAGCAGTTTTGGCTTCAGATCTGACATGTGCAGCGGTTGCTAATTCGTCGAGCGAAGAAAGGGCTGGTGCAGGAGGAGGACATATAGGACTGCGAGATAGTGCATCGGGTATTGTATTCTGGCTGCCTTGAAGCCATTTGGCCGTGTAGCAGTACGTTAATAGATTTTCTCTGAGTCTTTGTAGGCGAGGGTTAAGGATATCGTCAAGAGAATGGTCGTTAAGGATTTGAATTAATGGCTTGTGGTCAGTAATGATTGTGAAATGTGAAAGTCCAAGGAGAAATGTTCGGCATTTTTCTGTGGCCCATTGGATTGCAAGCATTTCTAGTTCAATTGTAGCATATCACTTTTCAGTGTCTGTTATAAATCGTGACCCACATTGAACAATGTGCCATTGTTGATTGTGCTGCTGCATGAGAGCAAAGCCGAGACCATTCAATTTGGAAGCGTCTGTATGAAGTGATGTGGGAGCAGATGGATCAAAATGACGTAGTATTGGTGGGCAAGAGAGGAGTTGTTTGATGTTCTTGAAAGAATGAGTGTGTTCTGGTGTCCAAACAAAGCTTCTTCCTGCTTTGAGTAGTGGACGCAGTGGCTCTGCAGCTTCTGGGAGGGAAGGTGTGAATGATGATAACTGATTTATCATACCAAAGAATGAGCGGAGCTCGGTGAGATTAGATGGTTGAGGAAATTTTGATATGGCTTCAATATGTAAAGGATCAGGACGATGACCTGTTTGGCTAACGATAAACCCTGCATATGTGACTTCTTTTTGGCCGAACGTGAATTTGTCAGGGTTGAGGGTGATACGATGTGAGCGGCAACGCTCCAAAACTTGGTGAACCATGGAAACATGATCTTCAAATGTTTCAGAATGAACAAGAATATCATCCACAATTTTCTCTATGGGTAAGTCTTTTAAGGCGTTGTCACCCCGTTGGCAGTAAACATCACCTGTACTGATCAGGCCCATAGGTGCTCGGCAAAAAAAATAACGGCCATATGGTGTCAAAAAGGTAGTCAATGGACGACTAGTGGGTTCAAGAACAATTTGCCAATATCCAGAGGTAGCGTCTAAGGTTGTGAAATATTTGCTCGAATTTGGAAGGCCAGATACGATGTCTTTGGGTGATTTAAACGGATGGACAGACCTTTTAACAAATTTATTTAATTTTGTGTAATCTATGCACAAGCGTATCTTTCCATTCGGCTTACGGACTACTACCAAAGGGCTGACGAATTCTGAGGGGGAGTCACCAGCTGGTTCAATGATGCCTTGAAAAACCATTTCATCTAATTTGGATTTTACTTCTTCTCGTTGTGCGTAGGGTATAGTTCGGGGAGCTCGGATAGCATACGGTTCGTATTGCTCTGTAAGATGAATTGACATCTGTGGGCCAGACATAGCTTTGAGTTGTGCGTTGGTTGCAAATACATCCTTGTAGTCTTCCATCAACTTTGTCCTGATGGTTTCGATAGAATGAGATTCAATGGAAGGATAGGAGGAGTTAGGGGGGTTTTCTTCTGTAATTTCTTCAAGGGGAAGGGAATGTAGGGTTGGTGGTTGTGATAAACTGATCTTGTTGATGTCGAAAGGTTTTGGGTATGCAGGAGACAGGAGATTCAATTCCAGGCAATTCAACCATGGTAGAACAAATCCAGAAATATCTGGTGTGACATAAGCATTAACAGCAATTGTCTTGGTGCAATAATGAATTGAAAGACTGATTGTCCAGTAACAGCGTAGGGGAGAATCGCTGACAGATGAAAGGCGTTGTTTGGTATGTACTAGATCAGATCGAGAATAACCATGTTTGGAAAGGATTGACCAACTTATCACTGCCTCGTCTGCTCCAGTGTCGGGTAGACAGTCAACAGTGATTGTCTTGCTATTTAAATGTAGCTGTACTTGAATTAGTGGGGCTTGTTTGGGGCTATTGATAGATGAAATGTGGACTGAACGGGCACCACGAGTGTGGGGTCTGTTATTCTCATTCCTATGTGTCGATTGCTTGCATACTTTGGATATATGTCCTTGTATGCCACAGGTAAAACAGGTTGCATTTCTGAAAGGACAGTGCTTTCTAAGATGGGCGTTGTTTCCGCATGATAGGCAAGGACCGGCTGGAGGTGTTGGAATAGGCTGTCTATTATTGACACCGTTGACATGAGAATAATTTGTATTGTCACGATTGCTCAGCGCAATCTCGTCACGCTGTGAATTTTCTTCTGCTTTGCAGACACGCATTACTTCATTTAGGGATGGGTTAGACAAAGCAAGTAATTTGCGTTTTGTTTCTGTGTTTGTTATGCCAGAAATAATTTGTGTTGTCAATTGTGTGGAACTACAATGAAGGCAAGGGTCTGTTTGTTCATGTAATTGACCTAGTCTGACATAAAACTGTTCAAATGTCTCCCCATTCTGTTGTCGGCATTCATGAAATGTTACTCGGCGACGTGTGACATTTGATCGCTCAGCATAATGCGAGCCAAGCCCATTTAAAATACTTGTGATGGGTAATTCACTAGATTCTGTAATTCCTAGATACAGCCTCATCGTTTCTCGTGTATTAAGGCTGATACATGAGCGCAAGTGCACGTGTTGTTCTTTGAGGGGTAAGGTTTCAATGTGGTTCATTGAAAAATGATCTTCAAGTTGAGAGCGCCATATGCGGTATTTTGCGATTGAAAAATCGTCTGTCAGAGGTTCCGGTTTTGAAACCATATTTATCCGTGGAACTGTTTGTACATTTTGAATGACAGGGTTTACTGTAAATCCCATCGGGTTATTTGAAATGTTATTTGTAGTCGTATTCGCATTAGACGTGCTAGCATTCACTATGGGAGCATTACTAACAGTGGAAATGCCGGGACTAACAACAGGATTGTTAAGATTTTGGGTGTGTGCAGTTTGCACATTAATTTCCTGACGGTCTGACATACGGCGGAGGAACATATCTTGTATTGCATTTAATTGCGTAGTCATACGACCTTCTAATGCATGGACTGCTTGCATGGCAGTATTGTTTTGCTCTTGAGCGGTGTCATCTGCTTGGAATTGTGTATTAGACGTTGACGGACTTTCTTCCTCTGTAGACATATTGTTGAATGTAGATTGTCGTGTAACAACCGGCATAAGAAACGTTATTTAAAACGTTAAAGACAATAATAAAATAATAAGATAAGACTCACCACTGTGTTTGTATTTATCTTATCGACTGCGCCATGTTATGTTCGTAGTAAAGATAGACAACAGTAATATAGCTAGGACTCTGGTTGAGCATAAACGTGAACTGTATATTGAATATCAAGGTTAATACAATGTGCCTCGAGGACTCTCTCAGTCCCAGGCTACATCAAGAGCCTATTTGGAAGTACCCTTCCTGGACTTTTCGAGTAGCATTTTCAAGTTTTAAAGTAATTTGGCTAGCTTTTTAAAGGATTTTTGGAACTTTTTGAGTTCTTCACATTTCTCCAAAGTGGCACCCCCCCCCTCCCATCAATGCAGCACTTGGAGTTACCCCCCCCCCGGAATGAGCTATCCATGTGAATGAATTATTAAAGTGTTTATAGTAATAAGGTTTTACATATTTATTCGCAGCAGGTGATTTTAGCAATATTTGAACTATAATTAATATATAAATCGGCTGTTTATTTTGCAGGCTCGCGCGGAAAATTTTTCAATTATTAAAAACTTGTACGTATAATTGTATAAAATCCATCATAACGTTTTGCAATTTTTGAATCACATGAAAAGTACAACAAAATTCAAAATTACATCTTATAAAAATATGCATGAAACTTACCGGTTATAAATCATTATTATGGTCGTTTCTGCAGCTGCTCTGCCATATCAATTATGAAATATTTTATTATTTAAATTCAATTATATTCATGTTAAAAGAAAACATATTCCTTTTCCCAGCTATTCGTTTTGTAAATTTAGAATGGAAGCTTTATTCTTCTTCGAAGTCTTTAAAACGCGGCTCAAGATTCCCGCGGAATTTAATGTAGTATCCAGGTCTCTTTTGAGACTTCGACTTTTAGTGTCATGGTTACGGAAAGTGTGAGACTAAAGCAATTGTTAAACTCTTTGAATCATAATCGCCATCTTGACAAGACTGACAACATATGGGATATAAATAGAACTATAATTCACAACAGCTTTTTGAAAAAGTATGAAAATGTCCTTATATACTTTTATAATAAAAGTGGTTTCAATGAGCCTCTTCTGAATTTGAAAAGTTTCATATTCTGAGGTTGGATAAACATGGTAAATTTATTATCCCACAATAGAATACCTAAACAGAATTGTATTTGGGAAAGATTTCTCATTGTTGAATCCCCTTTCTCATATTTACTGAATGCTGGAAGACACGAGTGAAGTGTAATTGAAGGCACAGGCCTCCAAGGGGAGTCCTTTCAACACTATAATTCTGAGAATACTCTAATGACTTTTATTTTAAAAAACACTTTTCCAACCTTTTCTGAGTGTAAATATGAATATAAAGATTTGCAAATATGTAACGCAGGTAACCCTTTCTTTAATAGAAATGTATAAAAGAAGCCTGAAAATTTGAGAAAAAACTTATCATTATTGTAGCCATGGCACAGAGTTGTTGATTATTACTCAAACGATTTTAATGGAAAATAAGTTTTCCGAAGTAGGTATACCGGCATACATAATAAAAACAAAATGTTGCATATATGTAAATAGAACCAGGTTTACCCAAGTGTCTTCTTTATTTGGAAGATTCTTGAATAAATCCTTGTTATAAAATCTATTCTTAAGCTCGATAGACAGACAATGTAAGGAGTCATGATCATATCACTATTACTGATTTCAAAACAAGCCTGGTTTATGTATGACTATTCATAAATTATTTATTACAAACGCATCACAACGAGGCACAAATGTTCGGCTACTGTATATTTTTTCTGTTGGTATATTCAAGTTGACTTAATATGACACTGTCGCTGATAGAAAAGGTTACCATTTACTATAGCTAACAAGCAAACTATTTCTTTCACAGGAGAGTATGAAGTCGTTTGTTATATTCGTGGTTGTGTGTGTATCTCTTGCTATGATGTCATGCGAAAACTTTTGTAAAAGTGGAAGAATACCCTCTGATAAATACTTAGGGAGATATCTAGCGAATCATACCATTACATCTACTGATTTTATGGCAGATATTAAAGTTAATTCTGTTTTCTCCTGTCGACGTGGATGTGGTCAAAAATTGTTCTGCAAAGCCATTACGTACGATAAGAGTGGCGATGTAAATACTAATTGTAAACTTTACAGTATTAATGGATTGAATCAGCTTACTGCAGCAGATGAGACGAAAGACACTATTTTTATTACACCGGTAAGTTATTAAAGCAAGTTATTTCTCATTTATTTTTGCTTGATCAAATCTCACCATATATCGCTGAGCCGATGTTGATTACGAAATTAATGCTAATGCCGTATTCCAATCATAAAGACAATGTAACTCAAATTAATCAGCCTACTTGAGCCATTATCTATATACCTATTCAGGGTTAAAAATTTGAATATAACTGCTTGTTTCATCAGGCGATGCAGCACATTCGGTCTGGATAAAGAATACTATGTTTTTTCTTAGAAATTATTTTTATTTATTTTAAAACCGTTAAGTCATAAAAATGAGTTAAGAACCTGCAAGGCTATAATTCCACGAAGTTGACATGCTTCTTAGTTTGAAGATTCGAAGTGTCAAAAATGTCAAACGGATTCTTCTATATTGAATAATCGAGTGTTTTGTATTGTGATGTTCAATAGTTTAGCATTATGTTGTAACAGTCTAAATACCAATAATATTTAAAATAGAATATTGTGGTATTTGGAAAATAAAATAACTGCTTGTCATACGTTTTCATATAGTCATGTTTGCTTTGTATATAATGTACTTGAATGACCACATTAATGTTGTTATTTGAAAAGAGTTCCTTAGAGGGATTTTTTCAGTAAATAGTTGATAGAATTCATTTCAATCAAAGTTGAATTAAAATTGTCCTTTCAGGAGATTTTGTTGCGCTGAATGCCAAATATTTTCCCCATTCACGCTTTTATTAAATTAACTATTTCAAATCTAAATTAATTGAAGAATAAATTGATAAATTGAAGATGAATCAGCGGTTAGTGTTATCTGATAGAATCCTACCAATATTTGTTTCCATTTCAAGCATGCTTTGTTGCCATTCGGGTAAAATCATCAGCTGCCTAGTTAGACACCCTACTGAAGGCGCCCGTACGATTCTCTGCTGTTTCTAGAGGAATGCTAAGAGCTATAATTATAAATGATCATTACTCATCACATCCTGCAGATCAACTCCGACATATTTCACTGGCCAAAATGCCTTGATTTTCAATGCGCAACGATGCGCTGCAGTTACTCATAATACAATTTTCTTTGGACCATTCCATCCACCATCCTTAGATGGTACTCATTTGATGTTTTAGATAAAGTCAAGGCTGAGTTGAACTTTATAGTATTTGAACCACAGTCGATGGCGATCTGACTTGATCAAAACTAAAGTCTCTGTCATCTTATAACTTATAACTTGACTATAAACTAAATACTGCAAGAAACAATCCTCACCATAATTTAGACTACTGTACTATTTTGTTATTGATATTTCATAAAAGAAATTGAAATATGCGTACCTTGAAAATCTAAATTTGTAAACTTTTCTGTTTAGTATAGAATTTCTTTAACACAATTATTATTTTGCAGAAACTATAAATGTCTCAATATGGGGATATTTCATATGCATAAGGGTTCTTGTTGTACTTATATCACTGTAATATATGTTTATATTTCAGGCTGATTTCAAATTTACGTTATCAAGTAAGTAGTGCTTCACTATACTTCAATATGTTACACATGAATAATTCATTATTATTAGACTTATCAGACTTATCTCTTTGTAGTAATATACTTATAGGACAAATTAAACATATACTTATAAAAAAGCTGTTCTTAAATGGGACTGGCTTGTCTTCGTTTTCTCCTGAAAGGCTGGAAAAGGTTGATAACAAAGACAAACAGTTGACGATTTTTTTGCAAATAAATGGTAACAATAAAATGTGTTACCTGTGAAATATTTGCAGTGACTTATATGTTGATGTTTCGTTAGATGAAGTTGGCTTTATGGAAGTTTTGAAATAATTGGAAGATAAATCACCAGCCAGGACATTATTGCAAAGCCTCTTTTTCGTCAAAGATTGCTGTGGAAACTCAGCCTCATTCCATCACGGTCCTCATTTCCGCGCGGCGCTCCAAGCGCCGCATGGAAATGAGGGCCATAATGGAATGAGGCTAGTGGTAGCTGCCAACACCGGGTTTCATATAGCCTACTGGCAGACGCACTGTCAAAATGTAAACGTGGTAAACAGTAGAGTCTTCTAACTCGAAGACAAAAGCTTGCTTTTGCTGATTTAGCATGAGTTGTGGAAATTGGCTGCCTCACTTTTGCAAAGAAAGCTTGTTAAAGTTAAGGCCAAAACAAGACCAAAAACGCAAGCCATACACAGCAAAATCTTTCGCGGCTATTTAGAGACAATAAAGGTGTCTTTCAAGAAATTATTCCTACAAAACAAGACCATTTGAAGTTTTCCGTGTGGTAAGGAATTTTGTGTTATATCAATGCAATTTTTCCTAAATTAATTAACACCTTAAGGAGTTGAGTAGTAATCAGAATAAGACCAAAAAGCTTCCTATTTATCAATATTTTCTTTAATAATTAACACCTTCTTCAATTATTTGAGTAGAATCGGGCTATTAACTGATATAATTTTCTTGTTTCAGAATAATTTCGTTACACAGAAATTGTGTATTTTCACACATATGATCCCTATATATCCTTTATAAATAAATACTAGTATCCTAGTATACCCACCCCCTTTTGCATGAGCAAATCTATTTCAGTATCTATCCAAACACAATATGAACACAATCCTTATAAATAATTTCGTAGTTATTATAATTCATATAATCAAATTTATAAGGAATTTTTAAGTCTAAGAAGTATTAAAAAACGAAAGTATAATAAGTGCAACTATAAGTACAAGAATAAGAATAAGAAGCATACAGTAAATATAGAGTTAAAACATCATCACCAGATTGATGAAGCAGTAATGAATAAATTATTAAATTATTAAAGATAGCCTATATACTATACTTTATAGATAATATAGGCTTAATTCTTAGTTCGTTGCTGAATGTTCCAACAAAATTGAAGTGGACATGATCATCCAATCCATTCCATTCATCATCATCATAAATTTATTCAGAATAGTTTTTCCAACTTCTTGATATTGACCTTGTATTGTATCTGCTAGGATAGTCGCGTCTCTGAAAAAGAAGTTAAATTCCATATAAATGATAGCAAGATCAAAAGGCGAATTAGTAGAAACAACACTGCTGTAGGATCGGAATTATTTAATATTGACGCTAAATCTGAACTACTTTTGTCAGCTCAGAAACTGTTAATACATTCGAAAATCTATTCGAAAATCAATAACTTGTTCATTTAACTAATCCGATTTCATTTGAATTTATGTGTGCAGGAATCTGATTCTATTTAGTCACAAATACTGTAGGCCTTTATTGACATATTTGCTGAGCAACTGACGTGATAGATAAGTAGCCTGTTTGACCTCTGACAAAGAAGTAAACGTAACTATACATTTCGTACTGTAATTGTATATACTATCACAAACGAAGAACAAATGAAATGGGAAGCTATTGGCTATTGGTAATTATATGAAACCTTTTGCTGTCGGCTTCGGCCTCTGGACCCCGGGTCCCTGTTCAGTAGACTTTCTATAAAAACAATAACGTTTCATTATTTTGTTTTTCGTTTGATAGCCAATTAATTTATTAAATATTTGTTTCCATTTATTTAATTGTCAAAAGCAGATCAGTCTACAATATCAGTAGCTATATGATATATCTATAGGCCTACAATGGTTACAGTATTTACTACTTTTGACTTGGATTCCTACACACATAATATATCTAAATCTATTACTTGTTGAGTTCATTTAATGTGTTATGAAATCGGGATAATGTCATTTTTAATGTTGGTAGACTGATAATATGCTCACCTGCTTATTATTCAGTTGCAACACCGCTCATTGCGTGATCCAGGAACAGTACAATTAGATTCGTTCGAACTCAAAACAACAGAATTCCAAACGCTTGATCAGTTTATACGCCATCACCTATTTAATAGAATATGTGGATACATTTATAAAACAGTCTACAGTGTAAAGCAGGACTATGTAATAATAAGCATACGGGCATATACGAATAACAATGGTAAATCTGCCTGCAGTCAAAATTAAAAGATGCTCGGCCTAACATACCTTTTCATTCTAATTGCTTGATAGAAATCATCTTCTGACGACCGAAATTGTTGTATGCATCATCGTGTTTGAGTAATATTAATTCTCCAATATAATCGCCAAGTAATATAGTATCAAATTTGTTAAAGGCATTATAATTTGTAGCCCAGTAGATGTTGAACACTTTCTTCAGCCTTCAAAGTCGCGCTCAAAATTCCAATGTCAAAATTTGCATAGCAAATTACCAACCGTCAATAGATGTGAAGTTTTTGGCAAGATTTCCAGCTGGGGTTTTGGCTAGATTCACACCATGGTCACACTGGTCTCTCTGATGTACCGCTGAGCGGAGTTGAAACCCAGCTTGATCAGTAATCATTTTTTTTAAGTGACAATGTTTTTTAATTTATGTTTGAATCTTGGTAAGATCCCACAGCGCTGGTGTTGCAGCATAGTTATGCTTCTGTATAAAGGTAAAGGTCTAAAAATAGATCCAAATAATTATCGTGGTATATCTCTTTTATGCTGTCCTCTCAAAGTACTTACTACACTTCTTAATCGTCGTTTTAAAGACAATATATTTCACTTAGTTCCACCTGAACAATTTGGCTTTCAAGAGAACAAAGGTACTATACAACCTTTAAATATTTTAATAAATGATATTTTTAACCAATTTTCCCAATCCAAAGGGAAGCGGCACATGTACTCTTGCTTTATAGACTTTACGAAAGCTTTTGACAATGTCAACCGTTTTAAGTTGATCACAAAATTGAAACAAGATTTTGGTGTGAATGGTTTGATATTACGTTTAATTTCTGCATTATTACAAGATAATCATATTTCTATTGACGATGGTCTCAATTATTCAAAATCAATTGAGCAAAATCATGGAGTTGTCCAAGGAGATTGCCTTTCTCCAACATTGTTTATTTTATTTATTGCTGATCTTGCTACGCAGTTGAGAACCTCTTGTACAGATCTCAAATTTTTATTTTATGCTGATGATTTAGTATTGTATTCCTCTAGTAAAGACGCCTTACAGAGCGGACTCAATGTTTTATTTAATTGGTGTAATGGGAACCAGCTGTTTGTAAACCTCAAGAAAAGCAAAATAGTAAAGTTTAGAAAAGGAGGTGCACTCAAGAAAACGGATATCCTTATTTATGGAAATGAAATCGTGGAATTTGTCAAGTCATATGATTACCTTGGTGTATGCTTACAACAAACATTGACATTCACACATCATATATCAAATAAATTTAACAAGTCTATGGTAACTATTGGTGCCTTGCAAAGCCTCCCAAGAGTGTCATTGACTACAGCTTCAATGGTTTTCTATATGAAAGTTTCTCCTGTTATTACTTACGCCTTCGAAGTCATAGCTCCACTTTTAAAATTAAATCAGCTTGTCTATCTTGATAGAATAAAAGCAGCATATTTGAAACGTACTCTTGGTGTCCACACAAATTCATCAAACACATTGATGTTTATTTTCTGTAATGCACCTTCGTTTGTTGAAGACATCAAGAGTCAATACCCTTTCGAAACAAATACTATTGAATTATATAGCAAAGCACGCAATCAAAAAGTATATACGCTGCTATCAGGTGATTACATAAACGCACCTATTCTAAAAACTCTAAGTTGGCAGGCATGCAACCAAAGCAACCGAAGTTACATTGCTAGATTGTCCGTTCACGGCTTTCATCATGAAATTTGCACTAATAAAATCTTCCATAAGCCTAAAGAAAGCTGCTACTGTCAAGAATGCAATGGAAATGCAAGTGATCTCTATCACATCATGAAATGTCCAGCAATTCTTTCATGTACAAAATACATCAAAAACAGAGAAGCTTTATGAAAGAAAAAAAAAAAAAAAAAAAAAAAGAAAATAATAGTAGTAGTAATAATAATAACATATTGCCTATAGTAGTTGAGTATCAAATCTTTATGTTCTACTTGACAATAGTAACGATAATAACAATAGCGAGAACAATAATCATAACAATTAGGATAATACCAAAAAAAAAAAAAAATAATAATAATAATAATAATAAAAAAAAATAAATACATAAATAAATAAATAAATAAATATATATACATATTTATATATATACTATACTATATGAAACAAATATACCAACCTCTTATCTTATCATTTAATTATTTAAAATATTATTAATTCAATTTCAATTGTAATGACCATGTATATCCCATAAAAAGTTTTATCTCGAAATGAGATGCAAATATATGACACATCAGTAATCATTGAAATTGTGACTCACGCAATAAGTTTCACATCTTGCCGCATGAATGTATTATTTTGCTTTATTTTATTTCGATTGCAAATGTTAGATAGATATATATCATACAACGATCATTGGATATAGTAGATAGATACTGCGTCAACTCGAGCATTATTTGCGAAAAGCTGTCATCTCCACAATCATACCACATATGCTGTTTATTTTCTGTTTGATTAATATTTTCGAATGTTTTCAATTTTTTGCTGAATGGCTGACCCTGGTTTTGTAACCCGTACTTTGAAGGCGACTAAAGAGCTATTCAGCTACTTACTACAACGTGGTAAATGTAAATAATTTACCACGGCTATTACAATATGAATTTATTATTATTTTGATTCGCTGAATGATATGGTTCCAGGCCTGACGTGATTTAAATAATAATAATACTACTTGGGTTCAACGGTGTCCTGCCTAAATCCACAGAAAAAATATCAAATTGGTTATTAGACGATTACATGATTGGTTAGAGACTGTCGTTCAAGAAGAGTAATTTTCTGTGAGTTGTATTATATTTAAATCACCAACGCAATGCAAGTAGAAATTTAACATTTTTTCTAGACAATATCGACATCATTTATAATTATCTTTTTCAAAAACTCTATAAAGTTGAAGATAAACCTTACAATAGATTCAATTAACTAAATGCAATGTAGCTATTGCTTTATATCGAGCATTATTTAAAATGTTAAATTGCCTATCATAAATTACATCAACTATCAAATCAATATATTTCACGTTTTCATAAGAAAATATGCTCACTTGTATGACCGTTGTATGACATAGCTGTATAAATTTTAATATAGATATGTTGTATATACTTTATTTGCCAATCCTTGATGGTTAGAAATAAAATACACGCATACAAACATCATACTGTTGTAACCTTGTTTTTAATAAAAAAAGGTACATTTAAAAACCATACAAAGAGCGTTACTTTTTTGACCATTTCTTTCCCTCATTTTTAATACATTGATATAGATATAAAAGGATATGGACTGTATTAATTTTGTTGCACAGTTTACTCTTTACCCAATTACAATGAAACATTAAATATATGGAATCACCCTATATAGACCGTCTACCTACAGGTGGTCAACGGTGAATTTATAATGTCAAAAATATTTGTTTTATGGACTAAGGTATATACTTCATAATTTTCCTTCTCATTTCTAGTGATTGCAATTTATTTTCAGTTTCTTGGTTAATTTTCACACATTGTAAACGAACAGCATCGCTCATATAGTGATGCGAAATGAAATAAAATTCAAACAACCACTTTTACAAATATATAGATATATAGAATCTACTTCAATTCCTTCATCGCATGTAACTGCAGTAGGAGCAGCAAGCTAGATTATCTTGATACAAGACATAATGAGCTCAGACAGGTATGCGAGATTTTTTATCTCTTTTTTAAGACAATTATGATCGGCGTCCAAGAAGTGTGAAATACCTGGTAAAACAGATCTTGTTTGGACTAATTTTTTCTCTGAAATAAGACTTAATGGCTATGCCATTTTTCAGTTTTTGCTGTGTATTAATATGTACTTATTTGGAACTCGTTTGCTTTAACGAACTTAACGAAGATATCTAGTCTTTCAACAAATCTGAAATTAGACTTTAAAATCAGTAATCATCAAATGGTCTATCTGCATTAATTCATGCTGCACCGGGATTAAACTCGAACAGCTACGAATTTTATAATTAGGCGCGTGATAAATTTATTTTGTCAAACGAACGGAGCAAATATAGGATAAATTTGGAATCATAATGAAATTAAGAAGACGACCAAACAGTTTCTCAACCAATAACAGCTTTTCTATATCTATTAAATACTTCAGCTGAATTACAATGACGGTTTGTTGAATTCATTATCCTAGCCTTGTTGTTTTCGTGTCGCGTCTCTCAGCTTTTGAATAGAAACGTTGTCCAATCATGATCGAAAGCATTTCATAAATTTATGAGACTAATCAGAGCTTTGAGTAAAAATAATTGATGAAATTACGACAGTTAATGGTTCCAACATGTCTTGGAAATGATAATAATTCTCAATTCTTGGCATTGAAGTTTATCGCAAATGTTCAAAACGATTTCGAAAGGCTTGAAATTTGCTGGAAAGTATCAAGGAAGGGGAGTTATTGCAGTCTAGCCCACCAAGCCTCTCTTTAAAATACTCTTCGCTGATTCGTCGCCAGAAAATCTTGGCGTCGAATCACAGATCACAGCCCTTGTAAAGCGATAGTTTTTACACCTTTCCACGCCTCACTGTGAGTCTGAGAGCAGGATAGGTTTCATAAAGCGCGGGAAAATAAACTAAGTTCGTTTTGAGCAGTATACAAAATTTCGAAAAACTTGGTTCGTTGTGAAGCTATCAGTTCAAAGTTTTTTGGGGTGATTCCTTAGACATGCGCAGTATCGATGCGCACAAAGACAAATCTACTTTGACTTTGACTGTTCCAAATCTTTGTTCCAAATCTAAACCTCCATATTGACCCTATTAACCGACGGTCGCTACGAGCTTAGTTTTAAATATTTCCTGTGCAAGAATACAACCTTACTACGTGAAAAGTATTGAAAACTATAGAAAATGGCTATTGTAAATAAAAGTAAAATGTAAAATGTCTACATTTATTGATTAGTTTAGATAGGTTAGCTTTTTCATGTATCACCATTTACTTGAATACCTATAGAACTAGGCGAAGTTATACTCCTTGACATGCATGTATGTATTTCATTTATTTTAAGTATATATAGGCTATACTTGTTTTTACAGATTTGACTTTGGCAGTGTCTGGCATTAATGTGCAAGGGAGACGTA
Source organism: Haliclystus octoradiatus (assembly GCA_916610825.1). Lineage (NCBI taxonomy): Eukaryota > Metazoa > Cnidaria > Staurozoa > Stauromedusae > Haliclystidae > Haliclystus > Haliclystus octoradiatus. Next base: position 14,735,434 of record OU744454.1, on the reverse strand, counting down.
ATAACCCAGGAATTTTCACTTTCCACTTACCATCAGGATTGTACAGAATTCATTTACAACACAAAGGTGGTGGTATACAATGTTCTGGCATTTCTCCAAGTTCACCATTTGGATGCCACTTTTTCGGCCAAGCAAATTTTATCTTATTAGTAAAAGGTTTCCGAGATGAAATTATTGTAAATCGAGAGGAATTTTCTGAATTTGATGGCATGGCAACATCGTATCTGGCCACTTCTGAATTTTTTCCTTTGATTGAAGGTTCCACTTATTCGTTTTGGTATGCGGAAGACTTCTTCGAATCCTATATCGAATTTGACAACGTTGGGACAACATCATTTGAAATGTTTGTACAAATAGAACAGTAAACATTATAAAAGCCGCATTTATGCAGTTAAACTTACTTTATCTTTCAATATCTCAGTTTTTTTTATTTATCTTCATATGGGATTTCCACCAACCAATCACCAAAAGAACTCAAATATAGTCCGCCGTATTTATTTCCCAATCTTGGAATTAGCATTCCACGTTTTATCTGCATCACTAATAAAGATATTGTATTATCCAGACTTTTCTAAATTAATTTTAAAATATTCCAAGTGAATCTCAGAAACTTTCTGCTCAATTGTTGACATGAATTTCAGACAGATAATCACTTTGCAGGTAGTTGCCGATTTCATGATTTCGTTTTCATGAGTTGAATCATAACTTTAATTTGATGCTCAAATGCGAATAGAGAAAATCTATTTAACAAAATGTCGTATATCGTCACACGTTATCACCTGATAGATTTTAGCATAATTTAGTATACATTAGTACTCAGGCTTTTAATATGTAATTCAATAAATCTTGATTAAGAGATCAGATCCAGTTGAGCCACAGTTGTGATAGGTCATGTTTTAGCTATCTCACGTTATATCACACAAAATTACGAGTTAACAATCATGGATAACAGAGATTAAAGGAGAAATTCGCCGAGGCATTTTTGATAATGTAAAGTTTGAAAAGTTCAATTAAGTAACGGCAGTGTCTATATATAACTCACGTTATGATTCTAAAGCGGTTTCAATAAATAATGCAGTATCAAACTTAATCTGTGAACTTTCTTAAATTCACTAGCTATAGGCGTAGCCCGGTTGTATAGTTAGGGGCTAGGGAATATCGCTATACCTAAGACATCAATAATCTATTATGGAATGTCTAAAAATCTGAACAAGGGCAACCGATTATGGATGTCTGCGAAAGTAATGTGAACGCTTCAGGCTAATCCTCAAATGATGTAATTAATTGAGCTAATGATGATATTAATAACTGTTACAGTCCACTTTATTATATTATAATAAAATCAGCATATAATCAATTGATATTCAACTTGCATTTTTCTTTCATCAATATTCATTTTAAAAAGTAAACTTAATTATTGCTATTGTATTTGTTTGCCTGTTATAGATGTATAATCAATAATTACATTGTTTGAAAGCATAGTATTTAAAACTTTTTAGCAGCACATTTGCATTTTTAATATTGTATTTCATTAGTCTGAAAATGATGTTTTTGGATAGTCATTATCACGGCCGTAACTACATGCTTCTGACCGTGAGTTTTTTCCAATTTTGCCAGACGAAATAGGCATTTTGTCAGATAATTGGCGTTTCACTTGCATATGTTGGGAGCTTCAGTACTGAAAAACCTTGAAAATTGCATGATTTTGCAATGCGTCGTCTCAAAATCGCCAAGTATATGAGTCATAAAAGTTTTTGTAGGGTGAAGCGTGACACCCTGCCGTATTTAGGGTCGTTCTCATTGTAATATCAAATGATCTTCTTTAAAATGGTAACTTGTAAAACTGATATGATTAAAATAAATCTCTCTATCAAGATTGAAAATTCAATACGACAAAACTGCCAGCAAGATGCAAAATGGTACCCCTAAAAATGATACATTTCCGTATATAGTGACTATTCAGCATTACCAGCCTACAAGGAAAGGTGGTTGTAAAATGCTTTTCCTTTGCTTTCCCAATGGGACTACACTACTACACAGATTTGTAGATTTGCTTCCCCACACCGACATGGACATTTTAAAGGTAGATGACATTGATCAAAGACAAATTTGGAAAATATTATAACAAAGTACATTCTTATATTTAATATTCTGATAAACAAGCTAAAAACAAAATTTGTTAAATAGAGATTTAGTAACAATTAGCAAATTAAAACTTTACATGAAAGAGTTTCATATAATAATAGCTAACAAAAAACAGATAGTTGTTCAAAACAATGAAACAATTTATTGTTGATTTTTTGTTGTGTCAATATATAGAACAATCTATATTAAAACTTAATGATCTCAAAAACATGTTTATTTACTAAAAGACAAAATAGGTTATTTTTAAAAACGTTTGACTATAGATTATACGATTTAATGAATTAGTGCTGTTTTTTTTAAAAAAGGACAAAAGTCAGTCAATATTATTATCCATATGATAATAATCATTTAAAAAAAAACATTTATTAAAAATTGCTACAATTTTCAAGCATTCATCTATCTATTCGTCAGGGTCGTCTCTGTAACGTGCTTTTCGAATATGTGCTAGCTGTCGTCTTGCTTCTTCTAATTCGCGTTCCTTTCTTAGAATTGCTTCTTGAGCCTCGATTTCTTGTCGTATACCACCAGTTAATTTTGTATTGATTGTTACTTCAACCTCCATTTCAGAGAACACAGCAGCCCCTTGTGCTGATTTGACTAAACTATCAGCAGCCTTTTTAACAGCATGTCCAGCAACCTAATCAAAATAAATCGTTAGATGTATTGCAATCGAATCGCAACCTTAAAATGTATAGTAAGGAACTTGTCGTGCACACAGGAAAAATGCAAGCAAGTTTCATATAATTTAATCTATTTTTTTTTTACATGTTTCAAGCAAACTTTTGTCAAGTATTTGTATCATTATAGACCATTTTTATATTGTTAAGTCGAAATCGCTTTGAGATTGTACATGAACAAGAACTTTTGGCTCAAAACAAGTGAAGAGGGCTTTGGATCAAACAAACAGTGTAATACAAGCACCGAGCTTGTTACTGTACAAACATTGTTTGAGATTGACTATGCGTGTTCCACTACTTGCAGATCAACCAGAGTAAAACCACCCATTAGCTCTATGCCCATGTCTCTACATGTTATTTCTAATCGAACACATTTGCAGTCAATGCAAGGATATCACTTAAAGATTGACTTTGACTAAGACCTTGTTCGATAAGAGGGCAGTTACACGGGTATGCGGGTTACACGTGCATGTTGGGTGCATCCTTTCTGTTACATACTTACAAGATAAAGTACCTACAACTAGCCTATCTGGATAATCCTGCTAAATAGATGTTGCTGCCCTGGAAGTCGGACTAAATTTAGTCTTGTAAACAATTGAGATATGAAGGCACTGATACGCAGTCAACAAAATTCAAATATTTTCAAAATTCATGTTACTGGATTCTTTGTTCTTTTCCGCTCTCAACAAAAGTAGACCTTGTAAACATACCAAGCTATTCATTTAGCTTGACAAGATGTCTAAAAGTGCAACTAATTCTCATTATATTCAGTGCCTGCAGTGTCAGATTAGATTGTTCTGGAAACACTTTGAGAGTAAGACAAATCAAATATCGGCAATTGATCTATACTATATGGGCATTTATCAGTTTATCTACAGAGAATCTATTCCAATAAGATACAATTAATCTACTAACTAGCAAATCATCCTGAAGTTACACAAGATTAAGTGCGTTTTCTAAGTAAGGTATCTAGGCAATCTCGATATAGTGAAGTGCAACATAGCCGAAGTAGCCATCAAAAGCTAGCAAATGTGTATTTACCTGTAATCGTCTTTGCGATGCACTATTAGGATCGGCTTTAACCCGACAAGCAAGTAATAATTGTGCTGTCGAATTAGCAACAGACTTTGCAGATGCAATCAACTTCTCTTCGCTAGCATTGCCTTGAACAGCGGCGTTGGCTGCTTCACATAGTGATCCAGTGGCAGCAGCAACCATACGAGCCTAAAAAGATACATATCATGTGTTGAATGTAACATTTTATCAATCGTGTGCCCGGGGGTGGGGGAGGTAAGTTCAGTATGACGGCTATACGTAGACGTACTACTTTTTGGGGTCCATATTCAAGCCGAGAAGAACACATTTTGGGCAAGAAATCAATTTTAGACGAATTCAGAAACAGACAAAGGAAACATGTGGTCAACTGACAAGGAATTGAACCTTGGTGTCCAGCTGCATGTTGCGAGGACACTCTGTCATTGAGTTGCAAGCGCATACGATAAATGTTCAGCGGAAAGTTACGAAAAACAAAACAATCATCATCGTCCATATCATTAAAAATCAATGAAGCCATTAAATTAACTGAATAAAAAAATAAATAAATAAATAAATAAAATAAATAAAATAAATAAAATAAATAAAATAAATAAATAAATAGATAACTAATGATTCACTTACCGCAGAAACGAGACCTTGTGACCACTGACCATCGTCGTTAGGGTCAGATGCAACTGAACAAACCTAAAACAAAACAATCAAAATAATCAATAACCTCAAATTCAATCGGTTAATATATTGAGGCTCTGATAGTGGTATGATCTCCATCTTCAAAAAGCAATTTCTCGGTCTTCCCTGCTGGTAGAGGATGTGACATTGGATACGAATTGCAACTGTCTTCATTTATTGCTTCTAGGGAAGCATTTGAGAGAATGTTAAGATACTAATTATAATATATAGCTACAAAAACAACTGTATAATGGCATCATATCAATCAATCTTACCAAACCAGCTGCGACCAATTCTCTTTGTGTAACAGCAGCCGCCTTAACCAATGCACCAGCGGCAGTAGTAATGCCTTTTGCAGCCTCAAGGATTTGTTCTTCGAAGTTGAGACTATCGTCAGCTTGCTTTACAAATCGAAAACAAAACACGATAAAATACCACAAATATCAAGAGTTCGACATCACCGATAATAAGAAAGATGTGAAGATCTTCTTCAAATTCGATATTTTGGGGATAAATCGACGATATATTTTGGTTTAAATAGAAACAAAAGAACAGAAGGACAGAGTTAATCAATGTGTAACTCGTTTATGTGCAATCTGGCTTTTAACCTTGCAACCATTTTCCGGACAAGTCCTTGCAACCTTGTTAAACGATTTCGAAGAAGTGCAATGGAAATGGATGACTAATTTGACTTGCACTTAAGCGGGTTACAGTCCTTAACTAGAAGATTATTTAGAAGAGCTTAAGTGGGTTGCAGTCTTGACATTCTGCTCAAGTCTCACTTCTGCGTTATGCCGATCTTGATGGATTGTGGAGTGATCCATCCGTTTTCCAATCATGAAAATGAGGCAGCAAAAAGAAAGCGGGACTTGAGCCAGTCAAGCTGCAGTCCAAAACCGTCAAAAATCGGATAATTGCATATTGTGTGCATACCTTGGGTCTTTGCCTTGGTTTAAGTTGTGCTAACTTCCTAGCAGCAGCTTCAATCGATGCAGCCGCACCAAGCAATTCACTTTCAGCAATAACATTAGGATCTTCAGGATTAACCCAATCAGCACCTACGAAAAATCGTCAGTGCAAATTCGTATCATAAGATGAACCCAAATGAATTCGTAAAACGGACAACATGTTATGACACAGCACTAGCCTTGAGAAAACCTTGACCTAATTGAAATGTGTCTAGGCCTATATTATAACGCGATAATAATCCCGCATTAGAAAATTAGATGACTCAAGCTGAATTGCAAAAATTCAAGAACGAAGGGAGGAGATGAAATTGGCAAATACTAAATAGTTGTTTAACTTTTTTCCAAGTTTCCAAAATCAGAAAAGTATAATTTATAAATTTAATCCATCGTCTTTCATTCTCTTCTTCTCTGAATAAAATTTAAATATATTACCTTTCAGTTCCTCGGCTACCTTGACTAAAGAGCCAACAGAATCAGCGACTGTCTTTGATAACACTGTTAATTGAGCTTTCTTTTGTGGACTTGGGTGTTGTACCATCTTGACGTAATATTAAAAAAAAAAATACAGTTGAGTAACGATGTCCATCACAATCAGAATCTGTTTACCAAATTTAACCAACAGTTTTTAAAAATTGCCATATGCCAATAATAGAATAACCTAGCAATTTTGATTTTCGGCTCACGAAGAAGGCAGCTTCATGCCGGATAGTCCCTAATCATTACCAACCAACGGCTATCCCATTTATATAATATTTTTGATTGTCTACAACTGGCTGTCAAATATCATGAATTGGATAATTTGTCTCAAAATTGCCCAAAATTGTCACCCTCCATGATTCACGGCCCTGATTGTGACTCAAGAATGTATTCAATTCATAAAACTACTATAGAAACTTACAGATTGTACAAGTATCAACACTTCGCAATATGACGTAGCGCAATCTCTTCCTTTGACGATAGTTGCTGTGCGAATGGCATCGTTATCAGCTTTAGCAGCTGCACCCTGCAATAATAAATCATGTAAATTTCAAGTCACAAGACTTCTCAAAACTACGAACAAACATTGACACATAGTTCCTCATCGTTCTCTGCGAACACGTCTCAATTTTAGAACTTTTAGAGCGCATCTCTTGCCTATAATATTCGATTTTCATTGGTAAAAAGATTATCATGGTTGTCAAACATTGTCTGTACATTTGTTTGTACGTAATTTTGAGTTTCTTGCCAAACAAAATCCTAGACTATCATGCGACCGATGACGTATTGTGCTTTAAAATACAATTCAAAACTATTAATCAGTTTTCTCTAACCAAAACCAAGGTTGAATAATGAAAAACTAACTTCGGTCCAACTGTTACAAATTTCAAGATCACATGTCGAAATCACTAAATAAATAACTGATAATCGTAATCAATTACTAATTGACCAGCCGCTGTGTCAATTAATTACTTATTGATTACCGTAATCAATTACGTTAGTAGCAAACACTTACAACCATGAGTCAGGTGCCGATACAATATTTTTCCATTTGTGACGCGAATCCTGGAAAGTAATTTTTTCTTTCCAAATTATTTGCGTTTCCAATATCTAAAAATTGCACACAACTTCACCATTTCACTTTTCTTTCAAGGATTTTGGAAACTTGAAGGCACTATTTACCCCCATCTCCCCATTTTATCAAACCTTGTCTTGAGCTGTGCGACCACATACATACCTTACAGGTGATCAACATTTCTGTACACGCATTACGTCCAAGATTAGCTGCTTGGACGATGTCTTCTTGTTTCATTGAATGAGCAGCAGCAACAACCTTTGCAGTTGCGACGGAAATATTCTTTGTTGATCTGATTAAATCCTCTGGTGTCGAGGCACGTGCTGGTTCACCGGGTTGTTGTAGAACCTATGAAGTAGAACATAGTTTAATACTTCATATTATATTTTAATAATAATAATAATAATAATAATAATTTCATACTGTCTAGAACGGCCATTTTTATAAACTCGCCAACGTGACCGTCATAGACAAGCTTCACTGTAGCTGTGAAGGCACATTTAGAAGACTGCATCCTATTTAAAAAATTGCTGCACATCTAGAACTACAAATGAAAATATCTTTATGTACGTGTGTTTGCGGTGGTTTTAGTTTCGCGATTTTCTCGGCCATTTCAAAACCAAATGAATCAAATAATATATCATCTGATAGATAATTGCAAACAGTTGTACCTAACTAACAAAGTAGCAGGCTTTTTTTTTTTTTTCGAATTTTCCCTTCCCTTCCCTGAATATAAAAAGAAAATGTCGTTTCACGTATTGATTTTATTTTGCACTTTGGAACCACCTTGCTACGACAATGCTTCGTTGCGTGGCGTTTCTATTGTTATTTTTATATACAATAATTCATATAGAAATTATGACTCAAAGATTACGAGTTCGGTCCGTTACTCTGAGTTTCGCGTAGAGACGCTCTTCAGACGGTTTATTCACGTTATGAATAAACCGTCTGAAGAGCGTCTCTACGCGAAACTCAGAGTAACGGACCGAACTCGTAATCTTTGAGTCATAATTTCTATATTGCTCTGCTTTTGGCATTGAGCACTCTCATTGATGTTTTGCCTCACACATTTATAATTATACAATAATTCATATATATATACATTTACAAAATTTTCCATAATAAATAATTGTTTGTCTTGACAATCAGACAACGTCAAATGTCTATTTAATCCAGCCAAAATTAGCCCTGCAACGCGGGTAAGACATTGCTAATGACTTTATAAGATGCAACCACATGCATCGTTTAATATGACTTCCAAACGCCAGAATGTACGTTTTATTACAAGATTAAAAATGGAAAAGTGGAGTATACAGGGAAATGTGGATTGTGGACCCAGGTTTTTTGCCTGTCAAATAGTCATTTCGTATTAATTAACCGAAAATAGGTATATAGTGCATCACACGGGTAACAATAAATTATTGTCAATAATATCGCAGTAACTTACAACAACAGCTTGTTTGACTGCATCAACGGTCGATTCAAGAGCACGGACACCTCGCAGAGCTTCATCTTCAACAGACCGTACAGTTTTCAATAACGAAGACACGTTTGTAACCATAGCCTATACATGCATCAAAAACATAATATAAAAGTTATATAAAACCTTAACATGAGATATATATATATATACAATTTACGAGTTTACTCTCTCTCAAAAACGCTCTTCAGACCAAATTTGAAAGATCAATATATTATATATTGTAAACACTCGTCATTTTTGATAAATGTTGTGTTTTTTACACAACATGCGAATACAATTTCTAAATAAATTAACATGACGATGATACTGATCATGTTCTCAATTTGATTGATCTTAATCCGATTGATGAATATATGTATTTCAAATGACAAACCTTAGCTGAATTCTTGAGTATATCCATGGCAGGGTCGTTGGGTCCTTTACCAGAGGCATTTTTAGTTGAGTTGATCAATTGCGCAAGAGCTGATGCAACATCTTTAGCAGCGTTAAGTAAAAGGACCTAGAATCAAGACCACAGTTAGAATACAACCAATAGAATAGAATGCAATATTAATTACTATGTTTTTGAAAATAGTTAAAAACACATATAATAATTAAAGTTGATTAAAATCTGCCAAACTCTCCATGAACTACAAGTCTAGAACTCACGTGAAATTCGTTCAAAAACATAATGAAGTACTTTCTCCATCGACCAAACATTTGAAGTTACCTCCTGATGGATTTGAACTACAGTTTATCAAGTCTGCTTGCTTTTTCATCTGTGCAATCTATAATATATCATACAAATAGAGTTTATCTCCTACCTGTGCGTCCATGTCTTCTGATCCAAGTGCAGTAGCACCTAATTTGACATTATTAACCAATCTAGTCAAACTACCCAATACATTCTGGGCAGATGTAGCTAATTGTTCTTGTGCACCTTGGGCAGAGACAACAAGATTCTTCGTATCTTCAACAAGACCTTTGGCTGTTTTAAGAATGCTTTCTCTGTGATCAGCAAATGAGTCTTGTTTGCCTTCAGGGTTGAGCGTACCAGCTTGAGCGAACATTACAGTTGTCTCGATGTCACTGATAACACCTAAAACATAACATTTATATCGATAATTAATTTATCATGAATTTTATCAATTTTTATTATATAATTATCAGTGGTATAATACAGGGTTTAACGCCATCGAGAAAAGACGTATTAGAAAAAGTTGTTATTTCACACATAAAAATATAATTCATATTTTTACACATGAAAAAAGCACTTTTCAACTAACCGCGGTGGTTAGTTGGTGTATTGAGACACGAGAGTCAGTCAAAAGAGCGAGAGAAATCTCCTTTGAAAATGCTAAAACAATAGCAAAACCAATGCTTTAGATGTTTTTTTTTCTTTGCTTTAAATATGTCAGAAAAGGAGGAAATCAGCTTTTCCGAGGAACTCTCTGATGCATGTATTTAGTATTTGCTACGTGGGTACGTTTCATGACCGGATATTTTTTCTGACACCAATCAGTGATACTCCAAGCGATTGAACCAAAGACCCTGTCGTTAATTTTTTTACTGAAAAAGGTGACTTTTTTCAATGGGTAAATATAACGGGACTTGAAATGATCTAAAATCTTGTATCTGATTTAGAGCCAATCGTAAACAAAGCATTATGAAAAATGCACACCGGAACTAGTTCCAGGCCCTTTTGTAAAGATTTAGTAGGTCATCTACAAACACAAACGTGCAAATTCTGTTTCAACCGATTTTCAAAATTCTGTTTGCATCTGTTTCCCTCCACATAAATGGTACACGTGACGTCGTGACACGTCTGATGTTCATATAAAGTCAAGGCTGAGTTGACTTTTAGGAATTTGAGCCACAGTCGATCAGATCTGAAGCGCGCTTGTAAAATATGAGCTATCCACCCAGGCTGTAACAAATCATAATCATAATAGCTACCTTGAAGAGTCGATGATGCGTTGATGCATTCCTGTGTACCAACGGAACTTGCTTGAAGTGTTGCCAAAACGTAAGAAACCTTGAAAGAGAATAAGGAAGGGAATTGAACATTTTGAAAAATCGAACAGTAAACAATAAAAATTCAACTAGCTAAGTTTCTCAAACAAGCATTTATTGATAAACAAAGCAATTGCTTTGGAACGGATTATTTTGAATTTTTGATTGTGTATGTTTTATAACGTTTTCAATGATTTAAAATCTCTTTGTATTCAATTTTTTTAACACAAACATTGGTTGTTGCCCAAAGATTGGATCAAGTACCGTAGCTGTAGGATGAAATTATTTTTCCTGTCGATTCCTGACGCAACTGTGCCCTAGCCATTACACTAAGGCCGCATGCAGTAGCGTGTGTCCATCTCCTTATGGTCGATTATATCTATGGTAACAAATGCTGAACTGAGGGGGTACTCTATATTTGTGACATTTGTACACTGGCCATGGTCGGTTGAGAGGTAAACAACTCTGTTAATCCAAGAAAACTTTAATATTTATTCAAAAGAAACCATTGATCGTTGAATTTAACATTTACATTGCGGGCTTGATACATTACACTGGACTGGGCTGGGGGCATCTGGCTCATTTCGCAAGTCGGTAAGTAGGAGCAATTTGCAGATAATTTGAAAGGAAATATTTGGTCAACAGGGAGTACAGTTATATTTATTAGATTCCCTGTGCATTACCTTTTCAGCGACTGCACGAGCGTTGTCTGATAACTCTCGTTTGGCGTAGGGATCGCTTGTGTTCGATTGCACATTGCCAGCAGTTTGAACAATTTTAGAGCAAGCATGCCCAAGGTCCTGAACGCTGGATTTGAGACGTTTGGCAAGCTGAAAGTAAACAAAAAGTGTAAGCAAAATATAACCAACCTTCTCAAGCCTGGCTAGGCTATCATTCAACAATTGGTATGTTCGATAACTTATCCACAGTAACAGTTAAACTCGCTATATTATTTCTTGTACTATCCTACACTTTTAGTTGTTTAAAGTTAATAATTTCAGGTACATCGATGGGAAGAGGTTTTCGTAAGCAGTCGAGCAAGAAAGATTGTAGTGATCAACTGCTAACTGTGCATTGGGAAGTAAGAAAATAGAACTAACAACTGAAATACATATCAGCAACACAAAATTTAATATTTGAATCCTTGTAATCTAAATCAGATTTCTTTCCATCTCGAATTGTTTCTCTTAAAATAGCATACACAGCATGAACGCAGAAACGTAAGAGTCTCGGAACAAACAAAGATTATGCATATCAGTCGTTTAAACATCACTTAATCAAGCCCGTAGCTATATATTCCAGGTCCCAATATCGTAATTCAATATAACTTACGTCTGGATTGTTGGTTCCGATTGCAGCGTATTTCGTATTATTAACAAGATCATTATATTGTCGACACATTTCTTGACTTAAACTACCCAATTCATCTGGTTTGGAAGTTGATTTACCAACCTAAATATGAAAATAATTGAGAAAAAAAATCAGATATAAGAAGCCAGCTACTATGTCACAACGAGAAACATTACGAGAAAAGCCAGTTAACAGTATGATGGTTGATCAAACATCGGTGGAAGTTTTGCACGACTGAGTAAGCATGCGTAATCAGGTCCAAGGTTCTATGGTCAAATCCTGGAGGTGTGGAAGAGAGCGACAACTCCTAAGAGGGTCCGTCAAAGGGTCAGTCTTCTAGAATCCTCGGGAACCATTTTAACATTTTTTCTGAATTGTTTGTTGAAGTTTGACCAATAAATCATTAAAAATCAATTTTCTTCTGAATTTGCTTGAACATCCCGGAATCTAGGATTCCTACTTATGTTGGACCATGCCCCTTAATAAATATATTGAGACGTTAAAATTGCAAAATCGCGCACTTTTGAAGCTATAGCGTAACCCGCTTAAGTGTAAGTTAAAAAGCTTCCACTTGGGCTATTTCATGTCCAGTATCTAGGCAAAATTACAAATACAGTCCCCTCCCAGTCACACGCAGGTAATTAAGCCGGTGTCTATAGTTCCAGTAATAAACAGTGGAGTTGATGGTACGCAAAGTTGTAACGGTGGTACGCAGGCTACAACTGAGCAAGAGCGAACGTATATAAAGAAACAAAAATGTCAGCTAGACGATTACAATAATATAAGATACTTTCTTAGGAATGTTATAAAGCCTGAATATACATACCATATCTTGACTAATACGAGTAACAGCTTTCAATTCTTTGACCATGCTATCTTGATAATCAACAAACGAGCCACTGACAGCAGCTTGTTCGATTGCTTCTTGAGTAACAAGTTCATCAACCTATGATAAATAACAGATAGCCTATCATATTAAAAATCAGATGTATATATAATTGAGCATAACATGAAAGTACTTCTATCGTCTTTGTTGTATTACCAGCGCTCGATGCCATAAATGCAGAGATATTTATAAATAATATTAAAAAACGCAAACACAAACAAAGTCCAGAAACGTGGAAACCTAGTTTGCAGAAGGCTAGCAAAATTCAAGAGGTAAAGGCAAAATACTGGATATAAAGCTAAAATAATTAGAAAAATATAACAAATAAAATTTCGATTTTACGTTTATCTGTCAGTAAATTACAGAAACGTATATTTGAAAAGTTGAGGTTTGCAGAAGGTAAAACCTTTTGTCGGACCCTGCATTTATATCTCAATTTTGGTTTTAAATTTTTGTAATCCTGTAGCATTCCGGAATCAAGGATCCCTAATTTGATTGGACCCTGGTCTAAAACAATGATAATCTTACAGGTGATTGACTTACCCTAGCAATTGCTTTGCCCATTGAATCGATCAAAGCAGTAACGACACCTGTTTCACCAGCAGCTTCTTCCATGCTTCTTGTTAAGTCATCAATTGCTTCTAATAAATCACCTGCAGCTTCGTCAACTGGTGGATGAAGATGAGTGGCCTATTAAGAAAATAAAATTTATAAAAACTGTATAAAAAAGACTAATGCAGTCAAATTTTATCACCTCGTATAGTATAGATGAAAATGCGACATTAGGCGATGTATGAATTTGAATACGATTGTTTGCATAGAGAAAGAAGAGATGCATGAAAGTACGAACGTTGAAAATAGACTGAAACTGGATTTACTACACTGAAAATGGACTGAAAAAGACAACATTTCGAGTTTATAAAGGCAAAATTAGGCTGAAATCTGCAAAAAAATTTGAACAATTTCATGTCTGAGAATGAAAAGTAGAAATCAGTTTTATGTGCGGATATTGACGTAATACACATTCACTCATAATGACATTTACAACATTTCAAGCCATCCCCATTTATTTGAAAATCTTACTGCATGCATTGCTCACAAGTGGAACCTAACTACCGTCTACAATGAAAGAGAGGTTTCCAGAAGGACAAGTTTCAAAAGTCTTCTTGAGAAGCATTTAATTAAATGCCAATATAAACATTGGCTGACATTGCTGAATGTATATGTTCTATGTTTGGTTGTAGTATGACACCATGACAATATGACATACCTTTGGATTACCACCGGATTCTTTCGAAGCGTACATAAGTTGAGATGCTGATTCAGCAACCGTTTTAGCTTTATCAAGTATATCTGTTTGTTTATGAGGTGCTTGACCAAGACGAGAGGCAAAACCAACAGCAGCGCTACTCAGAGGTTCAACCAAATGAGCAACATGAGTGATCTATATTGAAAATCAAAAACATATTGGATCAATTAAAATGTCGGAAAAGTTGGGTCATTTCCAAGGATTATTGTAAAATTATTGTGACCATGGAGGAATATTACACGCGGTATTGGTTTGGTGTTCTGTGAGGGGATTTTTAATTTGTTGTTGGCAAATATATTTGTAAACAGCAGCATCTTAATATAACGAGATTACATGAACTTTAGGAGTACCACTGGAATACCAAAATGCAATCTATTTAGGACAGATATTTGGAATCAAGATAAAAGGGTCAACGATGGATTTCAATCGACATTTTTTTCAATAAATTGCATATATCGCATAATCAATACCAGCTTAGTTAGGTTTTGGTTGGTATCTCAATGTCATGACGTCGAATCCAACAATAACTTGCCACGATAGTAGATTCTTAACTGCATCATGTCACACAGAACCTGTTTGGACGACCAGGAATCTATATGCTGGCCTCTTAAAACAGTGTATCACATACCTGATGACCAAGTTTTTCTGGTTGTGCTTTGGCAGCATGAACAGTGGGTGGGATGGCTTCACGTAATTGATTGGCAGCCATCATCATTTTCTCTTCGTATGCCTATATAAAATGCAATTATATTCGTAAGTAGGGTGTCACATAGATAATTTTTACTTCCAAGAAAAGGTCTTTATTAATAAGACTTCAGCAAGCAACTTTCTGAATATTTAAAATTCTTAAGAATTATTATTAAAGGGGCAAAATTGACCGGCGACCGCTGCGAGCTCAAGTTGAATTTATGCTTAGCGTAATTCAACCGTCTCGCTTTGAAACTATTGCTATACGCAGGCCTAATTTGTAATAAATTTCATGTCAACAATGAACATTGTGTTATAAACAATAAGCATGCCCGTGATCCTAAGTGCATAGCGCCTGCCGGTCAATTTTGCTCCCTTAACAAGTTTAAAATCCATATGATATATATTATAATTTTGGATAATAATAATAGAGCCAATATTTGAAAACCTGATTTTGGACTGGGTCTTCAAGGAACCAGGTTCTCAGGATCCCACCCTTTTGAGAGCCTCCTCTCCGTAAGGTATAAAATGTTACAACAAGTTCAGAATACAATTGTATTAATGCAGAGTTCAGTTAGCCAAATGAAAATTTTACAAACACAATAACTCCTTCTTAAATTCTTTGTTGTCAATACAGTCAGCTTGCTTGAATTCTCGAACACCACCGTAAACTCGGTATAAATCTCATAACCTCAATATAACCTCAATAGATATTTTTTAATCAAAATTAAAAACATTTTTATTTAAGAAAACTTTTATGTAACTGGACTGTTTTATAGATATATAACAAATCGATAAATGTAAATAATAATTTTTAACAATAGTTCAAAAATTCATTTAATAAACTGTTTTTTTTTACCTTTTCAATTGTATATATTGTAAAGCGTTATTGGATATTTTTTTTATAGAAATAGCGCTATATTAAAAAAAATATTATTATTATTATTATTATTATTATTATTATTATTATTATTATTATTATTATTATTATTATTATTATTATTAGATAAACATAAATTTTATTATTATTATTATTATTATTATTATTATTATTATCATTATTATTATTATTATTATTATTATTATTATTATAAGAGCAGCCTGTAAATCAACACTAACATTACTTACCTTCAAGCTTTCGTTGCGAGGCTGTAAGTTCTGGCTGATGGCAGCGAGTTGAGCTTGATCAAGACTGTTGATAACAGAGTAGCATGATTCGAGGGATTCGTCGCATTCTTGTTGACCAGGAGCATTCTCTCTGAGAATAAATAATTGATTTGTAAAATATCAAATTGATAATATATTAATAAATATAAAAAACTTAAAACCAATAAATACTGCGACTGTTTATTTAGGATAATAATAATAATAATAATAATAATAATAATAATAATAACAATAATAATAATAATAATAATAATAATAATAATAATAATAATAATAATAATAATAATAATAATAATAATAATAATAATAATAATAATAATAATAATAATAATAATAATAATAATAATAATAATAATAATAATAATAATAATATAATATTAATAGGTGGATTGTTCCACGCCAGTTGTTGGTACAGTGCTCAATGAAATTAATCAGAGCATTTATATAAAATGGATAAATAAATCGCCTGATGATCACCTTCTGGTGTGAAACTTGAAGTAGCGGAAATCTAGAATGTTCCATTTTTGACTCTCATTTTATATTTAGAATCATATAATTAATAATATTCCATTTTCAGTTAACTATATATAACGATACGCGATATATAACCTTTGAGTACACTTGCTTGTTTATTTGAAGGACATGTTTTCTACCAGTGAAGAAATCATCAGCAGTTTATATTTGCCGTAAAGTTGGACGACCAACATTGTACAATACTACAGTACTATCTATCACATCACATCGCATCACCATGTTGATATACGTTGTCTCATTATCATTTAACAGTTGATGTTAATAAATAGGCCAGGCATTCATACACGTCCTCAATATATGCCACCGCGGAGAAACAAGAGGACTATATTATCAGCAATCCTCCAAAACGCAATTACAGAATTTGTAGAAGCAGGGATAATATGGAAATGCTTCTTCTCTTCTCAATATGATTATGAATAACATATGTCACTTACTTGATTGCCGTGACAATTTTCTTCATTGCGTCACCCAAAGACTTTGAATGCTGTGCAAAGACTTTCCATGTTGGTTGGTCACGACTGTTGACGGCTAAAATCTTCGCCGTGGAGAAATAATTTGTACTCGACGATACCATTGATTTGCCAGCCATAATAAGTGGCACTTGGGCAGATCGAGCCTAAAAGAAAGTAGTTTAATACATTGTCCATTTCAATATGTTAATTTATACATATTTTCTATTCTATTCTAACGGCAATATAATGTATTATATAGAAGAAGAAAATAAAAACATAAACATACCGATATAAAATAAAAATGAACAACAACAAACGCGTAATTTACCTCGGGACTTATTTTGGCTGGAATCGATGCAAATTCTGGCGATGAGGCATATGCTACGAGGCTCTCGACAGCTTCAAGTAGAGGCTTGCTCGACTGTTCACATTTTGCACGCGAAGGATCACTCATGTCTGTAGCATAAGCCTGTAATAATCATATAAAAATACATGTAGTATTAAAGCAAAGCAGTAATTAAGAAAATTTGAAGATTACAGATAATCTTGATCCGATTCAAATCTGATTCAAAAGAGGATTAGGAGACTTTGATATGAATATGTGTGCATTATTACGATGGTTAGCAAATAGAGTCAACGTTAAAAAAAACCCGCGGAAAGCATAACCCTGTTTGTGAAACATATCATTTACCTTGATATCTTTGACCAAATAAGCTGTATTATTAGCAACATCCTTAGCCGATTGGACAAAATGCCTTTTAGCAACAGGATTATCTGTCTTTGATGATGCCACTTTACAGGCATTACAGAGTGCAGATGTATGCCTTGCAATAACTGTTGCAGCTGATAATACCTAAATAAATATATATTCAGAAATTTGATTCATTAAATGAAAACTATAAAAATAATACTGAGCGATAACACTGGATATGATATACTCTTACTTCGTGTAACAACATTTTCTTTTTGAATATATAACCTAATTCAAGTTCTCTTAACCGAATTATCTTAAAGATTAATTATTATTCCAACATGGACAATATAACATCTCTGTAGCGTGCTTTCAGACTAAAACGTTTCTCAAAGGAAAGCGTTAACATTTCCCCCTAAAAAATGTTTTAGTCTGACCGCAGTCTAGCGGATTTTCTGTCTATCTAGACAGTGGATGTTAAGCCAGCTCAGAGAGTCTGCAAATAGGATAGCATATAGGTATAGGTCTCAAGACTGTTTTATCCAACAGACTCAGTTTGGATATACTCTATGCTAGTGATTATGTAATATCTATTACCATTTATTATCAAGCACTAAAGTTTGAAACAATAGTGTTTTTTTAATACTGTTTTTTTTTTTTAAATAAATAGGCAACACATGAAATTAGTTCATACTCTGTAATTACACAGAGTCGAAGACCTTCGGCTTCCACGGTAAAATTAATGTTAATAAAGGTCATTTAACAAGATATTATTATATTTGAAAGAAGTGTTACTTATTATCTTATATTCAGGCGTTTAGATATTTCTGAATTAAAAATGTTTGATTACCAAGAGTTGTTTAACTATAGGCATAAAATTGACCGGCGGCCTCCAAGCTTGGTTTACGAACACGATGCGTGAGATACACACTACTTGTGGCTAAGTGGCATTCATTTATCAACTTCGAGCCCGCAAAGAGTGATGGTCAATTTTGTGCAATTAAATATTCAAGAATTTAAGTTATCATTTTAAATTCAGAAGTTTAGAATGTTTTAGAAGCAAATTTAAGATTAATTAACTTCAAGATATTAATTTTAAGGTTCAAGGATGTTGTTTTAATTTTAAGGTTTAGATGTTAAATAGTTTAAATTTAGCGCTCACCCGGAGATACTTTTTCTCCTCTGTGACCTTGAGAAGGAGAAAATCGAACCGTAGTTTATAAACATTTAAAAGTAGTTATTCAGGTCAGTCAATTGAAGTTTAGTCTTTGTATCATTTTATAGTTCTTCAAACCAGAGCCATCTATTTACAAGAATTGGGACACTTTTTCATGTGCCGCTCTTGGCTCCCATTGGACAGATGCCAGTCACATGATTTTATGGACGTCATTTTTGTACCGACAAACCAAGGCTCGCGAAAGTTGAACAAAGCCCGCGAAAATAATATCATGAATGAAAAACTTTTTGCTCAAAAGCAAATCCTGGAACGAAAACGGCGATTTTCGAGCCTCATTACTTGAATGTCACAACTCTTATAAATAGATGACTCTGCTTCAAGCTGGTTAAGTTTATTTTTATTTCGATTAAGGTTAACATTAACAAATAAATTGAGCCTTAAATTAGTAAAATGAATGGTTTAATTAGATAACATTTGTTTAATATGGATACCTGTACAATCTGATCTGTACAATTTTTTAAATTATTACAGGCTGCCTGGAGAAGCCAGCTATTTCGGATATGTAGCGTCTGATAAAAAATTAAAAACGGGCAAAGAATGGAATCATTTGGCCTCGAAGCTATGTTGATGGGAGTTACCCAAAAGCGAAAGTATCACATAGCGAAACTGTAAGCGAACCTGTCCCTATCAAATCAAGCACCGTCATACTGATAGTCAGTGGAAACATAGTTACAAAACTATTATCAATCAATGGAGAGGATGGGTGGGGATTTTGTTTATCCTTCCAAACGTCCTAACTTTAATAAACCATCATAATATCTAATAATATTTCAATTAAATGTTTATCTAACCTGTTGTTGTGAACTCTTGGCATTAACTAAGCCTTCACAAGCAGTAGTGATAGCTTCTTTAGCTTTAGCAAATTGAGATTGATCAACAAGTCCTTGTTTTCCTGCCGTACTGGATGGATCAGCAATGGCAACGAGATAAGCAGCCTATCAAAACAAACAAACAAACACGCATAATGAATTAAAGTGAAATTGTGTTGTTATTCTAAAGCATGCACAAGAGTTAATTTCAAACAAAATAGAGAAAACCCGATACAAAAATTATTAAACAGACATAAACAATAGTCTGCTGTAGCGACCACACTTATACATACATAGTGATTTGACTCAGTTCAGAATATCATGGATAATATATTCTAGACTATTTCCAATAATGATCTAATAGTCAAAGTGTATCTATCACTGCTAGATTTTTTCTATGGGACTACATTATTATACATATTATAAAGATTTGCTGGTGGAACACCCGCTTCGTTTCACGATCTGACACGATTCACAATCGAGACTAATTCCAATGATCCTGTAGTCAAAGTACCCTACGATTGCTCAACTTTACTGTGGGAAAAAAAATAGACGGTGTCGCCCTACCGAAGGCACCCGTACCACTCCTCTATTTTCGCTAAGAGCAATGGTTTTAAACGCTCTTTGTTGATCTCAGCCGCAACATTGCAGATCAATTTCAACAGATTTGATGGCAGACAGGTCTCCATTGTCAATGCGCAACGATGCACCGCAGCTACTCACAATGCAATTCCCTCTGGACCATTCCATCCGCCATCCTCAGATGGTACTCATTTGATGTTTCAGATAAAGTCAAGGCTAAGTTGACCTTAGGGGATTTGAACCACAGTCGACCAGATATGATCCGGTCTGAAGTTCGGTTGCTCTGCCATCTGAGCTAATTCCCCTATCTGAGCTTACTGTGGGACTACACTATTATACATGATTATAGATTTGAAGGTGGAGCAACCCAATTCATCCCACAATCTGATTCGTTACACAATCGGATTATCGTCTTACCTGTGCAGTTGATTCTGTTAGTGAGCAAACTGCATCTGAAGCATTGTCAACTGCACTCTTGAGTGAATCACGATCTTCATGATTCAATGCAGTAGCAATATCAGCCATTGATTTTGTAAGAGATTGGGATTTTTCGGTGGCATTTTCAAGGCAATCAAAGAATGTTGCTTCACTGACTGGTTCGTTTGGATTGTCGAGCACATTGGCAATAGTCTATTAAAATAAACAAAAAGTTAAATATAATTAATTTAACAACAAATAATCAAATGTAATATAATATGAGTATGGTTATTTGTCAACAATGGTGACAGGAAAACTTCACATGAATTTACAAAAATAAAGGCATTAATAGACTGAGCAATTTCAAGTCTAGTAGTAGCCACTGTCTATCCAAATTACTACATTGAAACAATGCAACATGTGTTTATATCTATTGCAAGCAACCAATCTTTGAATGTTGGTACAGGCAAAACACATTCATCCGACAGAGAAGACAATTAATAAACAAATCAAGAAGTACAGCTTCTTATCCTACCATTTACCAACAATTTATACCAAAATTAAAACTCAACAAATTTAGTATAACAAAATTATACTATTTAAAACAATGATATCTTGTATTTCGTAACATTGATAGGACAACCATTTTACATTCTCAACTTACAAGAGTAGACAAACATGGCATCTACTCTTGTAACTTGAAAATAACTATGTATATGTAAAACAATTAATATAAACAGACAAGTGTTCCAACTCTTATAAATAGATGACTCTGCTTCTAACTGGTTAAGTTTATTTCTATCTAGATTAAGGTTAACATTAGCAAACAATTGAGCCTTAAATGAGTAAAATGAATGGTTTCATTAGATATAATTTGTTTAATATAAACATCTGTAATCATACATGATTTTTTTAATTATTACAAGCTGCCTGGAGAAGCCTAGAGAAACTGGCTGCATGGAGAAACTTAGAGAGTCAGGGCCGACGAAAAGCAAATCAGCAAAATAAGAAATTCAAAATAAAATATTGATAAATTCTATGATAATCGAAGGCTAATCCTTTGTCAGACACCCAACATTAAACCTATTTCAAAATATTATTTCAGATGATGACAGAGTAAATAAACACTAACAATAATATTTGTTGATGACCATTGATTCAAATGAGGTTTGACTTCGACAGGACGACGTTTGCCTGCCTCAATTCTACTTTTAACACACCATCTTTCATTTATACGTGTTTCACTAAACCATTTATATGTCGTTGTCAATCGATCCTCCATATATACAGAACTTACAAGAAGAAGTTTAAACAGTACAAAAGAAAACTAGCAGCTTTTATTGTTAGTCAAACGATTTAATGAGCACAATTGTTTCAACGAGACTGTATACGTATAAAGCCATGATTACGAGGCCAAAAGTTAAACAACGCCTTATTAATAATGTAATTCGTTTATTATTATTTTTTTTTTTTATGACTAATTAAAGTAACCACATTGAAAGGTGTGGTATAATTAAGGACAATAACATAAAATATAATTAATTAGCAAGTAGAATGTCTAGAATGAAATTTCAAACAACACTTTCAAATGCATAACATTCTCTTATACAGTACTTGTTATAAATCGATAAACATTACAATCCGTTTCTTGATAGGATTATCGGATTCGCTATAATCGGATGAATATTGAATAAGCTATAAACATACCTGAACATTTCTTACTGCCGAATCGCATTCTTTTTGTCCGGGTGCAGCTTCCATACAGGCATTCAGTAGCGTATTGATAGCATCAGTAACTCCTCTGTTAACAAGATAAAACATAAATTCTCATTACAATAACGGTAGAAACACAATGAGAATTTACACTACAATCAGAGTACCGAGAGATATTTTGTCCATGTTACTATCTATATTCCATATTCGAATTTGAACAAAGCACGCGAAAATAAATAACATGAATTCGAAAAACTTTTTTTCAAAATCAAAACATTGTTTTCAATGGAACAAAAATGGCGATTTTCGGGCCGCAAAACTTGCGTGTCCCAACTCTTGCGTGTCTTACCTTGCGGCTGCAGCAAGTAGATTCTTTGAGTTTGGAGCACCAGGATCAGCAGCCAGAGATTTAGCAGCCAAAAGGAATTTACTTGATGCTTGTGAAGTCTTTTTCAAGTCACTAACAAGCTCATCTTGCATTTCTTTGTCCTAAAATCAAATGTTGGATGGAAACATTAAAGACATAAGTAAGTCTATAAGAAATGGGAAAACTCCCCTTGTAGTTAAACTATACAACTCCTATATGAACATGCAGGCATGGGAACACACACAAGTTGAAAATGGTCGGAAAATAGAAATTTTGATAATTTATATGGAAAAGGGGGAAGTCTTGTAGTTTTAAAGATGTGATAGTCTGAAATCCGCCAAAAGTCTGAGAATTCTCTTGATTGAACATGGTTATATACATGCATGTTTGCATAGTGCTAATTTGCTAACAACGATGACAGGTACTGTAATACATGGGAGATTGCTGATACGGTTATGTACACTAGAGCACGCTGTACCACCATTCAATACATTATCTAATTGACCTGCTAATAATCCAACCTGTTATAACAGCCACCTCTTTGCAGCAGTTACCTGTCTATAGTGGTACCAATGTCATAAGAAGTAATATTTGTAAAGGTCACATGCATATAGTGTCCCACAGGAGAAATGCAAGAATATTTATACCAACTAAAGCAAAATTTAAAGTACATGTCCTACTATCAAGAGTTTTGTCCTTGCGAATCGAAATCGCTTGAAAGTTAGACACAAACAAATATTGTTTGCTCAAAACAAGTAGAACACACCTTGCATCAAACAAAAAATATTTTCTTGCTAGAGTTAAAATTTCATCGCGAGTCTATGCTGTGTCATTATATTAACCTACCTTGAGTTGTCCAGCTAGAACTAAACTATCTCCTTGAAAGTCTTGATAAGATTTTGAGAATTTAGCAGATGCTTTGGCTAATTCATCGCTATTACCACGTGATGCATGCATAACTTCAGTAGCGGAAGCATTAAGATTAACACCAGCTAAATTAAGACGATCTTGGACTTGTTGATAGCCATCATTTGTATGTGGGAACTAAGTGAAACAAAGAAACAATACAGTTGAACCTAATATAACAACCACCTCTACACAGTGGCCACCTGTATATAGTGGGCATTCTTAGTATGTCTAATATTATCTATTGAATCAACCATGTATATAAACGGGTGATAATAAGCCAGAATTTGTGATAACAAGCGAGTTGTGATATTAACTGGGGGTGTGGAATGGTTGAGTTTGATAGAACTGGTTCTGAAAAGCTAGTGATAGTAACAGGGTCACACGGTTTCTCCAATGTATGTATACAGACATGAGAGCCAAGCTCAAGGAAAAAACGAGGAAAATACTTGGAAAACTACCACAATAGCAAGACTAATATTTTCAAGACTGGACAGGACTATAATTTCCTTTGTTTTAAAGCTGATGGAAAACAAGGAAATTATAATTTTTCTGTTATATTAACATGTCAATCGATTGAAGGGCTTGGAGGGTTTGGTAACCGGCAGTTATTGTTTCTTAGAAATGCTGTACAATAAAACCTACTACTGTATAACGGTCGCCGCTATTTAGTTGCCACACACACGTCTATAGTGATGATTCAGTAATACACAGAAGCATCAATCTACGCCTTTACATATATCCTTGACAGTTACCTGTTCATCCTATTTATAGATTTGCTTCAAAGTCTTGAAGAGGTTCAGGGTTTGAATAAACGGATTTGGGTTTAGGAATTGCAAATCAATTCTGGGTATTCATTCACGGATCAACTACTGCATTCAACATATTTGAAAATCACTAATCATCAATTTTATTTATTTCAAATCCTGAGGTTCATTGGATATACACTGTGAATAAAGGTCTACCTGTTTTTAGTGGTCAGTTCAACTGCTGTTATTATGAATACTGTAGAAACGAATCTGAAATGCAATACTGCAATCTGCAATCGGATTGAAACACAGATTATACACTTACTGCTAAATCGTTTTCAGCTAATTGTTGACTAATCAATGTTATTCCTTCAATAGCTTCGTCAACATCCCGTTGTCCTGGTAAACAGTTAACAACGTTGTTCAACGCTTGTGATACGCCTTTTGCAACCTGAAACAAAACGAAAGCAAACAAAAATTATGCATCTACCAGAGATGTACACACTGTACAGGAGCAGCAGTTACATTCCCAATCCGTCAGGAGCCGGAATTTTTAACTTATCCAAATTTCAACAGGAGCCGAACTGGAGTAGAAGTTTTGCCAGTCAGAAGCAGAGTCAGAGAATGAGTCTAAAATGCAGTCCTGGTAATTTCTTAGTACCGGTAAGCATTGCAAAGTTGAAAACTGTTTTGATATTTCTACATAGAGGTTGGATTGGCTTCCGTATTTCAGATTATGTTAATCTATCTGAAACCTTTCTATGGTTGCTTAATAAATTTTGGTTATGGTTGAGCTGGAGTCAACATTTTCCAGAGCAGGACTCAGAGTCAAACACTTCTATAACGACAATTTTCAGATTTTGAGTCTGACTACGTACACATCTGGGATATACCCCTTACATTATCCCGGGGAGAGACTCTTGCAATATCAGTTTACAAAGATGATGGCTATGTGGCTGCTGTTCAATAATGTATATGGATTAGAGAACAATTGACATTCATTATTAAATCATGATTAAAAATGACGTCAAAAAACACTAACCTTGGCTAAATTCTGTTGATTTGAAGAATCGTGTGGATTTTCAAGAGCACGTTTTGCTTCATCGATTAAATTAGCGGATTCATGCATTGCAACTTGGGCAGCTTGGATGATGCTTTGTTGTACTTTTGGATTATCAGACGAAGCAGCAACGGCACGAACGGCATTGGTGAGGATTTTCAAAGCACCGGCAGTGTCACGAGCAGCAATACCTGTATAGCTTTCATTGGCCTAATTTGAGAAAATGAAATAAAATGATGCGTGAAACTACACGTTCGAAGAATGAGTATTATATCAACCACGAAAATTACCAAGACTAATAAAAGAAATAAAATAAAAATATAAAAAATGCATTGGGGTTGTCATCCATCCAATCCGTTGGCAGAACATCAGCTGTGATACATGACAAGCTATGACACTAGAAACATATCCGATGATCCCTTTGACTATGAAAAAGGATACGCAAGACAAGCATTATCAAATGAGACATTGTGTTGATAATTACCTGAGCTGCAGCAGTGAGCAATTGCGCCATCGATGCACCAACAGTTTTTGAAGTTGCACCGACTTCCAAGGCAGCAGCATCAGCCTGAAGAATAAAATGAAATCGATCCAAGCGATTGAACTTACATGCATACATAGATAGACTATAAATACAACAATAAAAGGTTACACATAATCATAGTCTTGGGAACCTATATTGTGGAAAAAAAGGTCAGAGAAAATTCAGAAGAAATTTGATATATTAATGATAATTTTTATCCACCTTCCTTACTGTAGGGCCATTTACACTGCAGCAAAAAAGCACGGTACTCGTCAATTAACACTCGAGGTGTTAACAAGAATGCGGCCCGTGCTGTTTTTTTTCAGGGTTTACACAGCTTATTAAAAACTGTTTTCAAGATCGCCCGTGCCTATTTTTACGCGGGCCGAGATTGAAAACTTACAAACTGAATTATAGGTTTCTCATTATTTAATGGTTTTACAGGTGAAATTCGATAAATTGAGATTCAATTATGTTAAATAACTTGTAAGGATTCCGTTGAACTGAAAATCACTATGTTTTTCATCAATTATAATATTTATATTTTTGTTACATTCCTATCTCCATTGAGCAAAATTCAAATACATTTGGGTTAGTCTTTCACCTCCTGAACATGCTACCACGCCAGATCAGTATTTCTGTGACAAAAGACACATCTAAATTTACGCTCCGCACTCGTAGTTACAATTTGCATAATTAAACCTTATACTACAGAAACTTCATTAATTTTCAAAAGAAATACGTAACAAAATATGCTCAATGTGCTTATCTAGCTTTGGTAATCTTTAGTCTGTTACTGATTTTATTAGAAAACCTCAGAATTCCACTGTAAAGAGACGCAACTTCTACGATGACGTCATAACTACTGCAAAACGGCACGGTGCCCACTTTTTGAGCGGGCCGAGACTACCTCGAGAAATGATCTCGGCCCGATAAAAATAGTAGGCACGGTGCCGCTTTTCAATGTCTGAAAAAGCCGTTTAGACAGTGTTTTTGCTTGGCCCGTGCTCAAAAACACTTGACACCTTCACACCTTTGATGTGTTAATTGACGAGTACCGTGCCTATTTTGCTGCAGTGTAAATGGCCCTTGTAACACATAACTTGTACACATGATTTTGAAATGAAACTTAAAAAATATATTCCTACAAGTTTGTTATCTGATCATTAGGCCAAACCTCAAAAAAAAAATCCAGATGCAAAGTTGAACATTTTGCAGGATATGCAAGGCTAAAACTAAACATTTCATGTGAGACACTGCAAATGGCAACATTTTCCTTTAACATGATCAGATAACATTCATTGGAATAAAGGACAACAGTGGGACACAATTAGTCAGGACTGCGCATGTGACATGTGATGACAGTATTCCCCTGATCATTATTATTTCTTTGGGGGACTTCAGACAACTTCATGAATCTGCAATATTTTGACAAACGAATTGGCCTAAATTAGTTTTGCAAACTGGGAAAGTCACCAATAATATGTATTTTCAATACTTATTTGAATTTAAACCGGTCAGTTATCTATACGACTAAAAATAAGACAATGGAACTATTATTAAATTGATTAAATTTTATGATTTTCAGATTGCTTACTGTTTCACCAGGAAGAGGACGAAGTTGGCCTCCTTCTGCAGTTTTCTTAATTGATTCTAATTCTTTTTCAAGACCACGAACTGTATCCAATGCATTGTCAATTTCAAGTGAGCCACATGCTTCTGCAGCCTAAACAATTTTGAAAGTCAACATAAAATATTAAATATAAAGCCCTGGCCAAATGACTTTTTTTATTTCGCCAACATTTCATCGGATTTTGTTGAGTTCATTTTCGTCAACATCTTGAGGGTGGCCAAATGACTTTTTATTTTCGCCAACATTCATCGGATTTTGTTGAGTTCATTTTCGTCAACAGCGGATGGTATTTTGAGGCTTGGAAGCTAGTCAATCGAGCCCACCAATCCTGAGACAGGCTACGTCATTGTTGACCAATCAGAGCAAGGTTCATATTTTCAACAAAACTCAACAATGTTGAGGAAATAAAAAGTCATTTGGCCACTTCGCCAACATCGGTAGAGAACAATAGAACTCAACAAAATCCGATGAATGTTGAGGAAATTTTTGAATGTATTCAAAATCGAAATTCAACATCAGCCAACAAAATCCGAAAAAGTGAGGGTGGCCAAATGACTTTTTATTTTCTCAACATTCATCGGATTTTGTTGAATTCAACAATGTTGGCGAAATAAAAACTCATTTGGCCGGGGCTTAAGGGAGAAATCAGTTTTATTCAAGTTTATTTTAATCAGAAGAAAACCATCTGTTTTTTTTTCTCGGTCAGAGAAGTAAAACTGCACAGTTTTTATCATATTTTTATGACATTAACTGTAAAATAAAAGATACGAAAACGTTTTCATGATGAAATCAGCCAAAAAAATTTGGGAGGGAAAATTGGAATCTCCGAAATAAAATATTTTATCGGATCCTGGCATTGAAACATACTAGTACATTGTAAGGAAGAAAATAAAACAGAGGCTCAAGAAATGAAATTAAAGAACAGAGTGGGCAGACAGAATAGATTAACAAGGAAAAAAAATGTTAATCCCTTGGAAAACTAGGAGCACAATACTAGCAAGATTGGAATTAATTTTCCAGTTCAACAATAACTTATATATATAGATATAACGGTGTATAGATAATTAATAATATTCAACTGAATATTTTGTTACCTTTGCAGCAGCATTTTTCAAATCGTTAAGAGCTGTAGCTGTATTTTTTGCCGAATTACCAAGTTGCATAGCGACGGCATTGTCTCCAACAGTAGGTAGTGAAGCTTTGGCGTGTGCAACCATTTTAGCGCCAGGCTGTCAGTGAATAAATTCATAAAATGAGAATAAATTTTGAATATGGTAAAGATAGCGTATTCGGGAGGGGAGAATCCTCCGGGAGATGTACGGAATCAACACTGTGTATCCCTAACACTGCAGAGAAGGGATTATCCCTCTTCTGATGTGTCCTATGTGCCCACTATTAAATACAGGAAACTACAAACAAATACAAAATGTCAACAGCTGATTTTTGGACTTACATAATATAATAGACATTATAGAAGTTAATTTTAAAATATTCCTACCGGTATGAAGGCTTGCGAAGAACTGATCAGACCAAGTTGTGCAGATGGGCTGTCAACATCATTATTACTGTTACGAATGGCTTGAATTAGTTCATTGGCTTGGTCTTGGACCATCTGGAAATGAATGAAAACACACATTAATACCCATAGTTCAAACCCATATGAGCGGAAGAAATTAATCGAGCTCAAGTTACCACTTCACGGGAGACAATTTCTGAGAAACCATGCCCAATTGTGGGAAGAAACAAACAACTATTACAGTCAAAGCAGCCTCGAACAGACAATCAACAGATGAAAGTATTTTGCCTGATTATGACAGATGTACTACTCCAAGCGATTCAAAAAAGCTAACTGGTCAGACATGTTCGGAATCATAAATCTCGAACATGATTCCCATTTTCTTTTTGCATCTTTTTGTTGAAGCTTGACCTATAATTATAAAAATTAGTACCTTGCATTGTCCATCCAATTGTTGTTGCCCTGATTGGTTACGGTTGCTTGGTCCAGCAGCTTTGGAAGCAGCAACCATTTGAGTGGCAGATGCAACAGCTTGCTTTGCAGCATTCTATAAAAGCAACAGCCAGGTATATCAATCAGCGAACTTGAAAATATAGATGAGAGTGTGCGTTAGGAGGAATTGACTTCAACTTGAAGCTGGTGGAATACAAGGATTCGATTCAGGAAAATGTCCTAAGCCAGAAGCTGTTTCTGTTGGTGTCGTAAAATTAAGCAGTCGATCATATTATGTAGTCCTTGGAACTAGGTACAAGTTAGAATATATGGAATCAGACGGTCCAATGGACTCTCTCGTGTTGGTACTGGATTTGTTGCAGCTCAAACAGTTAATTAAAGTCGAGTGTCAGGATAATTTTGCAATGCGAAGTCACACCAACCAAACAATGCAAATATAGAAGAGAAGATTTTACAATGACAAAAACTAGCAGCAAACATATTTATTACAATGTTTCGCAATCTGACGCCATAAAATCAAAAATATTTAAATAAATTTCAAACCCCAATGGTGTATCTTTATTTCTAATTAATTTTTGAATAACCTTTAAAATTGTGTTTAACTTGATAATGGTCTCATGCAAAGTGCCGAAGCATTGCTTAATAGTAAATTGGAATGTGCTTAGCTTAAGTACTTTGATATGAAGAAAAATACGTAAACGTAAATAAGTAATTACAGTTAACTGGTAGACTAATCATTGATACTAATCAATGGGTAAGTCTCACCTCCAGTCTGTAAATCAATTTCTTTTTCAATGCGTTGCTGGCAGCAGCATTCGTTGCAGCTCTCAAGTCTTCAGCGGCTCGTCTCAATTTTTCTTGTGCAGCAGCGTCGTTAGGGTTCTTTGCAGCATTCTAATGATAAAAACAGATGAACAGACAGTTACTAATTGGAGTTACAGTTACAGTCAAACGTGCTATAACTGTCACCTCTACATAGCAACCAACCTGTCCATAGAGATCATTCTAGCAATGTCTAAAATGGTTTTTTCTATTGAATCAAACCTGTGTACAAAGGCCACCTGTGTATAAAGGCCACCTATGTATAAAGGCCACCTGCATATAGTGGCCAATTTATCTACCTCTCGTAGCTGGTTGTTATATATAGATTCACTGTACTGTAACTGTGCAAAATGAAGTATTATGCCATGATTTGAGTTTGATCATTGAAATTAACTTGTCAAAAATAATTACAACGGAATGACGCTGCTATGAAATATTATAAAATAGAACAAGTAAAATTTCTATTAGCGCCCTGATACCGAAATGCTGCCAGTAAAACACGACACAAACACTCATTCAACGATGTTAATTTAATGCTGAGTAATACATACCTTAGCAGCGTCAACTAGTCTAGCAGTGGCATCAGCCAAAACTTTAGCAGCAGCAAGCAATCTCTTCTGTGCATCATTGTCATCCTCCCCTTCAGCATCTGCCTTGATACCATTGACAAGTTGCGAAGTTGCCTAAAATGAGAACCAAGATTTGCTACAATTCAATAATCTTCAAGAATATGCTAATTAGGCTACCGTATTTGGCATCTATAAAGTTTACACAAGTAATAATTATAAACCAAAATAAATAATAAATGTAAATTGTAATGTCTTACCTGTGCGAGTATTTTTGCTTGTCGGACCATTTCGCCAGCATTACCCATGCTGTTGAATAGACGGTCAGTTGCATTGAGAATGTCATCGCAAGCACTGTCGTATTGCCCACCGGAACGAAGACGGCTACCATCTTGAACTTTTTGAAGTAAGTTGTTTAATGCATCAGTTACTGACTGGGCTGCTTCTTGGACATCACCCATTAGTTTCTCATCTTCAGTCGAATCCTGAATGCGAAAACAATGTTAAATGTTACATAATGTGACTGGTGTTTGGTCCTGGTGGCAGAAGGTGTGCTTTCGCAATCCTAGTTTTGTTATTTATTATTAGATACTGACATCCCACCAATTAAGTACCAAATGCCCGGTGGCACTTTGGCCAAATATTTCACAGAATTGAATGAATTGTTATTCAAATTCAACAATTCCACATAACTATATGACTATTGACTATGTTCATATGTGGACTATCGTTCATAGATTTTAAGAAGATCAGACAAAAAGTATTTCACTGTGACAGACGGTCATTTGCCTAAAGTGGTCAACAATGCTTAAGCTCAATGAAACGAAATAAAATATTTAATGAACAATAAACCCTGTACATAAATAATCTGAAATTAGGATAATTAGATTATTTGTAATGGATTTCAATGGAAAAGCAATACATAGATGATGTGGAAATAGTTGAAATCCACTAAAAGTCTCAAAATGTCTGATAAATCAACTTACAGCGCATGAATCCACCACACCATCAACACTACTAGCAACAAGTTTCGAAGCTTCCATCATTTGCTCTTGGCATAGTGGACTACCGATATGAGGTGCCAGGACCTTTGTACAAGCAACAAGTTGTGAAGTGGTCAAAGCAGTTTCTTTGGCAGAATCAATGATTTTATTTTGATTGCCAGTATCATCGCAACGGCTAGCAACGTTTTTGGCTTTCAGAACAAGAGCAGCAGTGGCATTAGCGACTGCTTTTGCAAGATTCAAAAGTTCTTCTTGGAAGGCAACATCCACTTCAGGGTCACCAAGAGCTTGCATCAGATTGGCACTTGCAGTACCAATGTCACCAGCAGCATTAAGGAGATCTTGACGAGTCTAATAGAAAAACGTTTATAAAATAGTATGAAAATAGCAAAGTATCGAAAATTGAAAAAGTGTAGAAATTCATGCATAAATCAAAAGTGATTTTAAAAGAAAATGGAGTAAGACAGACAAAAAGGAAATAATGTTAAGGCAATGTCCTAGTCCGTCTTATTTGTCTGCTTTGAAATCTAGTTAAAATATGATCTGCAGTGTCACATTGATCAGCACTGAGAATTTACAATTTACTGGGTTTTTTTTCAAGCCAGTGGAGAACAAGGAATTACGCTTTTCCGGGGAACTCTGATAGCGTTTGAGAGAGCCTGAGGAAAACTTTATGAAATATACAATAAAAAAAATATACAATACAAAGTAAATAAATACTAATAAATACCTTGTTTGACTGTGGGTTGAGAGCTTTCAGCATATCAGAGAATGCATTGGTAAGATTTTTACAATATTCAAACAGTCTTCTACCATCGTCTTCATTATCCATCAAGGCAGCAGCAAGTTTGAGTGATTTAACAAGATCTTCAAGATTTGATGTTCTATAACAAAAACCAATCAACATACGTTGTAATGTCTGATACGTGATATAGTAAACTAAAATTATTCTACTTGTAAAACTTATTTATGAAGTAAATTGCCACAACTTACATTGTAGATACTGACGCACCGACGGCTGTGTAATTGACACTATCAGGATCGCCTGGAAATAAAATAAACGATATTTAATACAAAGAAAAATACTACAAAAATAAGAAAGATATTTTGGCTTGAAATAAATTAAATTTAACCAATTACAAGCTGAGAGTAGGCTTTGAGCCTTATAATGATAAAATATGTCAAATATAAGGGTAGATTGTACAAGGTTTTTAATATGTTCCATATTGATTGGATCTGACCTTGTAAGTTTAGATCATTAGATCTCAATAATTGAAGGTTTTGCTTACGTTAATTTCGAAGAAAACAAAAATAATTTTTATTTTAAATAAGATGTGGTTGTTTCCTAAATAAAGCATAACACATGCATAAAAATATAGTTGAAAAATATTCCACATCACGAAGCAAAACGCTTGAAAAAGACAAGCATAAACTCTAGTATAAGCATAAACAATTTGCATTTTATTACAAAGTTAATACATTTCATAAGCAAATGTTACATGTTACCTGATGTTAATGAAATTGCTGCGGCAGTGGCAGCAGAGACTGCAGCAAGACGTGAAGCAACACCCTGTTTAGCTACTTCTAATGTGTTTTCTTTCCATTTCAATGATTGCTTAAAATAAATAAAAACAATACAGTCAAACCTGTTATAACGGTCACCTCTATACAGTGGCCACCTGTTCATAGCGGTCACTATTGCTATGTCTAAAATAGTATTTTCTATTGAATCAAACCTGTATATAAAGGCCATACTGGTCAATTTATCTACCTCTCGTAGCTGGCCGTCATATACAGGTTTCACTGTAACAGGTATTAGAACCTATATAACGATGATCTAACAAAAGGGTTAACCTTCTGGAATCATGGGACATTTGTTCTTCATAATTTTTCCCACTTGGCCGTATCACCCCCATATTTCAAACTCGGTGTTATGAAATTACGTAACGCCTCATATCTTCCACAATAACAGCAGAACAATACAAATGTTGCTGATCATTTAAACTCTTGAAAATAGACCTTGGAAGACAGACAAGCAATCTCAAAAAGTCTGTAAAACGTTTATCATCAAATAAAATAACAAATGAATAACTTACAGGATCATCTCCAAGTGGTGGTAAGTCTTGCGATGTCTCAAGGTTACTAGCAGATGCATCAATAGCGCGTAATCCCATATCGAGATTAGCAATAAGACCTTGTTGAGCTGGTGTTTGCATACTGGATTTATGTCCCTGAAACACAACACATGGAAAGTTACAATATGGCTACAGAAGCAACTTCCTAATGCATGTACCTACACTACCAAGACCAGAACCATGATAATGCCATGATAGTGTTGTGAAAACCCCATGAAAATGTAAAAAAGTAAAAACCACAACTTTGTTAGGCCACGAAATGTCCATATCCACAATATTAAAATGTGAAAACGCCATGAAATTTCACACTTTTTCATGGTTTTGGTGTCAGACGTGGTAGTTAGTACAGGTAATTCAAATTAGGATTATGAAGCTTAGAGGTTAGATTCAATAACATGGAAATAATAAGTCATTGATCGAGTCATAGTTATAGTAGCCAAATAATAATAATCTTACATAATCTCTGAAATAACAATCTTACAGTCTATGAAGAGTATTTGTTTTAAATATTGTTACACCATTACAATCAACTCATTTTAATTTTATCTAATCTAATTGAAATATTTAAACTACAGTCAAACCTGTTATAACAGTCACCTCTATACAGCGGCCACCTGTCTATAATGGTCACTCTTACAATGCCTAAAATAGTATTTTCTATTGAATCAAACCTGTATATAAAGGTCACCTGTCTATAGTGGTCAATTTATCGACCTCTCGTAGCTGGCCGTTATATACAGGTTTCATTGTTTATCCAAGATTCATCATAGTGTATATTGAGGACAAATTTAATTGCATACTGTGCACGCTATACGTTAGTGAAAATTATTTTCCCTCTGCTATTAGCGGCAACAACAAAAACAACATAATTATTCAGATATGAGAAATGAAAATTTAAAAAATAGTTTGAAATCAAGAATATCCAATGAGAAAAATGACAGAAATCCGCTAAAAATCTGACAATACTCATGCCTAATTATTATTGTTAATCCAAAAACATACCGGCGATTGTCCAACCATATCAGCATTGCCATGCTTTTGCATATACTGTTCATCTGCCATTTGGCCAACAGTGAACTTGCTAGCACCTGATCAGAAAATTAGTATAGAAATTAATTATGTACTGGTAGCTCAGTGGCAGAGTGTTTGCACTATGTGCGGGAGACCGCGGTTCGATTCCTCAACGGTGCACACATGTTTGTATTTCTCTTTAAATCTACTCATGTCCCTCAAATAAACAAGCACTTGTGTTTACGAGGTGACTATCAGTTATATTATCTGTAGTTAACTGAAAATGTAATATTATTATCAATGCGATTAATTTGATGACAGAGCAGATAAGATATGCATATTTTCATGCAGAGTAAGTGGACTATCAATTTTCACGGAACAGGGTCGGACAGAAGTGGGGATCCCGAGATCCTAGATCCTGGAGGGCACAAGCAAATTCAGGAGAAAATTGATAATTTTATGTTTTATAGATCAAACCCCAACTAAAGATTCAGAAGAAAAGGTACAATATTGTTCAAGATTACAGAAAGGCAAAACAATTTGTCGGACACTGGTATAAGGATTTAAACTACTTTGCCTTTGAGAGAGCTGATACATTGAGATTTCAAGAACACATCGTTACGTTCCTTGACAGGGTCTGGCAAAAGTAGAATCCTGGAATCCTAGATTCCGCAAGGTTAAAGAAAATTCAGAAGAAAATGTTGAAATGTCTCTAGGATTCCAGAAGGCTGTACCTTTGTCGGTCACTGTCCCTCGGACATCAAACCGTTTCAATAGCATTAGCACGTGTATAACATTGAAATGTAAGCAAAGTTTATTGCCGCATCAAATTTCTTACCTTCTCCACCTGAGCGCATGACAGCAGGCAACGCAACAGAGCCAAGTTGAGGTTTGCCTTGTTTAGTAGATTGATTTTGTAAGACAGTCGCACGCGATGGCAAAACTGAATCTTCCAACATGGTACTTTCCTCATCATAGTCACCACCATACGCATCATTACCACGACGCTACAAATAACAAAACCGGGAAATAATTAGGGATCATACGATAGTGAAATGTACCGATGTACGGTGCCGATTGGTTAGCTCCTGATAAGTTATAACAATCAGTTGTTTAATAATCGGTTTTGCTGATTGTTTCCCATCCAAACAAATCAATACAAAATACATATAGTTGTGGGTCATGGGTTTATAATACAAAATTAGGGTTATGGAATTAATGAATAATTAATTAAAGAATTTTCCACTAAAGAAATTTACTTTGAAATTCATCGTCTGAAAACAATCAGTTAAGCGATTGACAAAGTGATTGATTTGTCAATGCCGATTATTTTCCGATTAGTGAAAATTGGAGCTGATGATCGGCAGAACTGATTGTTTTCCAAACAAAGGTTCCACCACTAGAAATAGTTAATTTAAGCCGATTTGAGAATTCAAATTTCAAAATTATTCTGAAATCAAGGATATCTAGATTATCTGCAATGGATTTCAATAACATATGGATTTCATGGTTGGAAATAATATCCTAAAAGGCTGATAATATTTCCATGCATGTTTGAGCAAAGCGTTATTAATTTGATACACCGAAAGACATGCATACTGCATATACGCGTCGCATAGTGCCTCGAGAAAACTCAACTTCACTATTTGCCATCATGAAAATTGTCTTAAAAAGTACTTTCCTTGTGTGTATTTAATTTGTATTTGGTTTAACGTAAGCATCAAATCGTAACTTCATTTTCGATGAGCTTGTAATTATTATTCAGTCAGAACAATTGTTCGGAGCTAACCTGCTTACTATCCTCCTGTGGTGCAGATGAAAGAAAGGAATTTAAATGAGGTGTGATGTTGAGCGATGTGTAAAATTAGAGGTTGTATGGAGAATAGAAAATAGAATCAGTTTCATAATGTAAACATTAATCAGGATGGGATATTAACCAAGTTTGACGATACCAAGTGAGTTGCTAACACAAACAAATCAGTCTCTGAGGCTGAGAGTGTATTTCAGCATCAGTGCTCTTACAACTATTCCAATAGTTTGAGATGTGAGAATTAAATCCAAATTGAGTTCCAAATTGTGTTCGAGGATAAAGATGCAACCATTTTATCTTTGTAGGCCAATACACCAATAGAAATCAAAGTTCAATATGTTGATGCTTGGAGTTAAGTCTCATTCTATTCGCTAGTTTTGGCAAATAAGTTAGGGCATATTGGCGGCTTACATAAAATAGTAATTTGGGTGGAGGAGCTTAAAATAATGCATACCTTCTTCAGAATGATATCAATATAACCGGCAATCAGTTGTGAGATCTGTTCTCCTTCTGGTGTTTGTACAGAGTAATAACCCTCAAGATAATCACCAAAATCCTACCATAGAAAAAAATGAAACGAAATTAGCAACATTGAGCTACAGTCAAACCTGTTATAATGGGCACCTTGAGACAGTGGCCACCTGCTTATAGTGGCCACTCTTGCAATTACAAAAATAGTGTTTTTACTTAATGAAATAATGAATTATAAAATCATTAGCATGGTGATTTTGCTGCTAATACGCATGCAATGTCAGAACAAGGCAACAGACGTTCTAGAACATGGTTGGTCACCTGTCATAGATGGGGAGCTGAGGGCCCCAAAATTGTTAATCCGGGACCTTGGCTGGTTGTCAGGCTGAATAAAAACTTACTAAAGTAAAACTGTTTGGTGAAGCAGCCCATCTTCTGACAGTCGTGAGAGGCCATGTTTTCAAAACCTATAAATGAAACAGTTTATCATTTATTAATTCTATATATTTTTTTACATCAACATTTTAAATGATTAGGGACAAAATAGGTTCAGCCTTTTGGAATCCTAGAGGCATTTCAACATTTTCTTCTGAATTTCTGGAACCTTCTGGAACCTAGAATTCCTACTTTTGTCAGACCATGTCTAGGGGCTAGGGTCAGTCAAGGTAGTCATGCCAGAAAAGGCTGGTAAAACATATTACATTTTCCAATGAAACGATAGCGATGAATATTTACTTCAATCGCATAAATATTACAAATAATGACATGATAGTAATGTTCTTTAATTGTATACGCTTGTTTATCTGGATGACTAACTAAATTAAATGTAACAGTATTAGCATATATAACTATATATATATACATAGAATTCACATCTAATACATAACTTTATTAATGGTACAACAGAGTGTTCAATGCTAGCGTGCAGAGTAGTGTAGAACCTAGGTATACAGACTCAGCATTTTCAGAATCAAAGTACAAAAAAGTTCTAATAGAAGCATTTTATTCCATGTGCGGCTTTAAAAAATAGAGAAAAAGTCACCGACTCCTACTCCAAAACATTTCAGACAAACTGCTGTAATATGTCCGAAAATGAAAATATCGTAGTTCAAAAACTCGAAATAAAGCAAACGCTAAAAAAAGACACGATTTACTAGAAAAAATGGAGAATATACCTTGCATTGTACAACTGTAAGTATATCAGAAATAAAGCCATTTGATAAGTGTAATTGTGTGATGAGCGTAATTGCGTATGATACAACAACAACACATGACCTACTTACCTGTTTGGTTTTCTCGTCAACACGTAAAATACTCTCCTTCGTAACACCCAATAAACGAGGAACCAATTTGTTTTTACCCTTCATTTTTTCCTACGAGAAGAAGAAAAGTAATAATAAATCTTGGGAAGTTTAAAATGCATTGAAAATTCAATTTACTGAGCGCGGTCATGCGATCAATATCTGCAGCGCACCTTGACACAAGTAGTAAATTTGTTCCATAGAAGCCCTTGCTATTTTTGATATCCTGTTATGATGTTCAACACCCTCTTCCAGTTGATTTTAGTGAATTTAGACTCCTTAATTTTTGTACCATGTAGCATCACATAGTTTTAGTAGTTTGGAATTATATTCTTGCATTATTTAAATGCTATATAAGTTAGAAGAGATCCAGCAAATATCAAAAGCCTTCTGGTCTGCTTCAAGCTGTGTTCACACGTCCTATGTACTTCACAACTGGGAGAACAACGGCAGCAGCAGTTTGTGAACTAATAATTTAAACTTACTTTGACAAGAAAGAATGTAACACCATAAGTCTTTAAATTTTGACATAATTGAATGTAACGATATTTAGCATTTAATGCATCGAGTCCTACAATTCCGCGATGCTCCTGTAAGCAAGAAAATAAGTTGATATCAAGACGCCATATTCGCAGAAGGATGCTTTACAACCGCTAATTCAATGTTGTTACCTCTTTAATTTTCTTTTCTGCTGGTTTACTTTTGGCGTATTCTTTTGGCAAAAAATCTTTCAAGCTGCAAATATAACAAATACCAACATTCAAATAATTAAATGTGCATTTAAGTTTTAAACATTCTATCAAAGTTCCGTATAATAATCAAGAAGATAGTCTTACTCGATGTAGCCGGTCTTATATCTTGAATCGTCAAAATCGCCATATTGAATTTGGATTTGAAGGGCAGAAAACTAAAGTTGAAAACAAATTGATACATGAATGTGAATAAAAACTAGGATTTCCATATGGGTAAATTCCTCATCAATTCATCACGAAAATAGCATGTGTCAGCATTAGACTCTCTAAAAACATAGATATCTCCGTCATTTCTTATCGGATCTGATTCAAATTTTTAGCAATTAACTTTTCCAGATGATACACATCACAGCATCAATCATTACAGTGATAAATATTTTTTCAAGGT
Organism: Haliclystus octoradiatus; assembly: GCA_916610825.1. NCBI lineage: Eukaryota > Metazoa > Cnidaria > Staurozoa > Stauromedusae > Haliclystidae > Haliclystus > Haliclystus octoradiatus. The sequence continues at coordinate 14,695,591 of OU744454.1, read as the reverse complement.
TTTCTTTTGGGAATGCTTGGTTAGCAGGAGTATTAGGTAGGTTAACTATGTGCTAACCTATCTCCACTCCTCAAACACGTACCGCCACATTGATAATCAGTGGAAAGTTTACTGTTGTAGATGATAACATTAAGATATTGGCCACACCTCTGCGGGTCGCTGGTAGTCCCAAACAGGTATGCTTCCTGACATACACAGTGTGCCATCAACTAACAGACACATGAAATAATAACTGAAAATCACTTTCGTTCATAAATCCCCATCAATGGTTACATTTTAATTTCACTTGAATTGATAAGAAGCTACATCAAATTTAGTTTCTGACTGCAAATGCTCAAATCAGGGTATAGCCCTCCTTTAACAGAAAATATCAATAGAAAATACGCATTGCACTACTAACACCAAAACAATGAAAAAAGTGTGAAATTTCATGGCATTTTCATGGCATTTGAAAATTTAATATTGTGAATAAGGATGTTTACATGGCTTATAAAATTTATCGTATTCCCTTTTTACATCTTCATCGTGTTTTAACAATGTTTTAGTTGGTTTTGGTGTTGGCAGTGTTGCTGTGATGTTAAGTAAGTAAAGCTAAATATCACTGAATGACAATGTTACCTTTGCTGCTTCTTCAACAGTACAGGGATGTGTTCCATCAAGAATGTTATCACGAGCTTGTACATATAAAAGATTAATTTCCACAGGATTTTTAATGTTGACATTTGCTTCATAGATGTATTTTCGCCTAGGGAAAGAACAAACCATACATTTAAATATACAACCTCGATGGACAAAAACCAGGGTCGGATTTAGGCGTAAGCACAACAAGCACCAAATTTAGGCCCAAGAAAAAATAGGCCTTTTTCTGTTTACCAAAAAAACTTATGTGCAATCCTTACCTCATAACAACTGTTTGATTATCTTGAAGACCTTGCTCTCTCAGTGTTCTGTCATGGACAAGCCAGTTTGCTGAAAAAGGAATATAAAAATTTAAAACGAGGCATGTGTATTTCAACTGATGAGATTGGTTTGACGTGTGTTTTGTTCATGCCAATGAACTCATCCGAGACCTATTGACGGTGATGATCTCGGTGCATATCGCAATCGCATGCTATCGCATCAATCACAGTTCAATAGCAACGGTAATTGATCAACTATTTTTGCTCAGCATAATGTAGTAAAATCTATACTCATTTCCTTAAAAGGATATTGTACTATGCAAAAACGCACCAATGTGACGTGTTTTGATTTAACGAAAAAACATAAACTATTTATTGAAGTGTTTAACTTACTTTCATCATCTGTGTGAAGTTTCTTTTTCATTTGCTCCATCTTCTTTCGTTCGCGTTCTTCGACTTTTTTCATCATTAACGTGGTTTCGCCTTTGACTGATTTATCACGGTCCTAAACGAAATTAAATAAGTAAAATGAATCATTACATATACAGCGTAATCCCGTTAATATCACTACTGATAAAATCGCCACCCGTTTAATATCCTACATTTTTCAGAACAAGTCTCTATCAAACTCAACTATTTCACTACTTCACAGGGGTTAGCTCAGATGGCAGGGCAACTAAGCTTCATGTCAGGTGATATCTGGCTGACTGTGGTTCAAATCCCTCGAAGGTCAACTCAGCCTTGACTTTCACTAAAAAATCAAATGCGTACCATCTTCTGATAACAGATGAAGTGCTTCAGAGCGAACTGCATTTTGAGTAGCTGGGTACATCGTTGCGCATTGACATTACGTTTTGTTAACTTACAGTTCGTTTCCAAACATTATAAATATTTGTCAAGACACATGATGAAACACAACAATATATATTTGTTTTCTCATTTTGGAATTAGAATACAACTAAATATTTCATCTCGCCTTGTTCTTGATTTGGCACTTGCCTTCTGAGGGAAGGGGTTTGAGTCCCGGAATTCCGCTTTAAGTCTAACCCTAGAATTATATTACATTACATAATTCAAGATTAGATTCACAATGACATACTTTGCGACTGAGAGTTCCCATTTTACCAGATCCTCCTTCGTCTTCTTTCTCATCTTTCGGTTCTTCCATGAAAAGTGAGAACTCTTCTGTGTTTGTTATACCTGAGAATTGTATATACAGTCAAACCTGTTATAACGGCCATCTCTATACAGCAGCCACCTGTCTATAGCAGAGCCATCTATTTACAAGAGTTGGGACACGCTTTCATGTGCCGTTATCGTCTCCAATTGGACAGATGCCAGTCACGTGATATTTGGATGCCATCTTTGTTCTTTTGAAAACAGGTTCTCAATCATTTCAAGTGAAACGCGCGAAAAAATACAATACAATATGGCTGAAAAAACACACAACATTCTCCTGCACATGCGCACTGTTAAAAACGTGCTCGGGTCCAGGCAAAAAGATACAAAAATGGCAGAAGTGTCCCAACTCTTGTAAATAGATGGCTCTGGTCTATAGTGGCCACTCTTGCAATGTCTTTAATAGTATTTTCTATTGAGTGAATATACAGGTTTCACTGTAATTATTTATGATTGTTTACATTTGTTTATAATTGAAATGTTTATATAACAGTCACAGGAATACAAATTTCAAAAATAGCGTTTAAAATCAGATAAAGTCAAAAAGGTATCTTGGTTTATTGTTAAGGATATCAATGAAAAAACATCAGGGTAAAAATAGTTTGAAATCTGTTTTTAAAAGTCTAAAAATTATCATGTATCACACAATCTCTGATACACTATAATCAATATCATATCAAAAAAAAAAATACTGTCAAATAATTTATTACAACCTTACAAGTTATTTGTTCTATATTGTGTCTTTATTGTTAATGAATATGTAAACTGTGTATTACTTAGTTAAACCTGTTTTAACGGTCACTTTTATACAGCAACCACCTGTCTATAGTGGTCACTCTAGTAATGTCTCGAATAATATTTTCTATTGCGTCATCCTTGTATATAAAAGCCACCTATAAAAGTGCGGCCTTGGTGTAGTGGCTAGGGCGTTGGACCATAGCTCGCAGGGTCTCGGGTTCAATCCCTGGTCGAAGCACTATAGGTTGGCGTCAGGAATAGCATCTGGCTATTAAACGCACACAAGCTTCAAAATACTAACAAACTAACCAACTACCCCCGTGAAAAAAGCTACAAACTTACCTGGTTTGTGGAAAAATGATAAATCGAAGAAAAAAAAAACTTATAGTGGTCATTATGGCTACGTCTAGCTGGCTGTTATATACAAGTTTTGCTGTATTATGTTTTTTTGAAGTCCTGTTCCTGACAAAAGGCTATCAATCTATCATGTGATATCAACTATAGTGAGCTCAACCAAGATATAGCAAATGTCTTGTTAAAGAAAGCTTCTAATACACCGACAAACACTTACCAACTTTGTCGCAAATTGTTTCAATAATGACTCCTACATTTTGACTGTCATCAACCTAAACAAACATAAAGCAGTTTGTAACAACAGAAGTTTAAAAATGGCATTCCCTGATAATATTGGAGGTATGGTGCAACATGAAAAAGTACAGGTCAAAATTGATAATGATTAACAAGCTACTGTTTACGTAAACAATGGTTAACGGTTAACAATGTTTCATTGCTCTTAAACAATAGAAATAGCCTCGCTCACAAGATATCAGTACTTAGTCAGTCCCAGAAACCCCTATTTTATCAAACCTTGTGTTGAACAATAAATTTAATACGTACCATTACTGTTTTGACAGTTCCGTCCAACATTTTTACACGGAGGTATCGGTGTTTATCTCGATATTCAAGTGTATCCTGAAAAAACAAAAGGGTATAACTGAATTGGCCACTATAGGCAGGTGGTTGTTGCAATAGGGGTTTGACCACATTGATTTTGTAAAAATCACATTCAATTTCAAGGAATCTTAATAATTGTTTTGTGAGATTCAAAAATCTTTAACAATAGTTCAAAAATGTTCACTGTCTATAGGAAATCTGCATGGAAATTTTGAAAAGATTTATAAACTCGAGAATCTAGCTGGGTGATGATGATTTTGAACATGTCAGTGATCAACTTGAATTATTACATTGAAACAGCAAAATTGACCGGCGGTTGCTACAAGCTCAATTTGAATAAAGCATACATCAGTCATGGTTTTGGCATGGCTTCAAATTGTTTCAGCATGGTTTCAGGCACAGAAACAATATGAATGACAAACACGCACGTCACTCTAAGCGCATAGGGCCTGTCGGTCAATTTCGTTCCTTTAATCAAACATTACTAACTTGGCTTTTCAATCCATAAAAATCTAATGATCTGTCTCCGTCTAGCCATATGCTTTTACGTGGGTCCTCATCCGGGAAAAACATCCCAAACATCTCATCTGAAAGTAAAAGAAAATATTATCATATCATTGATGGAAATATTATCATATAATATTTATAATAAATGCCTTCTAGGTGTATATTCTTTTGGAAATTAGTTTAACTTTTTATTTTTTTTTAATATCCCAATAAAATTATGGAGATTAGTTGTGTGGATCTGATTAGACATAGCGAATAGAGGTGTGCAGGGTCCGACAAAAGAATTTACCTTCCGGGAACCAGAGTTTTTTCTCAAATTTCTTCGGAAAATTTTTCCCGGAAATAGCGTTTATAGTCATTTTTGCGTAAATTTTTCAACTTGTTTCAAAAGCCTGTCTCAGAGTCATAGGTAATTAGGTATGGAAATTTTCATAAATGTATAGCTTATCTTTATACCTATAAATGCGAAAGTATGCCTGTGCTCCATGGTAATGTTTTCTGCTGTATTCTCAGTCGGTTTTCAAGTAAGATATAATAATAAGTATGTTACGTATCATTGGAATCGCTGTTTTTCAGTTGTAGTTTGGATGGGCTTCAATTTTGTTATTACCCCCTTCTGATTGGTATAACTAAAGAAATATACTGTTTGAAATGCATTACAACTGATCAAACTTCGTTGTTTGTCAAGTTCCAAGAACACATCTTCAATCAGCAAATTATAGTTTATAGGGCATCGCAGTGAGTCCCGGGAAACCGGGACTCGGACCAAAAGTAGAGTCCCGGGAAAGCATTTCGGGAAAATTTTCCCGAAAATTTACATAAAATTTTTTAACTTTCTGTTTATGAAATTATTATTTTCGATTTGTTTATGTTTCATTGATGTTGAAAGTATTTTATAACACTGATTGCTGCTTTAAATAATATTCCAATGAGTTGGTATATAATTGATCAAAATTGAATTGAAAATCTAAATCTGACAGACAAACTCCGCGTTTCATAAAGACCTATAAAGACCATGTGGTTTTCTCAAAGTTGAATAACACAGGAATATATTAACTGGATACTAGTACTGTAAATTAGCCAAAATGAAACCAGCTAACTCAAAATAATAAATAATGAAACATATTTAAACAATCATCAGTGTAAAATCATATCAATAGATCATCGATGGTGGAAGTTTTCTCGCTTTCTTTCTTTTCTTTTCCACTCGACATAATTCAAAATTTCATTCGACCAAGCGTGAAATTTGATCTCGTTGTTATGGGAGCAGATCCGCTATTGTTTTCAAACAATAGAAATCGAATGGTGTTAATCAGATAGAACGATGTTGTTTACAATTTATGTCGCTTACGTTTTTCCACCGCTTTTTATCTATTTTTAAAACTTTTTTTACATCAATACAATTAGAGTATCACAAATGGATTGAATTTAGAAATAATATATTCGCAAATAAGACTTTCAGAAACAATTTTTAATAAAATAAAATGTGTCCAGAAAAAAAAAATTTGCGAAAAAATATTGCGGAAAAAATTTTTTTTGGGGGGAAAATTCCGGGACTCAAACGGGTCCCGGGTATCGAGTCCGGGAACCGGGTTAGTCATTTCCCGCCATTGCGATGCCCTAATAGTTTACAACGGAAAGATAATTATAAAACTGTGATCGTAATAGCCGAAATATCTCATCGTTAACAAAGACTTTACAAAGAGTCTGCTGAAGACTTTTACTTAACACGTACTCCGTACTTTCATTTGATTCTATCTCGATACAATCATACGCAAACGCAATTATCGAACTGTTCAAAATATGTTCGATGCTCGAAGTTGAAGCCAACGCAAATAGTTGTGAATATTAAATCGCTAATCGACTCCACTATAGACAACATCAGTCGTGAATTGCCGAATATCCTGCTACACAGACATGTTCATGTTCTCAAACTGTAGACACTATGAGCATGATTAGACTTCATTTTGTTTCGAAACAAAACTAGACATGTATATATAAAGTTACCGAAATACTTGAATAATGTTTAATGCAAATTCCAATTCAAATATTCAAGAATAATAATTTAATGTAGGCCTACAGACAACGAAAGCCGTGAAGATGCCGAAGTTAGAGAAGCCACGTCAACTCAAAGACAAATACGATAGATAAACAAATATAACCACGATTTTCAAACTGAACGCAGAATAATTTTGTTAGTTTGCTCGCAATGATTGTGAAGGCGAGAGGGAATAAAATACTTCCGCGTTTACGAGTTTACGAGATCACATCAATTAACACACATTGTTGTGAAACAAAGCGAGTGTGTAATGAGACACTTACGTTGAAAATTGAACTGTTTATTATGTTGATGAATAAATAGACATAGTTATATTAAATATAAAGACATGTATATATTAATTCTTATTAAATAAATTATATTAATTTGAAAACTTCGGATAACTGACGAAATCTTCCAACCTTCGGAATTTAATTTACAAAACTTGAACGGGAAAAGTTTAAATTCTTCGGAATTCTTCGGAATTTGCCCAAACCTTCCGGGAACCTGGTTCCCAGGTTCCCGGACTTTGTCGGACCCTGGAGGTGTGCATTAGATCAGATTGGGTATCAGTAATTTGAATGTTTGAAAACCTTCGCAATCCAAATCCGATCTGAATGAGATCAGCAATAAATTTTTAAATTTTCAGACTTAGTTTTTTTTAATCTGTTCTGACAAAATCAGAATCAGATTATTCAAAATTGCGACAACTTCCAGGAATAAATACACACAGTTTGAATCTGACAACCAGAATAAACAGTAATTTCTTAATACATATGCATAGTAAATGATCAAATAGTAATAAACTTGGGCAAAAAAATAAATTATTTGATCATTTAACTAAAATTTAGCAATTGTCAAAAAAATAAAGAATCCTTTTGAAGAATATCTGATCTGATCTGAAATTGATTCCAATAAAACCGATCTAATCCAAAAATACGGCAAAAATTCGATCAGATTAATTTCCAATTTTGATTGGACTTGGATCGGATTTGCAGACCTCTAGTAGCGAACCTTAACAAATAAACTTGAAGGTATTTAGTAGGCTATTTGTACTATTAGTGTCCAGTCAATCTATTATATTATATAGTAACTCTTCATAATACGTTGTCATGCAAGAAGTACAACTTTTGTAGGCCAATAACTATCAGAAATTTTAATTTTTAAATGATAATTAGAAAACCAAAAGTAGCCACATTCACTCTTATTTCGTCACCTGTTTATTTTCAACAGAGGGCTTACAACAGAAAAAATACTAAACATTTCAAGCTTCTGTTCCCTTAGGAAAGGCAGCAGAATCATAATTTTCAAAAATAAAATTGAAATACTATTATTAACATCATCCTCGATTAGGAATCAGGATAAACTTTTACAATTTAAGAACATACTTTTGGATTCATCGGATTCTGCTTCAGGTGCTTTGTTGAGAATGACTCTCTCTGCTTGTTTGATGGTTGTCGATGGCTCAAACTAAATAAAATGAATAATAAAATTTATACCAGATCAGCGCTGGATTAACATTTCAGGGCCCCTAAGCACTCCCTCTCCAAAGAGCTCTAAAATGAGTGTGGCAAATATAGAATTAGCCTCACTTTCAAGTTACCATCTCAGTTTGAATATTCATAGTCGCAATTTTATTTTCGTCTGATGAAAAATGATAAGAAAATAGTTGATTATTGATTTCCTGCATTAAATTTTGACTTTTACAATAGTAAAGTTTTACAAATTGATTGTGTTTTTCTAGGGCCCTATGCTGAAGCTTATATAGCTTACAGGTTAATCCGGCGCTGTACTAGATAGATACTGCTTTAAGAAGACAAAAAAAAATAGCCACATGCTTAGGGAAAGGATTGTTTTACATATTTTGGTTGTTTGCATGAAGAAATAATAAAAATATCAAATGTAAATATATGATTTGTTTTGCTTTTCGACAAACCGCTAGCGTCCGACAAAAGCGGGGATCCTGTAGTAATCATAGATCCTGAAAGGCTAGTGCAAATTCACAAGAAAATTAATCATTTTATGATTTATAGGCCAATCCTCATTGGCTCAACAAAAAATTTAGAAGAAAATATTGAAACCTTCCAAGAATCCAGCAGGCTAAACCTATTATAGGGCACTGTCAACCGTATAAAGAGAACAAGGAAACATAACTTTGGCTATTGCCTGGTTCAAAAATCACTAAATCAGTGGTTGTAAAGATGCCATTTATAAAACATTTGGTTGAAAAAAAATAGATCGATGAAAATACAGTTTGAAAATTAACTCTTCTTTAAATGTTGAGGTCACCTTACCTTGAAAGCTTTGACAGCCTTGAGCTTCAATAAGTTGACCTTGATCGTTAGTAGATCAGCCATGTTGATTGTAGCCAACGGCTAACTATCTGCAAAAACAAATGATAACAATCAAATGATGGTGCGCGATAGTAGGCCTTTATCATATTAGGCATGTGTTTTATAGCATCCGTGTCATCTCTATTATACAAACCATGCTGCACGGGACGCTGAAGTTTGATTCCTTGTCTGTGCACATACATTAATTATCGATTGTAATTAAATCTAATTGTTAGTTCGAAATACCACGTCCGTTTTTTGAATAGACAACACACAAGCACTTGTGCTTAAGACGTATACGACAGTCATTATATATATGTAATACCATTCAAATTGATTCAAATAAAGATTATTATGGGGCCTCAGAAATTAGTTTCTACCGAAAATCTACATTTTTGAAATTGTACTTTGAAAAATGAACAACTTCCTATGTTTTTGCAAAATGAGACTGTAGTTGTGACTAGTTTGGCACATTTAACTATGATGCCATACTGGCAACGATTCAGTGGAGTGGAGCTGGAGTTGAGTCGTTCGACTTCAGAGCGGCTCATATACAACACAACATTTGATCTAGGCCTAAGTGAGAGGATATTAGTGAAGTGACCTGTCTTATGAAATATTTACTTCAGTAGAAGAATTCACAATTGTAGACAACTGCGTTGATTGCAAATTGTAATTATTATAGATTTGGTTCTGTTCAATAAATTTTAGAAGGACCATAGATGAATGGAAGCGTCTTGCTTTACTTAAACCCATTAACCCATTAACTCAGCTGTATACAATACATGACCTTAAGAGAGTGTAATATGTCTATGTTTGCAGAACTAGTCATGCACAACGCTTAGACAAAAGTAGTAATCACTTAAAAATGTCCACGTGAAAATTTAATTGAATGCAAATATCATACTATGGAATAATATAATAAATAATTAAATTACAACTATCTATTTCTACGTTACTGGAATAATCCCAATAATTTTTATAAATTAGAGGAAAGTTAGAAAAATTGTATCTTTAATCATAATATCGACATCAGTTCACACGTGGTCGTGAAACAACAATTCAAGTTAAACAACACCATTTTTGGAGTGAAATGATATCTCGGTAAGGTAACAATTTGAAAAGAAAAGTATAATAGAATCAAGGAATTCTAAATCTTGATACAAATTACAATTACAGTTCTGTTAATGGTATTGATGCATTTATGCGATCGTTTCTGGTACGATAAACGATAGGTGGTATTTTCTTGACAACGTTGGCCTGTGTCGACGGGATGAGGAAGTCCAACTGGAAGGGCGGAAAAGGTTTTAAAAACATTGATAGTTATTTTCAAATTTTTAACGAATCAAATAAATTATATCACTAATAAGTCCGACAGTAAACAAGAAAACAACTACTCGCTGTAATATTTAATAATTCAAGTCATGAATTATGAAAATGATCTATTTTAAACGGCGTTCAATGTGTTTCAATAAAAATAAAACAACCGATCAATTTTGATCAGAAAAAGAACATTCAAATTACAATTTGAAATTAATTTTACCCAATCTAAAATAACTCAAAACAGTATTAGCATAACTATATCCATTTACATTGCTTTTATACAATTTAATGTTATTTACTGCTTGATTAGTTTTAAACACTGAGCGCTAATTTGCGTGTTGACTGTTGAAGTTTCTCGCCTATTTTGCAAAAATGAATTTCGTTCATTGAGCAATATTTTGCTTTAATTCCAGTTAAAAACAAGATGAAACTTTAAATAACACTCGTTTATGATAATCTATGCAAGAATCCTATAATCTGTTAGAAAATAATCAAGAATTTAGCAAACAACTGGTCAACTATTTGAATATTAAAATTTTCAGACAGCAGATGAGACGTTTGTAACGGTAAATAACTGAATGAATAAAATATCAATTCCTTACCTTCCTGTATCAAAAAATGTCTTCGATAGTACATAAAAAGCTTTTCAGCATACCCAAATACTTGTGATGTGGATTTAACTCCAAAGATTTGTAATAAAATCACGGTGTTTGTGAGCAAAAATTTAGGAATTCTTTCAAGTAAAGTCATGCACTGATCAAAATGGCGGCCAATCCTCTCTTTCCGTCACTATTATTTTTTGCGCTTCGAAAATTATCCAACGAATGGGTGTGATTTACGTTGAAGTGAGTTTTATAGCCGAGGCTACAAATTTCAACAACACGCCCCTTTGTTTGATTCTGATCTTGATCTGGAATCGGTTTTTAACAGCAGGATCAGATTATAATCTACATTTTTTTTAGATGAATAAAATCTTTGAGATGTTGCAGTAAAATCATTCTTTAAATCTAAATCTGATCAAAACCGAAACACATATACTTCTAATTTATTCAATATATGCTTAGAAACAATTACTAAAGCTTCTAATAGCTTTTACTTTTTTATGTAGCTTCTAATGACTGTTAATACCACACTGTTGCGTATATATGAGGTAGTGCGATGATAAATTCATCAAGGATCTTCAATCCACTGTGTTTCACGGTGTGTATTCATCAGGTTAATTCCATTTTAACATATTACATTGAAACCTGTATATAGCAGACAGCTAAGAAAGGCAGATAAATTGTATAACCGTTATAACATATTTGACTGTATTATTTCCATCTTTACTCCGTCGATCATACGTAATACTTCCACGTTCAGCACAGTATTTCTTACATGCTTGATTTGTACATATTCAAAAGCAATATAGCAATTGGTCTCGAAGTCCATCAGATTTGATTAATTTTTGGCTCGTATAGTTGTTACACCCTGATACAGTGACCACTACATGCAGGTGACCTTTATGTAAAGGGTTGATTCAATATAGCAAGAGTGACCACTATAAACAGGTAGGCTAGTCATTGTGTAAAGATGACATTAGTCATGCATACGAATCTAGGGAAGAAATACATAACATTGCAAGATTTGATTTTAAACAGTAATAATTATATAATCATAACGTTTCATATAAAACACACATGTTCTAACATGTTAATAATTTTATCACATACACTAGTATATATGATTATAGGCGCTATTAAACGATACATCATAAATTAGAGCTATATAAGAAATGTTATTACAGTATAAATAATTTATTGTAATTATTATGTATAGTAGTAATTGTACAGTAGATCTTTGTGTGGTTATATTTACAACTTTGCTATCATAATTACTTCTTTCCATAATTCAGTTATTGTTAGGCTACATTTTCTTTTTGAAACTACCACGACAAATGATAACTAATCCTTCATTTTTATTCATTGATTGGGAGTTCTTTTACTACAAATCATCCTTTTCTGCATTTTAGAAAATCAATCATAACTTTGCAACTTCTTTTGACTGATCTATAAGTCCTGCTTTGATATGCCACAATTTGACGGACGATGCTGGGATGTTGAGATTCCAGCTTACTTGTTTTGTCACAACGGTAACCACATGCTAGGTATCAGGATTTCGTCTCACAGGCCTCCTAAACAGTAGAATGTGAGGTTCTGCAAACAAAAATCAGAGTAACTTGTTTGAAATAGTTATTCAAGTTCAGTAAGAGATAATGAACTGGTCAAATGACCATGAACGTCAACTACTTACTCACATTTCACTGAATAGACACTGCACAATCAATCCACGTAAGATCAATCTACTCTATTAAAGAATTACTAATACCATCGACCTCTATGTACAGAGGCAACCCTTACATTCTGCTATTCTTTAGGGTGGGAACAGGAATTCCTGACAAAAGGGGTTAAATCCCCAATTTTTATATTAACATTTTCAAAACCACATAAATTAAGTAGGCTACAGGGACGCCATACAAGCAAGATTTTATTATCTCGCCCACCCAACTCAAAAGCAGAAGTGATAGGCGCCCCCTGCCCCCCGTTCTGGTGTCCTTGATTAAGTACCATCAATTTTCCAACAATCAACATTTTCTTCCCTGACAAGGGCTCTGAATATCCCAGCCAGGGAGCTGCATCCCTCCTATCATCTTGGATGCCCTGGATTGCATCATTGTAGCTATAATCATCCTACCTGGTTCGTATCTCATATAGTGTATCCAACCAGGTGATTGTCTTACACCAAGATTTCGCCATTCCGTTTCTGTAAGAAGTCGCATTTCTGGTATTTGACGTGTTACACATTCTGGTACAACGACATGCCTAGAAAAAAAGCACAACGTTTGTTGTTTACAGGTTGATAATGATTTAGACATGTACAATGAAGCATGTACGCTACAAGTGTATATAGCAACTAGGTCTCCAAGGTGGATAAACTGACCACTATATAGAGATGGCCTTTACATCCAGGGTTGATTCAATAGAAAATATTATTTTGAATAAATATTGTTATTGCTAGAGTGATCACTATAGACAGGTGGCCACTGTATAGAGGTGACCGTTATAACAGGTGCGACTGTATATAAAGAGTTAGTTAGTGATTCGTGATTTGCCGCCGTCAGCGGACCCAGGTCCAATGATAGGCTTAGGTAGTTTCTCGTCATTTTGCAGAAGTAATCAGCATTGATTTGTTTAAACAGTTTAGACTGCTCTGATTGGCTCACTATAATTTCTTATTAGTTCCTAATCTACAGAAAATTCCATAAAATAAATTTTGCATTGTTTCTGTGAAAAAAAGCTTCAAACTCTGAGAAAGTATTGACCGTGATGATAAATTACCAATCTAATTTCAGAATCATTGAATCAGTGGCCTATTTCAGATACTATCTGTCGAGCGTCTTTGGCCTAGATTCAATTTCTCCTTACTCGTTAGCACCAGTTGAGTAAAGGGAGATCTACAACGGCAATTAAGCTCAGGAAATCAACTAGCGTAGCTGAGAATCTTCAATAAGTTTGATTGTACAAACCTTTGTCAACTGCATTGTTTGTAAGTTGTGCGCCTGCGGCATATATTTTAAATCACATAGTTTTAGTGCGCTGAATATGCAGCGAAGTGAAGTACAGGGGCATGTGGCACAGGTCTATTGATTTCAAACTGGAAATCTTGAATAAAATGATTTATCACCTGTATTCGTAAATATCATCAGCATAATTATCTGAATAAAAAAATTCAGACGCCATTTTGTACTTTTGACCAATAATAAATCTTAATCATCAATTGATATCTAATCTAACAACTTATATATAGTTTATAAGTAAAATAAATAGTAATACTTCAATAATTAGGCATAATAATAATCATCTATACTGGTAGTATTGCAGCATGAAGTCGAAAATGATGCAACATTTCACAATTCGACGTAGAATTTCAGAAAGTTTCTTAGGCAGTCTACAAACGTCGTGCTTTTCATGCGCCGTGCTAATCTTCTGGCGCGACCTGGCAAAAGCGCGACGTATAAATCAGTAAAGCACGACGCAATTTGTCTAGCTCGGCAAAAGCTCGAAGCACGACGATGGTTGCCGCTCGGAGCGGCGTCAGCACGACAGTTGTTTTATAAGGCGTGCTTTTTTGGATGCCGAGCTTTTATTCGTCTGTTTTCAGACGAATGTTCGGTCAAATTCATGCGAATTCGGGATAAAATTGTAGTTTTTATGATGTTTTTTTATCGTTTCATTCACTTCTCGATGATATTGATGAACATAAAGTCCAATTATAAACTACTTCATTATGCTCAACTGTTTGGTATTCTGTTTCTATTAAAATAGTGAATTTTATTACTATGTTACAGTTATACTATGTAGGTTGAAAACATTTCAGGATGCCCTTCATTTCAGTTGCATGTTAACTGGTAACATAGCTTGATAGAACAAATATTTCTTTATGAGATTTAATTGTTTTTTTAAATTAAAACATTTATATTCGAAGGAAATTTAACTAATAAATATTAGATCTCTTAAACCGAAATCTTATATCTCAGACAGTGTGACATCATTTTCAGGTACTGCTAAATTTAGCTAAAGGTAGTTTTACTTTCAATAATTGCGCAATACGCCTTTCAATTTTGATGACGTCAATGGCCAAAGCAAGGCAATTTCACGCCGTCTGAAATGAATTGAAACCAGAATTCCAATTCTGCCGTGCCAGACAAAGCAAAGCACGGCGCATGTAAAGCGCGACGTTTGAAGACTGCCTTACAATTTTTTCAGACTGATCTTTTCGCGCCATATCTCTGTGTTGTTAATCCCCAGGCGTCTTCCGGTTGAGTACATCTTTGTTCCTTGGCAAAGGAAAGGTAATATTTCATTGTTCTTTTACAATGAATACCAGTGTTTTGAATTCGGTATGCTCTCATTTGCTATGAAACAAAACAAACTTTTTGATTTGTTAAAGTAAGAAATTTCCAAGACTTCAAAATTTAAATTTGAAATCAACTTTAATTTTATTATTTTAAATCCATGACGTTTATACCGCTTTTGACACTAAACTGTCGTTACACACCCCGCCCCAATCCAAAAAGTATATACTTTTTTGAGTTGACAAATAAAGAGGATCTTCTTCACACTTGGGTTTCGGTGATTACTCTCTTATTTGGCTAGTTGGACAATATGCAAAGTGCTTTCATTCCAAAACACATCGATAAAAGACTAATTAATTGTTCGTTATACAACAAAATGTTTAGTTCAATTTAAATATATATGACACTTGAAGAGAGAAGAGAGGAGAAAATACAATCATATTCTATTGACTAAATGTTTTGTTTAGAAACAATGCGACACTTTTATGACCTGTTTCCTGTAGTGTAAATAAAGCCGCCAAACTAACAAACCTTTAGAACGATCACGTTGGTTTATTTTATTTTTTGCTGATCTAAGAACGTGATAAGCTGTCATAATGTCAATGTCCCTACCTTTATGAATCACCAATTCAGTATTTTGTATTTTCAACTGACCACTGTTGGTTTCATGGTTTTGAAAGATATATGAAATTTGTTTCGCTGGAATTCTGTCTATCAACTGACTTTAATAGTCTAAAATTTAAAAGTTACCACGCCACCGGCACAGTTTGGGTCTACTAATTATTATTTCATGTTTGAATGAAAATTAGATTTACCTATGGAGTCACTTAAAGTTGCTATATGTGCATTACCGCCATTAACTACATCAAATGGTTTCATCGATGGTGAAGAAAGTTTGAAAATATCAGGAAAAGAAGTCACTGTTTATGGTGAAAACGGAGAACAGGAATTGTTCGAAAGCAATTTCTCTGAGGTAAGTATTCAATGCAGCATAAATTTCAAAACGGAACTAAAATCTGATATTCTCTAGGCTTAACCTTTTCAAGTTTATTTTGATATTTATTTTACGAAAACATTTAATTTACCTGCTTGAGTTTTCAGACAATACCGCGTGAGCGTGTTTATTAAATTTTAAAGCTAATAGCAACAAATTGCTTGCAAATTAACTTTTGATTCCTTTTTAATATACCACATTGTTAACCAGAAAGCTTTTAGTTTCAATTTAAAAACAAAGCATGATAAAACCAGACCTTGATTTATGTTTTTTTTCTCCATTAGATTGTTATATTTTCGTCTGTAAAACTTTCGTAATAATTTCCGCTCATTTTTATCATGGTTTTATTCACACGTGAATGCTATTGATTCTTCTATTCTCTATCCAGACGGCTTACATCGTTTCAAGTTCCCGTTTATCATAAAAAGTAAATCAAAACTATCTTAAATATTGTAAGTTGAAGTTATCCTTGTTTGTTTTTGTTGTTTTTTCGACCAGACATTGAGTAACTTTTTGCTTGCACGTGATATGTTTTGTTTGATGAAAACCTAATTATGTCTGTCGCGTGTGATTCCTCGTGGTTTTAAATCCTACAAACAGACACCAGAAATATTTTTCAGATGATTTTATTGAATAACTATTGTATAAAACTATCAAATGTCTTTATATCATATACATTTTCGGCAAAAAATAATATTTGAATTGACTAGAAATTCAAAATAAGCTTTTATTTTAGGTTTCTAATGAACTTTTGAATTTTAACACCTTGTGTTTTTAGACAATGCGAGTGGACAGATGTGGTTTTGTTACAATTTTATTTTGAGATTTGCCCACATTGTCATTCACCAATTGTAAAATTATAAATTCGTCCTTCTAAATCCGTTGCATTCTTCCGTTTTTCAAGGATCACGAAATGTCTTTGAAAAAATGTTGAACTCATTTTAATTCGAGAATAATTTCTCTGTCCATATTTTTCATACTTTCGCTCAACTATGGCCTACATCAAATTGTAAACAAACATAATATTTTAACAAGATAACGATTTAAAATCTTGTTAAAAGACTATCAGGCATCGCATTTTGTATCAAATAAGCTTTCCTGTCTTCATAATTTAATATACTATCTAGTGTAATTGCTGCTCTGTATAATGCCCCTTGGACTTCATAAACAAACAGGGGCCGTTTTCCTTATCTATGAATGGAATAATGGTTGCGTATGTATTGGAATAGCAATAACGTATATTATCATATGTATTAAAGTAGAACTAAACTGTTAGTCATTGGAAAAAATAATGGGATTATTATGGGGTTGAGATGTCTTAAAATTAATAATTAGAATTAAGGATGTAAGGCAAGTTCTAGGGTCATGGAACACCAAAGATGTTTTCAAATTCAACAACTATTCATGTTTCACTGACCGTATCTTGACTATACAATGTTTCCACTGAGATCGGGTCAATATATAGCACGGCCAAGTTCCAACAATTTAGTGAATCCTAGATATTTGATAACTAGAAAAAAATATGAACAAACTTGAACTTTTTCTGATCTAAATACCAAACGTCAACATAAAATCTAGAAAAAATCAGAAACTCTTCAGGATTATAGAAGTCATTTGTCAGACATTGAAGCAGCTGGTATTTGGTTGCAAGTAACAATAGTTCGTATAAATCCTCAGATGATAGATTTAACTTATATTCATCATTAAATTAATTGTTGTGGAAAGCCTTGTTGATAGTTTATAGATGGACTGAGTCAACCACTGTAGGCTTGATGTGTCACACTACATGAAGCAACATAGATCATCGCTACCAGACTAGACTTTTAAAACAATGCCAATTTGTGCATTTCAACTGTGTTGAAATTAAGAACTTTTTACTTTAGAATGTAAGAACATTATTAGTATTTTTAAGCTTCTTAAATATCCAGTGAATCTTTTAAACAGTTTTTTAGCCCGCTTCAATTTCAATTAGGCCTATTTTACTAATTTTATTAAACCTCATAAACATAAAGAGTCTGGCTTGTGCCCTGCTCCAAGTTGCTTCCGGTGTCCTTGTACTTTATATAGGCCTATCACCCACTGCAACCCCTTTGTTACCTTTTAAAGATCAGACCTCGCTGATCATGTTGGCCATGATATGATTGGCCTACTCTCAAGCCCCTATGGTAACTCGACAATCGTCTGTTTCTTTCCTTTTAAGAATCATTGCTTTATACCATGTATGACTATTGATGTAAAAATGCGGGTGCCTTCGAAGCCACATTGCTCCAAAATTATAATTTCATATCATAAGGCTAATAACATATAATTTTATGAATAATGTAGAAGGGTATATGCTTACATTATTTCCCATTGTATTAAAAATGATTTAATATCGAAAATGATTTGATCAATCTGATTGGTTTAGAATTTGATGCCAAATTGCCATAGCAAAACTAGGTTTGAAAACACAATCGTTTTTTATAAAATTTTCCAGCTGGAAATCACAAATGAGAATTCCCATTTTGATCAGCAGTTTTCAAAAACACGTAATGAGCAATAAAGTCATGTAAATGCTTGTTGAAGTTGTGCTAATTGTATTCCAAAGCAATTGGCGCACAATTTCATCATATGGGCTACAGTCAAACCTGTTATAACGGCCACCTGTCTATAGTGGTCAGTCTTGCAGTGTCTAAAATTGTATTTTCTATTGAATCAAACCTGTATATAAAGGTAACCTGTCTATAGTGGTCAATTTATCTACCTCTCGTAGCTGCCTACAGGTTTCACTGTATTGATATTTTGAGCACTCAAATTACTTCAGGAGAACAGTCTAAGCAAAAGGCGCGGCGGCTTGTGATTTTTTAACGCCTCCTCGTTTTCTCCTTACATGCCTGTCATGCACCAAATATCAACAGCTCATAGGAAACTGCGCACCAATTGCTTATTAGTATTATTTAGTACTTATTCCTTTGTATTGTTTTAGGTTCTCTCACTTGATCAATGCAATAACACAGAAAAAGAATCAGCGATTAAAAAGGTATGTTTCAGTTGAATAATTCAACTTGGGTCTTTATTTGTTATATTTCTGTTCTCCTTTAGACAACAAGAAGAGTTGTCTATCGTAACCACTTAGTAGAAATCAGACTTTTTTCTATTTGATTATAGAGCGGAGTTTCCATTGCCTGAGCCTCTTCTTCAGCCTACTTTTTGATAGGCCCAGGGAAGCTCTGATAAAATATTTTCCTTCCAAAATCGTTCAGATTGCAAACCGCAGTACAGGGAAACCTGTAGATAACGGCCAGCTACTAGAGGTAGATAAATTGACCACTATAGACAGGTGGCCTTTATATACAGGTTTGATTCAATAGAAAATACAATTTTAGACATTGCAAGAGTGACCACTATAGACAGGTGGCCGCTGTATAGAGGTGACCATTATAACAGGTTTAACTGTACTGCAAAAGCTGCAACAAAAGATGGCATGATGATTGTTAATAGGCATATGTTCGGTTCATAAATAGGTTTTTAGCCTAGTGTTCTATTTTTCATGCTACAGTGAAACCAGTATATAACGGTCAGCTACGAGAGGTAGATAAATTGACCATTATAGACAGGTGGCCTTTATATACAGGTTTGATTCAATAGAAAATATTGTTTTAGACATTGCAAGAGTGACCACTATAGACAGGTGGCCGCTTTATAGAGGTGGCCGTTATAACAGGTTTGACTGTATTTATAATTCATTTTTAATTCATCATCATGCATGAATAAGTCTACAGGTTTTAATCATTTCACTTTGACTTGACTAATTGTGTTTAAATTAGAATCTTGATTTGAAAAGTTGATTAAGATATTTTGTTTTATTTGTCCAATTATTCTGTTTCTACTATTTAAACAACGCCAACTAGCGTTTCAATTTATGCATTTGCTCGTCAGAGTTATAAGGGACATTCCACATCGAACAGATAATTGATTTAATGAGCCATTCGCAGTTTCACAATACAAGTGATATTAATCTTTGAGACAAGGATATGACTACTGGCAGGATCAACCAGGTAACTGTAGTCAATTGGCAACACAGCAGAACAGTCAACTCAGTTTAGTGATTTGTATGAAAAAAATTATATCTCAGTACAAATATTTATCAATCCAGTAGGAGTTGTCAGTCAGATGCTGATGATTTAATACTTATTCAGCTCAATTTGACAGATAGTTTCTATCCAATACAGTAGGCCTAAGAGTCTAACAAAAGTAGGAATCCTACAATCCTAGATTCTGTAAGGGTAGGGCAAATAAAAAGAAATTGATACTTTTATGTTTATTTGTCAAACTCAACAGAAACATTCAGAAGAAAATGTTGTAATGCTACTAAAGGTCTGTCAATCCGATCCGAGTCTGATCCAATTTCTGCGCCTACATTTGGATTATTGATGCCTAATCTGATTCGATGCAGACCTTTAAATGCTACGATAGGATTCCAGAAGGCTGAACCTTTTGTTAGACCCTAGATATATAGGCCTAGTTGAAAATTCCGGCCTTACTTTTAACCACAAACTAAAATATTTTTCTACTTGCAGCTTTTCAATCATTCTGGAAAAGTTGTTATTAAAAATGCGTTTTGTGGATACAATGCGTCGTTCTTCACATACAGTCAAAGTAATGTTGACAAATCATGGATACTGACTGGTGGACAAAGTGGGTACAAAAATGGTCTTGCCCGTTTGATATGCGAAGGTATATTTGCCAAAGCAGGAGAATATGACGATGGAACTTCATTCAGAGCGGAATTGAGGTAAAATTGAAGTATAGCATATGTCAAATGAAACCTGTCTATTTGAATGGAATTCTGAGGATATTACAAAAAAATTGTGCTTCCGAGCTTGCTACTCAGCTACAACAATGACTGAGTGAGTAGGCAAGTAATCGGGAGAGTCTTTTGAGCAATATTTTGATTTTCTCATCACACTTTAATTGATTCCTTTGATTTCAAATATTACTGGCCACTTTTGACAGGGTGGCTGTTAAGAGCAGGTTGTGCTGGAATTTTTGTTTCAATTCTTGTCAAATTAGTATTATTTTCGTGACATTAGAAGATAAATGTACTTAGACGTATTGTATCTAGGAGCAATTAGTGGCAGGGTCCGACAAAGTCCGGAAAGCTGGAAACCTACTTTTGCGGAAGGCTGGCAAAAGGCAAAATGTTGAATATAAATGAAATGTCTTCAGAAAACTTTTATAAAATATCCTTGTTAAAATTACTCACCCATTGATCTAAATTGTTGAGGTTTGCAGAAGGTAAAACATTTTTTGGACCATGGTTTGAGGTAATCCCTACTAGTATTTGAAAATCTAACGTTTTTGGCTTGTAGTTTCTTTGAAATATGTGGAGAAACTATCACCGATTTGACAGCTCGTAGAAGCTCAATAAAGACAGCAGAGAAACCAACTAAACTGAAAGGTTTGTATTTGATGTTTATAATGTAACGTAATGATTATATTGCATGACAACTTAATGATACTTGCTTTACCAGTACCACATATATTTAGAAGACGTTTTTTATTTTTTCCAACTACATAAAGGCCTACCTTTATTTCAAACTGCACTCATCAGAAACTAACCAGTGAGAATTTTAAGTACTACAAAATACAATTTATAGAACCAGTAGGCTATAAAATTAAAAATAAGAAATGATTGTTTACTGTCAGCACAGCTGAGTCCGACAAAAGTAAGGATCCTGGAATTTAAGGTTACTGTAGAGCAAATTCAGAAAAAAAAGATTGATTTTTTTATGATGCAATAATCAAACAGTTCATGAACGTTAAATGGCCCCAAATTTTCTTTCACTATTCATGAACTGTCCTTATTTCAGAATACTGACCCTTTAGTCTGACCCTTACTATCAAAAATCCATATCAAGATCATGTTCTATGGTCGAGTGCTACTCCTGAGTGCCAATCAATGGTATTCCTGTCAAGCATTTTTAATTATTTTCCCACAAACCGTATTAGCTAGTCATTTTTTTCACCAAGGTGGTTGGTTGGTTAACTGGTTAATGTTTGCGCAAGTGTACATTTAGGGAACCCGATCATGCTTGTATTTAAAGATCCAAATTCGTAATCACTTCACTACGGCCAGGGTCCGACAAAAGTGGGATCCTGGGATCTCCTAGATCCCGGAAGGCTAGACAAAATTCAGAAGAAAATTGATGTTTTTAATGATTTTCTGGTCAAACCTCAACAAGAAAATTCAGAAGAAAAAGTTGAAATGTCCCTAGGATTCCAGAAGGTTGAACCTCTAGTCTGACCCTGACTATGGTTGAACGCAAAGACAAGATCTATGATAATGAGTGACTCAAATGTTATTATCTTTTAGGCCTGCAAGTGTAGTATTTTATGATTGATATATCTTTATTTTTCATGTTTTCAGTTAAGGAATCAGATAATGAGGTTTATGTCGATCAATTAACAAAACATATTGTGACAGACGCATCTGAAGTACATACTATATTGGAAAGAGCATTGAAAAATAGGTAATGCTTTGTTTACTTTCAACTAGTCAATGCTTTAATACTACGGTAGTACGATTATATCATATAACAGATGATAGTACATCGAGTTTGGAGTTGATTGATGTATATTTCTTTAAGATGAAAAAATATGTCAGACCCCGCTTATCAGCCTTCTGAGCAGCAACGTCTAATTTAAAAATGTTTCAAATAAATGTTGTGGTTTTTGTATTAGCCCATCAAATGTTGTTTACACTCTTCCTGTTTGAATATTGTTTTTAGGAAGCGTCTGGCTGCATTAGATACAGCATCACAGGGTCATTCACATCTGATACTATCATTTACATTGACACAGGTAGCGTTACATTCAGTTCTAGATGATTTTCTTTCATTCAAGTTACAGTGAAACCCGTATATAACCAGAGCCATCTATTTACAAGAGTTGGGACACGCTTTCATGTGCCGCTATCGTCTCCAATTGGACAGATGCCAGTCACGTGATATTTGGATGCCATCTTTGTTCTTTTGAAAACAGGTTCTCAATCATTTCAAGTGAAACGCGCGAAAAAATACAATACAATATGGCTGAAAAAACACACAACATTTTCCTGCACATGAGCACTGTTAAAAACGTGCTCGGGTCCAGGCAAAAAGATACAAAAATGGCAGAAGTGTCCCAACTCTTGTAAATAGATGGCTCTGTATATAACAACCAGCTATGAGAGGTAGATGAATTGACCATTATATACAGGTAGCCTTTACATACAGTATTGATTTAATAGAAAATATTATTTTAGACATGGCAAGGGTGACCACTATAGGCAGGTGGTTGCTTTATAGAGGTGACCTTTGTAACATGTTTGAGGATATGTAATTGCTGAATTCTGACTTCAGAAATGTTTTAGTTTTGAATTGATCAATCTTCAGGAATTTTTTAAGCGAGGAGACGATGTTGTGCATAAATTTCGATTCACAATTAAGCGGGTTAGGCTACACTTGACGTTATAGCTGACTTGTCAAGTAACTTGATCTATATCTTGCCAAGCATTTTTTATATTGGTTGACAGATCATTGTAACGTTCAATCCCATTTAAATATTATTTAACTCCAAGCATTGCATAGATTGTTTTATTGAATTTTTTATTGTTGTTTTGAATACAAGGCAAGGATGGAAAATGATCTACCAGTTGAGCTTGTTAGCAAAGTTAACCTCATTGATTTGACTCATGACACTAACACGGTAAGATTATGTCTAGATTACTATATCCACATTTCAAGCATTCATCTGTTTAGTTTAACGAATTGAAACAATGATGATGCAAGAGTCTTTACGTGATTTTGAGTTCCAGGCGTTTATTAGCCTGCGTAACAGCCCCGAGGTTTATTTGTAAAACCATAGGGTCTGTGAACTAATGTGTGATTCTCAGCCCATTGAAAATAGCACCTATATAAATTTGGTAAATTATTCACACTTCAATTCACACACTGTCACAAAACATCAATTGTCATAAAATCACAACTCTTTGTCAAACACGTCATAGTTATCAGCCGGGACAATTATCTTAATAATAATACAACGTAATGCATAAGTTATATTCCAAACTCATGGGAACATGTTGGGCTGAAAATCACACATTAGTTCACAGACCCTATGGTTTCAGAAAAACCTAGGGGCTGGTACGCAGGCTAGGCGTTTATTTGCAATCATTAAAAACATCTCAAGTTACGGAAAAGGCACTGATTGCCTTGTCTTTGTTACAATTCTGTATTATGCTCTACTTTACCAAACATTAAGCACTTTCACATATATGTGTTTACCTTGATGTATTAATGCAGACCATGTACTGCGTTATTCATTTACTATAGGTATAGAAGATTTTCAGTGAATTCACAATTTGCGCTGGAAACTCATTGTTAACAAATTGTTGATCAAGAAAAAAAAATCATTTATTTTTACAATGTCAGTCATGGCTTAGCACGGCTTCATATTTCAAGTTACAGCATGGTTTCATGAACAGAAACAATACGAACAACAAACACACATGTGACTCTAAGCGCATTGAGCCGATTGGTCATTTTTGCCCTTTTAAGCTAAAAGACTTAACCCATACCATGCTAAAGATCAGATTATTCTTGTTTAGTAATCATTGTTTTTTAAGAGGCAATCCACAGCCATAACTTTAAATACAATTCCCTACTGTAGCAGTTTTTTGCTGGGGTATGACAACTGAAGATCCTCTATTGTATTGCCAATGTTACGTCTTAAAATTGTTTATTCTTGTTACTTTTAGCATATACATGAAACTGGTACTAATGGTAATGGAAACGGTCATTCTCATACTAACGGACATTCAAATGGTTTCGATCATCACGATGATAGTAATGGATATTCAAATGGAGTAGATGACGATTTACAACAGCCGATGTCAGTTTTGAAAGAAATTTTGTTTTCATTGTCATCGCCACAGCGTAGAAGAGTTATTCTTCCGTATAAGGATACGGTAGGTCATTTGTTACCTTAATATGACATAGATATTAACAAATTATTTCCCAATTTTGTAATAAAGTAACAAATACACAAATTCTATGTATCTAATAATGTTTATTGGCCAGCTTTTGTTAATGTTGTAAATCTTGATTGCGAAAACTGGAAGATACAAAAAGCAAAACAACTTTTTTTATAACCTCAGTTTTTGAGATTCTACTTTTGTGAACTAATGTCTAGAGCTCTGACCCATTATTAAGTCATGCTCTAATACTGCTCGATTTGATCAGGGAAATAACTTGAAAAACTTGCTATCAATAATTATGTTAATCAGATTTAAATTAACTCTTGTTCAACTTCTCTTGACAGTCACTGACATGGCTAATGAAGGAAGCGTTAGGCGGCAACTGTAGAGCAATAATGTTATGCTGTATTGCTAATAACGGCCATCGTAATAATGAAAATATTACTACGATCAAGATGGCAAAGATGGCTGCACAAGTGATCAACCGTCCCATTATTAACGAGGTAGATATTGAAATCTGTTATTTAGGCATTTAGATGTGCAATTTCAAATTTCATGAACAGCTCAAATATAGCAAACCATTTGACATCCATTATCAGTCCAACACTTTTTCATGGACTGTTTATAAAGTGTTCATGAACAGTTTATGAATATTTGTAAAGTTCATGAACGCTTCATTAATAGTTGATGTAAAACATACCATTCAGCGTTCGTGATCAGTTCAACAGCTGTTCATGGGCTGTTTATATTGTTTTCATGAACAGTTCATAAATATTAGTAGAATTCATGAACTATTCATGAACAGTTCATTTTGTGCAGGGCATATGACTTACTGTCTATATCATATATATAATGACAACAACATATGATGGTTCTGATAAAGCTCCGTTCGTTGATAATATGGACTGATATAATTTTTGCGTTATCAATTTCAGAGGCAGAGGCTTCAGCATTGTTCTTTGTTTATGTTTGTTGAAAGTTTTTTAGATTTATATTTTTCCGGGTATTTTTCAAATTCTCGAATTTCTTTTAGGATGTAAATGTTAAAATGATTCGAGATCTCAAGAAAGGTATTCACCTGATAAAGAAAAATCCTCAGGTAACGTCGAACCATAGTTAATCGATCTAAACTTAAGAATTTTATTACGCAATTAAATTTGTTCTCAATATACACTATGATGAATCTTGGATATACAGTGAAACCTGTATATAACGGCCAGCTATGAGAGGTAGATAAATTGACCACTATAGACAGGTGACCTTTATATACAGGTTTGATTCAATAGAAAATACTATTTTAGGCATTGTAAGAGTGACCATTATAGACAGGTGGCCGCTGTATAGAGGTGACCGTTATAACAGGTTTCACTGTACTCTGAAAACATACTGGAATTCTACTGGTGGGTGCTGGAACCGTAGAAGTTTATTCATGGCATTTAAATCTAGATCATTCTCATGGCCTACTGAAAACAAATCTACTGAAACACATCACAAAATTTGAAAATTGCTTGAAAAAAGCCCAATTCAGTAGACTAAATTTAGTACGTTTTCAGTAGGTTTTCAGATTTCCAAAATTTGTACAGTGAAACCTGTTATAACGGTCACCTCTATACAGCGGCCACCTGTCTATAATGGTCACTCTTGCAATGCCTAAAATAGTATTTTCTATTGAATCAAACCTGTATATAAAGGCCACCCGTCTATTTGGTCAATTTATCTACCTCTTTTAACTTGCTATTATATACAGGTTTCACTGTAATTGTCCATATTTTCGCCAGTGAGACGTACATTAGTCGCGGACAGACGCAGAAATATAGAAATAGAGAAATAGAGAAATATAAAAATATAGAAATATAGTGATATACAAACAGACAGTATTATTAGTATAAGAAGATTGTTGTTTGTTTTTCAGTCTATATGATGATCTCTAGTGATAGTGATCAATATGTCCATCTGTCTTTAAAACTTGGTCAATATTTTCAGATTTCAGAGTTATTTATTTAATTAATCGGTGACAACTATTTACAGGCAAATACTAGAATACACAGAGCATCAAAGAATACAATACATTGGATGGTAGGCCTACAATGTATCTATTTATATATCGATCGTATATTTTTATTTTTTTATTTTCAGATCTCTGCAATCTTAAAATCTGAAGCCTCCATGAAGCTTAAAAAAGACGAAGAACTTGTCAATCGTTTAACAGGTATTTGGGAAGAAAAATGGAATAAAACGAGAAAACTTATTGAGGTAGGTAGAATTATATACTATAGTCACATATTCACTTTGTATAAACTTGTTCTAAAATTTTTTATTTATTTTGAGAGAACTATGAACAGTTTATATAAATTCAATAAGTTACTTAACATTTTTAGTATTCCTTATGTGAAAAAACGTTTTGTAAAACTTATCAGTGACATGAATAAATTATAGTAATGATGATGAACAGATATTGAACAGTGATTGGGTGATGGTGATGTGGTCGAAATCTTCCGAGGTCATTATGCCAATATCCGTTGCATATTTACGCCATGACGGTTAGAATGTGCGGATGTTCAACCATATTAGACCAATCAAATTTTCTCCATTTTGTTCAATTTCCATATTGACTTATTTGTTGATGATTAAATATTTCTTTCTACCAGGAAAAAGAATTAGATTTGACTGATAGTGGACAAGGTTTGAAGCTTGAGACAAAAGAACCACATTTTATTAGTCTTGGTGGTGGGAGATTGAGTATTGGTGTTCGGATTATTACAGTGAAACAAGGTAGGCTAATTATTGAGTGTTTGGAAAACACCTTGCAGCCTTGCATGTTTAATTAAAATGTTATCATCTTAGCCTAGCCTATTTATAGCTGATACATGTTTGCAGTAAGCTAGATATCAGTCATGGTAGACTTTAAGGGGTGCCTTTTCCAGATTCTTGTGAAATTTTACGATGTCAATTTAGAGATTTCCAAAAACTATTGCTTTGTTTTGCTCCTAAATACATGAAATTTTAGTGTCTTTGTCTCTATTTTTGAAAATGGCACACCCCTGTCAAAAAATTACAAAAGTTCTCCTCCTCCATTTTCTGTTGGCTTTAAAACAAAGGAAATTTGCTAAAAACTCTAGTTGTGCTATTGTTCTAGCACTATTCAAAGGGTTTTCTTGTTTTTTGACTGAGATAATTGACTTTCATACCTGCTATAAGCATTTATTAGATCTACCTTCTTGTTCTTCATAAAACATCAAACTACATTTGTTGATTCATATTGTATTTTAAATTATTGAAGGCACGACAACGGTTGGGCAATCTACTGATGATGGTCTTAAACCAGATATCGACCTCCGTGGACCTGGAATTGCACAGTAAGAAACAGAAATAATATTTACTAGTTTTTGGATATAGTGAGTAACTGCGATGGTATCTTCTTACTGAATGCGCCTCTGCCACTCTTCTAGAAATAGAGGAGACAGGGAAGATAAGCTCAGGTATCAGAGCAACTGAACTTCAAATTTGATCATATCTGATCGACTGTGGTTGAAATCCTCGAAGGTCAACTTAGCCTTGACTTTATCTAAAACTCTAAAACTTCAAATGCGTACCATCTAAGGATGATGGATTGAGTGGTCCAGAGGGAATTGCATTGTGAGTAGCTGCAGCGCATCGTTGCGCATTGACAATTGATGCCTATCCGCCAATCTACCATAAAATCTGCTGAAATTGATCTGCAGTGTCGCAAATGAAATCAAAAAGAGTGTTTAACATCATTGCTCTTGCAGCGAAAAGAACCATTCTTCTAGAAATAGAGAATTGGTACTGAGGCCTTCGATAGGGCGTTACCGTCTCAATTACTTACAACAGTGTAACCCGCTTAAGTGCAATTCGGATAAGTGAAATTCCTGCTTATCTGCAACCTTAATCTGAAAACTTATAAACTATTTTCTGGTCAAATGTTTGCCTATCAATTTCGGATAAATGCAACTGAAATCGCTGGCAGCTCTTACTTGAACTTGAACGGGTTACACTTCACTACTATGCCACTCTTCTATTTCTTCAGCTCCTTTTACAATTTTGACCAAAATTAGACACTTAACTCTTAATCTTCGTTTTGGTCACTTTTTTAAAAGCTTATTTCTACGAATATTAATACTTATCTCTTTAGCAAAAAAGGTTTGATAAATTGATTTGTAATGCTTTGATTATATTTCTCTTTTGTGTTTTCTAGGCATCATTGTACATTAGAAAATAATGGGGAAAGTGTTGTGCTACATCCTAACAATAATCTGATCTCTGTTGATGGCGTACCACTCACGCAATCAACAAAATTAAATCAAGGCAAGTATAACATGAATAACATTTTTTGTTTTTAATGGAACCTTCCATGTATATAAGATCCATGAATTTGCAGGTAGATCGATTGATCACTGTATACAGGTGGTTGCTATGTATATATAGGATTGAGTCAACAAAAAATAGTATTTTCTATTTTTGACATTGCAAGATTAACCACTATAGACAGGTGGTCGCTGTATAGAGGTGACCGTTCTAACAGATCTGACTGTATAATTATTTCTATTATAACACGAATAAGGAGTCATTATAAATGACCAGAACTTGTGAATTAGGATAGTATCTATGCAATCCAAATTGTATTCAAATTCAAATTTATTCTAGAGCTAAATGCATGTTGAATTTCCAAGGAATTTTATTCTAGCAAAGACTTGACTCATTCAAGTAGGAACAATTTCCAAGCGCTTTGATTGAAAAACCTGACTGCAAGCACAATGACATACAATGAAATTATATATAACATAGAAAACAGCCAGCTATGAGATAAACAGTGCACAAATTAACCACCATATGCAGATAGCCTTTGTATACATGGTTGATTCGACCACTATAGGCAGTTGACCGTTGTTTAGAGGTGGCCGTTATTACATGTTTTAAGGTATTGGTTCTTTCTCGCTTCACAAAACAATAAACACTGGCGGTCAGTCTATTTTTTTCATCTTCCTGTTAACTTCGCTTGGACGGCCAGTTGTAATTAACGACCGCATATTTTAGAATTTTTGAATATTTCTTAGTACCAAAGGTTGCTTAAATACTTGGTGTTTATTCGATATACTCCTAAATGAATATTTTAAATCACTGTGTAGCTATTTTGCCACTTTGTGACCCTGTTAACATACCAGACAGGCCACAGGGTCATAGGTTCCTCAATCGTGCTCAATTTGTGGTCGAAAGTGCACGTGTAATATATAAGTTCTACAGGATTGTTATCCCATGGAAGATTTCCTATACCTGTTGAACATTGTTTTTGATAAATATTTTGTGAAAAACTATTCTACACTTCGATTATTCTGCTCAATTTTTATTCAAAAATATCTTCAAGGTCTACAAGTTGTTATGCCAGAAAAAAAAATATAAGAAAAATTATTTTATGGAAAAATGTTTTCCTACACTCTGAAAAGAATTGCAACTAATAATAAAAAGAATTTCATTAATTATTTATTTCCGTCTGAAGAGTGCGTAACTGAGAGTAACGGTACAACTTGACTAATGTTTGTTTCATTGATAATAAAAATTAACTTGGTAAAGCATCTTCGACGTGCTTATTCTAATATGTCTTAATCCTTTATATAATTCCCTTTGTAAACCTGACGTTACACTCTTTTGATACTGTGAACAAAACGTAAACTTAAATCGCCATGGGGCATACCTTAGCCCTCATTCGCTTGATGTATTTGACGTCATAACGTTGCGGTTGTCATAGATACAATCATAGGCTAATTTCATTTCATTCCAACACATTTTTTCTTGACCTCAAAATATGACGTCATAACAATACATTTCATTATTCTTGCTACATACTGTATATATATATTTATATATATTTATGAATATTGTTATTTTGTTATGTTATATAGGTTGTGTTGTTAGTATTGGCCAAAATAACTTTTTTCGTTTCAACCATCCTAAAGAAGCTGCGAAGATGAGATCTCAAAATCAAAACGGCCGATTTTCAATCGTACCCGATATCGTTTTTCCAGGTAAGTTTTTTTTAATTTCTTGTTAATTTTTATAATTGATATTATCATAGATAATATCAAGTGTAGGTGAACTC
The DNA here is from genome assembly GCA_916610825.1 of Haliclystus octoradiatus. Classification (NCBI taxonomy): domain Eukaryota; kingdom Metazoa; phylum Cnidaria; class Staurozoa; order Stauromedusae; family Haliclystidae; genus Haliclystus; species Haliclystus octoradiatus. Next base: position 14,664,619 of record OU744454.1, on the reverse strand, counting down.
AATTATGTCTACACCATTGCTTTGGGTGTTTTCCGAAATGAATCAGATTTCTTGAAATGTGCCTAAGAGTTTCTCAATTCTATTGCCAGTTCTACAGGGGAAGCTTCCAACAACAAATAGATAACATTAATTTTAATTGAAAACATGGGCAGAATTTATCTCCCCGGTTTTCGCTTGGAAATATACGACAATGCAGCAGAAATAACTCCGAAGGAACACAAAACGCAAACACACTACAAAACTACTAATTAAATAACCAGCCACCCTGGGGGGCTTCAAGTTTACCCTATTTGTGGATAAATTATTAATTTTGATTGACTACATTAATTTCGTCACGTTGTATCATTTTTTCATGAATATTAAATTATTGATCTATGAAATCACATTAAATAACATCTGAGCTTATAACTTATAATCCATGTTTGGATTGTATACAAATCACTTTGTTGTACTATATTCAAAAAGTTTGAAACCTTCAGTCAAAGTTGTATTAACACGATTAAAGATCTGATGAAGTCTTTTGGAAGAGGAAATCGTAGGAATAAAAACAGATCATTACATTTAATTTGTTTGTAGATATTTGTGATTTTAATTGTTTATATTTTGTGAAATGATGTCTGATGTTTGATTAGAAGATGTATAAGTTTGTTACACAGGTTATGTGATTATTAGTCGATTTTTATCGAGGGTTGAGATTAAAGGGAGTTGTGATAGTATGTGATTGTATTTTATTGCATTGTCCGTTAGTTAGTAACAATAATAATAATAATAACAGTAATAATAATAATAATAATAATAATAATAATAATAATAATAATAATAATAATAATAATAATAATAATAATAATAATAATAATAATAATAATAATAATAATAATAATAATAATAATAATAATAATAATAATAATAATAATAATAATAATAATAATAATAATAATAATAATAATAATAATAATAATAATAATAATAATAATAATAATAATAATAATAATAATAATAATAATAATAATAATAATAATAATAATAATAATAATAATAATAATAATAATAATAATAATAATAATAATAATAATAATAATAATAATAATAATAATAATAATAATAATAATAATAATAATAATAATAATAATAATAATAATAATAATAATAATAATAATAATAATAATAATAATAATAATAATAATAATAATAATAATAATAATAATAATAATAATAATAATAATAATAATAATAATAATAATAATAATAATAATAATAATAATAATAATAATAATAATAATAATAATAAAAATAATAATAATAATAATAATAAAAATAATAATAATAATAATAATAATAATAATAATAATAATAATAATAATAATAATAATAATAATAATAATAATAATAATAATAATAATAATAATAATAATAATAATAATAATAACAATAATAATAATAATAATAATAATAATAATAATAATAATAATAATAATAATAATAATAATAATAATAATAATAATAATAATAATAATAATAATAATAATAATAATAATAATAATAATAATAATAATAATAATAATAATAATAATAATAATAATAATAATAATAATAATAATAATAATAATAATAATAATAATAATAATAATAATAATAATAATAATAATAAAAATGATAATAATAATAATAATAAAAATAATAATAATAATAATAATAATAATAATAATAATAATAATAATAATAATAATAATAATAATAATAATAATAATAATAATAATAATAATAATAATAATAATAATAATAATAATAATAATAATAATAATAATAATAATAATAATAATAATAATAATAATAATAATAATAATAATAATAATAATAATAATAATAATAATAATAATAAAAATGATAATAATAATAATAATAATAATAATAATAATAATAATAATAATAATAATAATAATAATAATAATAATAATAATAATAATAATAATAATAATAATAATAATAATAATAATAATAATAATAATAATAATAATAATAATAATAATAATAATAATAATAATAATAATAATAATAATAATAATAATAATAATAATTAATAAATAATAGAGGATTCAAAGACTACACATTACACATTTTGTTACTTTAACTTGAAAGTTTCACTTTTAATTGCGATCATCAGAACAATTCAGACTAAATAATTTCATTTATATAAGTATAAAAAAACTAAATTGTTAATTAGTCTTATATGAAACTTAAAGTTACAGTAACAAGATGTGTGGTCTTTGACTCCTCTATTTATATGTACAACTCAGTCGACAGATATTGAGCACTGTTTTACCGCTATTGGATAATATTTATTAATAATAACAATAATAGCTAATAATAGCAAATAAAAGTGATGATAGTCTAATAATAGCAAATAAAAGTGATGATAGTCTAATAATAAAAATAATAATAACATTTTTATCTTTGTTTAAGCATTATGCAAGGCCTCTTATAAGTTTATCCCCAATAATAGCAGACACAATCTCCCCGTCCGTTGTTGACATAGCAACGCTTGTTTTTAGCGCCCCGACCGTGTATTGTATCAACACAGCAAAATATATCTTATCCTTCTATACCTATATAGATATGCATGTATTGTATGTTAAAACCTCTTTAGTTGTTTATAAATCCACATAAATTGTTAAGAGTCATTCAGTTGAGCTGTGGCGTTTTTTTTATTATAAAAGTTTGATGTTTGTGGTTTAAATATTAAACGTTTATATCAATTTAAAACTTGTTGGACTCTTTAATATATGGAAGTAATACATTATTGAGATGTATAATAACTATGGGACGAACACGACGTTATTCACAAATACGTAAGTTACGATATACATTAAATGCAGCACAGTGAAGAAACATATTTTTGCTTCATTTAAGGTCTGTTTCATTTGTTTCAAGCAATAATTTCTTGTTTCAAGCAACAACAACAAAAATTAATATTTGTTCCCAATTTCCAAGCGATTTAGACTTGCAAGACTAAAATGCTCGACTGTTGGACAATGGAGATATACGATAGACTTTGCTCTAAACAAGTAAAAAAAAAACTAAAATCAGGCAAAAGATAGTCTTTCATTTTTCCTGTTGGACAAAGCAATGTTTAATTATTCAGTGTAAATAAACGATTTAAAAAAGCAGATCTCAAACGATACAGTCTGTTTTGAGGTCATAGCATCCTAAATAGCAAATGTTTCTATATAAATAGTAGCATATATTAATATAATATTTTATATGCTAGCATAAATTTGAAAGTTTTACATTAGAATATATGCTTGATACGAATCATACGAATGTTTTCTCTGGTAATTTGAAAGGGATTTAATTTCAAGAATTCGTAGGATAGGCCTGGTTTCACTTGTAATATTTAATATTATTTTCTTTGCTGTGTGCTCAATTGCCACAAAAATTATAAAGTTCTGATAAAATAAACAATATTTGAAAATTCCAGAAGATTTATTGGGAACTTTTAAGCTTTGAAATATCTTGAGATGCAGTTAAGCATGACTGTTCTATTAAAATATCATCGATAGAGCTTTTGAAATTTAAATTTGAAATTGATATTAGAAATTCAAAAAAAATGTGTCGCACTTTTATGTGGTTGTATATACAGTTCGAATCTATTCAACTTACAAAATCGTAAGAATTTTGTCAACTCATCTAATGCTTTGAGTTCACATGAAATATTTTGAATCACGTATCATGAAATGTCGCACATCTCATATAGTTTTAGAAGTTTGCAGAGAACACCCTTGATTGATTGCGTGCCAATTATTTGTACACTAGTTGAGATCAAGTTTGTATGTGTGGATAACTTAATTGGTTCTGTGAGTTCAAGTTTAATAGAAAATAATCTACACAAAAACAACGCCTCAATACGATTTTTGAAGATTACTCTTTTTTATAGCGATTCTACTGATTTTTATATTTCAAATTCGCAAATCTACAATCTGTGTAGTAGTAGTATAGGCCCATAGATCAACCGTACAATAATACACTTTGACAATCAAATAGCTATCGGTGGAAATAGTCTAGAATTATTTGCAATGAAATCTCAAAGACCTTTTCGTAAAAACTCAGATAGGCATGAAAAAAACCTGGAGAACTAGTTCAGATGCACCATTCAAAATAATTATTGACGTCTCTTAATTAGTTCAGAATTTCTTTGCGAATAATTCTAAACTATTTCCAGATAGTTAAAATGGCCATATGATTGTTAGATTTTTTCTATAGGATAATATATACTATATATACCACACAGATTGTCGATTTGCCTTCGAAATCAATTATAGATGTAAATGTATACAGCAATGGTCCACATATGGTAACAATGGTGAATAAGAAATGTACGAATTATACGAAACCTCAGCTCAGCTAATAATAAAGTCTTAAGTTAATGTTCAGGTCAAGAAAAAGACATGCGCATGTCTAAAGAGGCCGTAGTGCAGTTGATAAGGTGTTGGACCTAAGCCCGCAGGGTCTTGGGCTCGATCCCTGGTAAAAGCACTATCGGTTGGTTAGGAAGAGCATCGGGCCATGAAACTCACCTACGCTCCACAGAACACCAACCACCGTTTGCAGCTAAATGATAATTGCAAAAAAAAGGTGTTTCAAAATATATTTATGTTCCATCTATCATGGTTGGATGTTATTGATATTATAGTCAATCTCCTTGCTACCCCACTGGTACCTGTATCAAAGCATTTAAGTCGTTATACTGTGTTACTGATTATGACATTGAATTTGATATTCCCGCTTCCCTGGGCAGTGGATGACAATGTGAGATTTACTATATGGAAATTGTCTATAGACAAGTTGACTTGGTATCCCGTGACATCTGTTTAGTATTACAAGGCTTTCTAATTAATAATCAAGTATATTATGAATAAGTTATGTGAGATAGTCGCCGTTCATTTCGATGTTATTAATTCGATTTTGGAATTATATGTTATTGTAAATATTTATCAGCTTTGAAGATTTATAATTAGCTTACGCTGTTCATATGATGTTGATATTGTTAAGCAGCCCATTTTATTTGCGATGTTTGGTTTCTAAGCTCTTTAAGTCAGCTTAATCAAAGCTTGCTTTATGCAACGGGGTTAAGCCCTTGCTGGCCTTCTCGTCTCGTAACAGTTTTCACGAAGCCTCACGCACAACTTTCTATTTTTAAACCTTGTAGGTACGGTTGTAATTACATGTTCTGACCGGGGGGTTATTTTGTCAATTTTGACGAACAAAATGGGCATGTTTCCTGAAAAGGGGTGTGGTATATGCGCATTTGGATGCTTCCGTACTGTAATATCTTCAAAATACAGTAGCATGCTTTTTCGTTTAAATATTGCCCGAAATTTAACTCAAACATTTTACTGTGGGTAATTGTATAGCGAAATTAGCGATTATAAGCTGGACTCCCAGATTTTTCATTTACGTGAATGTGTACATTTGATTTGGGGCTTACCTGTAATAATGTTGTTTTGTATAGATTCAAATTTGACATTATGTGCGGAGCTTTATGAAAACAATTATTTGACATTCCAATACTAACAACTTGAAACTAATAAGTAATTGGTTTGGAATTTTGAAATATCATTTTTCTATTTGAATAAAGATTTTATCTGATGGTTAACTTGTGTGTTTTTTTGTATTATAGATATCCAGTTAGCTGTTGAGCAACGTAAAAAGGAAATACAAGAAAAAGAACGTCTTCGTGCTGAAAACAAACGTCTTCTTGAAGTAGAACAACAATATTTAGAATCATTAGAACGTCTCAAATATGAACAAGAACAATTGGAACTTGAAAAAGGAAAATTACAAGCATTACAGCAGCAACAAGAATGCGTTGCTGATCAATTTGAACGAAAAATATCAATTCAAATTGAAGAACTTGAATTAAAAAAACATGAATTACGTAAATACGATGTTGAAAAAGATAAAATGTTGTTAAAAGAGAAGGAGTTAACTCGTGCTGCTGAAGAATTAGATGATTCAATGACTGAAGAAGAGGCTAGAAGAAAACGTGCTAGGGAAAGTATCTTAGCAAAACAGGCTGAACTTGATTTAGCTGAATTCGAACAACTCGAACAGTTAGCCTCTGTTATTCCCACAGGTCAAAATCGTTTAATACGACCAAGTAATAGTGATAATGAAATTGCTCGTATCAAACGAGAGTTAGAATACGAATCCCAACAAACTGGTCTTAGTTTAGTTGACCTAACCGACGGCGGTGAAGGCTTGCGTATGAAAGAATTATATGAAAAACAAAAATTTGGTCTTGTTTTAGAAAAAGCACGTTTTGAGGAAATGGAAAAATTACATCGTCGGCTGGAATTAGATTTATCGCGACAAATTGAAAGACTACAACAAGATCGGTCTAATCAATTAAAGATTATTACAATTGAAAAGGAGAATTTAAAAAGCTTAGAAGGAAAACAAGAGGAAGCTTTACGTCGAATTGAAAACGATAAATTACGTTTAATTGATGACAGAGAGACAGAAAAACGCAAAGTAAAAGATGAACAAGTTCGGATAGAAAATGTAGAAAATTTACGTTTTTCAACTCTACAAAAAGCAGTCGATGATCAACAAAAAGAACGTCTTGCAATTGAGGCTGAAAAACAGAGGCTGCTAGATCTTGAACAACATCATTTACGGGAAATGAATGATTTAGAACATCGAATAGTATCACAACAAGAGAGGCTTGTTAAAGAACGCCAACTTGAACAAGAATATATTGATACAGAACAATTGATGCTTGAAGAATTAGAACGTAAACAATTTGAAACAGCTCGACAGATGGAACAGGAATGTCAAATGATTAAAGATGAATATAAAAAAGTACAAGAAGATGAATTGAGAAAATCATCAGAAAGTAGAAAACATTTTATGCAATTAGCAGAAGAACATGAAAAAGCATTAAAAGATACAGAAGCTGAGAGGAAAAAGTTACAAGAGTTACGTGAGAAAGAAGCTTTGCAATTACATCAGGAAAGAGAACGGTTTGCTAAAATTGAAAAACAACATCGGGAATATAGTAGAAAAATGGAAGCTGAAAAAGAAACATTACGTTTACAATATGAGAAAGAAAAAGTGGAAGAAATTGATCAAATGAGAAAAAAGTTTCAAAGAACAATGTCTACACCTGTATTTACAAGCAACGGTACCATGAACCCATCTCTGTTGTTAAGAACATATACCCCAGCGGATAAAGTTCAACAGGTAAGTCACGTGATCAATAGCAGATGGTAGATCTATTGATTTATGTTTAATAATATCAAGGTACTTATGTTGTCTATGCTGTTTCATCATGATGTTGTCTATGCTGTTTTACGCTGTCTATGGCCCTATCAAGGGGGTGCTTGTTCCCTTGTTCCTCGAAAATAAATGTCAAATATCTCTTGTTCCCTAAAAGTTTTTCAAAAAGTTTCCTATAAATGCTACAAACATTTCCATAGCATCAAAGCAATTGTCTGTTTATCTATGCACACTATTCATGTTTTTACAGTACTTGATATCGCCAAGTGTCTACATTACGATACAAATTTTACATTAGACCTCTTTTAGAATCAGCATCTTGAACCAATGGCTGGGGCTGTAGCTATATAGCAGAAAATTTAGTAGAAAATAGCCTTCGTCGCTATATACAAGAATAGTGTGTAAAAGAATGCATTTGTGCTATGAGAGCTATACGCGGCTACGCCCATCGCTTATGGATTCTTGAGTATTGAGAGACAAAGAGGAGTATTGAGTTGTTTCAGACTTCACAAAAACAAAAAAAAATGAAGATGAATGATTAACATGGAATTATCATTCAACTTTTATATTTTATAGAAAATGAAACTTCGAACGAATCTACTAATTAATTTTTGAAGTAGGTAGTTTGCGCTTTTAAAAGTACACAGGCCTACATGTCCCTTCAAAACGTCTGATTTGAGGTTATCAATGGAACGCTTGCGATCAAAAGCAAGATGGTCATGAATATCAAGACAACAAGAATTTATTCATTTAAACACAAACTTAATCTCCTAAGAAGGTATTTACCAGCAAATCAACATGTCAAAGTAAATGTTGCAACGCTCTAACTTTTTCAACTTTGCTGATATGTCCTATATATTCTAATATTAATAATTGCAAATAATGAAATTTTCTGACGCAGAGGCAAAATTAGACGCGGGTGCTGACGAGAAACTATAAATCAAATTTCGTTGGCCTTAATAAGTATCCTTTAATGCATTTTCCCGAGGATTTCATGAACTGGTCGATCTATTTGGTGCTGAAATATATTAAGAGTAACGGTGGCCCACCCATTAGTCTATAAAGACAATTATTGACTTCGATGATGAAAGCGATTGGATGAAAATGTTTCAAACAATAGCATTAGATAGCATTGTGCCAAGCTAGAGACCGTTAATATTGAAATATGGATATAACTGGGAGGGCCTCAATAGTGCTCAATAGTGCTCAATGTCATAAGGGCAGAGCTGTTTAATAATGAATAAACGAAAAAAATCAGACATTCATATTTGCTACTATTAGTTTCACGCCAAGGCGATCATCAGGCAAATTGCAAATTGTCTGATGATCGCCTTGGCGTGAAACTAATAGTAGCAAATATGAATGTCTGATTTTTTCGTTGATTTATGTTGATATTATTTACATCCTATCCTATTCTTATGCACTATACAGTTGTTTAATAATGATTGATGATTTCCTCTATTGCAATCATATTTTGAATGTTACACTCTAGTCAATAATAATTAAATTTCATACATTATAATTTTTCTTACTGATTGAACATAGGGCTCAATGCTATACAGCAAAACTTTAAATAACATATAAAATATGAAGTCAAAAATCAGGCAATCATGTTTGCTACACAAAGTTTCACGCTTTGAATAGATTACCTGATGATGGCCTTGGCGTGAAACTTTGAGTAGCAAACATGATTGCCTGATTTTTGACTTCATATTTTATATATTATTTATAATTTATAAATTTCATATTTTACTATAGTTCTATACTGTATGTAATCTACATATACTCAGTCTAGACTTGAAAAGGACATCTGTCAAGCTGACCTACCCACCCATTCAGATTGTAGCGAAAATCGTATCAAGTTTTAGATCACAATTAGCTCACAATTACTAAGCTACTTTTAAATTCTTCAGATCGAGGCTAACACGGGATTGAGGCACTACAGACGTTTTTCTGCAATTTTTCAAATTTGATATGAAATTTTACAGCCCTCCTCGAGTTCTGAGAATGGCACATTCTCGTCCATACATATCGCCCTCTGCCGGTCCTGAAATCAGTTAAGAATTGTACTATCGTTTATCTTCGCACTAAGAGCCAATTTCACTAAAAATAGATACCCCTTAGATTTTTAATTTTTTATTTGTGGTTTAATGATATATGTAAGTGGAAGCTTCCCTGTATATTCTGGTCAACATATTTTTGACAAATAAACAACAACAACAAGAAATGCTCAATCATTTGCCAACGGGCCAAACCTTGAAAACAATAATATGAAATATAATGTATTCGAGTCTGAAAATTAAAATAGTGTCATTTTTATTTCGATCTGACATTTTGCTGTTGATGCAAACAGCCATCAATTTGATAGTATAAAGGATTAACTCGTGAAGTCCCAGGGGGTAACTCCACTATGACGGCTATACGGGGACGTGCCATTTTTTTTGGGTCCATATTCCAGCTGAGAAAAAACATTTTGGGTATGAGATTTCAAATTTTGGAGCTTTTGGGTATTCTATTTTTGACTTTTTCAAGAATTTTTGAAAAAGTTTTGCATCATTTTTGTGTATTTACTCAAAATCAATCAACCTGCTAGAAATTTTGGGTAGCGTCAACAGAATTTTGGAATTTTTTGGGTACTTTACCTTTTTCCAAAGTGGCACCTCCCCGTCCCTGAAGAGCTGGAATTACCTCCCGGGCGTGAAGTCTCGTTTGTGTGTTATTCCGATAGGGATAGATTGGGATCCTATCATGAAATGGAGGCAGACCACAGTACGATTCCTTGTCGATGCACGAAATATATTTTCTGTGTATAGCTTCGATTGTAAGAATGTGCGCGGCAAATCTTTTATTTCAATTTGTTTTAATTAAACGTGACAGATGGTCAATCATTCGTTCCCATGCAAACGAGCATATATAACACATTTGATTGTATAATGTATATTAATAATAAATAAACTCAATACTCAGACATTTATATTTGTTTGCTACTAATAGTTTCACGCCTTTGGCGTTCATCAGGTAATTTAATCTAAGATTAATCTAAGATTAAATTGCCTGATGATCACCAAAGGCGTGAAACTATTACTAGCAAATATAAATGTCTGAATTTTGCGTCTATTTATTATTAAACAGCTCTGCATTTATGGCTTCGAGCCCAACGAAAACAGCGAAAACGACATAAGTACTTATATATAATATATATGTAATCTACGAAGTAAAAAGAAAAATCACACCCACTACACATCATACATAGCTAAAGAAAGTAGACGAAGTTCGACCAGTCAAACATTATAGGCAAATTCTCGTTGAGAAAAAAGAGAGAGAATATCGCTTTTTTATCTAACAATTGCTCAGATAAGATATTGGAAGTGCCATCATCTTTGAAATGAATCTATACATTCCATGTATGTTGAAATATATATGCTTATCTAAATGCCAAAAGCAATACATTTTTGAACTACATTCGTAGCAAACATTGAATATTATTGTCCTCCGATCTTTTTGATATATATTTTTGATTTCTTTGGCGGAGATATACAATATTTTTATTGTAGTGAATTCTAATATTACACATCAAATTAAAAATATAAGTCCTCGAATGTATTGTTTTGGTAAAGAATTGAGATCTGAAAGATGTTGTATATATTAATGCTGTTTATAGTTTTAGGACGATCGAGTCTATGTAATACTCCTACCTGTCAAAGCCTCCTGATTGGGGACGGTAACTGTGACGAGTCTTTTGAATATCGAAACTACTTCTACGGCGATTTTATTTACTCAACTAACTAAACTTTTTCTAATGGCAATTTATTTTTTTCAATAAGAGTCTTCTTTGTTAATAATTTGACGCAATAGCTAACAGCAAAATTTATTAATAATGAACAACTTTTCGGGTTCTCTACTGATCCCATTCTGAAGTTAAATACAATTGTTTAAAAGTTTATCTAATTTATAGCTTTTTACAATATAAATAGCTAATAATAAAATGCATCCTTGGGGATGAAATTTACGAAAAAATATTGGTTCTTATAGAATCAGATTGTCCAAAAATTTATTTTATACAAGGCAATTTTAAACATTGGGATTTTGATCTCAGAGTCCAGCTTATTATCGCTAATTTCTCTCCTGAGTTCAATTATAATTTCCGCACAGGGCTGTGTCATTTATAATTTGTTGTACCCATCTGCCGAGGACGGTTATCTTCGATTGCGCTTCGTCATCCAAATAGAACTTTGATGGCAGAATGACCATAAAGATGTCCATAATTGTATTACATACCCTTGAAAAATATGGAAAAGAGATTGAAAAAAGAAGTAAACAATGGGCCACTGAATCTCAAAAAGATACAACAACAAAAAAATTCAGAATACCAAAAAATATGGAAGTAGCCCCCAGAACCCATTTTTCTGTAACAGAAAAAGGCCGACTACGATAGATTGGAATGTAGGCGCCTATGCCCCCTATACTGCGAACCGTATACTAGACATATATGTTACCGTTAGAAAGGGGATTGCTATAGGGGTACAATTCTCGGATCACAGGGAACGGAGAAATATTTTACTTCAAGCTATATATTTTATAATTCGCAATGATACTATATACGAGGCACTCTACTTTACTTGAGTTTATTACATAATCGGTCATCTAAACTTCAAAATCCTATAACGCATGCTTAATCATCCATAGATTTAATAATAATTTGTCAATAATTATAACTTATGGACAATACTTAACGTATGATATTACCGACATTTAAATACTTATTTGCTTAAACAAACTGTTAGAATAGCCGTTTCGTATTGACACAAAGACTGGTTGCTCTTTTCAAGGTCGTTCTTTGATATTTTCCGCATTGTTTTCTTGTATTTTGTATTTCTCTACATACACTACTAAAAACGCTCGCTTCTATTTTATAAAAGTTATGACACAAAGTTCATTCATTTGACATGTATTATTACAAATATATCATATATAAATTATATTTCTAGAGAGGGCAGGAGAGGTGAACTGGTTATTTTTGTAGTTTTTAGAAAAGCGGAGAACATATTTGTAACATACCATCGTTTGTAATTTTAAAATGGCTTTATGCTCGTGCGTATCAGTGGGACCTGTTTGGGTTTTACAAGACGAAAGACAGAAAGTACAGAATTTGAAGTCGGAAAGCTGCCGGAATATGTGCGGCAAAGAAAATGTGCGTATTACGTAATAAAATTGTAGTGTACTTGCTATATTGCTGCACCTTGAAATTATATAGTATATTTTCATAAATATTTTCTTGAATTTTTAAAGAATATATATTATTTCAATGTTGATTTGATTCAGAAATATCTTGATAAAGCCTACCATCAGTAATGATGTTATCTATCAGCGATTAGCTGATCATTAATCTCTATAGCGTGATGTCCAAAATATCATGCTGTATGGTTTTCAATATTTCTATTTTCTTTTTAATTAACGTGAAAGATTCCTTTGTCAAAGTATAAAGGTGGTTGTGTTGTTGTAGTCACGCTGTTGTATTCGTTATTCGCATCGCTGCAGAGCAGACCCACGTGCCAGCTCGTATAGCATACACATTTTATCGATAGCACAGTGGTTTTTTGTTAAGGTGGAAGACAACCTTACGACGCGGTTTACGATTTCACAATGTATAAAAACGAAATTACTTCGTCGAAAGTAGGCTCGAATCATTGTGGTCGTACGCCAACATTTGCATCTTTACTGTTCAATGTCAGTAGAACACAAGAAGATTTAAATCATAATGATGTTATTTACTATAATCAACCATTTATTCATTACGACAGAGAACCAAGAAAGGTTTGTTGTTATTGCGTTTGTGAGAGTCGACAAACTCTATCTTTCCCACGTGCTGTTGTATAGCTCGAGTTTGAAATCACATACTATATTTGACGTTCACAAGGCTTTATTTGGCTTATATTACATGACCTTCTTGCAACATTGAATGAAGATTTTATATATTTTAAGAGATAAAGAAATATGGATTTTACAATATGTATTTTTTGAGCTTTAAATCTAACACTTAGCGACCGTATCAAGTCTCCTCCTTTCGGAATGTTGAACCTAATTTCCATAAGCATACATGCAGTAGGACTGTATTTACTGATGTTTTTATTTTTCACGGCGCAAGTTTACATTACAGATATTTACACGTTTCATGTGTAGCGACAGCGAGAGGGTTTATGTTCGAAATGTTTTACGACATATATTTGTTTTTATGCGGGTTTCATTTTGAGTTTATCGAAGGACGCAAATTTCTTCTGAATATATTTTGAAGACTAATTATATTAGTTTTTTATAACAGTGCCTTTGCAGCTGGTGAAATATTGTTTATTTATATGCAAAATAAGGTCATGCGTTGAAAAGAATAAAAGTATTATAGCTTTTCAATAGCGATAATACTAAACAAAATTGTACAATCAATACAATACTATTTTTAATATGTTTGAAAACATTATTTTTTATAATTTTTATTCACGTAATTTTTTAAACCATTTATAGGAAACTTAGTGCTAAAGCCTTAAATGTTTTTTACGAAAGTAAAGTGCTTTTTCGAAATTACTTAGAAAAGAATTTAGAACTTTTAATAATGTGGTACACACTATGAATTTAAACCTCTGAATATCCTTGAAAATCAAATAGATTCCACACGATTTTCAGTCGTTTTGTAATTGTTCATAGGGACAGTCTGTACTGTAACATTAGCTTGGATTCTTATTAAAATAAAACATGTGTAGTTATTTATTTATTTCATTTTGTCTTAGATCGAAGAGGAGAAAAACAGAATTACTGTACTAAAACGTCAAGCGGCTGAGAAAGCTGAATTAGAATGGAACGAAAAGAAGAAAGAACTAGCTCGAAAATCGCAAGAGGAAAAAGAATTAGAGGAACGAAGAGCGAAATTAGAAGAAATGAGAAAGGAGCAAATCCAATCTTCAAAAAGAGAACGTCAATTACTTGAAGAAAAACAAGAAAAAATACAAAAACACGAGGACACCTTGAAGGTAATAATGAAGCAGTTTATCGAATTCACAATTTGTGAGATTGTAAAATTCATTTTTCGGTATAGAGGCTACATTCTCCCAGGAAACGGGACACGCGATGCTGCAAAAGTTCGTGTAATATCTCAATCAATATTCCTTCATCGCCCTGGTATTCTTTACCAATTACTATGGTATCGTTAATGCCGATGCGGATCGCAGGCAGGAATCTTATGTAATTGTTTTACAACTCGAGCTAATTAAAAAACTTCGGTTTTCCACGAGAACTTAAATACATTATAATTCGTGGATATATTTCCTGAAAATGTGATATTCCTGAGTGTAGACATGACGTGATTTACTTTACTGCCATTTCTCTAGACTGGTAACAAGCACACAATGCACATAGAGGGTTTACGATCGCAGTAGACTTGCTTACAAAATTCATATACAATTTGTACATTAAATAAATAGTTTCTTTTTTTGTTATATTAGAACTATATTTTTAATTCGTTAAAAAACTTCATTTTGAAAAGCCTGTCAGAGGATTTATCGTTAATCCAGTGTATAAGCCTGCACACTTCAAACTCGTTACAATACTTTGAAATCCTTTTTAAAATAATAAAGATATATCAAGATATTGGCTACATTCCTTTCTATCTATATTCATTATCAATTCTAACCACCTTTTTCTAAACACTAAACTCTCCCAGTTTATATTCATTATGTTTAGCTTGTGGTTGCTAGGTGGCTTCAATGGCTTGATGGGTTTTTATGTGAATTCTCAGTATGATGGCATAAGACTATTTATATGCTTGAATAATTTGCATAGGGTTAAAAACTTTGATGTAGAAAATTACACACCCATGACATGGGAATGTTGGAAGGTTAGGTAACTGTTACAATATAACAATAACGATAATCTCCTATTGTGATATTGTATATGTTTTGTGAAATATATACAACTTTTAAATAGTTGATATTTGATCTTTTCACAAAATAAATGTTGTTAGTTTTTGTTATTAAAACATACATCACTGGAGAAATTATTTACTAAGATGATGTCTGTTTTGGAATTGGAAATAACTGCTGAAAAAGGAATATCTGAGCTTGTTAATTTACTAAGGTTGACAAATTTGGTAAGGAAAATAACTAGGGCTGTATTTCATCTAGGATAAGAGTTATTTAACGTCATTATCTATAGAGATGGTGACTATAAGTCCATCTGTCCATTAGTACATGCAAAGCTGTTTGTTGTAAAGCTCGTTAGAAAAGGATTTTGTAAGATTTGATTGAATAATCTTGAAGGCATGGTCAGTGTTACTAGTTAACTTGCAGACATAAGTTTCAGACTTTTATGAGGCGGATTTCAGGCTGTAAAATTGTAATATTCAATTTATCGGCTTTTACCTTTTGAAATACAGTTGATGAAGATTTTTTATATGTCAGACGATTTTTGAAATTTGAAATCTCATGTCACGAGTAAACCAGATTTATGTACTAAAAGAACAAGCTCCCCGGGACTAGAGTCTACTGTCCCCTAAAGGAACTATGACCATTACAGCTGCTTCCGTTTCGATATTAGCACTAACCAGCAGAAAGTAACACAAAACGGCAACACCCCTCTTCTTTGGTAAAACTTTTTTAAACGAGAAACCGCTATACATCCATCATCGTTTACTATACACTCGGCATCTTCAAAGTTACATAAAACTTGTTTTCGTAGGACTATGAAAATGGAATGTTAAATTCTACTTCTGATACCGTGTACGATTTAAGTGGTACTCTGAAATTCGTAATTAGCATTGCCCCATCTCTGAAAAATTTCTCCGAAAAAACGTTTCTTTACTCTTAAATTCACTAAAAGTTTTTTTTTATTATTATTATTATTTTTATTATTATTATTATTATTATTATTATTATTATTATTATTATTATTATTGTTATTATTATTATTATTATTATTATTATTATTATATTATTATTATTATTATTATTATTATTATTATTATTATTATTATTATTATTATTATTATTATTATTATTATTATTATTATTATTATTATTATTATTGTTATTATTATTAAGCGTCATGTGTTTCACAGTTTACCCAATGCCGAACATAAATGTTTAACATTTTGACAATGAGAGGTCGTAAGAACAGCTGACGGTCATATAGATCGTTATCATCCAATCAAAACATTGGTTTTGAATTATCTTGGTTACAGCTCTTGGTGATGTTGTTATTTGATAGATTTTTGAGATATTTTGTGTTTTTTCTCGCCGTTTTGACTATGAAAATTTTGGATTTTCATTTCTTGTATCATAAATATTTTTATTGAATATTTTTGGGAGTAACATATAGCCATATGGTCAATTAACCCTCCCCATCCCCATCTAGAGGCAATTGAAGTTATACCTCAACTTCAAACATGTTGGGATAAAAGGCTATGAATGGATTTGATTTATATATGTTCTATTGATTCAACCCTGTATTAAAAGCCTCCTGTACGCAACGATCAATTTCTCATGTATGCATCTCATAACTGACCGTTATGCATAGGTTTAATTTCACTGTAGGTGAACAATGTTAAATCTAATATTTTCCATTCAGTATTTACACGAACCAAAGTTTATATTTATAGTTCTTGCTAGTTGAAATAAATCGCCTGATGATCACCTTCTGGTGTGAAACTTGAATAGCGGAAATCTAGCATTCTTCTTGTCAATTTAAATTTTTCTGAGGGTGACTTTCTGAGAATGATTGACGGAGTAGTATATTAAGACATCTTAAATGGCTACCTCTATACAGCGGCTACCTGTCTATAGTGGTCACTATTGACATGTCGATAGTATTTTCTATTGAATCAACATGGTCACCTACCTGCATATAGTGGTCAATTTATCTACGTCTCATGCTAGGTGACCGTTGAATACAGGTTTCACCGTACCAGCTTTAGGAGGATCCACAACCCCGTAAAGTTCTAAAAGGAAGAGTCGGAAATAGCCCCTTAAAACTACATACCTATGAGTATGTAACTCGAAATATTTATTTTACATAATTGTTTTTTTTTACATGACAAGCATTGATATGATAACATTGAGTTTTATTAATAATGAATATGACGATTTAATCTTTTTTGTTTGTCTGTTTGTGTGTTTTCATCTACCGTCAACTCTTATTTCTTATCTAATTTTTAGCTGAAAGAGAAGGAGCTAGAAGATTTAAAACAAGAACGTCACCGACGACAGGAATTAGAACTTTTACTAGAAACAGAATTATCAAATGAAACTGAATTAGAAAAATCATTACTTGCGGAAAAAGATCGTCTACAAGAATTAGAACGTTCGTTAGATTCGGAAAGAACAAGACGGTTACAAGCAGAGAAATTACTTCACGATAGAAAATGTGACGATGATGAAATTTCCGTTGCTACGGTTGTACATCAAGACGATTTACGCAGATTTAATTGTTCAAAATCGGAAACGTCTAGTATTCGACGAAGGATAAACTCTTGTGTGAGTACATTGATACTTTGTGATAAATATTGTCGTCACACAAAGTTGTAGGACAGGTTCATTTGCAATGCTATGCGTATGATCAACTGTAAAGCAAGCTGTCGCGCAAAGGTTTGAACTTGGTTTTTGGAAGGTCAGCATGAATTCAGAAAGGTTTTACACCTATGTTGTTTGATAAGGTTGTTTTCAATTTGAAATATTATGATTTGATCTTAATCCGCCATCCTTACGTAACCTTCATAATAATATGGCATTGCAGTTCCGGAAAGATGACAGTGTGGGATCTTTATTACTGCCCCCGGAGACGGAGTTTAACTCCCCAAACTTAGAGAAAATGATTTGATATTAAACTTATGAGATTTATAATCGGATTGTGTAATCTCGTAGGGATGCTTTACAAAAACGGATTGAAATATTTAATCGGATTGTGTTATTTTCATCCAGATTGAAATCAACAACGGTGGTATAAATATTGATTCTGCCTCCTGTAATCATAATATCTCTGGACTATCTAAAGCGTGTGATTCTCAAAACAATCTTGATTAGTAACGTTTTCGAATTTGCGGGATGTTAATCCTTATACAGGAAATTGAAACGGTGCAAACCGACGGGATGTGTTTTCGATATAACCTTTAATCCCAATTTTCAACCTGATTGTTGTACGGAGAATGTTTTCATCAAATTTAATGACTATAGTATAATACCTTTGTAAACTTTACTGCAGTGTTTGATTAATTCATTGAAGTTCTAAGTGATAATAAAAGGGTGTTTAAAACAGTTACATCCATTTACAACAGCTGACTCTACGACAATTATTTATTAATAGCAATTTCTTGGGATTTTTTGTGTAAAAATTCCGACTCCCTCCACCATAAATATTGAATTTGTCTTCTTTTTTTATTGTAGGGTACTTCACTTCGTTCTCATGCCTCTATGTTTGACGATATTCATTTATTACGTCATATAGTTGCTGGTGGTCACGTGGTAGAACATTGTCCTTCTGTCAAAATTAATCGTTATACATGTCGTGGATATTTATCTAAAATGGGTAAATCAAAATTACATTTATCATGGAAAAAACGATGGTTTGTTTTTGATCGTAAACTTCGTGCATTATCATATTATCAAGATGATCATAAAACAAAACCGACAGGAATAATATATTTCCAATCAATTCAAGAAGTTTATGTTGACAGTAGCTATAAACGAAGTCCAAATATTCATACGACATTTTGCGTTAAAACACAACAACGTAATTACATATTATGCGCACCAACGCCTACTGCTATGAGTATATGGATTGATGTTGTATGTACAGGACGTGAAGGAGCAATACGTTAACGTTATATGGTTTTAAACGCAACTATCTACAAACTGTATAGTGGTATAGTCCCATTGAAAAAAATATACAAATTATATGGACACTTTGACTATTAGATAGTTATTGGAAATAGCTAGAATTATTTACCATTAAATTATAAACTAAATTAAGAGACAAAAAATATTATAACATGATGTGCAGCGGAACTATATAGTTCAAGGCTCTTTTTATTCCACTTGTGTTTTAACGAGCCTGGAACTAATTCCGATGCCATTTTTAATATATTCTCTGACTGTATAATTAGTTGAGAAAGATCATGGTATAGGCCTAAATTATCCTAAACTATTTCCAATATCTAATATTCAGATTTATGGTTTAAATGTTTTTCCATGGGACTATACAACTACGCAGATTTGCTGTTTTACACGTGATTATAGAACCTTTTATTATAGTGACGTCATGCTTCAAAGTAGCCATATATGGTTCGAAAGCTTGTATACGAATAACATTGAACATATTGAAATTTAACTGCTACAGATAAGATTATTTTATTTGTGGTTTCAGTATAAAAATGAAATCAAGCTTCTGAATTATAATTTATTGTAATATTTTGAATACAAGTATATTTATAATCATATTTTATAGAGAGAAAAAAAATTATAAATATCAAATGGAATAAAATTGTTATCTTCTTGGGAATATAATATTAAAAAAATACAAATTTATAATATTGACAAGTGGAAGAAGGAAGTTATGGATCAATTTATGTTAGTAATCCTTCATTAATTATTGAGTAAATAGTATATATACTTGATAGATCATAACTTATAATTATTGTATAGATATAATGAACTATGGTTTGTCATTGTTATTCTTATAATATATATATATTTGTTATGTTACACATAAGCTTTCATAAAAGAAGGGAATACATATATATGCATGATTAACAAACGGTGATATAGTATACGTGTAATCTTAATTGTCTATTTCTTTTATTTGATAAATGTTGGTAGGAAAATTGTTTGGATTGAAGGAAAATTGCCTCACATACAAAAGCTGATATCCGAAATTGGCCTTCGAATTATCAAAGGTGGTCGGGTCAAGGGCTGCAGATAAAATTTCCAGGCCCTGAGAATGTTTATATATAATTAAAGTCTTGGAAACAACTCACGCCTTTATAAAATATTCGTGAACTCCATCCGCGACCAAGGCTCATGCATTCATAGTCAAATTATAGGCCTACCAGGAATAATTTGCAGGCCCTATAAATTGGCTTTGGTATTCTAAATCTCCATTTCATTTGTGAGCTATAAGTAGTAAAGTAATATTGCGTCCTTACTACTCTTTTATTTCAAGAAGAGTGAATCTGTTCGCTAGCTCTCAGATTGGCCAAATTGATTTTCAATGCGCAATGATGGTACTCATGCGACTGTTTTGGATAAAGTCTAGGCTGAGTTGACCTTAGGGTATTTGAACCACAGTCGACAATATAATGAGCAAAGTTTACGTCTGGTAGCTCTCCCATCTGAGGTAATCCTCCTCCTTGGAAGTTATAAGTCTTCTACATATTACCTATATAGCTATCGATCATCAACATGTCGTACGTTACAGTAATAATTTTTTTTTGAATTACAAAATTTTATCATTAGTAGAAATTAATGAACAATATAGATGTTCCCATTCTGGCTGTTGGCATCAAATAGGACAGAAATAGTCAATGATTGTGTAGCAGGATAAAATGTAATTAATAACTGCTAAGATTATATTATATGTAAGAAGTAACGCGTTACTTTCCAGAAAAGAAAATTACATGTTGTGAAATATATAACAAAACATTGCGTTTAGAAAAGCAAAATTTTGGGTTATAACTATTTGACGCGTTTTCTGTTGCCATTAATCATCTCTATGTTTAGTCACAATCATTGTCATCGTTCATTGCTTCTATTTGTGTTTGTAATGATTCATTGTGATTGGTTGCATTCATCGTATTGTCTAGTATTTCAATAATTATAATTTGTGTTTTGTATTACTCGTGGAACTTCTTCCTTTCTGTTTGTTGTAAAGTTTTGCTCGTTTAAAGCAGTTCTCGCCTGGCCATCGACGCATCAACATCTCGCTTGAGCTCAACATCCTTCGCCTTTGAGATAAGTATATCATAGAAGTTAGCTCTTAGTTTAGAAGTATTTGCATAACATGATTTTGGTGTTACTCTTCTTTATTATCTCGTTTGTATAACATAAGTATTGATGATGTTATAATTTTAGTTTCTGTCAATGGCTACCTGATGATTTTTGTCGCCTTGATTTGGTTAAAGGAATTTAATATTCAGTCCTCTTAATATCGCCTCCGTTCAAGTTCTTCCTTCATACAGTGATTTAGGATATTTAGTTATCGCAGGAACCGTTCACATTTTGATCCTTCGAACTAACCGTACCGTCTTTAGTTGCAAACATTCAGTTTGTAGTTTATTGTACTTTACAATTGCAATTTTGAGGAGGGAGAAGTTTCTTTCTTGGTGTTACTGTTCTTTAAATTTGATGCATGTCTGATGTTTTTCGCATTATTGTGATAGTTTGTTTTGGGACGACTTCTTTGCCAGTTTGGAAATTCGAAGGTATGTTTAAAAATTTTATTGCTGCCTTGTTTGTTGTATTCTGCTTTAATTAAAGTTGTTTATCGACCCTCATGTTATCCAAGATTCGAGAAGACGAGAGAAAGGTATTATTTGTTGCAATTTATGAAAGTCTGTTTTATTGTACAATTGTGTCAGTTTGAAATAAATTCAATACATTGCACTGTAAAGCTGAATTCGATTGTGCAAATAATGCCATTTATAAGTTATGGAAAAGTTAAACCTGTGTTGTAGGGCTGGTATTTTGTGCTCGGACAGTAAGTTGTATTGATTAGCATTGTTTGTTTGCCTCGACATACTTGATATAGTGTTTTTGGTCTGGCCTACTAAATTGTTACTGCTTTTTTCGGCCGGACATGTCCCATTCGAGGGCTTTGAAACTGAAATATCGTTGTTATGATAGTAACTTCCTACAGTGTCATCAACCGGTGTATGAATCTCAAAAAACAACTACTGTTCGTCATGTTATATGGTATTGTGCCTAAACCAGACCAAAAACACTATATCAAATATGTCGAGGCAAACAAACAATAAAAATTAATAAAACTTACTGTGCGAGCACAATATACCAGCTCTACAACACAGGCTTAACTTAACCATAACTTATTAATGGCATTAATTGCACAAGCGAATTCAATTTACAATGCAATGCATTTCAAACTGACACAACTTTACAATAAAACAGACTTTCATAAACTGCACCAATAATACTTTTCTCTCGCCTTCTCGAATCTTGGATAACAGGAGGGTCGATAAACAACTTTAACTAAGGCAGAAAAAAAACAAGGCAGCAATAACATTATTAAACATACGTTCGAATGGAATTTCCAAACAGGCAAAGAAGTCGTTCCAAAACAAACTAGCGCAGTAGTGCAAATAACATAACACGCATAAAAATGTAAAGAACAGTAACAACAAAAAAGAAATTCTTCTTCCTCAAAATTAAAAGAAAGTGCAATAAACTACATGCTCGCAACTAAAGACATTCGAGCTAGTTCGAAGGATCAAAATGTGAACGGTTCCTGTGATATCTAAATATCCTAAATTGCTTCATGAAGGAAGAACTTGAACAAAGGCGATATCAAGAGGACTGTAAATTAGATTCCTTTAAACAATTCAATTTAAGAGGCGACAAAAATCATCAGGCTAGCCATTGACAGAAACTAAAATTATAGCATCATCAATACTTCTGTCACACAAACAAGAAAATTAAAAACAGTATCATCAATATCATGTTATGTATATACTTCTAAAATAAGAGCTAGTTTCTACGCGAGGGATGCGAGAAACTCAAAGGCGAGGGATGTTGAGCTCTAGCGACATGTTGATGTGACTAAGCATAGAGGCGATAAGTAATCGCAACAGAAAACGCGTCCGACGTACCGACGATAGGGGTAAAATACCAACTGCAAACTCTTACCAACCAAGCCCAAAATAGGCTGATCAATCTGAAAGAATTCCGACCCGTCTCAATAATGCTGCTTGCTCACGATTTTGTTATTTGATGAATCTCATCACATTCTTTGAACCCTCGCAGCATGAAGTTTTCATTTCTTTAAAGCAGTGAGATGATGATACCAGCGTTTTCTTTAAATGCCGGTAAATTAAATCTTATAGTATGCTATCAAATCGTGCCAAGAAAACGTAATATTTGATATGATGTCGATATAATTAAACAAATTTCATGTAAAGGATCCATACAAAGGTAACTACATGCTTCTGGCAGAAGGTGTATTTGTCAATTTTGCCCGAAAAATGGCAATATTTCGGAACTTCAATGATGTAATACCTTGAAAATTGCCTCAAAATTGCCCGAAATTTAACTAAACATTTTACTAGGAGGGAGTGTCACTCCCAGGTTTTAAGGTTGCTATTGTGTCAAAATGACTATATATATACATATCATATCGATATCATATCAAATACTACATTGCCTTGGCACGTTTTGATAGAATACCATAAGCTGTAATTTAATGGCATTTAAAGAAAACGTTGAAATCATCATTTCACCGCAGCTGGAAAAGAACTGGAAACTTCATGCTACAAGGAATCAAACACTGTTGGATTCATCAAAAGAATAAAATCGAGAGCAAGTATCATAAATAAGACAGGGATTGGAATTCTTTCAGATTGATAAGCCCATGGTCTATACAAGAAGACCATTTTTATATTTTGGGCTTGGGTGATGAGTTTGCAAGAGTTTGCAGTTTGGTATTATACCTCACCGAGATATCTATCTCATCACAAAAGGCTACAACAACACAAATTAAAACCTTAATTAAACTTAACAACAAATGGCATCTAAAAAGCCTCTAACTAAAACTATTTATAAACATTATTTTATTCAATAAAAATTTGGCATTATATTTACCAATCCATAAATAAAACTATTATTTACAACTATATGCTTTTAGCAGTGCCATTTTATCAACTTTTCTTCATTGATTCCACAAGAGAGGACATCTTCAATCAGGCATTTGATGGACACCAAAGTAGCTAAAGCTAACAACTCCAGACATGATACTGTAGTGGTCTAGAATGGATTCACAACAATATCTTCTTGAGAAGTAGCCTGGAACAATACTTCGTGAAAACAACAAATGGCAAAAAGGACTATCAAAAACTACTAAAACAAATCATAAATATATAGAGGAACAAATTTTGAAAGCATTCAATGCATAACTTCATATATTTACTAACTTTGAAGGAAAATGTAGACAAAGACGAGAATACAATATATCAACATCACACCTTGAGGCTTCTTTACAACAAACAACAATTTTTCATTTAGGTTATCTTATAAAAATGCTTTTCAGTGACATTTGTAACAGCAAGAGGCCTAGAACAGCTCCTATAGAATACACAATAAAGGAATTCAATTTTTAAAAAAAATCAATTACAGAGGCAAGATTACCAGCTAATGTGGTATATAGGCCTACTATTTGATATAGTGTTTTTTGTTTGGCCTACTATAGCTAAGTCACTAAGCTGTTGCTCCTTTTTTCGGCAGGGCGTGTCCCATTAGAGTGTCATTAGCCAGTGTATGAATCTCGAAAAAAAGGCGTCTCTTTCACAACATCAACCTCGACTGCCTCAATTACATTACACGTGATATCGTAAAGTATGGCTCTGTGTGCAATTGGAGTAAACATTTCGAAAATCCAAAGGTGTCTCTTTCGAAATCGTGGAAGCAATTTCCACAACATTTATTTTGAGTGACTGTATTTTTCTGACATTCTCAGTTCGAGATGGGCTAGCGCTACGTTTGGATACAGTAGCATTGTCAATGAGGACAGGATCTTTTCTCTCACTCTCTCTAATTTAGACGTTAATGTTCTTATGTTGTGAATGCTGAGACACAAATAATTTCTTACGTAATCTATACAAGAATTTTAATAGCTGACTATATTTATTTTAATCACCAGTTCTTTAACAATGCTCGCCATCATCACGTTGTGTCTAAACCAGGCCAAAAACATTGTCGAAGCAAACAAACAATAAAAATTAACGAAACTTACTGTGCGAGCACAATTCCAGCTCTACAACACAGACCGAACTTATTAATGACTTATTAATGGCATTAATTGCAAAAGCGAAGTCAGCTTAACACTGAAATGGAAATTTTTCTAAACTGTCAAAACTTTACAATAAAACAGACTTTCATAAATTGCGCCAAAAATACTTTTCTCCTGCCTTCTCGAATCTTGGATAACGGGAGGGTCGATAAACAACTTTAACCAAGGTAGAAAAGGATCAATATGTGAATGGCTCCTATGATAACTAAGTATCCTAAATTGCTTCATGCAAGGAATAACTTGAACGGAGGCGATATTAAGAGGACTGAATATCAAATTCCTTTAAGCAAATCAATTTAGGAGGCGACAAAAATCATCAGGTTAGCCATTGACAGAAACTAAAATTATAACATCATCAATACTTATGTTATACAAACGAGATAATAAAGAAGAGTAACACCAAAATCATGTTATGCAAAAACTTCTAAACTAATGAGCTAATTTCTATGAAATACTTATCTCGAAGGCGAGGGATGCTGAGCTCAAGCGACATGTTGATGCGACGATGGCTAGGCGAGAACTGCTTTAAGCGATTTCAATACAAAATTTTACAACAAACAGAAGGAAGAAGTTCCACGAGTAATACAACACACAAATTATAACTATTGAAATACTACACAATACGATGAATGCAACCAATCACAATGAAATATTACAAACACAAATAGAAGCTAATGAACGATGACAATGATTGTGACTAAACATATACGCAATAGCTAATGGCAACAGAAAACGCTTCCAACAATTTCAATACAACTTCTAAAGTTACTTGCTCTTCCAACAACAAAAAGGTGTAACAGTAGCCTACACAATCAGAAACTTGATTGATTAATTACTTCGTAAATTAGCGTCTACTATTTAGCCCAAATGACCGACCAATAAAAACCAGTCTTGGGGGTTGTGCAAATTCGGAACGGGTGGTGCGTATTCGGAAGGGGGTTGTGCAAATTCGGAAGAGGTGGTGCGTATTCGGAAGCGGGTTGTGCAAATTCGGAAGGGGGTGGTACATATTCGAAAGAGGGTGGTGCATATTCGAAAGGAGGTGGTGCATATTCGAAAGGGGTTATACTAACCAATCATTAACAGTAATTCCTTTCTATCACGACAAGACAAAATATAACAAATATTCAAAATACTTCAAATGTAACTGCACCAGTGCATATTACAATAATAATTATTATATTCCCCATTTAAACAAATTTATAACTAATTAATAACTGACATACAATATAATAATAATATAATAACAATAATAATAATAATAATTGCATTGTTCCACAACTGACATACCGTATATAAAGCATAGAGCATAGTTATAGTAATTAATATAACATATTTTAAATAAATGTTTATAGAAGTCTTCTAACAATTGAAAATATAAATTTGTCATTGAGCAATAACAAAACTGTGTGAAAAAATATTGACATCATTTTATTTTATTTCTTCCATATTTAACTCAACACCAGAACCATCTGTGACAGAACTCGTAGCCAATAAAGAAGCATGGAGAAGGATTAAGAATATCGAAGCACCTAGGGAAATCAAAAAAATGATATTACATACTTGCAATGGACGATGGACAACTTTGAGTATTGGTATAATTATAATCTATATATATTATAATAATAAATAATACTCCTGTATCAACTGTCTAATGATCGCACACTGCGTGAAACTATAGTAACAGAAATTAAGAATGTGTTTTCTTTGACTCAGTCACCATCCTTATGTATTACAGCTCTGCCAATGTTTAATCGATATTGAGCACTATCACATCTGACGATAGATAAATCTATCTTTATTATTATAATATAAAAATTAAAATTATTGAGAAATATAATAATCACATAAACATGCTGAATTTCGTTCGATTTCAATATTGACATGTTGGTCAATGACAAAACAACAGGTCAATACCAAAATTGAGCAATTCGATTGGTGAAGCAGCAGTCAGTTCTAAAGCTGTATTGACCGCTTTGTGATTCCTTACCATTATAGCGTAAAGACACAATGAAATACAGATTGATGATTCGATGCATTGAAATTCATGTTATGATTACATATTACAAAATTGACCAGTAAGTCATTGACTAAAGCATTTATTGATCTCAGACTCGATGAATATAGGCATTGATCTCGGCATATCTCGCTCATTATCAGCCGATGTTCACATCACCTAAATTTGATCAATTAGCCTAATTGTTAAAAATATTGCAAAGAAATTCAAATGTATTACGTACCTATAATCCAAAAAACTGTACTACCAGCCGACGAGATGAAAAATAAAGGCAATGAAATAAGGAAAACAAGAGCGTATTGTTCCATAACAGAAAACTCGCGACCTAGAAAAAAAATGAAAGCAAAATTAACTTCATGTGTAGATGAATATTTGATATCTAAAACAAATCTTGGATTTAACCTTTGCAGAAAGGTCACCTGTATATAATGGTCAATATTTTCAAATCTCTTCGTATCGCATCATGTGTTGTTATTAATTACAATAATTATTATAATTTATAATTTAGCACATTTAAGCTTGCAGGAGATATTTATTGTAAAGTAAATTTGGTAAAGTTGACATGATGGCGAAGAATCTGACAAAGGTTTAGCTTTTCGAAAGCTTTCAAAAAATGTTCAATCTTAGTTTTTAGATTTTTTTGGGGGTTTGGCCATAGATGCTATGGCTTGTTTATGGCCTGTTTGACTTATAAATCAGAAATATTACCAATTGGAGGCATGCACTTCATTAGCCTGAGGCGAAGACCAAAACATTTCGAGAAAGTTATGTGAATTATAAGCACTTATGGTAAGTAAATCTAACTAAAATTCAGACCTATCTAGTTAGTATGCTTATAATGTGTATTCGTAATGTCTCTGGAATCCCCCCAACAAATTTTTGCACTGAACAGCTTCAGTCACAACAAAGTTTTTGAAATCTTTGTAGCGGTTAACTGGTCAAAACCAACAAAGTTTTTTTCCCAGACTTTAAATATGAAACACGGTTTGGAAATTCCATAACGAAAAGACACAGTAGACGCTTTTTCCTCATGCTTGTTTCAATTGTATATTATGCTTTGTTTTACCAAACAATGAGCCCTCTTACACAGCATGTGTTTACTATATCATATTTGTCTTACTATAGCTCTATTTAACTGTATTGAGCACTCTCTTAGATGTTCTGCATATTATTATTATTATCATCATATAATAATAATATATGGTGAAAGAGTCAAAGAATACACATTCTTTACTGTAAAGAATGTGTATTCTTTGACTCTTTCACCATACATAATTATTATTATTTACCGCTCTGTCAAATGAAGACATAGAGCCCTATATTATCTGCTATTAGATAAACATAAAATTTTATTATTATTATTATCATTAATATAGTACAAATATTCTATTTTTCTTCTTATAAATAATTAGTTATAATGGCACATTGCCCATAACATACATTTTGAAAGTTCCCTAGAGGTGCCATCAGAGACAGTTTTCAAGTATTATACTGTATTAATTAAGAGGATACACATTACACACTATACATAAGATTCATCCTGATTAACGTTGTCTCAACATACCAAACATTTTGATCTTTTGTCCATTTCCTCGTGCTGATATGTAATAACATGCACCAGACGACATCGTCAAAGCAAATAGCAACAGCGGCGAGGTGATCCTATTGAAGTAAAAGAAAGTGAAATATTGAAACATAAATAGACTATATTTGATTGCTTTGGTGTGAAACTTCAAGCAGCAAATATGACTGTCTGATTCTCTGACTATTATTTTTTGTTTATGAGTAAGATTTCTATAGACATTCAGACTTTGAAAAAACTCTTTCAATATCGAAGCTTGATCCCGATAATTTGTTTGTTATGTAAAATGGATTTTATTGGATCTCAATTTTAAGATTTGGATTATGCCATTGTAATTCCATATTTATGTCTATTTTGAGGGTGGTTTATAACTTAAAAAATGAATTTATCATTAATGTTTGGAAACCATTTTTAGAATCAACTGAAATATCAAATCATGTTTGCGCTACTTGAATTGATTGAAAGTTTCCTTGTAAAACATTTAGAATAAAGGCTAGCAGAAAATATTACAAGCAGTGGTTGGTGAAAACGTTACCATATAAGATATCATCTTATCACATAATTAAATGTTCTATTCCTTCTTGAGCTGACAGATGGTATGATGAGTGATATTGAAACGGCATCTCATGTCACTACATGTAATATTTTGTCGCTAGCCCTTATTTTAAAACTATTTGAATTTGTTATGATGATTTTAGGCCTCTGATTATTGATATTGATACCATTTCGTGGAAGGAAAAATATAAATTTCTTTAAAAATAAAATGTGAAAGCTATAAACATAAGCTCTTGCACACTTTCATTGGCAGTAAGATCATTATATACCTTCTATGAGTAGTTCTAATTTATTTGTTGTTGTATTGTAACGGGTCATGGTGTAATCATGTGATTGGCTTTTACGGTTTCAATGTGTGCCTGTCTCTGTCTGTACTGAAATGTCAACTTTAGCCTACACTAAAGCTGTACTCAAAAGATTCAACATGATACGTTTATAGAATATACAATTAAATATACATACACACAATACGTGGCCAGCAATAAACATATGACAACATAATTGCTTTGGTACATGACAACATTTCGTGTTATCCTTTTAGTAACTTCAGTCGCATCGCTTGGTTTGGATAACTGTTTCGTGTTGAGAAACTCTGTCCATGGTCTTAACGATGATCGATTTTTAAGAAGCCAATCTTTAAATCTTTGTATTTTCGAATTGTTAGACGTGGCAGCTCCCAAAGTATTTTCTATATCTCCTGTAATTGATCCAAGATCGATAACAGTATTACCTGCAGTCGCCATTTTGTTGTTTCGAAGTTGTGACATTTCAAAAGTTTATTTTGTAATTTTTGACGATGAGGGGATCTGGTGACTGATGACACGTACTGACAAATGACGTCAGTTTCAGAAGGGCGTTCACCGATAATTGTGTTAGCAATAATTCCTTAGGAAATACCATTTTGACTTATTGTGTTTCTCATTTTCTCATAACAAAAGTAACATATTTATTCTAGCTCCATTCCCATATCCAATTTATTATTATTATTATTAACTATGATGATTTCAAGTCCGCTTATCAACGCTATTTTCTAAACAATGTCCAAAAATCATATTACATTTTTGACGCTCTAGTTTCACAGTTACACGCTGTGATAACTCTGCATGGAAAACAGTAGGAAAACAGTTGCTACATGATATTTTCGACAAAAGAAAACTTGAAAGTTGAACCACATACTTCAATATTTTATTTTAACTTTTGAATCAAATATGGCAAGTGAATTGCGTGAAAGAAGACCAACCATAACATATCACGATTTAGTTATCCAAGAAGAATCTGTTGATGACACAACTCCAATCTTAGGAAGAAAGAAACATAAAACTCTGGGTCACAAAATTAAAAAACAACTTATTTCTGCTTATTCTGTTGGTCCTGATAAACCATTACCAAGTGCAAAAGATCTTACTGATATTTGGTTTCGTTCACTTGCTGAATTCTTTGGTACATTTATTTATGTTTTATTTGGCTGTGGAGCAGTTTGTGGTGGTGCAATTCTTGGTATGTTTAAAATGCGTATGCATTAATTATTTATCAAGGTTTTTTTTGACCGGTTTGTTGACTTTGAAGCTTAATGGTGATAGCATTGATAACAATGTTCATTCATGTTCGATAGCGCGTATTTTACTTTTGGAGAACGAGACAAACCGTCATGCTTACATATGATTGATATGATAGGATTTTATTTTTCATCAAATGAATATGACAGGCAAATACAGGGAATTACCACAACAATAATCCCATTTAGCGTACAGCTGAGTTTACACGAGAGAGGTTGTGAATCATCAAGTATGTAAGCAAATTGACTGTCTCTGTAGCACTTTTTGAAAGATTTCAAAGTGGTTATTAATTATCAGTTTGTTGATGATTAAATTGACTTTTATTACAGGAATGTTAAACTATAGGTTACAAGGTCACACAATAACATATGCTAATTAAGCTGTGATTGGGCATTCTGATTTTTTGTAATAAGCGGCGGCTGAGCGCAACACTTCATATACAGCTGCGCACAAAGGTGTGTGTTTGATTTTATTTTACTTCGTTGATAAAATGAGCAATGGGTGTTAAATATTGGAATATACTAAACATGCACTTATATTCTTCATTTTGCTTCATTTTCATTCAATAACACAAACAGTGATTATTTAACTTTCAAAATGCCTTTTTAGGAAGTCGCTCTGATTATAGATGATGGAAATTCATTAAAATTATTAATTTAAATGAGAAACCCTAAACGAAATTACTAATTTATGTTGGTCATCTTTGGATTGATTTCCAAGCTTACTGGGTAACTCTGAACTCAATGGAAGGCCAAACATCTCTGATTTGAGTATCATATTGTTGTTGTGGAAGTGATGAGATGTGTCGTATTCTGAGCTGCGCCTTATCAGGGACAAGAAATCTGCCTCATGAAAGAATTAATTTAATGATCCTCATCTTTTTTGATAGGTTTGGAAGTTGGAATATGGCAAACAGCAATAGTTTGGGGTCTTGGTCTAGCATTGGCAATTTATTTAACTGCTGGTATTTCTGGGGGTCATTTAAACCCTGCAATCACATTAGCATATACAATTCTAAGAAATGAGGATAATCCTATGTCAAACTTGGCTCCCTATATGATGGCGCAGATTTTTGGGGCGTTTGTAGCAGGTACCGTAAAGAATTGTACAAATTTGATTCATATTAAGTGAATTTATATAGGCTTCAATAGGGTTCAATTCGGGATAAATTTTCATAGAGTTGGTTCTTAAAATATTATAAATTGCATGAGCCCGCAATTTATTGATTGCAATTTTAAGTTTGATGGACTGAATTAATACAGAATTGAACGAGAAGCCATATGGTTACCCTTTTGATCACATACCTACAAAAATCTTCAGAAAACTCACAAAGAAAAATTTTGGAATAATGTTTGAATGAAAGAAACAAAAACCGATCACGTCATCAAATAAAATATTACGTAGAACAACTATGTTCCAATAATCCCGCCTCTGCGGAATATTTTTCCGTAAGCCATCAAGAGCATCCCTAGCAATACAGAGCATCCCTCGCCTCACTGTCACGTAGTAGTGCCTCGTTTAAGTTTACTGTTTTTTCGCGCTAAACCATGGTCAGTATTTTTGGAATCCTGTTTTCGTTGGCTAAAAATATTTGTTCGGTTATTCTATCGACAAAACGTATTACGAATTCTATTTACAATATGAATTGCAGTTCCTACACGAATCTTGTTACCAAGCTATTAATATCAACCAGTTTCGTTTGCATGATTTGCGACCCCGGTTTACGACATACGCCTGCTTAGTTTGATACAAGCATAAAACCTAATACAATCGGATCAAACTTCAAGCGGATTAAAAATATAATCCTATTGTGTTTGCAGGTATTGTTACTTGGGCAGTGTATGATCCGTTTATAGTACGATTTGAGCGGCTTCACAATGTCACACGTGGTATGGAAGGCAGTCAAATATCAGCAGCTGTGTTTAGTGGCTATTATCCAAATCCAGCAATCTTTCCTATAGAAGGTAACTTACTATATATAACAAT
This sequence comes from Haliclystus octoradiatus, assembly GCA_916610825.1. Taxonomy (NCBI): domain Eukaryota; kingdom Metazoa; phylum Cnidaria; class Staurozoa; order Stauromedusae; family Haliclystidae; genus Haliclystus; species Haliclystus octoradiatus. The sequence goes on along the minus strand of OU744454.1, from coordinate 14,631,603 downwards.
TACATAATATTATACCAACTATGTAACAAGTGATGATGACACTCTATTATACCACTCTCCCTAGAGGTGGAGGTTAAAAGAGAGATAGAGGCTCCTTGGAACAGTTCCTCAGAGCGAGCACTTCGTAAAATGCATAATATGTTTGGTATGAACACGTACAATGCTTAAACAGACAGGAAAAGTGGTATTATTCAAATCAAATCGTTTTATATACTAATTGATCAGATGTAGTTTGGGGAATTGATATGTTCTTAAATGTGAAAATATGTTATTATATATTTAGTAGAAGCTTCTGTGACATACATTTGAAGTGATCGAAACGTAGCCATCTTAATAAATCATATTGTTACATATGGCTTTTTCTGTCAAACTTGTTATGTAATGTGAATGTCTTAAAATAATGCATATTCGCCTGTAAAATTTACCTTAATCTATTACTACCCTAAAAAGACTGAAAACAGATTATTTGTAATTTTCTAATAGGCCATTCTTCCTGAACTGTTTTCCGAAAAAGAATGATTAGAAATGATGACGAATATCTATCTGAATTTCAGATTTAGCTAGTGAAGGCCTCGTGACACCTGTTCGAGCTTTTATGATTGAATTACTTGGCACTCTGGTACTGGCGATGGTTATATTTGTATTAACAAGTAAGGAACATCGTATTCTTGGTGATAAAAAGACAGCAGCGCCTATGCTGATTGGTCTAACACTGGCTGTACTCATTTGCGAATATGGAATATTCACTGAGGTATGTATGTAACCAATTTGATATTGATTATAACATGGTTCTATTTTTTGACAATTTTTGTTTTAATCTTTCAAAACTTTCAAAATATTTATTAAATATCCTGCTATATGCCTATACAAAGTTCAAATATAATTTTAAAAATAAATTTGCAATATTTAACTTAATTAATAAAAAAACGTTTCTTATATCAAGTTAGTTAAAAAACTATGTACAATTTTCAAATTTTGTTTGTTTTTGAAGGTTTCCATTACACCGATTTCTGTATAGCCAGATCCTGTGTATAGCTATATGGATTCGCTCCTGTGGGTGCTTTCCGGATTGAGGATCAGATGTAGAAAATGATTTTGTTTTCGAGCTTGCAGGCTTTTCCTTTCAAACGTTTGAAAATGTATGTAAACAAATTAGGCATCCCAGAACTATAACAAATAGACACCTAGACCTTCCAGTAAAAATATACAGTCTCGTGCGAAGAAGCTCCAAGCTTAATGGGTGATAAATACATGATGATAATGATGATGCAAAAAATAAACTACCAACTAGCTCCGTTTGATAACAAAAATGCAAAGACAGCAGCAATTTTGGATGTGTTTTATATAAAAAAAAACTCAACGCACGGAAGCCCATTTATCTCAATATGTACTGGTTGCTCAATGGCAGACCATGTCCCTGGCAGAGTGACCGAAATTCGTTACGTCCCTCAAATAAACAAGCACTTGTGCTTACGAGGTGACTATCAATCACAGTTAAATATGATTGTAAAATTGAAAATGTAGCCTCATTATTATTCTATATACAGTGAAACCTGTATATAACGGCCAGTTATGAGAGGTAGATAAATTGACCACTATAGACAGGTGGCCTTTATATACAGGTTTGATTCAATAGAAAATACTATTTTAGACATTGCAAGAGTGACCACTATAGACAGGTGACCGTTATAACAGGTTTGAATGTAATTCTTATGTTCAAATCAAAATACATTCGTTTCGATTTTTTAGTGCTCATTGAATCCTGCTCGAGATTTTGGCCCTCGTCTAGCAGCGAACGTAGTTGGTTGGGGACGTATTGCAGTTCCAGGCCCGAGGAATGGATTTTGGGTATACATAACAGGCCCAATGGTCGGAGGGATTCTAGGTGGGATAATTGCTGAATTTGGTTTTATAAAAGCGTTAATCCGATTTAACAAACGAGAAGATGAAGATAATGATCTTTAAATATTTAAATTTGGATTATCAGATGTTTAAAGGATCATTCAGAAGACATGTTCATTCAACGATCTAATTCACGTCATGTAATAAAGTATATAGAGAACTTTAACAAACTAGGGTATTTTGAACTTTAATTTATTTATAATATTAATTATTAGTTTATGATATATTGATTAGTAATTATGAGGTTGTAAATATTATTGGACAATTTGCTAGTTATTTACGAAGGCTCCTTTTATCAAATAGGAAACAGTGTAAATTTCCAATCTATAATCTGTGAGTGGTCTAATGTCATTGATTAAGCAACCCATCACTACGACACGATAATGTCAAAATAATGGTTAATGGGAAAACTGTATTGTAAAACTTTTCATTTATGATATTGACTAGACTGACTGAAGTTAAAAAAGTATCCGATATTGAAGTGGAAGTCCAGAACACATATGAAAAACATCCCAAATCAGTTTGGAGTATCATCTATAGACACCTAATAAATTAGTGGCGGCGAGGGAGGGGGGTTGGATTCTGCGGGGGTGTGAAACCTTTTGAACCCTGAAAAGGGATACAAAACCTCTCAAGTACCCTATGTTATACTCCGTAGGCATCACCAATACATTTTAATTGGGGTACAATTTTTCTCAATCAGATTGAATTGGTTTCAAAACTGTCATAATCCCGAGTAAATCCAATCCATCCCTTTCCTCATTGTTATAAATGACTGTCCCCTGTTCACTGGGATTGGAGGTTTGAAGAAAGATGAGCAGAATATATAACACTTTTTTATCAGAATATAATTATTATACATTATATTTAAAAAAATTACAATTTTCAATAAATTCATTTTGAAGCTGAAGTAGCAGTAAATAAATCTTTAGCTAAAGGTGGAAACATTGTTTTGTTTCGTTGATTTGAACGACTTAATTTACGTTTGATACTAGTATTTTGTTTTGATGATTTCCGCTCAACAAGTTGTGTGATACTTTTTGATGATAAAGAACTTTCTAATAAACGTGTCTGTAAATTATGAAAAATCAACAACAAATATTAAAAAGGATTTGATAGCGTTAATTTTTTGATGTACTTAGAAAACGCCAATTGATATAGGAAGGTTTATATATTTGGAACAGATGTCGGTTCAAGTACAACTTTCTCGTTGATCATCTCTACTACGCATTGGTGGAATCCACTTTGCTCTGTATAATAAGCCTATAGATTATCCAATGGCTGACTTTATTTCATGGCAGTTTTTGGCGCGAAACGTGAACCACAAAGTATATGTTTCAATTTCTTAGGTTTGGTTTGGCTTGTTTTTCCTTACGCTTTTTGAATAAAAATATATCTTATCGCGACAAAGTTTCTACTCAAACATAAACATGCAGGTTCAAAGATTTGCTTCATAAATCATAAAGTTTCTGAACGTCTTGTACCGACAGTTCGAGTACAGGTAAAACCCATTCAGCAAAACATGTCGAAGCGATACTGAATCCAAACCTCCTTAATAATGACAGTCGTACGCGAACATATTACTTTATGATGATGTATTACTTTTTGAAATCAGAGGAATTATCAGATTCTAGCGACGTGAACATTTCGGCGCTATAATGAGTTTTCTCAAGATTTTTCAAGACTTACTTCTTTATATGGATTTTTTCTCTAAGAGACAGAAACTTGAATTTAATGTTTTCTTCGATGTAAACCCTCTTATGGAAAATAAACGGGTTCCCGGTTTATTCCAAAAAAGTGAGACACAAAATCGTAACTTCAACAGCATTTTTGCGAGGGAGAAATGATCGCTTAAATCAAAAACACATAACTTTAACTGTTGCTGTTTGCGAGGTAGTCTCAAACCATACATGAAGCTATTGTGGGAGCTATGAAAGTTGAATCAATTGTTTGAAACATTTGACCAACGCCGTGGGAATTGAGTTGGAAATTTTGATTGACATTGATTGACACTGATTGATATATTCCACATGTTAATTTTTGTTGACAAAGCGAATGTTTTTGTTATTAGTTGTACACTAATCGATTTCATCTAAAACAATTAGCCCATTGTCTACTGTCATCAATATAGTCGATTTGGCGGACTCCATTGATTTATTCGACGGTAGACAATAAGCCTCTTCGGAGTTTAAAAGCTCCATTAGTCTGAGGTGGAATAAACTAAGTAAATTCCTAACTGCCTTGGTAAATTCAATGGAATCATCTCGCGTTTTTCCCCATAGGGACTAGTATAACCAATTAGAAATTTCAAACTGAAAAGTAACTCCGAAGAGCCTTATTTGGTCTCGATGTCTATCTCGTTAATTAATCCAAACTCAATAATTTGTAATTTATTTGTCAGATTTACCATTGGCTGTTCGGATCTCATTGACATCACGCCACGCTCCTTTCTCTTCGGACCATTCATTTTCGGTCTTTGCGGCTGTGATGTAAAGCTAGGCATACTGCGCTGAGGAGCAGTTGAATTGTTATTATTATTATTTGTAGATCTTAGATTAGGATTAAACGTTGATGTAACCATTGGAAATCCTATTGGTGTAATCGCTGTACCATGACGAGAAACACGACTGGTTCTTCTTGTATTGAAATTGGAATTAATCGTAGGGTAGCCTTTTTGGGGAATTTCTATATTTTCTTTTGATCTGTTAAAGACAATGGAAAGATATAACTAATTAACTACAAGAAAACTACACACGCAGACATCTCTTTATTCATTTTTGTTTTGAATTATGATAGCAGAATTCAGATTCGATTACTATACATTGCAAGAATTTCGAAAGAATTGATGTTCTGATAATTTTCAATAGCACCAAATGTCAATACCGATGCTAATTTGAAATTTGAATTCAATGATCGTATAAATAAAAATATAAGAATCTGGATTATGCACAGGCCTTTATACAGTGGTTACAATATTGGACTGTGATGGCCTGGCTGCAGGTTCGAATCCTATATACGGAATATAATTTCAGGTGATGCTACATCAACTTTGTAATTAATAAAATCATAAAATCACACCTTGTTACATCAAATGGTGATATAGAACGTGTAGATTCGTTCAAGTACCTAGGTTCTGTACTTCTATCCTTTTCAGAGGATTTAAGCCAACGTTAGAGGCCAGACTTGGGCAGCCATTAGAGGTCTAAATAAATTCTGCGCATCCAATGTCAACACTGACGTGAAGTTATGACTGTTCAGACACATGATAGAACCTGTTCTGTTATGTGCATCTGAAACGTGGGTTCTATCAATCACACGATTGACCCAACTTGACTCAGCTTATGACGCCATGCCTTGGCATACTTTAGGAATACATTTGCCCAACTTACTAGCTACTGCTAAACTTCGAAAACTTCCCCTTCTGCCTCTGCTATTGCTCACCAACGTCAAATGTCACATCGAGTGATTAAAACGTATGCCCCTCAACCGCTGCATGACATCCTTCACTGGCAGCCTAAGGAGATGTTCGACGGTGCTCTTGGCAAGTAGAATCTTTTTAAAATATTTTGTATCGTGAATTGTCTTAATTGGAAGTTTCTTTCTCAGCCATGTCTGACCGTGAATTGTGTCGTTATTTTTGTAGCAAATATGTAAGGCGTAAGAGGGACGGCACATTCCTATAATGTGACTGTCTATATTACTACTATCATTGCAGGTGTCAGGAAAGCCAGACAATGTATGCCTTTTCAAAAACCTTTTACTATCAGATAATTACTGGAAATAGTCTAGAATTATTTTCACCATGATATTCTGAACTAATTACAGACGATTACCTCGTATAGTCGAATGAACAATTGTTCACGTATAGGATAACAAGTCAACGAATGTTCCGGTCTACACTCCTACCTGTATGTCTCAAACACCTCGGGTCAGATTAATAATAGAATGATAAGAGTTTCACATTACCGTTTACTACCAAGACCAAGAATTGTGTTAACATCTTTCATTGTAGCACCACTATTAATTAACCTATCAACCAATCTTTTGTGTTTTTCCATCATGCGATTGCGACTTTGAGGCATTGGTTTTGTTAAACGACGTTGTGGAATTGCTTGATTATCAACTTGGGAAATATCTTTAGGCTTTTTAGCCACCTCTCGAGGATATTTTGTTTTCGGCTTTTCAATAATCTGGATGTTGTCAGATGGTGGTGATTCAGGCTTCGGTGGATCCTAAATAAATATGACAATTTGAGAAAAATGTCAACGATTAAAAAACTGTAAACAATATACAAACAAACTGTGAATGTCTCGATTCTATTAGGAGCTGTTTCTTCTTTGAAACCCACATTTAGCGTTAATATAAAACACACTCCAGAGTTGTGGCGTTTTGATAATTAAGAGGGTCATCTTCCACTATTGTTTAATGACGTTCTTGTTAAAAGTTGTTTGAGGAAAACGATCCAAACCGCTTGTATGTCCATTGTAATAATTTTTAAAAATCTGGATGTTTGATTCAAAAGATGACGCCTCCCTCTGGTAGAACTCGCAGTTCATAACTACCTTGTGAACATTACTTCTCTGTTGCATTGCTAGGATTTTCTTCCATCTTGCAGACAGCGAAAAGTTACAGAAAGGGCCTAATTCCTAATTTTATGAATCTAATTTGTTTAAAATTAGGAGTTCTGCTTGAAAGAGTTGGGGCACTCAATGTTTGGGACTAAAAATCACCATTTTCGTTGCAGCGAGGGTTTGCTTTTAAACAAATATGCAAGATGTGAACATAATCATACCTCAATGATATCTTTGTCTCTAACTTCTATGTTTCTGTAGATTAAAAAAAAATTCATTAGATCAAAGAAGTTTTCTAATCACGTAGAGTGTATACGAGAGGTTTGTTTTATCCCGGATATAAGAAAATTGGTTCATTGGATAAAGAAAAATGTTCTATTAGTACATGTTGTTTTCATGTTTTTGCTTTCCGCAATCATTTCCCCTTTAAAAATGCAGACAAATTCAGGAATTTCCTGTTTGCAGCTGTGATTCTGATGCAAGGCGTTACACCCCTGCTGTGATGTGAGCAGATGGAATGTTATTTAAGCCCCAGTTCCACGATGCCGTATTGACGGAATTCGTAGTCATTTTCGTACCGGATAGGGGTTTGAGTTACACGACAAAGCTTGAATACGATGCAATACGCTTCGCGGAGCGTAGTCATTTTGACAACGCTAGCAAGCGTACTTTTTTTGACTGCGGAACAGTTTTCACAACGCAACGCATCGTGGAACTCAATCAATACGGAACATCGTATTCGTGACAATAGCAATTGCTACGTAGTCATGGACACAATGGAATCAAAAACACGTGATCGTATTTTACTCCTTCCGTGTAGTTCAAACGTATCGTATTGTTTTGCCGTGTAACAGCTTCGTAAACGGTACGCATTCCACAACGAAAACACTTTTTCAATACGGTATCGTGGAACTGGGGCCTTAATGCAAACATTGCTAAATATCCCGACTTTTAGTAATTTAAGGTATCTGCAAATCTGCAAATTGTTGAGTTGTAATATCAACGTTTTCTCAAAATGGCTCACTACACAGTACAAAAAGCATCGGTGAAAAAGTGTACGACGTAGATGTTGAATCTACTTGAAGAATAATCCGTGTTGAGTCACTTAATTGGCGATACTACGGTTTTGAAGATATTGTAGCTATTTCCATTATAAATCTGTTTTCTTATTTCAACCTATTGGGACTACACGTTCGTTTACACAACAATTTCCCCCGTTGATATTTACCTTTGTTCGCTCAGAGCGGCAGTTGGCATGGGAACCTTTTTAAAATAATAGAAAAATATGATTTATGTCAATTCAGACTTAAAACAATGTATCGAATATCCTGTTTAGTTAAATTAATAGTATATAAGACGATCTACTTTGACGAGAATTGATACGATACAAATTATTCAACTAACAATTATTTAATTGGTAAATTTCTTTATCTATCTATGGGTTTAAAATCTCCGGGTCCAAAATGAGATACTTTAACTTAATGGAAAAATCTCTTCACAAGGATAGATGATGCTGCGATAAGGAGCTAATTGCGACACATATGAAAATCAATGATCTCTATACCTTGAGTTCAAGTTTTGAAGCTTCCAGCTTTTGAAATTGAGTCGGATTTTCAGCAAATTCAGGCGAAGTGCCTCCCTAACAAAATAATACGATATAATTATTTATGCAGTGTTCTTCAATTATCATTATAAGCTATTACTTGAGTCTTGAAGTAGAACATAAAGATTGCAACAATGTCCAGCGATAGAAAAATATTGAAATAGAGGATAAAAACCGCTCAGAAAGTTATATTATTTCAGACATAAGTTAATGAAGAAATCACTTCGAACTTAGACTACTTTGCTATGTATAATTCTTATACTCGAGTCTATATAAATATACTACTCAATTCAATTCAATAACTTTATTTGAGTGTCAATGTCTTTAGCCTTACAACTAATTGGGGACATACTATACTTCATATGTGGAAGAAATCTTGTTCAACATTTCATTCAACAATTCACTCGTGTATTCCAACATTCCTCGTGTAGTAAATATGAATATAAAAAAAATCAAGTGTGTGGCAACCTCTTAGTAACGGAGAAAAAGAAATAACGGAAGCTGAGACAGGACTGCGAGTAAATATTTATCAACCCTTACCTCCGCTGTAAGCATGTTGACTGAAGATGCAACAATTTGGAGGACTGCAAAAAGCAATAAATTGACATATATTAGATCACAAATAACATATTATCATACCTCTAATAGAAATAGTAAGGATATGCTTTACATAATGTGATCAAATTGAAGCCAATATCAATCCATTTTGAATTGGAAAGGCCCCTTCAAAGAGAGCTCCTCGAACATATGTAATAGATGTCCGAATTTTGGCATCAAATGTATGACATTAGTGTCATCAGAATCACTGTGTTTTCTTCATCATGTTTTTAGTTGGCTTGAAGTTTCATTTTCGTTTTGTACCTCTTGTATCGAAACAAAATGTATCTTTTTATTTTGCGGTCTTTGCAATTAAACGTCATAATTTATTACGCTTCGCGAGAGATCTCCCCGTGGATCCCCAAAATGGAGTGTTTACAATCAAATCCAACTAAAACAAGAAAAAGGAATTATTGTTTAATAAATTTTTATGAACACTTTTTTGTGAATTTCAAGTTGTCCGGAGAAAACCGCCTGAAGTCATTTTTTTTTTGCTCCTTAGGAAGATGAGATGAACTTCGTTTGAACCAAAGTAATTGGCCATAGCTGGACTTGAGTCGTGAAAAATATACTGATAGAAATTTCCTTCTCATAAGCGAAGTCCATCGCAGAATTTGAACATGTGTGCACCGACCGACGAGGAATCGAATCCCGGTCTCCTGCACATAGCACTCTGCCACTGAACTACCAGTGCACGGGACTACCAGTGCATAATGAGGGATTACATCACTCTTGTGAGTGGGTTATGAATCTTGGTGGTAGTAGGAAATATTCACGTGCGGGTATAGACCTATACCTGCATGCTTTTAGAGGTTGCCATTGAATTTCGTGGGTTTTCTTGACATAACTGCTAAACACGTAGTACAAATCTACCAATCATGATACAAGTTTTTTTCAAGTGATTATTAATAATTGATAAACATACTTTGCGTAGCATGATGAGTAACGACATCCAATTGTCTCTTAATCTTTTCACTTTCTGATAGATTTGTGTTATTCAGAATAGATGTGACTTCTTGGTTAAGTACAGAACAACCATTGAAGTTTGACATTGATAGCAAACGTAAAATATTGAATGTACCTTTCCAGCTAGAGAAAAATACAATTTCATTTTAATTTATTCAGTAAAAAAAATACATGACTGTCGTGGCCAAAAAGAATGTTGAGTAATGCCGTTGATTCTGTTAGACTAGCTACAAGACAATCTTTAATGAAATCAAGTACAATTTATTTACAGTTGGGTTCATAGAGCTGATGAACTCACAACGCCCAAAATATACTTACTTACAATATAAATAAACTACGAAACAAAATATTTCAATGTAAAATAAATTAATATTCATATAGGGTTTTCGTCTGAACACTTGAATTTGCACCATAACTAAGTTTACAGACAAAATTTACTTTCAAAAATGTTTTGAAAAAGAAGATAGGGTTGTGTGTCAGAAGGATAAACTATTGATTGATAGACTCATCCCTTGTTTCAAGTAAATTATCGATCATGCTTGTCACGTCAATAAACTAATTTCTTAACATAAGCATACTTTTCTTGAGATTAGAATAACTTTTCTTGAAACAATGAAAACTGCCGCTGATAAAGGATTTTCTCTGTAACGAAATTACGTCACAGAAATTACAATTAAACGTGTTCCGATGTTAGGATATGCTCCTGTGCAATTATCAAGCTTAATCAAGAATTCGATTAATCGATTAGTTGAATAAGAACCAATTAAGCCGCGAATAATTCATTACTCATTTTGGCTGAATTAAAACTAGCTTTGACGTTGCTCAAGACAAACAAACAAATAAATGTGGAAAATTTTGGAAATGTAGTTGGTGAACACGTGACTTTTATTATCAAACAATAGAAACGCGATGCAACGAAGCATGTCGTAGCTGCTGGCTTCAAATGCAAAACAAAATCAATCCGTGAATGACATTTTCTTTTGATACGAAAAGCAAAGAGAAAATTCGAAATACAAAGTCCGTTAGGTACAACTATTTGCATTTATCCATCAGATGATATGTTATTTGATTTATTTGGTTTTGTAATGGCCGAGAAAATCGTGAAAACCACCGCAAACACAAAGACACGTTTGCATTTATTTCAAATGTAATTCACATTAAAAACGCCCGTAGCTTTTTTTGAAGCAGCCTTTACCTTGATTCAAGCGATTCTTCATGATGATGAACGAGATCTTTGTGTAGAAGTTGACGAATCGGATCATTGCTCAATGTTTGTTTGCGATAATGAAATGCATTGTCGTGCTGACTAAAACTGAGTCGTTCATTGTTTTTAATATTACTAGGTGTGTGTGTCAGTTCAAAATTAGATGCCGTTGGACATTCCACTGAGGCAACTGGTAAATGAACAGCACTGAATTCACGAGTAGAACCCCTTCTCATAATCATCGATGGACGATGAATTCCAAGCGATTTTGTATGTCGATTTTCTTCTGCTAATCTTGGTTGTGTTTCGTCTGGTTTCTAAAATATAACCGAACACAGGTGTGACATAAGTGCGCGATAATCAACTAGCCTACATGTTAAAAGTAGCGTGCTTCAATGTGTTCCATTCTAGACTTCAGCTCAAAACTGTAGCATATATATCCATCTGGATTTGCAAGAAGGAACCTTGAGCTACACACAAGCTGTATATAGTTTGAGTTTTCAAGACAAAAATAAATGACTTGGAAATGTGAATAACAAATGATCTATAATTTCTTTTTTTGAGCCGTTCATATATCACTACCAACACCACAACCATGAAAATGCCATGAAATTTCACACTTGCATGGTTTTGGTGTCAGTATTGTATGTGGATTGGTTACCTCACCTCACGTGATACAGCATGATTGGCTGCAACAGAAATGATATGAACTTCTCGTTTTTCATTTGATTGACTCTATATCATAGAAAATTAAAGATTATGAAGATTCCATCTCAGTCTGAACTGTTTACAATCAGAGGTTAGAACATGAAAACGAGTATCGTTATCCTGCACAAGTCAATTAATATTTTGATATTAAATACAACATACGTTTTCAACATCAATTTTTCTGAATCCTTTCGCAATTTCAGGATCAATTTTATTGCGATCACCACGAAATCGACCATGGGCATGTCTTGTTTGTTTCTCATCCATTACCAAAGCTGAAGGAGATCTTTCCAACGATTCAGTTTTTGATCTCTGTGTAGGAACATCTTCTTTTTCAGACATCGTAGCTATGATAATAAAGATGAATGATTGATTGATTGAGGTTTATTCACGCAAATATAAGAGATTCATGATCGTCTCAACACTATGTATCAAACGCAGAGATGCATGTTGGCACGAGTAATTCGACAATTTGTATCTTAGACGCACATAGCTATAGACTGTTAGCCTCCTAAAAATAACTTGGCAATAACATGAATTTCAAATAAAAGCCAAACTTGAAATCCAAAGTTTTCAAATGAAATCAAAACTAATAATTGAAAACCTTCTGACTTTGTGCTGGATCCTTGGAAGCATGTTCTCAGGCCTAGGCTTTGTGACAGCCTTCTGGCTTGTATGCACAATACAAGTGATGAAATCGTCAATATTGAGATACAAATGAAGTATAAATCTGAACTTACGTTTAACAAAAGCCGTCTCTTCATCAGCCCTTAGACCTTTCGACTTTGCAATCAGTTTTCCTGAGGCTTTTACAAAACCAGTCACAGATTTCAAAAGTGTATTGATCTGAAGGTGGAAAGAAAGGAGAGATACATTACAATCAAACGTAATCGAGAAAAACCGTAAAACGTATAACTGAGCAATTCGCATACAGCTCATGTGAGCCATAGCTGTCTATGCTTGAAACAAGAAAATATTAACTTGAAATAAATTGAATTTTACAAAAACAAGGTCACATGCACAGCTAGAAAAAATTGACTACAGAAATAATATTTTTTTCGGAATACCATCTTCAAGAAAATTTAAAAAAAAATAATTCTTGAGTAAGAAAGAAAAATCTGCTTTCAATCATTAGTTTTATTGCCGTACACTTTTACAACTTCTGTCTTACCCGTTCATTTAAATAGCCATCATGGACTTCGGATGTTGCATCGACCACAGCCATCATTTCTTTATGGTTTTCAGTCACAGCGGATCTTTGCTTTGTATCTTCTTTACCATGAATCAGAATATCGAAACTGGCTTGTGTGGCCTGCAATGAATAAATAAGTGAATTTCTTTAATCCATGCACTATATACATCGCACTTATGTTTTTGCAATTTCTCCTTCAAATTCGTTCTGTAAAATCCAAGCGTGATTCCCGCAGATGTAAATACATTCAAATATGTTACGAACTGCACTCCCTTGGAGAACCTTGAAAGGATTTTATCCCCCGGGACTGCACTGCAGTCTATTTATCTCTTGAGACACTCAATAGGTGGATTAAAACTGGAATGTTGAAACTGAAAGCATAAATATACATAATTATAGAGGTATGATCAGGCGTATGTTGATTTTATACTCTATTTTGCTAGATGGTGTCAATATATCCCTGGCCTTGATGATATATTTTCAAATTTCTTTGCGTTTTTTCTTTATCTTATTATCAACTCACAGGTGTATCGTCCCTTCTTCACATGAAAGCAAACAAGGATATGTTCCTAACGTCCTTGACTTTTATTTTTCACTGAAATCCAATTATTATCAAATCTTGAAAACGCTCAAATTAAACTCATTCCCGGGCCCTTGTCATCTTACTACGTTGTGAAAGCCAATAGTTTAATTCAGTCGAACATGCACTGTATAATCTACTATTGACTACCGCTGCTGCTGGTATCCCTTCAAGAACATCTAATGTATTCCAAAGGAACAAGAGACATTATCACTTTATTCCACAAATAAGAAAGTATTTCATTGCTTGTGTCTATAGGTAAATAATCCTCTTATATAGTTTACCTCATCATTGAACGTTTTAGATTCCGTTAAAGTATGATTGTCTTTCAGAAGTGGATTAGAATTAGAAAACTGAAATGATATCAAAGGAAGCCAAGAGTATTACATTGTTATTCGATAAGCAGCATTATTAATTTTCAATTTCAATGTTATGTCTTGTGTTCTATTTCAATGCCAATCCAGTATAAAAATGAACAGTGGCTAATCTAATTAAAATTGTACACTGTTTGCTGTACCGACTACGTAGTAGATTGCTTGATGAGAATGAGATGAAAAATAAGGGGCCAATAGTGTTTCTGCCAGGGATAGAACCCAAGATCCTGCGGGCAGAGGTCCAAATCCCTCACCAGTACAATAAGGCTGCATTTAATCTTAGCGACACGCAATGTAAACCTCCCTATATATAGAGTATAATATATCCATTGCTAATATGATTTGATATTGGCACTGTTGCGGAGCTAGGCGGATTATAACTTGCCAAAACGGTGAAATCGAGCTTCTATCCTGAACGGTTTGTTGCTAGACGAGTAGTCAAATTAAGTAAAACATTCTAATTTCATACCGTATTCTCTAATTGCACATTTTTAATACTAGAATTCTTGACAACATTTTCCCGATCAGGCACTGCTTCAATTCTTACTTGAGATGCCTCGGTCCTCATGGCAATATCATTATTTCCTAAAATAGAAATAATAGAAAAATCCTGATCATTATCATCATTCGCTGAGGAAGCATATAGCTTTACAGAAACAAAAACGTTTACAAGTTTTTGATAAGCCAACCAGCCACAATAAAATATTACCACGTACGTTATATAGAGTGGAAACCAACTATAAAGCACTATTTCGATGATCTGCATTCTGATTGGTTACCATATATTTATTTCTCAATCATGTTATATTTTCCCATATAACTTGCAATAGATATTATTGTATATGAATGATGTTGTTGTTGATGTTCCTATTGTTATGACAGTTGTCAAATAGCCACTTCGGCAATGGTTCGGTGGACGATATTGACTATTCAACGATGTAGACCAATCTAATCCCGTTGCCTGTTTGTTAAGATTGACTGATTGATTAACCCGTTGAGTCATTCTGACTTCTTTCACACAGGGCCCTCAAATTATTAAAATAAATTAAATAAAAATTAAATTCTATATAAAATTTTACGAAATAATTAGACCTAAAGATAACAATAAAAATTATAAATATTCATATATTGGAATAATAAGAAGAACATAACCACTTACATTTCGAACTTTTAAATTGGTTAGAAAACTTTTTAAATGGTCGTTCGCAACAAGTAGTTATTGGAAATTCTTCATCGTCATCAATAAACGTTACTAGCGGGGAACCGCAGGGTTCTGTTTTGGGACCTCTATTGTTTCTAATTTATGTAAATGACATTGATTTTTGTTTAAAGCAGAATTGTGAAGTTAAACTTTTCGCTGATGATGCTAAATTTTCAGTTGGTCGTTACACTAACTCAGACGATAATGCACTCCACCACACGCTTGACGCTTTTTGTGATTGGGCAAATGCCTGGCAGCTTCAAATCGCCATAGAAAAATGCAATGCTATCTCATTTGGAAATAAGAACTTATCCATATGCAAATATTATCTGAACAGTGAAGAAGTTGTTAGAATAGATAAAGTTAGAAATCTTGGTGTTATTATATGTTCTGATTTAAAGTCATCAAGTCACTGTGCTAAAATCGCTGCTAAAGCTCATTCAACATCTTACCTTATATTCAAATGTTTGTCTTCTAAGACCATAAATTACTAATAAAAGCCTATACAACGTATGTACGTCCTATAATGGAGTCTAACCCACCAGTATGGAGTCCTTATTTATCAAAAGATGTTAAATGCATAGAAAAAGTTCAACGGAGATGTACAAAACGCGTATGCCGAAAATGTTCAAATTCTGATAATTCTGATTATGGTACTCCACTTAAGATGCTAGGTTTGCTTTGTTTGGAAGTTCGGCGAATTCACGCCGATCTATGTATGGTTTACAAAAGTGTTAATGGAATGGTTGATTTAAAGAAAGAAATTTTTTTGCCTCTCACAAAACCAAAACTAGAGGACATTCTTAGAAATTATATCAAAGACATTTACCTATTAATAACACTGTAGCTAATATATTTGCAAACCGCGTAATACCAATATGGAACTCATTACCAGAAACATTAGTTACCATGCTCCTTTTAATACATTTAAAAAAACTTTAGACCAAATAGATTTTTCAAATTTTTGTAGCTTTTAATTATTATCATGTTTGTATTTCAAATTTAGGCTCCAATGTAAGTGTAAGTTACATGTAACTTACCAATGTTTGCCTGTCAAACTTTTATTTCGTTTGACAAATAAAAAATCAATCAATCAATCAATCAATCAATAACTAAAATAATCGTTAACATATTGCTTCTTACAACCATTCAACGAATAGGAATTTTGCAAATGTAATGGTAGCGAGTTCCATAATTTTGCACCTTTTACAGAAATCATATTTATCAGATAAAGATAATCTTGTACGAGGGACGTATAAAGTTTTATCGTTAGTACTTCTACTGTTTTTGTTATGATAGTTTTTCATTTGCGTATACATATTTAGAAATATAATCAATGTGAAGTCCATACTTACGAGAAAGATTTTGATTATCGTTAGAAGATGATTTGTCTGGTGTATTAAGCCTCGTTGATGACTGGTGTTCCTGTGTTTCAGCTGTAGCACGCAAATGAGCAATTTCCTGCAGGTAATCAAATAGTACGCATCCTGTGATAGAGATCATTTCATAGGTACCTTGCCAACACGAACTTTGTTCATCGGGTTTGAGGCATCAAAGTATTTTATTGAGATTTCTGCCACAATTATTTTATCTGATGTAACGGAAATTTTGATCAGAAATTTCAAATCTATATAACTAATGATAAATGAAAACGAAATTCATTTATGTTACTATTTGCAACGTTTTGGCTTTCAATTGAAGCAATTTCTTAAGCTGAAATTATTTTATACAAATTACCTATTACAAAGTAAATGGTAAAATGATAAAATACATTTTTGTTTGAGAATGAATTCAGTATAATGCCAGTACGTTTTTTTTTTTTATTTTTATTGACAATAATCCATTTGTTGATCAGAATTGTAATCCTCAAACAACTGTAAATGAGATGTTCTTTATTACAAAACTAGAAAATATCATTTGACAATGTAAACATGAAATTGTAGATTCCTATGCCTTTTAATCTCAACTGAGATAAAACGCCGGGGTAAAACGTTTCATCATATCTAAACTTTACAGACAAGGATAATAGTGATCGATTCAAGTTCATAGGTTAAAAAAAGGTCATCTGTATGTTGTATTCAAACTCATGGGCATTTATTTTCTGGAGACAATGGAAGGATCGTGTTCTCACACTTGAAACATATCTCATGGCTCTTAATAAAGCGTATCGTTTCTTGATATATGAGACACTAATACGCTTCACTGATTAATTGAAATTAAGTAAAGAAAAATATAATGACTGCAATAATTTGAATGGTGGATAAATGGTGCTCTCTTAATATACCTCGTAAGCTGTTTCCAATTTTTCTCGAAGTTGAACAACATCTGAATTTAAATCATCAGCTCGATTCCGCTGAAAAAATAATTCCTGACGGAGCTCCTTTAGACGTTGATTGGATGAACTACACGCAACACAACTATACGATTCCTGATTTTGATTCTGAGGGTTTAAATCAGATGATCGGCTGCCATCAGATTTAGAAGTTTCTTTTATTTGCGATTTTGGCTTTGGATCCTAGGGGGTTCAAAATAAAAACAGGTTGTTAGCTCCTACGTGTAGCGCCAAGTAATAACTAGTGTTCATCATGTGTTTTATCGTAACAGGGTTTTTTCGCATCGTCCATGTTGATGTTTCATAACAATATACATCGTGGGGTCACCGTCTTTTCAAAATACACCGCCAGGGTTATAAATCTTTCCCGCAAATAATTTTCGAGGAATGGATTTGGTATATGAGAAAAAGCTACAGTAAATACAATACACAACTAGTTAACTACTTAGCCAAATAGTTGAAATAAATAGATAAGATACTTGTTCGATAAATATTTTGCAAAAAATTAAATTGAAACTAATTTATATTTTCAAATACAAATATCAAGTACAAAGCTAAAGTGTGTTTTAGAAAGATTAATAAATAACATAAATAAATAAATAGAAAACCATTTAATAAATCATTATATCATTTTAATTTGATCAAAAAGTTTCTTGGTAAAACATTTCAGAGTGGAAGATAGCGACAAAAGACTAACAAGCAGTGATTGTTGAAAAATTTTCGGTTTATTCATTAAACCATCATCAGTTTAAAAGAAATAAAATATAAAATATAAAATATAATAATTTGTAAATTAATATTTTATTTGTTTTCAACGATGGTATAATGTATAATACCAAACATTTTTCAACAATCATTACTTGTAGTTTTTTGTCGCTATCTTTCACTCTTTCAATAATTTTTATCGCTTGGACATTTTATATGACGAAACGACGCAAATTTTGTCTATTGCTTGTCTTCTTATCAAACAACATCAAATAATAACACATGCGTAGATAATGTGAATGTTGTAATAAATAAATGGGCTTGAACTTAAGAGTATTTATAGCTATCATGATCATGATTTGATTGATACGAAAAAGTAATACCTGATTTTGTAGTATAGCTTGCTGCTTGGTGGAATTGTTGTGCAGCTTGTTCTCCTTGAGGGCTCGAACTTCTGATTCTAGGTCTTTGTTTTTCTAAAAATGTGTGATAGACTTCAAGTCAAGTATGTAAAACACTTTTAGATGTTTTAAAACAAATGAACTCAACATTTGTCGACATTCAGAATCAAAATGAGCAAATAAAGGAAAAAAAAAGAAAATATATCCTCCCCGGCGGGGAATTGAACCCCGGTCTCCCGCGTGACAGGCGGGGATACTTGACCACTATACTACCGAGGAATAGTTAATAGTGTAATTTTACAATCGACAACAAACGGCGGCGCCCTTTGAGACAATTGAGACAATCCAAATTCTCGGTGTTAAAACAACGAAATCATAATGCTTTCTAGAAAAGTGAGAAATGTGATTTTAATCCTTTTTACGATGGATTTTATTTCATTCTAGGATTAAAAACTAAAACTTTTTTAAATAAAAATGATTACAATAAAATTACATGAACTATTACATGATATACATGATATAGCCTTGTGTGATGAATAATTAAAAGAATAAATAATTTATTCAAGATGAATTCAAATTTTAAGGCCAGAGGTTCAAATCATTAAATTAGGTACGTATAAATTATAGAGCAGGTTGTCCGATATCGAAATTTCAAGCCGGATCCGATATTTGAAAATGGTGTGATTGGCTATTACGTCGAAAAGTTTAACGTCGCGTTTTTTTGCGTTTAATATAAGAATTTGATTCATTACAAACTCTTGGTACATAACTATAATCGATATTTATAACTTCATAAGAAGGTGTATCTATATGTTACACTTCTATAATATCCAATAGCTTTCATCTTAAAGGGCTTTTCAATATTCATCAAGTTATTCATTTTCGATATTAAACTTATCGGGAGACAACGCGCTATTCATCACTAACAGTAACATATGAATTTGATTCATTACAAACTTTTGTTAAATAACTGTAATTAATAGTTATAACTTCATAATAAGGCGTCTCTATATGCTACGTTTCTATAGTGTCCAATTCCTTTCATTTTAATTAACACAACTAATTGATATCGAACGATTATTTCATGTAGAACTATTTCATAAATATTGAAGACATTTAACAACTGCATGTAATAAGTTCTGTAATTTATTATCAATTTATAAGAAACTAGTGAAGTGAACCCGCTCTGCTGGGTGAAACTTTCAAATAATTTAAAAATAAAAAAAATAGAAAATTTGCTAGAAGTTAGCCCAAGTGATAAATAAACAATAGAACTAAAGGTCAGTCGGCTGTGAAAGATATTGCGTGACAAACACGAGAATGTAATTTGTTCTTTCTATTGAGCCGCCTACTAAGAGAAATCCTACAAAAAAAATACGCTTTGGGCCGTCAATTGAAGGAATATAAAGATATGAACATAAAACATGGCCTATGTTGCCGCAAGAAATTATAAGACACCCCACGGAAAGTATGGATTTGATACATTTACTATGAAAAGCGTGAATCTCGCATACAGTAGATACAGACAAACATACATCGACGTTTATATAGTAGATGAAAGTCCATTAAATTAGGGTAATTTATCTTACAATCTAACTTTTCTATTGGTCGCTGAATCCGATATATTTATGAAAGTACGAAACTTCGATGTACAAATAAAATGAATTTGATTACAACTATTTCAAATTTCGAGAACATGACATTTCGAATAAACGTTATGATGATTAATAATATTGAATACCTTTTCAAGTAAGTTAAATTTCTTTGTAAGCTGATTAATTTCTGGACTTTGAGATTCAGGATTCTATTAATTAAAAAAATCAACGCTTTATATATGTGATCATAGAAATATAAAATAATAAGGAGGCAAATGTCATTCCTGCCTAAAGTTTTAATTTGCGGTATCCACCTTTATTATTCAGACAGCTGTAGCTGTGAGATGGAAAATTAAACACACGAAACTCCGAGTTATGGAAAGGTTTTGCCTCATCTTTGTTTGGCCTATTATGTTAAGGGAACTTTTTGCTCAAAGAGTAAGCATTGTTGCCATAGCGACCGCGAGACAATGCTATTAGTACCCAGGAGACATTGCGGTGTTTAGATCCAACATGATTTTGATAGATAGGCAATAGGCATTTTAGATTATTAGATAGAAGAATATTCATTTTTATATTTATTTCTATATATTAATGTGGTGTAAGTTGTCCCACTGATTGAACATAGGGCTCAATGCTATCACAGCAGAGCTTTAAATAATATATAAAATATGAAGTCAAAAATCAGACAATCATGTTTGCTATGAAATAAACAGTCTTTTGAATAGATTGCTTGATTATCGATTCATCTTATGTTTATTTGTCAAACCTGACAGGCAATACAAAGGAGAGTCATATCACATTATCTTACTACAGTTCAGCCTTTATTTACTATGATATATATAATTTTCAATATTATAGAATAGACACAAAGATGAGGAAAAAGCCTTTTCCGTTACTCGGAGTTTCACGCGTTTGCTTTGCGTTCATCAGACGGTCTATATTATCTCCGTCTTAACAAACATTGAGCACTCTCACATACATGTGTTCACCTCATATTATATGATATGATTATAATTTTCAATATTAGTAATAAATATGTAAAATAATATGGTTATGCTACGGGTGGTGGGCCTTGAAACAAACATTTCAATACTACACGTGATATGTGGTATATGAATGTCTGTATCGGCAATACAATACAGCTGCTTATAATACTATGCATATGTATATTTGATTGTTTACCTTATCATTCTGACTGTTATTCGCGGCAGTAATAGCAGTATTTTCAGAAACAAGCAATTTATTTTCTTCTTCAGAAATACGGAGATCATCAGTCAGTTTTTTGATTACCTAACACAATTATCGTAAACAAATTAATCTTTCAGATATTATTCAAATAAAACATGCGAACTTATGCATTATGTATTGCCGATCTCTTCAATGATAACTTACATTAATTTTCTGTTTGTTTTCTTTATTTGAGAGATCTAATTGGTCTTGCGTTAGAATATTATCGTTTTGGAGGGCGTATTTCTCCTTTTCGAGGATAACAAATGCCTAGTAGAATTATATAAACAATCCAATCACATTATTAAAGGGTTACTGCACGGTAGCCGTGTTTGGGTTCTCTGATTCCAACAGCTGCGGGATGTTAGGAGACACGAAAAAGCCTCGGAAAAACACGGTCCAGTAGCTTTTTTTGGCTTGCATGATCCCAACATGGGAGTTAGCCAATCAAATCAGTAGAACAGCATTTGAAAATTTCTTAAGTTTTACAATTTCTTTTACTTCGTTATTTACAGTAAATACAACCACATTAGCTATAAATAACCTCGTTTGCGTGGGAACATAGGGAATGTAACGAGGAACCGACGAGGAATCGAACCACGGTCCCACACAGGGATAGCGGACACCCTATTATACCAGCCCGCGGTCGGCCCACAGTATATTCTAGATATGCATGTTAAGTATATTAAGTATATAAGATCTATAACATTTATCATGAAACCAATATAGCTATTAGAAGTAGATAGATTGATCATTAAATACACGTGGCCTTTAATACAGGCTTGATTCAATAAAAAATGCAGCTACTGACATGCTAATGACCGCTGTATAGAGGTGATTGTTATCAACAGGTTTTGACCTTACCTGTTTCCGAATCTTTTGATCTGCCTTCAAGCTGAATAAGGAAACACAGATGTTATATGTAATTAAGAAAAATACTTTTGGACGATTCACGTATTATTTGATTTGCCAAATTCGGAGGCATATATCAACATATTTATTTTAATAAAATTACGTACACATCTGCTGTTTATAGCCCATTCGTCAAATTTGCTTATAAGATTTGGAAATTAAAAGCTTCTAAACCATGTTGTGAAAATAAATCGAAAAATCGGTGAATGAAACGGTGTTATTATCATGTGAGCTTCACCAACTTATTACTCTGCTACAAAACAAGTCTAAAGCTTTATTATTTCACGTATAGTCTATCCATCGCATCACAACGGAACATAAATATGGTTCTTCCTCTAAAAAGTCCTAGTGTGGTTATTTGTGCATCAGCATATATTTGTAACGCTCACCTATCAATATTCTCTGATTGTGCTTGAAAGGCTTCTAGTAAATTTTGAAATTCTCGCTCAAGTAATTCCAAATCTTTGGAAGAAAAGCAAAAAATATAATGTATTAACCATATGAATGTAGACAAAATATCGATCAGATGATATAGCCATTAAATTATTTCTTTCCATTTTGATACAAACATGTCTGTCTATTTTATAGCAATTATTTACTGCATAACTATTACTACTTACGTCCAGAACCTTCTTTTCGGACAGTCTTTAATAAATCAACAATTTCATTAGCGGCATGCTTCCATGTATCACCACGTTCTTTTTTCTTTGCTCGTGCTAGCAGTAAAAAAAGGATGTACAGAAAGAACTTTATAGAAAAGCAGGAGTAATATAAGTATTCAATAGTAGTATCTTCATTTTATTCAGAGGGATAGCAACAAAGAATCTGCGAGTTTAGCAACGAGTTTAGATGATTGAGAGTTAAATTTGAATAAAAAATTCAACAAACATATTAAAATTTAAAAATTTAGTATCCTTATTCATCGTAACAGAGGACAACGTTTTAATTGTCATGTAATAATTCTCAAATTAAAATGTAATAGCTTATCTACACATGTAAATGTCAAAGTCTGCGTATATGTATGAATGTTTGTATGTATGTTTGTATGAATGTTTGCATGTTTGTCCAGAATAGTTTTCCCTGTCAGCTGGTCTTGTAAGAGTCCTTGGAGAGAGCAAAAGTTTTTTGTGTTATTATAACTTTTATAATGAAATTTTCATAATTTCCAACATTGTAGTAGTTTCATTCAAAACAAGTCTTGAATGGCCTTGAAAATAGTACCCAATCTATTGTTCACACGAACCAAATTATTAATGAGTGCAGTAATATACTTTGGGCATACCAATTTTGAACTTCTTGAATTGGTCAACCACTTTTTGTTGAAGATTTAAATCCCTTTCAAGTTGAATTTTCTCTCTGCAGGAATCGACAAATAATCAAAAACATAACGAAGGAAATATGAAAAAATTTGTATATAGTAACATCGATTGTAAAACTCGTTAAATTTTAGAATTCTATTCCAGTGATTTGATTGGCTAACTCCCGTATTTGGATCACATAAGTCAAAACAACTTGGACATCAAGATTTCAAGACACCCAAGATTTCTAAATAATTGTAAATAAAATTTTGAATTATGTTAGTATCGTTTATGATATATATTGCAGAATATTATAAGTCAAACATTCTTCCTCTTCTCGTCATTCTGCTTGGTCATAGTGGCTAATTCGAGATAAAATGACACAATGATCGTTAGACAACGATTACAACACGATTGCAATCATCTTACAAGATCAAATTAATTGGATGATATATTAAAATTCCGGATTCAGATATCGGTTTTCTTTATTAACCATTTTCTAAAAAACGAAAGATTACTAGGTACTTATCACCTGGATAGTTGGCTTAGGGTATTGGACCTACTGCATGGCCTTTCATGACGCCAAGTAACAATGCTTCTGCCAGGGATTGAACCTATAAGACCCTGCTAGCCCAGGTCCAAAGCTCTAGTCAATACCGTAAGGCCCCTAAAGGACTAATGTTTATATTTAGATTTCAATCTGAACGTTGTTTACACGATTTCAAACATTGAAATTACTTACTGTTCAAGGTTTGCTACTCCTTTCCCCTTGCGAGATAGAGCCAAGAGTCTTTTATTTAATTCTTGCAACTGCCGAGATTTAATTTGGACATTTTGCAAAGTAAAACTGAAATTGAGTGATACATAAATCGAATCATTGAAAGGAATGGTAATTGATTGTTTGATTGATTGATTGATTTTTATTTGTCAAATGAAATAAAAGTTTGACAGGCAAACACTGGTAAGTTACATATAACTTACACTTACACTGGAGCCTAAATTTGAAATACAACATGATAATAATTAGAAGGTAAGTCTACAAAAATTTGAAAAATCTATTCGGTCTAAAGCTTTTTTAAATGTAAGTGGTAGTATATGGTATATGGTATATGTATACTCGATAGCATATGGATAGTGAGTTGACCTAGTTTTGAATTATGTACCGTGCAGCTATGCCTATATTATTTAGGCATGTGCATGGAGAACTGAGATCAGTGACTGATGAAGCCAGAGGATGTGGATAAAGAGGATATACCAGGAGAGTTACATAGAATCAAGACTACGAAGGGTCCGGGGGTAACATCATCTCTGCATGGATTGTGAGCGCCATTGTAAACAAAATTGAGTGCCAAAATAGTTTCAAAAATCAAGAAAAAGTTTACGCAAAAGTTTCCAAAAGCTTGAAATCCTAAAATGAAGAACGGCCTACCTTATCTACCATAATATATTTAAATAACAGAAAGACAATCAGACACTATATATACGGGAAGTGAACATAATGAATGATATTCCAGATGCTTCAAATGTTCATAAAGATATTTACAGCTTGAAGCAAGAAAATTCAATATAAATTAAATTATTTGTAAAACGTTGTCTTATTGATTGAACATAGGGCTCAATGCAAAATATAGCAGAGCTTAAATAATAAAAGTTAGAGAATCAGACAGTCATGTTTGCTTCTTGAAGTTTCACGCCGAGGCGATCATCAGGCAATCTAACTTCAAGTAGCAAACATGACTGTCTGATTCTCTGTCTTTCATTTTAAATTAAATTAAGTTTTGTAAGCTAATACCTGATGTCTGTTGCTATTTTATCCATTTCCAGTAAATTGATACTCGTTCCTTGCTGTAATCAATCGTAAAAGTAGAAATTATAAGTTTTAATTGGTAATGTCAAGGCAAGCAGTGATTCATTAACCATGTCCATTACAATCCCATTATAGAATTGAATACGCGGACCGACACGACTGTTATATATTTGAAGCCCACGACCAGCATAGTACTCAAATACTTTGTCCAAAACATGACCTATTTCAACTGGTATATTAGGGGTCTGGAAATGATCTAGAATAAATCAGTAGCTAACCTAGAGTCAAAGCCATGCCAAAACGTATGAAAAACGCTTTTATAAACGATCACCGGCTTTTCAGAATTACGTCTCGTAATTCAGTTCTCTAGTTGCATAAAGTATAAATGACAGAGTCACGAGACACGTGTTGTTCGTTCAGCCATCTTATTGTGTCTTACTTTTAATCATAAGAGGTCTGGTGATGGTGACAAGGTTTATCACTACAGCACATGTATATTCCATTTGAAAAAGAACACCGTTTGGGTATATACGAGCTGAAAAATACCACCTATATGTGAAACCATGCTACCTGGCCTCCGAAATACTTACTTGGTCATGGTCAGGCTCTGGAACATCTTCAGAGAATAATGACTACGATTAAAGAAGAAACATGATGTGGTGATTCCGTGCGGGTAATTCCCCAGTGGATACAAGCTAGATATAACAAAGTGCTAAAAAAATGTAGAAAGTGATCACGTTATTTCTAAACGGTAATATACTGATTTGTTGGCAGCTTCTCTACTGAATTAATCCTACTTCATTTGTATGCAATTGAAATATAAGTTAATTTGATTAAAACTTCTATAGAGCTCAGTTCTGGTTGGTTACAAGCTACATTTGCAGCCAGGGACTGCATCGAAATGAGTTCATTAAAAATCAAGTGGTTATGTTTGTTACTTACGTCATGAAGAGTATGTAATACCTTGAAAAAAATAAGACATCATTAAAAATTCAGGTCAAAACAATATGATAATGGCCAGTGGTAAAACCATGTAGTGTACAATATCAAGATAAGGGGCCATCGATAAAGTAAATACTCAGTTGTGGGAGGAGGGGTCATACCAAAATCATACAGCTGGATAAACTTGGGGAGGGAGTGTCAACTATCAAAGTGAGTACGGCATCTTGAATTTCCCTGTAGCACTTTAGCTGATGGTGATGTAACGCGATTAATTATCAGTTTATTGATGAGTAAATTGGTGTTTTATTGCAGAAAAGTTAAATAATAAATTTGTTATTAACCATGAAATTAATCGTTTCTCTAGAAACGGTTGCCACTTGTATACTTTCGGAAAAACAAAGACAAAATTTGTAAAACTTGAAATAGGAAATTTTCCAACAAAATTCGAAAATTACAACTCCAAATTTGATATCCCCAATATAGCCAGCAAGGTGCCATATCCGTATACTCCCAAACAAAAACGATGCATCCCCTTTCGCGCCTATATCTGTATACTCGCCCGGGCCTATTTTGACCAGTCTCTCCTTTCTGCCGATGGTTCTTTTTTGCACTTACATCTTCTCGTTCTCTGCATACTGTCGTATAGGTTTCTAGCAAACGATTTATACTCCTTCTGATCTGAAAATATAGTTGATAGAAAATAAATAGTAAAGGATGAGTCATTACAGGAAGGAACTTTTACTAAATTGAAGTAAATACTGGTCACTTTGGACCAGACGATTAATATCAAAATGAAAGACGGTATTGTTAAGAAAATCTGGAGAAATAATTAGCAGCAGTTGATTGTAGACTCCACAAGGAGCCACTCAGAAATATACAGGTACTTAACCAATAATAGTCTAGGCACATACTGGTATAGCTTGAGTCTCTTCATCGTCACTGTCAATCACATCTGTACCTCCTTGTGATTTGAGTGATGTCTGTTGAATAATGAAATATAATTAGGGTTCTCCTATATAAACACAAGTATGTGAATCATTTCTAGCCTAGTAATTTACGAGGTTTAGTTTCAATTCAGAAAGCGCGGTCACGCGATCCAAATGTCAAGCACAGCTTGACGTAAGCGGCGAGTTCTGAATCCGTTTCATACAAACCCTTGCTATTTCCGATCTACTGTTATGACGTTCAAGACCTCATTTCGGTCGAATTTGGAAAGACTTTAATAAATTTAGATTACTAAATTTTTTACCGTAGCATCACATTGAGTGAGTTACGAATATTGAAAAGATGTAAAATTTATGACTGTTATGAATAGATTGATCAGACAAAAATAAACCTTTGTAAATCAAATGAAACCATGCCTTTGACAGCTTTAAAAGCTTTACCGCGCCAATTATTTTTATCTGCTGCAGTCGACAGTATTTAATTAATATTCTTAAATCGATCGTTCTCCTTCGTAAGAGAACTCGATAGCCGCCATCGATTGTCAAAACGAGACATGCCATTATCGAAAGGGAGGCAATATATTTTGTTTGCACAAGTTGAAGTATTTTTCTTCTTTCATGCTTGAAGACTTGAAGTTTAGATTAAAATAATGAATTTTCCGTATCAAAGTTTGTTGTTTATTTGCAAAACCAAAATTTGTAACCCTAAACGCCTCAAAAATTTGCCTCTGTTTTCTTGAAGTATAAGAGCCCATCATCATTGAGTTTATGCGTTCTGCTCTGTGATTGGCCGGGTAGATTTTTCCTGATCTACTATTTTGAACGTATCACTTTGCTTGCTGAAATTTCATTAGACCCTCATCGTAGCGTCTGCGTGGGGTTTTGTGCCGTTATGGAATGAGGCTAAGAGGAAGCTTGGTGCCATTTTGAATAGTTAAACTAGATCGCAAGTTCTTACTGCACGTTTAGACCCATAAGTTCCAAACATAAAATTTACCTAGATGCTCTAATCAGTAGTAGAATAGTATATCTATAGTTTTAGTTGTATCTGTAGTATAAAAAGAAGATACCTAGAGCAAGTTTTAAATTTCTGAAATTATCATATATACACTATCTTTACAATGAGATGCTTTCTCCGGACTAATCATTAATTCCATTTGAAAGCGTCTTATTATTACCTTGCTCGACTGCTTGATTGTGTCCCCAAATTCTTCATATGTGCTAAGTGCCTATAGATCATAATGAAACATATGAATAGCTTCAAAACAATAACCCTTAATCTACTAAAGGTTCGTTGTTTAACCTTCGCTCATGATCTATTTTTCTTATTTTCCTGGAATCCAATACATGTGAATATATTCATCAAATATAGCATAAAGTAGGCGCGAGCTTGTTTAGAATCGGCTGTGTTAATCTAAGCTACACGAGCTCAACAATGTTGAGCTGCCGTAGAGAATTTGTTGGGTTCATTTAGCCTTTCCATTCACCATCTGCTCTACAAGGTTGAGTTCGTGTAGAGTAGATGTTACGTATAGCATGGCTAAATGAACCCAGCAACTGCTCTTCACGTCCGAGCTCTACGCCGATGTTGAGAAAATGTTGAGCAAATGTTGAGCAAATGCTGCATTCATTTAGCTCGGGCTTGATATGTTAAAGAGTGACAAGTAGTTCGTGTTTTTTATTAGGGAAAATATATAGAGGCAATATTGGAAAAAAACCGTCAGCTATATTTGAAAAAGGTTTGAAATTTGTAGCCAGATTTCAAACTCGATTTTATATACTGTAAATGCTAAAACAATTAACAAATAAAAGCTTACTTTTTCCATTCGTTCTTTGATATCCTCTAACTGTTCTCCGATTCTCATTTTCCTTCTTTTCGTTGCTTTATTTTGTAAAAACAATACAACGTTATCGATATCAGTAACCATTGGTTCACCGTCTTCATCTTCATACTCAGATAATGATTCGCCATCGCCAGCTCTTCTGTCCTCGTTGAATTCAAATCGATTATTGACAGTGAGCTTACCATCTATAATATAGAAATAGGAATAAAAATTGAACACAAAATTTAGTTAATTGCAAGAATATTTTGTTTGCTTCAAGTCTGTTGCATTTGGTTTGAGCAGTAAAATGCCTTGTTCCAAGCAAAATACGTTGTACACGGTCACCTAAAAAGCGTTTCTATCTTGCAAGTATAAAACGCTTGAAAATTTGATATCTAAACATATCTATTTCGAGTGTTTTGAGCCATAATTTCTTGCATCCAGAAAAAATCATTGATCAGCATGTCAAAATTTCAAGGGATTTTCAAGGGAATAGCATATTAAAAAATTAAAAGAGAAGGGGATAATGACCATAACTCGATTAAGCGCTTGCGCATTTTCCCCTTGTATAGTGATCGACCGCGATAGACATGAGAAGCCAATAGAATATGCGAGTTGAGAGCATAAGACCCAGTAGCGAAATCCGTGTTTTGTTTGCTTTTTCAACAGCCATTACAGATTCCTATAGATTTTTCTTTACTCATTTCTCGGGATTCATTCGTTGTTAGATAATACCAAGGTACTCTCGGGCTTGAATATTTTGAATTATCATCAAGAAACATTTGATAAAAAGACAAGCGATAGAATAGACGTTATAGACTAGTAAAAACTTTCTCAAAATATGAATCAATTATTTTTTTACAGTGATGAAGTTGGTATGACCCCATCTATAAAGTCTCATCTTTGACCCTTTCTTACTCTCTTAATCTCTATAAATTCCTCTTCAGCAATTTTTTACATCACCTTTATTTATAAGGTGGACAAGTAAAGTAAGTCAATTACTTTTCTTCGCTGATATCCTCAAGATTTAAATTGAGTCGGCAACAATATTTATCATGTAATGTGCAATTATGCACATATTCAAATACAAAGTCAAAATAAACTAGTACAGGAAAATATTAAAAGGGTAAGGTAAAATTGCTAACAGTGATTGAAATAAAATGTTATTTTATATCTGTATATCTATTATCAAGTAATTTCGTACCTGCTACACTGTCAATGGCCCTTGAATTCTTCCTTCCACGAGCAGACAGATTTTGACTACGTCTTCTAATTTGCTGACGATTATTATTCAAAGATGGTAATTCAATTGTTTCATTGTCTCTTTTGGGTGGGTTGATAATACGTTGAGGTTTTTGCTTCGTTAAATTAAGATTTCGATGGTCATATCGTTTGTAGACCATCTTGGGTTAATAGTTTGTTGTGTTTATCATTGCAATTGTTGCAAAGATTGTGACGTCAGCATTTGTG
Organism: Haliclystus octoradiatus; assembly: GCA_916610825.1. Taxonomy (NCBI): domain Eukaryota; kingdom Metazoa; phylum Cnidaria; class Staurozoa; order Stauromedusae; family Haliclystidae; genus Haliclystus; species Haliclystus octoradiatus. The sequence goes on along the minus strand of OU744454.1, from coordinate 14,601,246 downwards.
ACGTCATGATGAGTATCTGAACAGTTACTTATACAAGGAATCAAAATTGAGATTTCGAAATTTTTCAAATTCATTTAAAATTTATCCACGCACCACAAATCAAGCTAGCCTCCTGCTCTCAAGATTAGTTTTTCGGGGAAATTACATATTGTAATAAGCTTCAATAAGGCAATCTGTTTTGTTTTTGCGTTTATTAAAAGGTAATACAACATTAACGTCATTCTTATTTTTGCTTGATTTGCCTTTTTCAATTAAAATTAAGAATGACATTAAAGGGGCAAAATTGACCGGCGACCGCTGCGAGCATCAGTTGAAATTATGCTTAGCGTATTTCAACCGTCTCGCTTTGAAACAATTGTTATACGCAGGCCTAATTTGTAATAAAATTCCTGTCAACAATGGACATTGTGTTATAACAATAAGCATACACGTGATCCTAAGTGCGTAGCGCCTACCGGTCATTTTTGCTCCTTTAATGTTGTATTACCTTTTAATAAATGCAAAAACAAAACTGATTGTCTTATATATGAAATGCTTGCAATCAGGCGGATCAAGCCAACACTCAACACGCAATCGGATTCTAGAAAACCCCTTTTGTTTGTTTAATTTCCGTGTATTTGTATTAGATAACTTCCTTTGTAAACTCAAACTCTATATATTCTGTAATTATTTTTAATTTGTATTTATATACCTGATGATGCCATGAAGATATGATATGGCGAAACGTTGTGAAATCCTGTGTTTTTTATCGCTGTCATTTGTTACAAATTTAATAAGCTAGCATATATTAATTAATAATAATAATAATAATACTAATAATATAACAGTATAAGAGAGATGCTTTAAACATATATGAAGTGAATTACAACAAGATAATAAAGTTAAATCAATATAATGTACACAGGTAATTTGTTAATTGGGGAGTAATTCTGTCCATAATCGTGATACATCTTTGGATGATATTTCGCTGAATAATTCATCGAATTTTTTTTGAATCTCTTTTTGAATTTCTTCAATGCTTCGATTGGCGTTGATAATCTAGAAAATAAAAAGGAGCGGGACAGTTTCTTTAATTTTAAGTTTTCAATATTCAGTTACAGAACAGCACTAAGTCTTCAAATTTGGATTGCTTGAACATGCCGAAAAATTGGACATAGCACATTTGCGGGATGCGGGAACAGTTGTTGAGTTAGTCTAAAATAAATATCATCCTCTTTCCATAGCAAATAAATTCCATAAATATGAATAAATTAATATAATTTACCTCAAAACTAGCATCAATATCATTCGATCAGGTCTTGAATAAAAATTAACAAAATACGACAGCAGCTTTGAATGTATTTTTATTTGTTAATAGAAAGATTGGGTGGCAAATACAAGGAAGATTTTTGAAGCTCCAGCTCACGTAAAGCCGTACTCTGTTTGTGATAGAGATAAATGACATATGTAGCTTTCACGGGGCTTGCTGCTTGCAGTATGCGTCAAATCAGCTGCAATCGCATGTGATGGGGTGCTCGCACTCCTAGATAGACCACGCTAAACGATATGGGCGGACTGTACTAAACCCAAAGCGTCAGGTTTCTCTAGTGTGCCTTCAACTATGACAATAGCAATAATCAACGAGCTAAGATGATTCAAGTCTTCAACTTGAATATAGCCAAAATGTGTTCCCGTAAAATGTAACTTATAATCAGAACGAACTCACCCAGTTCAACTTTACTAACGAAGTCAATATAATAGTATATTACTCCGGGAGCCAAGACAAGACGCAACCAAGACAACCAAATTATATGTCCAATACTTGTATTCTAACAATAACCAAAATCTTAATAATAATAATACAGTTTATAATTCTTCTTGTTGTTGACTTCTTCATGCTCTTGTTAACTTCAACTCTCACTAAAACTTACAAATGACTCTGTATTTATACTAAATTCTATTTACGTAAATGCCAAAGTCCAAATAATACTAATACAATAAATGGATTAAGAAAGGAACAATTTTTACATAATACGGAATAAACATATCAATTATAAGCTATTATTAAACTAACAAACAGGAACATTTCTAGTTAACTACAATTTTGTTCCGCTCTATAACTATCTGGTAAGTGACGCATATATCTGGGTTGACGTATGACGTCAACGTGTTAGGTTTTGACATATGATCAATTCAAACGCGTTCTGTCATCAACATAGTCCCCCCGTGAGATACTGCAGTATAGTATCACACAGACGAGTTTTCCAAAGAACACAGCTTGGTGACAGGGCGACAAAGTTCACCATTAGTCGTTTTAACTTTAACTGATCTAATTAATTTATCTGCTCCTTGATGTACATCGGTTACTCTTCCCATTGACCAATGTCCACGTGGCATATTGTCTTCAGCAATGAGAACTAAATCTCCAATTTTGACATTAGGGCGTGGTGATGTCCACTTGGTTCGTTGATGTAAAGTTGTCAAATATTCTGACTGCCAGCGTTTCCAAAATTTATTGACCAAGGCCTGAGCCTGTCTCCAATGTTTTCGTAGCATAATATCTGTTGATCCAAATTGACCAGGTGGCAAAGCAGGCGAAGACTTCAATAACAGAAAATGAAACGGCGTCAGTGGTTCAAAATCGGACACATCATCTGAACATTGAGTCAAGGGTCTTGAATTTAAAACAGCTTCAACATCGCTAAGAACAGTGTCAAACGTTTCTTGACTAAGAGTTTGACTTCTTAATATGGCTTTTAAACACCTTTTAACAATTTTGACAATTCTCTCCCAACACCCTCCCATATGGGGTGCAGCCGGTGGATTAAATTTCCATTCTACCATACTCTGTTGAAGATAGTACTTAATTTTTTGATGATTCCAATTTTCAATTGCGTACCTTAATTCTTTCTCCGCACCGACAAAGTTCGATCCATTGTCCGAATAGATGCGGGATGGTTGACCTCTGCGTGCTTGGAATCGTCGTAACACAGAGATAAATCTATCAGTGTCCATCGACGAAGTTGCTTCCAAATGTACAGCTCTAGTGCTAAAACAAGTAAACAAACAGCACCAACGTTTTTCGCACGTACGGCGAACTTTCACATAAAATGGACCAAAGAAATCAACACCACAGTTATCAAAGGGCGTGGTCATAGTGACTCTAGTTAAGGGTAAAGGGGCCATCTGTTGTTGCAATCTTCCTGCTAATAGTTTTCGGCAACCAATACAACGATGAGAAATAAATTTGACCTTACATCTCAGTTTAGGAATCCAATAACTTCTTCGTACTTCAGCCATTACCATTTCAACTCCACCATGGGCCATACGAACATGAGCTTCATGGATGATTGCGTCAGCGATTGGATGCTTAAATGGAATAATTGCAGGGAACTTCGTTTCTTCTGGTAAATCTGCGAATTTTATTCTACTTCCCACACGTACAACACCATCATCGTCAATTGTTGGACATAACTTCAGCAAGCTACTTTTACCCTTCAGTTGGGTGTCTTTCATCAGGCAATCGATATCTTTGGGGTAGAACTTCTTCTGAACAGATTTGATAATTGCGATTTCTGCTTTCTTGAGGTCATCTGTGGTGATCGATACATCTTCTCTGTTACATTTTTTACTAGAAAGAGAAGCAAATCTAAAACAACAAGCAACAATTCTTTTCATTTTATACCAAGATCCAATCCTGGTAGTAACTTCTTCAAGCGGGTCTACTTCTACCAATTGTGTTGCACAGATTTGAGGTGTCTTCTTCACTTCCAAGTTGATCTCCGGGACAACGATGTTGCAATCTTCTTGGGGCCAATGACATCTTGGTTTCCACAGAAACGATGGACCAGTCAGCCATCTGCAGTCTTGATTGAACTCACATGGTAGCAATCCTCTTGAGCCATCATCAGCAACGTTGATTATTCCAGGACAATGATTCCACATATTAACATCAGTAATATCACATATTTCAGCTACTCTATTAGCTACAAATGGTAAAAACTTTCTTTTCTTATTTCTAATATAGGCTAATGTGGTCATTGAATCACTCCAAATGTAAACAGAGTCCAGTTTAATATCTAATTCTTCTTTTATCTTGGACAATAATCTTGCACCAAGTACAGCAGCCTGTAGCTCTAGACGAGGTATAGTTAAAGTTTTGAGTGGGGCACAACGGCTTTTACCCAAAATAAAACAACAGTGAATAATATCATCTAATTCAAAACGTAAATATGCCACAGCACTAAATCCCAATTCTGAAGCGTCACAAAATATATGTAAATCAATAAACTTCCAAGTATCAATACTAAATTGTCCACCAATATATCTTGGTACTGTAACGGACTCAATACTTTTTAAATTCTCTTTCCATAATAACCATTTTTCTAATATATCCTGCGGTAAAGGATCATCCCAATCTATTTTTAGATGCCATAAATCCCTAAGTAACAACTTTGGTATCAATAGTAATGGAGATAATAAACCATCAGGATTAAAAATAGAGCTAACAAATGATAATATGCCTCTTTTTGTAGGTGGTCTATCAAAATTATCAACTTTAAATACAAATTCATCTTTACTCACGTCCCATTTAACTCCAAGTGCTCTTTCAACCAATTTCTCTTCTTTGTCCATATTTAATAGCTTGGATGATTTCTTTTCATCTTCGACGTTCTTGAGGACATCTGGGTCATTTGATATCCACTTTGTAAGATTAAATCCACCTGTTTTCAATACGTCAGTTAGTTTTGCAACCATGGCAACAGCTTCTTCCCTGTTCTTCATTGATAACAACAAATCATCCATGTAAAAACAGCGATTTACAATATTTACAACATCATCAGATAAATCCTTATCATCCTCTGCAGTCCTACGCAAGGCAGTAATGGCACAACAAGGGCTACTAATGAGACCAAATACATGAGTCTTCATTTGATATTCAATAGGGGGTTTGGATGTGTCCCCTTTTTCCCACCACAAAAATCGAAGGGAATCACGGTCAACTTCGTCAACTAAAACATTGTTAAACATGGCCCGAATGTCAGCCATAATAGCAATAGGGTGTTGACGAAAACGTAGAATACAACCTAACAAATCATTTAACAAATCCGGACCACTAACAAGACAATCATTCAAAGACAAACCACTATAACGAGCTGCAGCATCAAATACCACCCGAATTCTTCCTGGTTTGTTGACATTAATAACACCATGATGAGGTAGATACCATCTTTTTGCACTATCAGAACAATCCACAGCTTCTTGCGCATAACCTTCGTCAATGTATGCTTGCACTTCTTTTGTGTATGTCGCTGCATAATCTGAGTTCTTGGCAAACTTCTTTGCTAATGACTTTAGTCTAAATTCTGCGTTAATCTTATTATTAGGCATAGTTTTTATAGTATCTTTCCATAATAAACCCATTTGATATTTACCGTATGATACTCTTGCTTTATCTAATATAGTTTGTGAAGCCTTGTCTTCTTTCGAGAATGGTTTTTTCATGCTATACTTTGTCCCAAAATCCTCAGTTTTCCATAATCTTTCAAATTGGCTTTCTATGGTATCAGCAGATGAAGAACACATAGTAATGGAATTAACCGAGGGTCTACTAAGTTCACTGGCGTAACCTCCCAATAAGCACCAACCCAAAGGTGTACGAATAGCTATAGGTTCACCAGGCTTGCCTTTACGATACTCTAAAGGTAATAATATTTCTGCAGCATTTGCACCAATTAATAAGTCTATATTTCCAAGCTTAGTATCAATAAATTCAATGTCCCGTAAATGAGAATAATTTTTAATGTCCGTATGCGATAAAGGAACAGAGTTCGATAATTGTAAATTCTTTATAACATAGGCTTGAGGTACAATAATAGATCCTTCGCTATCTAATGCTTTCATTTCTAATTTAACAATACTAGAAGGTTCAGGCTTTCCTTTTCCATTAATAGTTGATACATTTAATTGCGTACCTTTTCCTTGTAATCCAACCTTTGCTGCGGCATCCTTTGATAATAAAGTAATTTGACTACCTGAGTCTAGAAGGGCGTTAACCGTATGTGTTCCTTTAGGGCCAACTATGACTACGGGTAACACTTGTAAACGAGCACCAGACTTAATAAAGGAAGAAGCTGTAACTACTTCAACCTTCTTATCTTCAGGGCTATCAGATAGTTTTTCTCTATGAATAATAGTGTGATGTTTTCCATTACATTTCTGACATCTTCTTTTAGAAGAACATTTTGCAACAATGTGGCCAGGGCGTAAGCAATTAAAACATGCATTCGCTTTCATAACAATATTTCGTTTTTCTTCCCAATCAGTGGGTACATTTTTACATTCCCATGGCTTATGGTGTCCTTCGCAAAACATACAATCATCGTGTTCAGTTGCGTTTGTAGCGTAAACTTTTGCACCTTGCCGCTTATGGTTTTGCGGTCGAGTATCATTTGAAGTTTGGAAATTCCCCCATACAGGGTCATCGGCGGCTAGTGATTCAAATTTCACAAAATCAACGAGATGTTTCAACGTTGGTAATTCTTTATGTCTATTTCTAATATCGGCAACTTTTCTTAACCATCTTTCTTGGCTTCGTGAAGGTAAACGGTTGACAATTAATTTTAATGATTCTGACGAATTAATGTCATCAAAATAGTTCATTCTATCTAGGGCAGACCAACATGCAAATAGTTCATGATAGAAAGTACGAAATGTACCGGCTTTTTTGGTTGAAACATGTTGACCTTTAATAACTCGGTCGATATAGGCTCGACTAACAACAATTTTGTCACCAAATAATTCTTTCAGGGTTTTTAGGCATTCTCTGTAACCTCTTTCGTCAATGCAATATCCTTCGACTGCAGTTTTGGCTGGACCAGTTAAATTGGCAAGCAAGTGTGTCATTTTTGCAGCTGACGAAAGTGAACGACGGTCGTGAATTTGATGTTTGAAACTGGATATAAAGTCATTATATCGAAGAGGATCTCCGTCAAACGTTTCTATTTTCAAATTCAAACCAGCTAAAGTATCGCTAAATAATTCATCTCTTTCGATAAACTCTAGTTGTTTTTCAAAGTTATTAGAAATCCAATCGTCAATTGATCTTTTTATAACTGGCATTTCACATGGTTTCAATGGTGTATTTCTAATGTTTTTTGTAGGTTGGATTTCATCAACATCATTATTACTTTCAATTTGATTTTGGAATTGATGTGTTACATGGGACATATTTTCTTGTCGTAAATCATTTTGAATATTTTCAGTTTCACGAATTACGGTATTATTACTTGTATGAGTGCTATTTCTACTTGTAACACTTGTAGTAGTCGAAAGTTCTTCGTCTAATCTGGTTTCTAGTTCATCTTCAATCGCGCTAAAAATATTGTCATATTTTTCTTCGGCTTTTGCTAACCATAAACTAGCGTTTTCAAACTTTTCATCTGTATCCGCAAATTTGTCAATATATTCCGCGTTTAACGCGCGGATTTCTTCAAAGGCAATAGCAATTCTTTCTTTGCATTTTAAAATCAATCTTCTACTTGATTGTTTTCCTAATAAACTTTCAGTATAGTTTACTTTTTGCGTGAATACAGCTAGTTTACCACCTCTAACACGGCGGACAGTACTTTCGGATGTATGAATGATCAGGGAACCATTTTCAGGGGCAGTTGATTGGGGCAGTTCAGCATTCTGAGTTTCTTCAGACATCGTAACAAAAATTCCAAACAAGGGATGTCTACAAGGGTATCTTTAGATCGAAGATTCACTCCGGTTAGACTAGGACCAAAATGTGATGGGGTGCTCGCACTCCTAGATAGACCACGCTAAACGATATGGGCGGACTGTACTAAACCCAAAGCGTCAGGTTTCTCTAGTGTGCCTTCAACTATGACAATAGCAATAATCAACGAGCTAAGATGATTCAAGTCTTCAACTTGAATATAGCCAAAATGTGTTCCCGTAAAATGTAACTTATAATCAGAACGAACTCACCCAGTTCAACTTTACTAACGAAGTCAATATAATAGTATATTACTCCGGGAGCCAAGACAAGACGCAACCAAGACAACCAAATTATATGTCCAATACTTGTATTCTAACAATAACCAAAATCTTAATAATAATAATACAGTTTATAATTCTTCTTGTTGTTGACTTCTTCATGCTCTTGTTAACTTCAACTCTCACTAAAACTTACAAATGACTCTGTATTTATACTAAATTCTATTTACGTAAATGCCAAAGTCCAAATAATACTAATACAATAAATGGATTAAGAAAGGAACAATTTTTACATAATACGGAATAAACATATCAATTATAAGCTATTATTAAACTAACAAACAGGAACATTTCTAGTTAACTACAATTTTGTTCCGCTCTATAACTATCTGGTAAGTGACGCATATATCTGGGTTGACGTATGACGTCAACGTGTTAGGTTTTGACATATGATCAATTCAAACGCGTTCTGTCATCAACATCGCATTTCTTTCCCAACGCTGATACTTTCTGTATTCTCTGTTATAAATTACTTTATAGTTTGACTATCATAAACTCTAAAAACAACATATCTATTACATATTTCTTGTCTAATGTACTTATTTTACTCTAAATTATTCAGCCCAATGCAATCAAACAGAACTGCTCGTGTTGGTATAAGAATTAAAAAAACAAAAAACAAGCGGCGGCCAAAAATAGTCATGTTAAAATAATATTCTGAACATCAAATAAAAAGAAGAGAAATTTTCTTCTAAAAAACCAATAGGCAAACGGTAGTTAGTTAGCAATTTAAACAGAATCTCAAAAGCTAAAATGTTGATCATGAACTCAATACAGTTTCTCGATACGGCTTCTCTCAATCTCGATCCAGCTTCTTTTAGTTGTCCTAAAAAAGGATCGACAATTCGAATCCGATTAGCCTCTCTTGGAAAGTTCGTCGTTTTTGCCGTCGCTTCATGATTTATAAATGTATAATTATGCAACGTAATCGGACTTGCATTCGAACATTACAAACACATAATTAAACGCTTAATTTCCAAGTACATAAGTTGAACAAATATAAATTAAAAATAATGAAAGAGTAAACAATTTATTGATTATAATAATAAATATTCAAAATAATTATCGATGCACAGCGCTACACTGCAGCTCTCCGTAATGCAATTTGCTCTGTGCAATTTCATTCGCCATCACAAGATGGGACACATTTTGAGGTTCAGATAAAGTCAAAGCTGAGTTAACTTTCTCCACATTTAGGTTGTTAGAGAACGAGTGGGTCTAAATTTCTTCAAAACTTTACTAATGGCTGTTCCGTGTAGATGTATATGTATAGTAGAGTAGCGGAATAGTAGGCCTTGTGGAGTTAGTCTAACAAGAGTGTTGTAATCATTATAATAATCATGTAACATAACCTTTGTCTGGAACATCAATTATCTGTAATCAATTTCACTACAACAATGATTTGATTTCTAATTTAATGGATCATTAATTTTTCATTAAATACTGTAACATATAATGAGCTTGTTTTTAAGTGATCTTGATAGTTTTAATATATTTGAGATAACGTTTGAGATTGGCCATTGTCAGGGAGATGATGACTTTGATACGTGTATAACAATGATGACAGAGCCTCTATGACAGGACCAACCTTACTCGGTGATGGTTCAAGACGAAGAGAGTGATTTACATATTGACAAGGGACATATACAGATTCACAGGAAGTAATACTACAAAGACTAGGATATAATACATGCAAGCTACAATACAATTAGAACACAATTCCGATCGGACACGAAGTCCGGGGCACGTCTGATTTACGGAAAACGGAAAGAAATTTAAAGAAAATTATAAAACGACCTCGTTTTATATTTTTCCGTAAATTTCTTTCCGTTTTCCGTAAATCAGACGTGCCCTGAAGTCCGGTTGCTCTGCCGTCTAAGCTAATTCTCCGTTAAATAACTCCTTGTATACTTTGGCTCAAAATAGACAACTAAATTATAGGCTAATTACCTTCCAGTTATCTGTTTTTAATTGTTCATAAACAGTCATGACTTTATCTTGAAATGATTGAGTTTCATAACGCTCATCACCAAAGCCACCACGTGTGAGAACATCAGAAGGGCGTACGTCAAGGAAATAAACTAAATCAGGAGCGATCAGACCAGCATCAGTAGACCGACACCAATTTAGGTCAAGACCCTAAAGATCAATGATAACTTATATAATCTCACCCTAGCAATGTATAAACGAGAAATATTTCTATGTTAGAAAGCTATGTGAAATCGAATTACACACAGACATAACGATTAGTATTGTACAGAGCTATCTATTTACAAAAGTCGGCACACATTTTCATGTACCACTCACAGCTCCTATTGGACAGATGACAGTCACGTTATTTTATGGACGCCATTCTCGTTCCGTTAAACCCAGGCTCGCAAAATTTGAACAATCCCAGCGAAAATAACATCAAAAAAAAAATTAACATACAGTATACTAATCGTTTAGTATAACTTGATTTTAGACAGACTTGTTATTCATAAAGGTGGCAATTTGGTCATTATTTAATTACGATTAGTAATTATAGTACTTGCCTTTGCTGCACTATAAGCCACACCCGAGAATGCATAGCGATCAACAATCAACGTTGATCCATCTTCTAGCTCATTTTTCATATTTTCTCTGCGGATAAAGAAATTTAAATTTAGATTGGAAACAGTAACAAGGCAAATTGTTTAATATAAGAATTTCACAGGTTTAATTTGTGTAATTTAACATTGCTGGGTATTAGTTGCTACACCTAAAACGAAAGACGGAATTGGTTTATTTCTTTTTCATAAAATATTCAACTGTGATATACACACTTTAAACGTACTCAAGTTCTTTTCTATTATCGGAGAACATTTTATGAACGGCTTTGTCATCAAGTTCAATTTCTTTCTTCAAATATTTGCTAATTTGATCTCCAATTGGAGTGCTTCTTTCTGTAAAAGTAAAATAAAATATGTTAAACATTCAATCAAAACTAGTAAGATTGGGATATATGGAGCATAATCTGGAGCGATGCGGGGAAGGGGATAGGCAGAAATCAAAGGTATTTTTCAAAACTCTCTTTAAATGGCCTTTGCACGGTATAGTGGCCTGTAATTAGTTGTGTTTTACGCAGAAAATAGAAACGCAAGTGAAATATTAATATTTTTATGACAACATTTTCAGCTATTAGCCCTGAATTTACAATTTACATATAGTTTAATTAACAAAATATTACATTGGTTTGGAATGGAGCACTTGCTGTCCCTGCCCTGTCACATGCTGCAAGGGAAGAGGGGTAATCTGCCCCTGCTAAGTGTGAATGGGAAATACCAACCATCACACACAAACTGCCAAGTAAATTATCACTGTTCTCAAACAAACAAGTTGTATCTATTAGTAAAATTAGTTTCTGATTAAAACTGTTCATAAATGTGAAATTTTTCAAACACTGATAAATGCATCATGAACATTTCTTTTGATTCCATGAAAAGTTCATGAATGTGGAATTGCCAAAACAAAAACATTTATGAACCCGTCATGAGCATTTGAATTGAATTTGAATTGAGTATATAATACCAGTATATGTTCCATTTATGCATCATCGTTATCAGCAACACATGCAACTGATGAACACGTCATGAACATTTGCTTTGAGTTCGTGAACAGTTCACGAATGTGGAATTGCTCAAGCATTTATTAGTGCGTCATGAACATTTGCTATGGTTCATGAACATTTTCTTTGGCTTCATGAACTGTTCATGAATGTGAAATTTTCCAAAAACTTATGAACACTGTATGTTAAGGTAATAAAACATTTTTTTTGCAATTTTTTGTTATAACAAGTAGTACAAAAGAAATTCTGCGAACTTAATCAAAAATCAAGTACTTTTCAAATAAATTTTCATGGGTTTACCCTAGGTCTGCAAATCGATTGCGAACAAATTAGATGATTTCTGATTGTTTGATGGAATCAACCGCTTAGACTATGAATGTTGGTCCGATTGGTCCATTTTCGTCATCCGTTATTGTTAAACATCTTTATGAAATTTGTAGAATTAATTTATTTTCTACATCGTCTTTCCAATAGATTGGTATTCAGCTTGAAATCAGAATATAAACTTTTGAGTGAGACAATTTGTAAGGCACTTAAATTTGAAATCAAATTTAACTGCTTTCAGTTCACAAGTGTTAATTATCTTATTTTCAACTTCAGACAAAACATGTGTTAGACAGGCCTCGTCAATTGAACTGCACATGTGATATGCACAAACAAATCACCATCTGTACAATTTATTAGGAGGACTTAAGGTACGATAGATGACGAACAACGAGATCAGAAAAGTCTCTGATAAGAAGGGTCCAAGAAAAAATATTATCTTCTGTAATAATAAATTGTTATTAAAAATTTTTCTCGAATTTTGTCCTGCAAAGTAACTGATGAATCAATAAATATCTTCCAGACATGAGAATTTAAATATTAAAAATGCATTGCTCATTTCCAATTCCAATGCCTTGAAATTGTACGGAATTACTCATGCATTGCTCATTTCCAATTCCAATGTCTTGAAATTGAGAAAACTAAATCGTACAAAATTTGTTTATAAAAATTACAATAGTCCCAAGACTTACCGTATTTCTGACAAAAATAATTTTCTTTACAAAGTTTTGTTTTGAAATATTTTGAGACTTCCTTTGACTTGTTTCGCTGCAGACAGTCCAGACACCACATTGATCTTGTTGTTCATTGGTTTGTTTGGTGTTCAGGCTCCTTGAAGACAAAAGGATTTACCTCAAATCCATTTTTGGTAAATTTGAATGAATTTCTGATGTTGTTATTAGCCTTCCAGAATTTCTCTTGCGTTTGATTGGAGCAAAGGAACAAATGACTAACAAGAAGACTTGTTGAGACTTGTCGTTTTCTCTTGTCTGACGTAGACAAGCAAAATTTAGCAAAGTTTTGACCATAATTTCTGAGACTTACCGGAAAAACCAAAGACTTACTGAGCAACAATCTGGCAACAAGCAGCCTCAATTTGTCTGAGAATTCTTTCAGTGTGAAATTCTGAAGTCGATATTAAGCTCACAGAAACGAAAATGGTGTGGCTCTCACATTTAGTTACGGAGGTACAGTTTGTTGAGTATACTCTCTGCAATTGCTAAAAGCTGGTTATGTTGACGATATCAAACAAAGTTATCTGCAGCTCATGCTAAAGTTATTATCAAATTCACAAAATTATCAATTTCAATTTTTAACAACGTTGGAAACTTCTTTTAATAATGGCGACGTTTCTAGAAACCCAAATGCTGAAAGCTATTTGCCCAAAACTGTTTCTTACAAATCCACTAAGAAGCCAAATATTGCATTGAGGTAAGCTTGAGTTGGTATCAAATGTTTTATTCCGTTGACTGTTGAGTAGTCCTAATGGATTGTTGAATTACTATATTACAGTCTAAAGAAATGGAAAGATGTGGAGACTAGACAGTCACAGTCACGTTTCACCTTTTCCTGTATTAGTGGACTTACAGAGAGCGTCTATGAAGAGTCGATATGCCCATTTTCTGGAAGACATGCCAAATGCCTTTACGTGGCGTCTTATGTCAGTACCACATATAGTAAGAAGCCAGCATTGGTCTCTTGGTTTATTGTTATTGTGTCTCTATACCAGCTGCAAAATAATTTATTGCTGAAATTGTACATTTGTGAAGATAACTTATGATTTGTTGTTGTATTATTCTGTTGAACCTTATGAAAATTTTTTCAAAGAAATTGAGAATGTGTTTTGCTTTGATTGATGACTTTTGTATGATGATTCAAGAGACGACAGAAAGTGATTAAAAACTGCTGTCAGAGAGCTCCTAGAAGATACTTATCTCCAAAATATTTCCTGGGGGGCATGCCACCTGACCCCTTAGGTGGGTGGGACTTTGCCCCTTTATTGGCCCTCACATATTTCGACACTTACCTTAATTAAAAACTAATCCCCCCTGGTTGCTGTGGTCAAAAGCCTACCTGGGAAACGATAGAGCTTTGCCTTCTGCCCATTATCAAGTAAATACTGATGCAAAAGTTTGCACTGTGTTGATTTACCACTACGATCACATCCTTCGAAAACAACCAAAGCACCGCGAACCATTCTGCAAGGACAACAACAAAAATCCATGATCAAACCAATTGTTCCCCAATTTTAACGGAAATTATTGTCCCATGACAACCCCCTTTTGTATTTTTAATTGTAAAATGACCTCTGTTGTGTATTGCTTGGTTTCAGTGATTTGGATAAATAAAGTAAGGCAAATATTTGTTACAGTCAAACCTGTTATAACGGTCCACTCTATACAGCGGTCACCTGTCTATAGTGGTCACTCTTGCAATGTCTAAAAGTGTATTTTCTATTGAATCAAACCTGTATATAAAGGCCACCTTTCTATAATGGTCAATTTATCTACCTCTTGTAGCTGGTTGTTATATACAGGTTTCACTGTATTTGTTATCTATCTTGTATTTTGTATTAATTTAATGGGTTACGCGGTTATTATTGTTTCAACTCTTTGTCTGATTAAAATACAAACACCTATTTCTAAATTTACTTCCAAGCCAGCCCCATTGATCAAATATTCAAAAAACATGCAACAATATAGAATAATCTGCTATCCTCTATGAAAGCGACCACTGACAGTTTGACTTATAGCCAAATGTACAAAATTATTTTATTGTAAATTAACTAATTATTGAATAATCTTGGTATTTTTTAAAAAAGCATCAAATTGTATTTTTTTTAATTATGAGCCCTTTGAAAAAAGCATGTCTGGCCTCAAAGGTTTTCTCAATAAATGATGACGATGTTGATGATGATAATATAGTATTAAAAATAAAAATTGATCAGATTTTTGACAAAACGTTACAAATAAACTCATAAATCATGAGGAAATTAAAAATTGGAGCTTACTAATCTTGATCGAGGACGCAGCTGCAGCCTGGACTGCAAAACATGGCAGCTGCGCCAAGGAGATGAAAACTTTCTCTCAGGATTGCCGACTAAAGCTGCAATTTTCATTGAAAATCAGTCGTTAAAAATGTTTTTTTTTGTCATTTTCTTAAATTTTTTTGATGAAATGATGGATTTCAGGGCCACTGAAGGAAAATTAATCAGCTGCGGCCTCAAGATCTCGTCGAGATTGCCATTCTTTGCAGACTGGGCTGCAGGTACATAATTACATTTCTAAACGATAAACTTTTCCATAATGTTTCTCTTCGTTTTTCAAATTACTCTTTTCCCGAATCATGAGAATTCAAGTCAGTCAATGTGCCAGTCTGCAAAGTAGGCATCTAGTTTTATGCTATCAAACTTGGCTTGTCTTGACTCTTGGTCTCTTCCCTTGCATTGTGCAGTAGGCCGCCGCCTAGTAGTCACAGTGTGTTGGGTTAGTGTCATGTTTGAAGCAAAGGACGACATCAAACTAGCCCTAAAATTCAGATCACTACTTACCTTTGCGAAAGTAGTCTTTTATTGAAGATCATATACTTGCAAGTTGCAACCTTGGTTTATTTGTCAACCACAATAAGGTACACCGAGTCGTTGCAGAGCAAACAGTGTTTCACAATGACAATACTCATGTGTATTTTCGCGCCTAAACAAGCATATCTTTTGAGAAAGCCTCGTTGTAGAGTTGACATAATGGGCCTGCTTGCAGATGGAAACATTGTCAAAGAAAAGTATCGATAGCTCGATAAAATTGAACATTAAATCATGATAAAATGTAAATAATGGCCTATTATTATAAACCAAAAATCAAAAACAGCTATATGAGTTTCCAGTCATTTAGTAATATAATCCTTGATGTAAAAAGATAGCATCAAAATCAAAACAAAAACTTAAAATCTAGGACAAGGATAAAGCTACGGTTGCCGTAGCTTTAGCGGTTTGGATAATGCTACGGAAGTTTACCGAGCATGCGCATTTGATTGAAATTGACCCTTGTTATCATTAATTGATTATTTAATTGACTATATACAATCTCTTTCGAAGTTTTTGAGAAGAGAATGTTTTGAACATGGATACACACATTAATTCTAATTATTAGTATATATAAAAACAAATATCACAACAGTTTTGGTATGATTATATTATAACTTAATATTATTATTATCTGGAGTTTGACTTGAAGACAGAATCCGTTTTTGTAATGAACTTTCAAAACAGAGGAACAAAGAACTTCCTGCCGTAGATTTATCCACTCCGTAAAATCTACGCTTCTGATAATACGCGTTTTTCTCTACATGCAGGCTACTGCTGCAGAACGCGATAGCGTGTTGAAGAGAAAGTAAGATAAAATAGTCAAGTTTTGAATTAGTTTTACAGCAGGGAATAGCCCGAATTTGATTTAAAATGAAAATATGTAACAATTTACGAGATTTTTAAGAGTTTTCATAATACGCATGCGCAAAACAATAATGATATACCACAAAGGTCAACTATTAACTTCATACATATGAAACTTTTGTTGTGAATTTATAATTTAAGACCGTACTTACTAGGATCATTTCTATAGTACGCGTCCCGTCTTTGTTTCTCAACTTAGACAACACTTACAACCACGATGACGAGTTGTAGCTTCGTCCCTTGAGCGTGAAGCTTGAAAATGTATTGATTTCGATCAATTTATCATTTTCTATTGATGACCGTTCGTGATGCCTTTTATTAGGCATCATCGATGGGGATGAGGCGAGCAGAGTGGCTTTAACAAACAAGAAAATTTGCAATTTGCTGACATATTACTTGCAAATATACCAATCTAAACATCAAGTCCTTCAACATAAGCATTTTCCAACTCCGCCTAAAGATATTTCAGTGGAAGTTCCGCGAACTGCTTGTTTGCCTCTATTAATTTACGATACTAATGGATTGTTGTAAATCACTCACAGAAGAAGTACAAATCAGAGAATACGCCACGGAATAAAATAATGAAATTGAGGAGCATAATCTGAAGTATATAGCCATCATAGCACTAAGCAAAAACAGAAAGATGGTTATGCGGTAGATGTGGGATGTTGTATTGTTCATTTACACCATAAACACTCTCCATCTGCTTTCACAGCAACTGCCAGGATATTACATATCTCATGGACAAAAATACAATATCGGCACCATAGAATAAATCATTAAAGACACAGAATATTAGAAGGCAAAATCAGTCAGCAAGCTGGAACTGTAATTTGCAGTTCTGTAATATTATAGTTACGCCAGACTAGCTGGTTAGAACATACATTTAGAAAAATGAATACAAAAATAATTGATTTGAATACAATATCATGAAAAAATATTTAATTAAAAGGTATAAAGTATTTTGTGTAAAATAATACATGTTACGTAAAAATATTACATATTGATTATTGATATAATCCATATAAAGATTTCAGATAACAATTATAAAATTCGAAATGTTTTTTTTTTTGATCAAACATTGACCATTGAAAGTTTTCTCAGCATTTGAGTCTTTTGCGAGTTGACCAGAGCTATATATTCAACTTCTGTTCAACTATACTAATTTAGTGATAATAATAAAAGTATTAAAAACCACCTTTTATTTGAAAATAAGCGGCTAAATAAACTACAAACTAATAATTGATTAATATAATGAGTATAAAAAATAATATAAAATTTGATAACATAGATACAGGCCAAATCTGCGTTCTTATAAAGAACATAATTGGCAAATAATAACACAGTATAAAAATAAAAACTAACTAATTGAGTATATATATATATATATGAACCCCCCCTCTAAATAGTAAAACCCTTAAAAAATATATGTTTGCCAAAAATAGGCAAATTGTTGTGAATTATTGGGCAGCTTTATAAAAGCTAATAAATTCAATTCACAACCGAACTTGAAATATGTTTGAAGTCTGACAATTTGAAAGGTAAACGACCTTTATTTAAATTAGAGTGGTATAAGACCGATACTAAAACAAACTAATAGTCAAAAGGACTAATCTATTCGAACTACTTTCTTGACTATATATATATTTTTAGTTAGCTTAATAATTGATTTTTCTATTTACAGAAAGTTCTACTGAAGGGATGCATCGAATTTTTTACCATGATGCTCTTTGGCGTGTTTACGAAATTTATTATTTTCGTGAAATGTAATTCCACAATCTTCGCATACAAAAACTTTGGGACGACGTTCACGAAATGCAAATTCATGCGAATGTCCATGAACACGCGTTGCATGAGCTTCTAATGAACATCTTTGTGTGAATGATTTCTCGCACATGTTACATTTAAACGGTTTTACGCCAGTATGCGTACGAATATGACGTTTCAAATCAAAAGCATCGTTAAAACCTTTACCACAACGTGGACAATGATGTTTTTTGTACGGTGTATGTGATTGTACATGACGATTTAACAAACGCGGATGAGAATATGTTTTTTGACAAACACGGCATTGATATTTACCACCAAGGTTAGTGGAGTCTTTAAATTCACCGCTAGATATAGATGACGTTGGTGATGGCGGCTGTGATTCACCGTTACTTCCTAAACTCTCAGCAGGACTATGAGAACGGATTGAAGGAATAGATGACATGGATGGTGATGGTGAAACGGGACTTTCATAATTATTGTTATTTGAACCATACATAGCCATATAGGACCAATAAAATGCGGCCATATCTAAGCCAGCTAATGTTGTACAATATTTACATGTACCAGGACAATTTGTCCCTTGTGATAAATGTGTAGAAAAATCTGAACAACGGTTGCTGTCTGATACCGCAAGGCGTGTAACGGAGCCAAATATTGATTCTTTTCGATGAAAACATCCGTTAAATGAAGGTAGTTGACTGGGAGATGGTTTGCTAAATGACATGATGAATTTCTAAAAAAATTCAAAATAAAACAATAGGATCAACAAACAATAATTGTAGCGTTTTAAAGCGAAAAGCCTGGTCTTAAAATTAAAAATATGGGTGTGTGGTAGATTACATATTTCGAATAACAAAACGAAATTGAAACACTATTACACAATGAGAAATGGTTTATAGCGGTCAAAACATTTCTTTTTGCACAGTTGTTTTATAATCTGCAAACGAATATACCGATATTTTCAAATGTTACAACGCTCGTCATAGAAGTGTAATTTACGTTCAAGCAGAGAATTTTTCAAATCATGTTGTCAAAATAAATTTAGTCGCACACTACTGTGAGACCAAACCTTTGCATATTTCGAGTAACGCGAAATGTTGAATATGACTCAAATCTAAAATTAAAATTGACTCAGTCAAGTTTTTCTTTACAAAAAAAATCAATGGATTTAAATGCTAAGTACTTTTATTATCCTATTAATTAATTAACAAGATCTATATTCTCATTTATCAGACTGAATTACTTTATAAATTCGAGGACCATTGGAAACTGGAAACATTTTTATTGTAAACAATCTTCAAACCGAAATAGAGATTTCACGAATGTTTAGAATAAAATGATAAAAACAAAAGTCAACGGTGCGAGATGAAAAATCCATATTCTGTTAAGAAAAACAACGGTTTATTTGTTTGCTGAAATAACGGGGAATCGAATGCTACATCATTCTTTTCGGCCTAGTTGCTCACAATGGCTCCAATTTTACACCTCGCATCGAAAAAAGACAACGGTTTCAAAAATATTCCGCACGTTTTATATAACAAGAAACAGTACAAATTACCATATTTGGAAAGAAAAGGATAGTAGTGTTTTACGACTGTTAAAATCGTTTGCTGAGCTGAGCTTACTTTATTTTTTTATTATTGCTTGGACTCAAAAGAATGATATTAGTTAATCGACCGTTAAACAAAACTGAGATAAATAACAGTCGTATATTGCACAATGATATAGCCTTTACATCACGATGCTTTGATTTGATATAGCGAAAATACCTCTAATCAAAATGTTTTATTAGTAAATACAGAACGCAATAACTCGCTTGCTATAATTGGTTATTTAGTTAACTAAGAACTCGACTGTATTATAAACTACAGAAGCTGTCAACATTTTTATAAAATTAATTCTTACCTTTCAATAAAATCTTCCTTGCTTACGGAATTTTGACGAGGGAGGTTACATCGAAGGCTTTGTAGACGAATTATGCTGCTAATTCTTGAATGTCATCAGACATGCTACCATTTCTGTTCAATTTTCTTGAATGTAGACATAACGTTATTATAGCTGATGTCTGTGGTATAGTACAACTTCTCTTGCACCAACTTTATATTCCCTTTGGGGGAAACACGATCGATCTTTCGCCACTCCGTGTCGCGGCGTTTAGGGTTGTGTCAATTTAGTCTTGTATTCCAACGATGTTGATTTAGCGTGGAGCCATGTGACCAAATAGGTGTCACAATTAACCAATCAAAACACATTATTTTGATTGACAGTTGACCTAACTGTTTTTCACTGTCTAATGCTCATTTTGTCTATTGTTCCATGTTTTGTATTTGATTACAAAAGAAAAGTACAAGAGTCTTTTCATCAACTTGGAGCCCATATTATTCTCTATTTTTATTTGTCGTTGTTTAATTTCCGTGGCGATATGCATCCTATATTTATTGTTTGTATTTAAAATGAAATTCATGTTGTTTTTTGTCGTTATGATTTTAATGATAAAGGAATTTGTTGTTTAGTACAATTGCACGTAGATTCGACATATGCAACGGTCTTTGAGACCGTTGTTTCGGGCTTCTATTGATTTAATGGTGCCGCTCGTAAAATTCCACTTGAGATTGATTGACAGAACACTATACTGTGTACAGTTTTATGATTGGAAAAATAACAATCTCAAAATAAACATTTATTTTATCTATTTCGAATTTTTAACAATTATTACTTTGAAAATTTTTCACACTTTTTTTGACAAAATAACATTTCAACTGTTAGATTTCCTTTCAAACCGGTTTGACCCAGTTTTTACACAGTTCACAATTAAGTGATAGCGCGTAAAAAGACGTTAGAAATTTCATTTTTATGAGACATCGACAAGATTTTACTAGTTTAATTTAATTATAAGAAGAAGGAAAAATTTTAATCCTTGTGTCCCAAATTGAATTTGACTCCTCTGAGCTGTTCATGTAGACAAAAAAGCATCAAATTACGCTCTAATACAGACCCAGACTTGTCAAATTGACGTCATAAGAAAATATCAAAATTATTTATCCATAACGGTTTCCATAGTAAGATTTTTTTTAGCAAATTTCTGAAAATTTCACGAACTTGCCACACAACGTAACATCAAAAACAAATGTTTATGACACTCCATATATGGGAATGTTTATCTGAGATTAATTAGAATTTCTAATCTAATCGAGAATGGATGCGTTTGTATGTGAATTTATCATAATACCAAAAATAAAGCAGACGAGTTGCAATAAAAATAACTAATTTTAGAAATGCGCACTTTACTGTGATTGGTGTTGCAAAACATTATTTTAGACCCACGAATTTCATGGTGATTCGTTGCATATCAATGGTGACGCAGTTTTAGGGTCTAGACTACGACGAAATCGATAAACAATAAAATCAACCACAAAAAGTCAGTAAGAAAATTTGCTTTCTGGCAGGAAACATATTTTATTTCACTTTTGCAAAGTTGATCTTGTGGCTTTATAAAAAGTGAGATAAAAGGTTTTTTCTACCTCTGAACTAAAAACAGTTCGCCTTTGATCCTATTTAGATCATTTATTGTTTTGCTATTGTCTTAACAGCCCACGGAAAATTAATTATACACTTCATTTATTAAATTGAATCTTTACAAATTAGTGAACAATGTAGTTCAAAATTTATCAAAAGGCAGACAGGCTGTGTTGCCTATTGTTGAAAGATTATAGAGTCACGTATAGAGTATTGATGAGCAGGATATCCTGTTCTTACGTCCAACTCAAACCGAATAAAAAATATTAGATTTTGTTTGATGGAAAGCTAAGTTTTCTTTTTTAAAAACATAATCATATTTGACAACTTTCTTATTGAGTAGATGATGTTAAAAACGAAGACACGGAAATAGGTATAAATTACATTATCTGTCTGAAACAAATTTTAAGTAAATTTGAAAGCAATCTTGATTCAAATCATAAAATTTATTGTTGTTAATAAATCTATCCTAATTTCACAGATATGGAAATTGCAATTGTGTTATCGATGTTTTAAAATTTGATTTTATGAAAGGTTGTTTTCAATCCAAGTGTAGAGACACAGATAACATATTTTCATTTTTTATCATTACCCGCAAGTATTATTCAAATCTCGATCCGAATCCAATGGGATATCCGATACAGGAATTGCTATCTGTTACAAGATTACAATTTGGCAATACATTTACGATTCAAAACTTTGATGTTACGTTTGAAGTATTTATTCCTTACACTTCTACTTCCTCACCGTATTTCTCTACTTCGAAACTAAAAATGATAATGGATTAAACTTTCAAAATTCTATTCTTTTTATTAATAATTAGTCCAGATATTTTGCAAACCATGTACCACATATACGAAAATACTTTATAGAAAATAATACTTGGATTGCAAAGAAAATGTTACCAGTTTATAATTGTTGTTTCTATTTTCTGATGATCCCAAGGGATGCCACTGGATATATTGTTTGTATAATGTAAATGTAAATGGTAGCATTCTGATGAAATTTTAAATAGTTACTATATTCAAATATATATAAATTTATAAATCAGAATAGAGCCCTCGAATAAAACGATCAATAGAACCCTCCTTTTTCCTGATTAGTATATGAAGTGCCTATCGCAATAATCTCAATCAAACTAGCGGGATGGGAAAAGTGCAGTACTCGGAATTATACTCGCGGGTAACTTCCATTGTGCTTCAATTGGGTTATTCGAATGGTGCTTTGGCAGAATGACCAGGAAGATTGTCCACAAAGAGCAAAAGATGAGAAAAATCGTTGTGCAAAATGAGAAAACTTCAAAGGCGTCAAAACGAATACCTCAAACACTTCTGATGACAACGTATACCCTACAAGTGTTTCTGGAAATTGAAAAAGGTACTCCTTAATATTTGTACGTCCCCGTATACCAAAAGCATGGAAGTTACAGCTCGGTGAGGGTCGCTGTTGGGTTTCTTGAATTGAGTCTTTTATAGTCGTGTACTCCTTTCTTTCAGTTCAAATTTGAAGAATGATCTTTATGATGAAAATTTTGAAGATAAATAAAGTTTAGAGACCGAAATTACGCCAATACTGGCGGATTCTAGAACTTCCTTATAACAAAGCGTGCATTCGATACTATACGTGGATTTGATTCTTGATAGTAATTCGCAATCCCAGAGAAACAAAGAATTACACATTATAATATAGATTGAATGAACAACTACATATATATGTAGGACTAATAAGTTTTCAATGACATGTAATAGTCTACACCTAGCTATTTGTAGAACGGAAACATACAGTTTTATCAAATAATAAATGATGTTACTATTGTATGCCTTTGCTTTGAACAATAACAACGTAACTATACACAGTGTAACACATTTTAAAATTCAAATATAAAATGCCAACAAATATTAGTCAGCTATTAATTTAATTAATTTAAATATTATATGAATGAATTGAAACACTAATACGTTTAACAATATCACTATGAATGAAAGAAGTATTTATATATATTATAGTATATTTGCCATGGATTATAAATCTATTAGTGAAAACGGAAACATACAACTTTATCAAATAAATGAGATACAATTGTATGTCAGTAACTAAAACACATTACTACAGTATAAAAGCCCATCGGAGGTAAAAAAAAAACTGTTCAAGATGTAATAAGAGATTAAAACCAAAGGATAGGATATGATTCACAACTCAGCGTGTGTTTTATTTGAAATCAATGGAATTTTCGGAAACTTTTACAAGCGTTATAACTATGTACATTGTAAAATGGGTGTGGTCAAAATATTTACACAAAGCAAGGTCATAACAAAATCATTACACTATTCGTTCGTAAGAACACGTTAAATTGCATGCTCTCTGACTCACTGTCAAGATTTAAACTATTACATTTAAATGTAAACTAAATGCAATATTTAACATTTTGACAGTGAGTCTGCGAGCAGGCTAGTAGAAACGGAAATGGTCTGGAAAATAAAGTTAATTCTTGATTGAAAACGTATATCATTCACTGCGGCAGTATATTTAGAAGAAATGGTATTGATTAAGGTTTCTCCTGCTTATAATTGTACACGAAAATCTACAACCCGTGTAGCAGTATAGTCCTATAGAAAAATCTAAGAATCACACCAAGATCACACGGACATTTTTAAAAATGGTACTGTATCCTACTACACAGATTGTAGAGGTATTAAATAAATTGCATGCTCATACAGTCTATCGTCTATCGTCTATCGTCTAATCTTATTGGACGTTATTAATCGTTTTCCTCGGTACTATTTGTGTGGCTCAAAGAATTAATTTTGGCTCAAGTTAATAATACAGATCCTAGTCCAGTCAAAGGTGGACATTCAGCTGGATTCTGGATCCGAGATCCTGATTCAGATCCGTTCAAATAGTGAAGATCCAGTCGGATTCTAGGATCTGGGATCCGCATTGAAATCTTCAAATTCAAAAGACGAAGATCTGGCCGGATCATATCTGGGATCCAGATTCAAATCCGGGTCCGGCCAAAAGGTGAATATCCAGCCGGATCCTAGGACCAAAGAACCCTCTGCTAAGCACAAATTTAAAGCAACGTTGTGTTGGATGTCTGTAACATGTTTGTATTCGTTTTAGAATCATTGCAGATACTTACAGTCTCCCAGGAAATATATTATTATCACATCCAACAATTAAACATTTTCTATTCTATTTATAAATGAGCGAAAAACAACATTTAACAATTTGTCAAATTAAATAATTATGAAATGAAATTATAACAGCTAAACTATAGATAAATTACAATTACTATAGATATTTATTTTTGTATAAATGCAGAATTTTATAATACTAAAAATAAATCAATAAACTATATATTATCCAATGAATATAAATGGGTATTATTATGCACGTGATATGATGATCTGACCAATCAGAAAGCTGATAAATATGTTACATTGTTTCGTAAGTACTCACTTCTCTTAAACCTTTGATCATACAATGGACAGTGATAATACCCAGAATCTAAGATAATCAAGCATAAAAAAAGAAGTTACAAATGTAGTTACATTAAATGTAACCAGAGTACAAATCCAAAATCGTGTGGTCGTGTAATCCCGGGGAGTACTTCCCTACTTTGATAGACGGGGACGTTCACATATCAAAGAGTAAATATTTTTAGGGTTTATTTTACTTGTTATTTATTATTTTATTATTTGATAAAACTGTATGTTTCCGTTTTAATAATAGGTAGATTTATTCCATGCCATTGAAAACATATTAGTCCTACACAAATATATCTTTTTCATTCAATCTATAATATTATAGTGTACAATGTCTGCTATGAACATATACTTTGTTAAACAAACAAACATAAATTGTTACCATGTTAGATAAACATTGTTCAAGTGTTCAACTTTTTCTATAAGTAAAATGTTTTGCTCAATTCTTTTCAAGGTCATTCTGCCAAATTCTATTCAAACGACCCCGTTGAAGCGCAATGGAAGTTACACCCCGACATATAACACTATACTCCCATAGCAAAACGCATTTAAAAAGTTTTGTTATTACATTAATTGTATAGGAAATAATCCCGAAAATAATCTAGAATTATTCACTATCATATTTCAAACTGGTTAAAATCAACAAATATTATCAAACTGTTGTTGCAGTGGAACAGATTTGAAACAACAACAACCCTTTAGTTTGGTTCACATCAGGACCTTCGAGATAGTGGGGTAGGAGGGGTAATTGCCACAGGCCGGGCCAATTACAGCGTCTATTGTAGGCTTTCCAGGTCTCCTGGTGAACCTACATTTTGATTCGCAAAAAAGCTTTTATTCAGGATTATATTTTTGCAAAAAACCGCAAGGCCCGAACATTTTCTCTGCGGCAGTGAAGCTTCACACTATACAATACACCTTGGTTAATCTTCGATTATAGTCAGTGTGAACATAATCATATTAAACTGGGCTGATGTTATATCTTTCTTTGTATCTCATCTCTATCGCTACAAACACACTTCTAGCACCCAGCGTATCAAGTTGAAAAGCACAGATATAAAAATATTTCTTCATCGAGTATTTATTTTAAAGGGATAACGAAACAGATGACTCACATGTTTTAATCATTAATATATAATTTTTAATTCCTTCGTTTCATATCGCAAGAAAGCTCCCTTTCAGTCAAGCGGTAATCACAAAAAATTGCTTTGATGTTGTTTATAGGTATATAGATAAATATAATACGTGGGTTTATTAACAAGTTAATGATAGCCGTTACATTATCAAGAGTTTACGATGTTGTCCGAGGTATGCGTAGGTCTGTACTTTGTAGCATTGTCAGCATTCCCCGATTCGAAGGCGTATTGATAAATTGATCAGACAATAATTACTTCCTTCAGACAATTATTTCCTTCATGAAATACATAATAATACAACAGAGGAGGAACTGTTTTATCAAAATCTGCTATTTCGCAGTGTCGGATATGACATGCAGTTTTCCGTTGCGCACTATACTCAAGTGGCACGCTACTAAGTTTATAGAGCTTTTCACAGGTTCCCAATGAGTCCCTCAAGAAATATTTAAAGAAAATATTGATAACCTGAGTGTCTGGGGGGAAGGGGGGTTACTTCGGTAAATTTTTGACGGGGTGTGTCATTTTCAAAAATAGAGGAAAACCGTAAAATCTCATAGCAAATGAGAATGAGGACCCTAAAACGTACGAGCAAAACAAGAAAAAAGTTTTAAAAATTTTGAAAATCACCTCATTGTAAAATTTCACAAGAATCTGGAAAAGGCACCCTTTAGAAATAGCACGCCCCCGTACAGCCGATGCATAGAAGTCCCCCCGGGTCTGTAGATCCATAGTCGCTAAAATAAGTTTTATTCGAGTAAGATAATGAATTTGGATAGCAATTTTAAAATGTTTACTTTTACACTTTGCATAGTATTCTTGAGTTTTTACAAAGCCTGGCTGATTTAACTCCACATTTAAACTATACAATTGCGGAATCTTAAGAGACTTATCGCATTCTCGCGTTTCAGCTTTAAAACAAACACAAAAGCAACAACAACTTTCAACATAGGAGAGGTTGAAAGTGAATGAAGTTTCATTATATGTTAACACCCAGGTAAACATGAACAGAACGAAATGCGATTATATTATACTTCTCATTCCAATTTCACCACTTCAGTATTATTGATATGAAACGCACTATTCTACGAATAATCCTGCGTCACCTGTCTATAACGGTCATTCTATCTAGTTCGTTATAGGTTGCTGTTATAAAAAATATTTCACGGTATGTAATATATTTCGGACCTGTCAATCACCCTACCTAGAGAGAGACCACACCCTTCACCCAGGTACTATTCCTACCTGGAATACAGCAATACCAACTGATACACCGGCAATGATTTCCAAATGTTTTGTTGCCAGTTTCTGCATTGCATTAAAACAGCCCTATAGAATAAAAAATTGTAATAATCAAAATATTTCATTTAATATTAGTACACATAGACCAGGGCCGCACCAGGGTTAACTTCCATTGTGCTTCGACGGGGTTAGTCAGATATAAATTTGGGAGAGTTTTTATGCCTCAAATATCAAGATGCATACAACATGGACAAACTCAATATAAACCGTAAGAATGTATTTCTTAATATGTGTTGTCACTTCAACGCTCTCTCTAACTCTGAGAGAACCAACATAAGGTATTTAATGCTGGGCACAACAGAGTGACAATAAAAAGGTCTTACAGATCATGAAGATACCGTATAGACAGGTGGCCGCTGTATAGAGGTGACCATTATGACAGGTTTGACTGTACTATAATATTGTACAGTGAAATCTGTATATAACAGTCAGCTACTAGAGGTAGATAAATTGACCATTATAGACAGGTAGCCTTTATATAAGATAAAAGATACCGTAAATAACGTTTTCAAAAGGACACATTACCTTATCGAGAAAAGAATTTGAGTAAAAAATACTCTATATTGCTTTTTATGAATTTTGAAAAAGGTACCCTTGAATATCTTTGTATACCAAAAGCATGGAAGTTACCTCCGGGACACATAGTCAATGCACACAGGAATTCAGAGTGTCAAAGGTTTTTCTCGATAACTTTCAAAGCTGGTTCTCGAAATGGTTGTACATTCTGCTGAATTTTTATCAATAGTTCTGAAGAATTTTGATCATCATTTGTTTTAAAAGCAAATTTGAAATCCATCAAGGCTATTTCAAAATGTTTTCTGAAAACCTCAACTTTTTTTAGATAAACGTTTGAATAACTTGAATGAAATATAAATATAATACGGTATACAAAAATTAACCTTAATTATTTATTTATAATTTTGATTGAAATCCATCATTTTTTCTTTTCCTTCTGAATTTTTCTAGCCTCCCGCAAACCTAGTTTCCAAGTTTCCAGACTTTGCCGGAACTTGCAGCCGCAGGTGTTGTCACAAGACAATGACATGTGATACTATAATATTGCACAGTGGAACCTGTATATAACAGTCAGCTATTAGAGGTAGATAAATTGACCATTATAGACAGGTAGCCGGTTTGATTCAATAGAAAATACTATTTTAAACATTACAAGAGTGACCACTATAGACAGGTGGCCGCTGTATAGAGGTGACCATTCTAACAAAGTTTGACTGTATTTCAGTTGTTGCAACTCCTGCAAGGCATTAAATGAATTACTTATAATTCTAAATTTGGTGAGCTTTAATTCATAAATGAGATGAATAAGAAAGATTTTAGCGTTTTGATATATATATAGCTTGGGCAGCAGACGCAAGGGAAGTAGTAGGATTTTCACAACAAGGATGCTAACTCTTCCATAAAGGGGGCTAATTATAGAAAATGTTTGAAAAATTATCCAAAATTTCCTTGACAGTCAAAACAAAGCGTTTCGAATGGTGAACAAATATTATAAATGGAACGAAAATAGCAAAACAAAACAGTTTTAATGATGTTTTAAACAGTCTTTTTTGAACAAAGTCAAAATGGCAAGTATGAGAAATCAAGACATGAATTGACTAACATTATCTTGTGAGTGAGACTATTTCTATTGTTTACGAGCAATGACCCATATAAGGTTAACAACATGATGATTCGAATATTGATAATCTCAAAATTCGAATACAGTCAAACCTGTTATAACGGTCACCTCTATACAGCGGCCACCTGTCTATAGTGGTCAATCTTGCAATGTCTCAAATAGTATTTTCTATTGAATCAAACCTGTATATAAAGGCCACCTGTCTATAATGGTCAATTTATCTACCTCTCGTAGCTGGGCGTTATATACAGGTTTCGCTGTAGCATGATTTCGATATCGAATAGCACCTTCCTAATCATTAACCTACCTCTTGATGAATTTCACCTTTGTTAGACTCATCAATATTCCCAGGATTGCATTTGTCTTGATTTATGCAACAAGATTTGGGTACCGCAGTTTTATTAAATATTTTGAACCAATCTTTATAAGAATCAAGACCGCAACAGTGGAATAGCTTGCCCTGGACATCATCTAATGCCTGTTTTGTATCTCCAACAGAGTCATTTCTATATTTGTTCATAGCATTGGAAAATCCATCGCGGAGATTACTGCGAAGCTGTCAATAAACAAAACATAAAATATGTCATTGGTAATTAATGTAAACAAAAAATTTAATCGTGCTTGTAATAAATTTTTAATGGAAACCAGTAGAGCGGCAGTCAGACAGTTTTAATCACGTGAAGAGCGTAAAAGAAATTGACTATTGAAATTTAAGGGAAAAGCCATTATATGTCCGAGAAATGATTGCTGGCAAATCGAATCTGTGCCAAAGTGCCATTTCGGGGATTGTTTATGGGGGTCAAAATACATGTCTAATCACGTAGAGGTGTTCAAGCAAAAATTGAATGTAGAAATGACGGTACTATTAGGCTCATTCTAAAAATATATTTGCCAGCTAAAATATCTGTGCCAAACCCCTGGCCAGCAATGTCGCAATGAGGCTATAAAAAGGTCTTTAATCACGTGAAATGCGACAAGGACACAAATAGGCTTAAAATGATGCCAGTACACTGTAGAATCAATAACTGCAAACGCCAGCTAAACTATCTGTGCCAAACCCTTTGCCAGCAGCCGTTTTATCATACAAAAGGACTGGGTACTAGCGTTATGTTTTGCTTCGGTATTCTTATTTTTTCACTCAAATGAGGCTAATAATAGGTCACGAGCCTTATTACTTGAACATGTATTATGCACATGGATGATAAAGCATCAATATGCAGCAAGCTGAGGTTAAGTTGAAACATTTATAATAACTGAATTGATTATTAATCTACGTAAAGTTGTGTAATTGAATATTTATATTTTGGTAATACTGTTTTCAAATGACAATATAAACAGCTCTAGATAACAAGGACAATTTATAAATGTTGTCGTCTAATAATTAACGTAATATGCCTTTGTTCCGTATACATTTAAAGGTTGTATTCAAGATTAACAATTTGGTTACCGAAACCAAAGTAACCTATACATTCATAACGTCATTACCTTATATAATTAAAGAATAAACTTGAGTAACTAGGCCTACATTGATTGAGGTGGATTAGCTCAGATGGCAGAGCAACTGAACTTCATATCGGATCATATCTGATCGACTGTGGTTCGAATCCCCCTAAGGTCAACTCAGCCTTGACTTTATCTGAAACATCAAATGAGTACCATCTGAGGATGGCGGATGGAATGGTCCAGAGGGAATTGCATTGTGAGAAGCTGCGGCGCATCGTTGCGCATTGACAATCAAGACCTATCTGCCATGAAATCTGTTGAAATTGATCTGCAGTGTCGCGGCTGAGATCTACAAAGAGCGTTTAAAATCATTGCTCTCAGCGAAAAAAGCCACTCATCTAGAAATAGAAGAGTGGTACGGGTGCCTTCGGTAGGGCGACACCGTCTACATTACTTTTTTACATTGATTCATTTTCTGAGTTTTCTTCCTCGCTGCTGCTTTCCTCCCATTCACTGCTGGATAATAAATCAGTGTCACTAATTTCATCCAATGGAATTGGATCTTCACGAAGCAGTTGATTTGGTAAGGAGTTTCCTTCAAACCATAATGGCTTCAAGGTCCCATCTTCACTTTCTTTCCATCCGAAATTGATAGGGTCCTTGTCCCCAGGGGTAGGTTGATCATAACGTGACCACATCCTTGCCACATAAACGGATCTTGAAATGTGCTGAAGTACAACCTTTAAACAAGGAGGTAGCGTAGCGCAGTTGACTCTTTTAACCGTCGTAAATTCAGAGGGTGCTTTTTTCCCGCATGAACTTTTTTTCAAAAACATCTTATGTCGCTCGTTGTTAATTTCTGTTCCGTTTGTGCTATAGATAGCTCTGCAGATAAACGCTATTATACCTTTCACATCTGGGCAATCTGAATTTAGTGATGTTAATGCACGAACATCTTCTTCAGTGCCATTCATCAGATACTTGAATGGTCTAACTTTGCCCTTTCCAGAGAACGCGAATGTATAGTCACATCCGCTCAAAAAATGAAATCCAAGTAAGGCATTGGTGAATCCTTCATGCTTGCTGTTCAGATATGTGGCAATACTTTGTATGTCTATATAGTGCCTGTTGTTTGCCGTTCCAAAGTCAACCATTATTCTTAGAGTGTTTTCAATTCCAGAAATGTACAACAAAATCATAACAACGTCAGTGTCAGATGATCTCACTAGAAGATTCCCTTCTTTAAGTTTACTGATATGATATCCTATCAATGTGTCTGCCTCTTGGTGACAAGCTTGGTATTTTTCTGGTTTTCTAACGGTCAATCCATGAAGATGATCTGCTTTTATCCTTATACAGCTTCCACTTTGTGATGCAAAAACTGTTTTGTTGGATATGCAACTGGCATAATGAGGCTTCGTCGATTCGTTTAGTAAAAATGTTATAAAACTATCTTTAAAATTACTTTCCTTTAGTAACTGTTTCGTTGCTTTCTTTGGAATTTGATCTGCTCCGGTTATAATGTAAGACATTATGGATCCACCACGTCGATGTCTCTCTTCATTTTTAATGGATCGGTGCTGGAATAGATCAAACAGCACATGAATTTCTTTACCTGGAAAGTGGAAATGAGCATATCTTTGAAAGTAAGCTTAATGCCATGTGACCATATGTTGCTTTACTCTGCTGATAGAGAAATTCATGAAGTAGCAGTCTACCATCAATCACAATGGCAGTAATAGTTGAAATATTTATATCTTCCAAAGTAGAATCATGAATTTCCTCGATATACCTTGTTAGACTAGCTTTGTCAGTCTTTAATAAAGCTCCAGCAGGGTGTGCTAATGATAGTGGTACTTCAGTGATTGGAAAGCTGAGTAAATACGATAGATCAAGGGCGTTATTTGACTCAGAGACAAGTGCAAGGACTTGCTGAAGACATCAGTCACACTCTCTGCTATTTTTAATTTGTTAACTGCTTTTCTATTAACTTTGACATTTTCCTTGGCAAAATTTCGCACTTCCGTGCGTTTTATTCTTTTGAAAAACCTTTCACCGTCATCGTTACATTCATCTTCAAACTTCGATCTATTTTCTGCTCCTCGTTGAAGTGTTTCTAAAAGATATTTCGATGTATCCTGCTTTGCAAATTTACCAGACGAAATATTGACCAGTTCTAAAGGGGCGTCGTCATTGAATGGTATACATGTTTTCTCAAATGTCTTGGCTAGTGAAACCTGGTCTGTATTGTCCTTCCTGATTCTATTTGGGCGTAGCTGGTTCATTGGGTCTTCTTTATTACTCAGCCCACATAAGTCTTTCAGTTCCGTTAATGCCATTCCTCTCTCTCTGTGTAAGAGTTACGGACCAACGTCGTATTGCGTCCATTGAGTTTCGGAATGAAGTTATTCCCCTCAAGGGTGAAGAGGCATCTCTATTCACTGTCTGCTCAAGACAAAGATCTATTGCGGAACGGCAATAATTCTTTTCTGTTCTCCTGATTGAGAATAGTCCAGCTTGCAGTTTTAGCTTGGCAATGTCGTCGATTGTGTTCATTTTGAAAAGGAACAATGAACCCCATCTTGCATAATTTGGTCGGATCAACGTTATTTGTCAGAACATTTCTTTGAAGTTCTCTAAATACACGGTTGATCATGTAAACATATATTTCCCAATATGCAGATGTTTCCCCGTAATTACCGTTCATTGTTTCGTACAAAAACGACTCTTAGCTTTCCAAGAGAAGTTAAAATTGCTCTTGGCTCGATTCTTCTAAAATGCTTTCAGAATTAAGATTTTCTGTAAATGTTTCATTTATAAATTCAGTCCAGTCATTCGGATCAATTTCCAAAAATGTGTTGAATAATTGTTTTTCCAGAACAGCTGCTAGAAGCTGATGAATTCGGCAGCATCTGTTATAAAACTTTCCATTCATAAATCCATTAATCGATCCTTAAGCAATAACTCCGCTTTCTGTCAATATATATTCTATACCCGAGTCAGCCAAGTACGTACCAACTGCTCCAAAGAAAGCAAGCTCGATATGGAAGTTACCAAGAAGAATAATCAGATTTTCAATCTCTCGAGCTTTCAAAGATTGAATGCTTAGAGCCTTTTTTGCCACTGCCAAATCATACATAGCATATGCGTATGTTTGATTGGCTTCTTTTGCAAATTTCATTGAGCGTTTCATAGTCTCATATACAACATCGTTTTGAGTTGGTGGCAGAGCAATCGGGTCCATGTAATCAATTATGGTTCTTCTGAGTGAGTCCTTAACAAGTTATGAATAATATCCGGGATGTAAGGGAGTGCTGTTTGAAAGGAATGAGCTCGCCAGCCAAATAAGGTCCAATGGTTTTTGAATGACTGCTTCATATTCATTTTTCAGCGGGTTTATTATAAACTTCGCTTTTTTGAGAGACAATTTGAATGGACTAATTTCTTTTACTTTTGTGAAATGCTTCCTATATCTGGACTGCCTTAGAGATTTTCTTTTTTGATGTTGTTGCTGTGGTCTATCTTCTTCTTCTTTTTCTTCTTCTTCTTCTTCTTCTTCCTCTTCTTCTGATTCTGAGCAGGGGCGGATTCAGGAAAAAAGCTGAAAAAAGCTGACTGTCGCTTTGAGGGCTCCCGTAAGAGGGGCGAAGCCCCTCCTTATCTGGGGTCCAGGGGAATTCTTCCCCGGAAACATTTTTTGAAATAAAGCTGTAATTAATTTGACAATAACAAATCAACAATCAACAAAATCAACAATCAAAAAGAAAAATGCATTATTCTGTGAACTAGCGTAATTCATAACAGTAACTAACAGTAACAAAACATGTAAATATATATTAGCACTATAATAAAATAGAGTTGATCAGTATTATATTATTGAATTGGAAGAATGTTTAAATTTACGAGAGAGAAAACGAGGAGAATGGTGTAAATAGCTCCAACAAATCGAATCAATCACCGCGTCTGTTGTTTTTACTTATTGTTTCATGGCAGGAGATGGTCGGTCGTCTTGTTCTTGACAAGCAGGTAATTGCAGATCAGATCAGCGAAAGAACAAATCCGAAGTCGTAATAGCTTGTTCTCTTATACTTTTTCATTACGACTATAGTAACCAATACGTTCTCACATGTAACTTTAACATTTTCAAAACATAACCTGTTCTCTTCGATAGAGAGATCATTATTTATCAAACAGCACGTCAAATCTTTCAACACTTTGTTCGCCATCTTGTTTGGTGCACGGAATGGTTAATACGGCGTAATCACGGCGTCATTTTTCATGTCTACATCGTAATCGATTTTAGTAATCCACTGCAGCGGCATGGTGCTAAGCAACGATCGTCTCATGCAGCATATTTCAAATTCCAATCCCTCACCTAGTGATATCATTGGCTTAAAGACGTTCCGCTTGAATTCCGCTGCATGAAAAATGACGTAGGCAGTGTCGCTCAAAAAATATGAAGAGAGCTTGTCTGGCTGCCCTGTTGACACTAGCAACATATTTCCACAGGGGACACGCGTGGAGTTACGTTAAACCACTTATAAACGTAAAAAGCAAATCATCGGTGTTTGCACGTTTTTGATTGCGTCGAATGGGATTAATGGACAGAAAGATTAGACCAGGAGCCCCATTGATGGGGTCGGGAATACAGAATATTGAAAATGAAATACTGAAACTCAATGGGACAAACGGGAAAATAATGAATACATTATTTACTAACTTAAGGAATACGATAATAATAAAATAACAACCAACGTTGAGGATCAATAATATGAAGAAAAAAAAAACAATTTTTGTATTTTCTTTTAAATGTTGACTGTCGCTTGCGCGACAGTTGAGACAGTCTGGATCCGCCCCTGCTGAGGTTAAACAATCCTGATAACATATTCCAACCGTTGCTTGCAGGCCATGCATATTTGATTTGTCATTGCATAAATGCTGATAGGTTACTTTCAAGAGGCTAACAGTAAATACGAGGCTATGGTAGCCTAATATTTATACTATGAGGCTCAATGCAATATTATCACTCATAATCAGACAGACATGTATGAGAATTCAAAATTTGAAAATAGTCTGAAATGTAGGATATTTTGACAAATTTCAATGGGAAAGAGTGATAAATAGAGCTTCACAAAGGTAAAAAAATAGTCTGAAATCCGCTAAAAGTCTGAAAATTCTCATGTCTGCATAATTCTACAACAACCGTCAAGTACTAGTGAACTCTAAGTAACTTACTTTATTTCTCATGACGTAACCGGCAATGGCAGCAATAAGTTCACAGATCAAAACAAATAAAATGAAGAACATGTACTGAAATAGAAAAGTAACAGGTATAAGTCAATTAAGCCATATTCGCAAAGATAATCGGAATAAGCTAGGTTGGCAAAGATCAATTCTTAATTGTGACTAATCATAGCCAACACTGTAGCTACTCTGTATCATATTAATTAAACAATAAAACTATTAAATAACTATGCAAGTCGAATCAGCTATCAATGTCCACCTTTAGGTCTGGTTCATACACCGCTCTGTACGTGTGCCGATCCTATAATGATCTAATCAAAAATAAAAACTTGAATTCAGAACGATGTATGAAATGGAATAAGAACGCATTTGTAATTGGATCGTGTTCAGGCGTCTGGGACGCCTTCTAACCCGTTCAGACGACTCTATTAGGTGTGAATTTACACATAGAATGGTTTCTGAAACAAAATTATTCAAGTAGTTGATCTGAAGATGTTCTCAACAGAAATAGTATCAACACATGAGCAGAACACAGTAAGAACCAGGCCTTATGTAACAACTATATTTTTTTTTATTGAATCAACCTTGTACACAAAGGCCACCTGTCAGTAGCGAACAATTTATTCAGCAAATTTTTACTAAATTTTCCCGTTAATGATAGTAGAGAATTTGTTTTGTTTCTCAAGAAAATAATTATTTATTTTCTGTAAGAAGATTAGTCAATTAAATTCTGAAGAAATAGTTAAAGAATTTGGGAATGCTAGGATTCACTTCTAAGTACTGAAAGAGGAGTGGGAATGATTTCATCAGATCCAAAGCTAGTTGCAATTAATTTTAAAATGTTTAAAAATTCAGAAGAAATGTTATCAAAGTTTGAAATGTGACTTATTTTGTGGTTTGGTCATGAAATAGGAGAGACGAATGTGTGAATATCGTAAATAGACTGATATTAAGGGCATCAATTATTTTATATCGAATTTCAAAAAAAAAAAATACTTTTAAGGTGAAAAAAGACTGAAATCTGCCAAATCTAAAAGACTGGACAATTCCATTTCAATGTCTGATATTCACATGAATTTCAAAGAAAAGAAAGTTTGACAAACAAAAATCATTATATCAAGTAACAAAACCCATTGAGAACTACGAGTAATGATAATTGAAACCTTCCAGAGCCTTCTAGGGGACAAGGTTGAATATGTTCCTGCATATTGTGACAGCCTGATCGGTGGAGATAGGCTATGTAAATGTTTAACACTGCTTGCAGTGTCGGACAAAAATATCAGCCTACTGGAATACTACAGGCGTTTTAACATATTCTTCTGAATATTCTGTTGAAGCTTGACTAATGAATCACAAAAACAATCAATTTTCTTCAGAATTTGCTCTGACCCTCTGGAATCTAGTAGTCCTAGTTTTGTTGGATCCTGACCTTGAATTTTCAACTTATTAAAACAAAAGACAAAATATGTTGACAAAGACAAAATATGTTATGTTCAACTTACAAAGCGTAGTACGCATCTGTGTTCTTTCACTGCTGCCCAGCATCCAAGTAAACCAAACAGAATAACAAGGCATCCTATACCGATGAAGATATATGGAGCTAAAGATAAATCAGTTGATGACGAAAGCTTTAGATAAGCGACAAGAGCAACTTTAGTCCATACACCAAGTGCTAATAACGCAACACCAGTGACCTGAATGTGAAATGAGAACATAATGAGCTATATTTCAATATCAAACTATATTTATCAACCAAGGGTGCGACAGTGTACGTCGGATCGAATTTATCTAATTGATTATGGGTACGGACGCTGTAGTGATCCGAATCCGAATCCAACCTGAAACTAAACTTACAAAATGATTCCAAACTAATCCGAACTCTATGAAATCTGAAAAAATTTGAATTTTAGAGGACATAAAAGGGATGTAAAAAGATAACAGTCGTACATTTATTTAACATAATGTAAAACAGTATCATTTATAAATTTATAGACGATTGCTTGATATAGTCTCAGACGTTCTGTAGGGCTATATACAACTTAAGTCACCCTATTGCGATACAATACAAAACTGCCACCATGCCAAAAGTTCAAATGTGAATAATGTCAAACATATGATATAGCCTACTTAGTTGCCTATCACTGTATATTGCGGAGAATGCAACTGTGGAGGAGAACATGAGACACCTTCGCAGTCACACTAAAGGTTTACTGCACATCAGCCGTGCTGGGTTGTCTGATACCAACATACAGGATGTTGGGAGACAGGAGAAAGCATAAAAAAACAAGAAGCGTAGGTTGAGTGTTTTTCAGTTTTTAGGAGTCTACCAACATCTGGGGTGTTGGTATTAGTGCCGTGCAGTAGCCCTTTTGTGAAATAAAGGATATTTCTACTATTTCAAACGAATTTAACATAAAAGATTTGACTGAGTAGATCAATTTTCTCCTATAAATCTTCACTAATTTCAATTCTTTTGAACGATATTATTTTGATTAGTCTCGTTTCTCATTTCTGCTCTTTTCAAGCATTTTAGAAATGTTAGGCGTTTTAATCTCCTACAATGATCTACACTTTAGTGGCAAAAAAGCCACAACAGACAAACGTGTTATTATAATTGATAAAGCGAAAATAATACTAATTACGCAAAAAGACATGATGCAAAATGGTATTATCATTCTGATAAACTATGCAATAGCAGTTAATATGCATCGTTTTCATAAACACATCAAACGGTAGGCTATTAGTTTTGCCGTGCCAAAAATAATGAGTATCAAGTCGAATTGATGCTAAATAAGATTAATTTGAAGATATTTACATTGACGAAGTAGCATAAAAAATTTGGGTAAGTAATAACTATTTTATCGGGCCTTGAATATAAATGTTGCGGTTGCCATATTGTTGCAGAAATAAATCTTAATTCATTTGGCCATGGATAAACAAACATACAGATTTTCCAAATTTGAATGAGCCTGACTTTATAAATTAATTTATTGTTTCATTGCACAAAAACACCTACAGTGTCCTTAACCGAAAGTTCAATTTTTAATTTTCAAAACTTCTAATTTTTACCAGACTATCTGGTTTAAACTGTATTATAAAGCTGTGTTTTCCCAAATTTCCGTAGATTTGATAAAATTGTGAATTGAACTTATCGGAATGGATAATTAATAAGCTGTTAACATCTGGAAAGGAAAGGACTTAAAACACAATATCTTCCCATCTATTCTGACAAACTTCCTTGAATTGTTTACAAAGGGGTTGCTTGCAAACAAAAGGCCATTTATTTAATAATTGAGAGAATTATGATAAGACTTTCGGCCTAATAGGGCTTATAAATGTCGAAATATTGTACCTACAGTTATCGATTTTATGCAGTATAGCCCAGAATAAAATAAGTAAACCAAGTTATGAGGATTGATAGCGGTTTTTTGCGGTTGATAGGCAAATTAGAATATCATTTGACAAATGAGTGTTACAGTAATTTCGTCGGTAGTATCAAAGAAAACTCGAGTGCTTGCTGCATGCTTTTAAAACATGTCTGTTTTTCAAAAAACTAAACGCTTTAAACTTATCAAAATAGAAGCCTTGTTACGAAACAAGAAGATTGAACAATGAAAAGAATACATAGTCTATTAATTTAATGTTTTCAAGACTTTCATGGTGATTAATGTTGGGTTTCAAATCCAGGTTTCAAAGCGAAATATTAGTCGAAATCTTACCTTCGCTGTACGTAAACAAGCAAGCACGCAAGAGAAATATTTAAATCAAAACAAATTACTTACCAAAAACAGAACATTGAACAAGAAGAATAGAATCTTCAGACATCGAACAAGGGATTTGGTCACATTCATTATAAATTGAATAAATTTGGTGACAACAAAAGCTAAAACAAAATTGAATTGAATTCACACTCGATGGATGAATTCGATGCATGAAAGTTGAACAATGAAATCAAGTTTTAGTAAAATTGCGAAGGGAACTGGGACGAGAAAACAGCCAGTCTGTACGCAGAATATCCTCTCCCTGTTTGAGTAGTCCACCTGTGTTTGCAATCGGCTGATAAATAGACGTTCCTTAGAAATTGTTAGAAATGTTAAAATTGAAAACAGGACTACTGTAGTAGACCATTTTACAGGCTTTTTGCCTTGAGGACACATTTTCAAGTACTTGAATTTAATTGTGTCATCAGCTTCGTCTAGATCTCATGCGAATACAATTGAAACATTTTATAACGAACCTTTCTTTGTTTTGAAAAATTAATTTGTACTCGCTTTGCTTTTGCACCTCTCTTTTTTCACCAATACTAGAAACCGATTACAAAGATACTTTTTTAATAGTATTTATTTATCAGATATAAGTTATCGCCAGCGATTGAGATCGATTATATTTATATACAAAAATCTACACAATGGATTTTCAGGCTTATTATATTATATGATATTATGTTAGCCATTTTCTTTTCTACCTAATAACGTTATTTGTTTCCAATTACCACCGTCGATAAGGGAGCTCTGTCCAACAGGTAATTCGACACCTTCAGTCAATGCTGCTTCAGTCTGTAAACGAATAATTCGTTCTTGTATTTTAACAACTTTTGCTTGTAATCGTAAAATTTTCCATTGATGTTTCAGCATTTCCCTTGCAACAACAGGATCTTGTGGTGCAGTATGAAAGTCTCCTTTATGTTTATGTCGTCCAATCATATTTACTGTCAATGTACTTTCAGCCAATTGCCTTGGAGATTGACGATGACGTTGTTGCGTTAGTACTGATGCTAACGTTGCAATTGAATCATCTATACTTTGTTCTTCTTCGTATTGCTTTCGTTGATTAATTTCAGATTTTTGTAGTGATATTCTAGAAGGCTTATGTTTCATAGTTGCAGCTGAATTGACTGAGTAATTAGATGCTATGCTTTGATTTGAATTTCGTCGTTGTAATCTTGATGCTCGGTGAACAGATCTAGGTTTTTCATCAAAGTCACGTTCATGATTCGTACTTCTACTAATAGGTGCAGAATGACGGGATGTTTTACCAGTATTCTGGT
The DNA here is from genome assembly GCA_916610825.1 of Haliclystus octoradiatus. NCBI lineage: Eukaryota > Metazoa > Cnidaria > Staurozoa > Stauromedusae > Haliclystidae > Haliclystus > Haliclystus octoradiatus. The sequence continues at coordinate 14,560,273 of OU744454.1, read as the reverse complement.
CATCGTTTTTCTTACGAATTGACGTCGAATCAAGTTCTACATAACCAAACGAAGGACCCCATATTTTTTTAACCAAGGGTGCAACTAAAAACCATATATATAATAATAAACATAGAAAGCTTGATGCCATTTGTACCCAAACAGAAGCCCAATTTTTTACTAATCTTTTTAAATCAGCTTTATCGTCTGGAGAATGCCAGTTTGTGATAATCATCAATATATTCATTGTTGCTAATGCCAAAATGATATGAAAAAATGAATAATTTGATCCAACATAATTATCTATAGTTATACCCTCGCTTTGATTAATAACAGCCTCTTGATTTTTATTTTTATTTTGATCTTGAAAATACATATATAATGCATAGTTATCACTTTCTGATAATGATAAACCATATTTTCCTAAATGTGACGTATCACCACGTACGGTACAAGCAAATAATAATAATGCAAAAACAAGTACACAGCCAAATATTGCTTGGATATTTATACCAGAGAATACATCATATTCAAGTATAAGATGGCCCAATGGATTGCATGTAATATCAGGCTCAGATGATAAAGTGTTCCATGTTAAATACATTGTGTACAATACTACAACACCTGATTGTAAGAGTCCAGCACCAGACATTTCTTGTTGTATTGACGGCGTAATAGATACAATGATACCTAATATAGATTGAGCAGCTATAAACGTAATATATACAGTGTTTGCACGACATTTTGTATTTGTGTATGGGTATGAAAAAAATAGATAAAAACATGCAGTTGCTAAAAATGATGTTGAAAACATTAAACCGGTAGCTAATAGCATTGCCGTATACCATAACTTTGGATAATCAGATTCAAGTCTTTCAGCCCAAGAAACACTCCACGAATGACCAAAATCTATAACAACTAATATTTGATAAACAACAAACATGAAACCACCACTTAATGAAAAATACATCCATATGCGAAAAAAATGGGTCCGATTCGGTATATAAAACGTACCAATTAATATCAATATAAAAAGAATGAATTTAATAATCCAAAATCCATTGTTAAATCTTGCTCGTATACTCGTCGCTTTTGTAACACGGATATTTAATATAGCAAGTAATAAATAAAATATAACCAATGTTATAAGTGTACGATAAACAGCACTAAAACCAACTAATTTATCGCATGTAGTTTTCGTTACTAATTTACCACATAAATAGGGTATTCGATTTAAATGTAAACGCATCCCAGGGATTGTTATAACGAAACTTGTTACACTGCATAGAATTATAAGTCCCAAATAACGAACTTTCGCTCTTGTTGCTTTGTCTTTTAATAAAAAGCTAAATGCTGATGAACATGCGCAGCATGCAAGCTCTGTTGCTAATTCGGCAGCTCCTGCTGTATTTAATGCAGCTCCCATAAGGTGAACCCATTAAGGACATTAACTGTCAAGAATTATACCATATATCTTTTTAATACACATGTAATTACGTTGATTAAATACTGATCAATTATATCCAGGGTTGGAATCAAAGTTATCTGCAATAATAAAATCAGATGTAATCCTGCTAATTGAATCTCCCAATTTAGTAAAAGTATATTTGCTAACAAAATAAACTTCTATATAATATTTCAATAACCTTGGATTTTTTCAATTATTTTCGAGCTGTAGAATTCTTTTCTAACCTTCAGCATCATAGCGTGGTTGATAAACTGCAAAGCCAAGCTGCGTATTCTTAACTGAGTCGTTCCATATCGGTCCATGATTAAATAATAAATCTTGAGCAGTTGCTATGGTAACTTTTACGCCACCTGCCCACTGGGAACGTAAGGTACCCGTCGGATGATTTTAGCCGCAAAAACATTTGCACGTGAATTAACATCGGAAACACGATTGATTATTTCGGAAACTAATTGTTTTTATATTAAAACGAACATGGCTAGAAAAAACATTAACACAGATTCGGGTAGCTGGAGCTAAATGTTGAAGAATGGTGAGAATGAGTTTTCATTTTGGACGCCAGTATAAGCGGATATATTGTATAATTAGTAGGGCTATTATCGATCATTCAAGCAGAAAAGGTGTTCCAAAGGTGTAGGCACAGCTGACTTGGAGGCTTAGATACGATTTTATAGAGTTTTGAATTGTCCTTTTACGTAGTAAGCCCAATTGAGATTCCGACCATCGTTCTGAGTTCGGGAAAACCGACAGATCTAGGGAATGTTCAACAGAAATAAATATCTCCTCTTAATACGAGTCCAAATTGAAAAAATGCTTTTCACCATTCTTCATCTTTTATCTTCAGCTACGCGAATATGTGTTACAATGTTTCGGGTCATGGAACAATTTAACTAATAATTGATAAATATTTGACAGCAAACGCCAATGACAACAATTTTCTAATTTTATTGTCTTGCTTAACGTATTGGATATCTTCTGTATCCATATTCAAAAGTAATTTTTTTTAAACATTCTACTAATTGACTGTAATTTACATTCTTTGAAATTAAATTTATAAATGATAATATGGAGCGGATTGAATCCGCCTGGGAATTTAGGTTTGGTTTTAAGTCTCTGTTGTATATTTCAAAGACAGTAACAGCATTCAAACGTTTGTTAGCTAGCATAGATCTAAATGCCTTGTAAATATTTTAGTATAAATGTCGTAACCTTTAAATTTTATCTTATAACCTTTTTAACTTAGCTAGATAGTTCTAAATGCCTTGTAAATATTGGAGTAGCAATTTTGTTTGTAAAACTTTTATCTTAATAACCTATTTTAACTTTTTTAACGGTTTTACATAAGTGGGAGCCACAAGCTTCCCTGTATTTGCCTGTCACCATTGTTGCAAAATAAAGTACATACATACATACATACATATCAGTGATACAGTACCCTTTGGATTCACAACGACGTACGTAGTACTATAATACGACTGATTATTTTATATACATAAACACTTTACAAAATGCTAACAAATTAAATGATTGTTGTTTCTCCTTGAATTGAGCAATAGTTTTTGATGTAACAATATTATCCGCCAGAGTGTTCCACCAGGGTATTATACGGTTACAAAATTGGTTCTGGACGAATTGTAAGCGCGGTGTTTGTGGAACAATAAGTTTGTAAGTATGACCACGCATTGAGTACTGTACTTATAAATATCATATTTGAAGCTTAAGTTATCTATTAATTGTCAAATCTCCAATTTCTTTATTCTCCTGGATGTATGGCTATAGGAGGATTAACTCAGAGCAACCGAATTTCAGATCGGATCATAGCTGATTGACTGTGGTTCAAATCCCCATAAGGACAACTCCGCCTTGACTTTATCTGAAAAATCAAAGAGTACTATCTGAGGATGGCGGACGGAATGGTCCAGAGGAAATTGCATTGTGAGTAGCTGCCCCTAAGGACAAGTCAGCCTTGACTTTATCTGAAAAATCAAAGAGTACCATCTTAGGATGGCGGACTGAATGGTCCAGAGGGAATTGCATTGTGAGTAGCTACGGCGCATCGTTGCGCATTGACAATCAAGACCTATCTGCCATGAAATCTGTTGAAATTGATCTGCAGTGTCGCGGCTGAGTTCAACAAAGAGCGTTTAAAATCATTCCTCTAAGCGAAAAAAGCCACTCATCTAGAAATAATGGAGTGGTACGGGTGCCTTCGGTAGGGCGACACCGTCTACATTACTTTACTACGTATGTATGACTATGGAAATTATAACATAAACTGTTTGATAAAGTCAATACAAAATCATACTGAGATATTCATAACACTTTTAATTATGTTCTTATCCAATTATTTATGTTCCACATATTATGTCAATTTTTCAAATCACATAATTTCAGATGCCATTTGAAAATCTCAGTTATTCCGTATTTTTAACCTTTACTTGCTTGGATTTCCATACACGTCATTTTATGAAGATATCGTGATTACATGGTAAATACTGTTTTATGTATTTATACTGATGTATAAGTCATGACTACAGATATAAAAGTTGGCCGTATGGACTGAAGAAAATCTTCCTTGATTAGGACATATGATCGTATGTTTGGATTGAGAGTATCTAAGAATAAATATGCCACACATCTAGGCAATAAGGATAGCGTTGATTGCCAATAGTCACCCCTCCCATACGAAAAGTTGGAAGTTATGAATACAAGTATTAGCATCATATCGATTGATTTAATTTGATGATAGAAAATCAAAATGAATGCAAGAAAAGTTGTTTACATGCAATATTTATAACGGTAATACAAAATAAGCAACAAGACTTGACAGGAAGCCATCGAACAGCATGTTTATTTCTTTCCACGGCGGCGACGACGACGAACCCAGATACGACGTCGACGGAAACCCCAAGGTTTTGGATCTGATTGATCTGGAACAGAATATACTAATTAAATAATTGTGTATAAAATATATACATATGCTTACAGCCCGTCTAATAGCTGTCAACATGAATAATCAATTGTTATAATTATATCAAGGCCATCACGTTTTCTCTATATTGAATAATTATAAAAATTATTGTAAGCCTGTATTGCTAATTTGAGATGCATTAAAAGAAACGCTGTGAAATTCTGTGTTTTTGCATGAATTGAAAAACTGTACTATATTGTCGTAGCTAGTAGCTCGTCAGGTATCGCTGAACCCCGGGGGGGTAACTCCCGATCTTTAGGGACGGGGAGGTGCCACTTTAGAAAAAGGTGACGTACCCAAAAAGTTCCAAACATTCTGTTGATGCTACCAAAAACATTCCAAAAATTAAAAAATGCTACCCAAAAAGTTCCAGCAGGTTGATTGATTTTATATAAATACACAAAAATGATGCAAATCTGTTTTCAAATTCCTTGAAAAAGTGAAAAATAGGATACCCAAATGTTCCAAAATTTGAAATGTCATACCCAAAACGTTTTTTCCATCTGGAATGTGGACCCAAAAAAAGTGACACGTCCCCGTATAGCCATCATATGGGAGTTCCCCCCCGGGTGCTGAACCTGAAATTTGAAGAGAGTAAGGTGGTGCATAACGTTTAAGGCTCTTCTAGTATTGTAAACTACTTTGTTCAAACAAACCTTGGCTTCTTTTATCTGGCATCTCATCTGAAATCAACAAGAAATTCCAAGTAAAATGAACTTGGAATTAAAACTAAGCTGATATTAATAATTTATTGATGATTGTAATTAAAACTAAGTGCCAGTAGTTATAATAAATATGATCTCAATTATAGTAACGTTAAAATTGTGGTAGTGGCTATAAGATATTGCTAGATCAGTGTATTCTGCCTGTCATAGATAATATAGAGAAGAAGATAATCAATCCGTTTTGAAGAAAGCTCTGTGTGCGTATGACTCGGGGAGGGGGGTACTTCCATATCGCCGCTATACGGGGATGTGCCATTATTTTGGGGTATCATTCTGGCAATTTTGGTGTATCACATTATCACTGCTGCAAAAATCGGAATTATTCCCCATGTGAGGCGCCAAAATTGCATTTTTCATGCAAGATACCAGGAAATGATAAATCTTTTGCAATTTTGGGGTATGGTATTCAGAGGAACCTGCAGACTATCAGGATTTTCAAAATGTCATACCCTTCATACAAGGGTATTTGTGTACCTCTCCCCTTGTGGCGTAGGAAATAGGCAATGATCTTTTGCTTAGTTAACTGTTGTCAATGCAAGATTAATTTAGTTGATTAAATATTTGTATTAAGTTTCTAGGCAAAGCTATTCACATTGGCGATGTTGGTGTGGCATAACAACTACCTGTTCAGTGGTTCGCAGCCAAGCGTTTTTATTGCAAGTAGTAGCAAAAACAAATTTTACACAAACAATCCTATTTAACAACAAAATGTTGACTTGATTTGAGTGGAACTGAACCCGAAACAGAAAAAGATGTATGTATTAAAGTAACGCATCAACGATAACTAAGATAAATTAATTGATTACCTAAATTATCAGGACCATCTTCAAAATCCTCTTCATGTTCTCTATCATTTCGGCGATATGCTGAAATATAAATTATTTATCATGACTTAGGTGAGCATTGCTATAATCATAATAATGTTTGAATTTCTATTGAATAGTTGAAACATGAGCAAGTTTGGATGCACGCATGTTTATATATAAATGTGCTCTATGTTAGATACAACCGAACGTAATAAGTAATAAGGAACAAAGATGAGGCAGAAGTCTTTCCCTTACGCTGAGTATGATTTGTATGTTGGCGATTTTCAGATGGTGAATGTTGTAGTACCATCATCTGAAGATCGTAATTAAAAGAGTGGAGTGAAGCTGCTAAGTAACTGTACGGTATTGTAATTTATTTCTTTTGAATGCTTCTCCGCCCGCTTCAGTTCCAATAATACAAAATTACGTTTTTGGCAAAGGGCACATATTTACCATAAAATAGGGCATTACAACGACACGATTTGATAAATAAAATGGAAATCGTAGTTCAGGAAGAATGTCGAAATTTTCAAATATTTTATGACCTTGGAAATGGAACTCCGTTTGAAAATGATAAAAACGATTCGAGCTTGCACATTTATTGTTTTGGCCTACTGAAACAATTCGATATTTTGATAAATTCCTGATATTCAATAATAATCACTCACCGGCAAATGTTAATGCAACTGCAAACAGAACCAACATTAGTAACGTCAGATTCATCTGAAAATTGAAAAGTAAATTAAAAAATGATGAATACCTTGCATCCGGTTTTCAGTATATAAATTAACTAATATTATATATGATTAATTGGGCATGGCATATCAATCAAGAAATATCACTGTCCGATTTTAATATCAAATTAAGTATATATTTAGCATGAGACGTTATGTAAAACATCTTACCTTGAAAATTTCTGTCTTCTCAGTTCAATGAAGCAACCACAGACTGATAATCTATGTGGTCTGATTCTCTTTTTATATGCATCATGGGCTATCATATAATCAGATCATTGAATGGTTGTGCCCTATTCTATATTATGTTTATATAGCCTATATTTGTCTTCATATCAGCTATTCAATTTAATGTCTTGTTGTTGCCGCTCCAACAAACATATATATAAATTGGACAGGAATACTTTTACTCATTGTTCAAAGTAATATTTTCCAGGTACAGTAGTAGGTTAACTGGATATTAGTGAAGCAAATATACAGATACACTGCACATCATTTCATTTTTTCCTTGCCGTGATTATGATTCGATTGCTTTAAATTATTATCTTGAACAATATGAAAAGTCTTCCTGTCCAAAATTTTATGGTTAGGGGAGTGGCAAAAACAAAACATTATAATGAATAGGCTGATCGTGATACTATCATTTTTAAATTATTATTATGAACAATGTGAAAAGTCTTCCTGTCCATAAACTTTAGGTTTAGGGGAGTGGCAACAACAAAACATTATATTGAATAGCTATTGCATGAACAAAGGTATTAGACAAATGGAGGCTTTATATTTATTGGAACGTGGCACAATCATTTCAATGATCGGTGTATATGATCTCTTATTCTGCAGTCTGCATATAAAAATCAGTCTGTGTTTGGTTTGTTGAACTGAAAGGTCATCTTGGACTATTGGATATCTTCTGTATCCATATTCAAAAGTAATTTTTTTTAAACATTCTACTAATTGACTGTAATTTACATTCTTTGAAATTAAATTTATAAATGATAATATGGAGCGGATTGAATCCGCCTGGGAATTTAGGTTTGGTTTTAAGTCTCTGTTGTATATTTCAAAGACAGTATCAGCATTCAAACGTTTGTTAGCTAGCATAGATCTAAATGCCTTGTAAATATTTTTAGTATAAATGTCGTAACCTATAAATTTTATCTTATAACCTTTTTAACTTAGCTAGATAGTTCTAAATGCCTTGTAAATATTGGAGTAGCAATTTTGTTTGTAAAACTTTTATCTTAATAACCTATTTTAACTTTTTTAACGGTTTTACATAAGTGGGAGCCACAAGCTTCCCTGTTTTTGCCTGTCACCATTGTTGCAAAATAAAGTACATACATACATACATACATATCAGTGATACAGTACCCTTTGGTTTCACAACGACGTACGTAGTACTATAATACGACTGATTATTTTATATACATAAACACTTTACAAAATGCTAACAAATTAAATGATTGTTGTTTCTCCTTGAATTGAGCAATAGTTTTTGATGTAACAATATTATCCGCCAGAGTGTTCCACCAGGGTATTATACGGTTACAAAATTGGTTCTGGACGAATTGTAAGCGCGGTGTTTGTGGAACAATAAGTTTGTAAGTATGACCACGCATTGAGTACTGTACTTATAAATATCATATTTGAAGCTTAAGTTATCTATTGTCAAATCTCCAATTTCTTTATTCTCCTGGATGTATGGCTATAGGAGGATTAACTCAGAGCAACCGAATTTCAGAACGGATCATAGCTGACTGACTGTGGTTCAAATCCCCATAAGGACAACTCCGCCTTGACTTTATCTGAAAAATCAAAGAGTACTATCTGAGGATGGCGGACGGAATGGTCCAGAGGAAATTGCATTGTGAGTAGCTGCCCCTAAGGACAAGTCAGCCTTGACTTTATCTGAAAAATCAAAGAGTACCATCTTAGGATGGCGGACTGAATGGTCCAGAGGGAATTGCATTGTGAGTAGCTACGGCGCATCGTTGCGCATTGACAATCAAGACCTATCTGCCATGAAATCTGTTGAAATTGATCTGCAGTGTCGCGGCTGAGTTCAACAAAGAGCGTTCAAAATCATTCCTCTAAGCGAAAAAAGCCACTCATCTAGAAATAATGGAGTGGTACGGGTGCCTTCGGTAGGGCGACACCGTCTACATTACTTTACTACGTATGTATGACTATGGAAATTATAACATAAACTGTTTCATAAATTCAATACAAAATCATACCGAGATATTCATAACACTTTTAATTATGTTCTTATCCAATTTTTTATGTTCCACATATTATGTCAATTTTTCAAATCACATAATTTCAGATGCCATTTGAAAATCTCAGTTATTCCGTATTTTTAACCTTTACTTGCTTGGATTTCCATACACGTCATTTTATGAAGATATCGTGATTACATGGTAAATACTGTTTTATGTATTTATACTGATGTATAAGTCATGACTACAGATATAAAAGTTGGCCGTATGGACTGAAGAAAATCTTCCTTGATTAGGACATATGATCGTATGTTTGGATTGAGAGTATCTAAGAATAAATATGCCACACATCTAGGCAATAAGGATAGCGTTGATTGCCAATAGTCACCCCTCCCATACGAAAAGTTGGAAGTTATGAATACAAGTATTAGGATCATATCGATTGATTTAATTTGATGATAGAAAATCAAAATGAATGCAAGAAAAGTTGTTTACATGCAATATTTATAACGGTAATACAATAAGCAACAAGACTTGACAGGAAGCCATCGAACAGCATGTTTATTTCTTTCCACGGCGGCGACGGCGACGAACCCAGATACGACGTCGACGGAAACCCCAAGGTTTTGGATCTGATTGATCTGGAACAGAATATACTAATTAAATAATTGTATATAAAATATATACATATGCTTACAGCCCATTCAATAGCTGTCAACAGGAATAATCAATTGTTATAATTATATCAAGGCCATCACGTTTTCTCTATATTGAATAATTATAAAAATTATTGTAAGCCTGTATTGCTAATTTGAGATGCATTAAAAGAAAGGCTGTGAAATTCTGTGTTTTTGCATGAATTGAAAAACTGTACTATATTGTCGTAGCTAGTAGCTCGTCAGGTATCGCTGAACCCAGGGGGGAGTAACTCCCGATCTTTAGGGACGGGGAGGTGCCACTTTAGAAAAAGGTGACGTACCCAAAAAGTTCCAAACATTCTGTTGATGCTACCAAAAACATTCCAAAAATTAAAAAATGCTACCCAAAAAGTTCCAGCAGGTTGATTGATTTTATATAAATACACAAAAATGATGCAAATCTGTTTTCAAATTCCTTGAAAAAGTGAAAAATAGGATACCCAAATGTTCCAAAATTTGAAATGTCATACCCAAAACGTTTTTTCCATGTGGAATGTGGACCCAAAAAAAGTGACACGTCCCCGTATAGCCGTCATATGGGAGTTCCCCCCCGGGTGCTGAACCTGAAATTTGAAGAGAGTAAGGTGGTGCATAACGTTTAAGGCTCTTCTAGTATTGTAAACTACTTTGTTCAAACAAACCTTGGCTTCTTTTATCTGGCATCTCATCTGAAATCAACAAGAAATTCCAAGTAAAATGAACTTAGAATTAAAACTAAGCTGATATTAATAATTTATTGATGATTGTAATTAAAACTAAGTGCCAGTAGTTATAGTAAATATGATCTCAATTATAGTAACGTTAAAATTGTGGTAGCGGCTATAAGATATTGCTAGATCAGTGTCTCCTAACTTTCATAGATAATAGACAAGAAGATAATCATGCCGTTTTGAAGAAAGCTCTGTGTGCGTATGACTCGGGGAGGGGGGTACTTCCATATTGCCGCTATACGGGGATGTGCCATTATTTTGGGGTATCATTCTGGCAATTTTGGTGTATCACATTATCACTGCTGCAAAAATCGGAATTATTCCCTATGTGAGGAGCCCAGACCCCTGCTGTGAGGTGCCAAAATTGCATTTTTCATGCAAGTGCTGTGAGGCGCCAAAATTGCATTTTTCATGCAAGATACCAGGAAATGATAAATCTTTTGCAATTTTGTGGTATGGTATTCAGAGGAACCTGCAGACTATCAGGATTTTCAAAATGTCATACCCTTCATACAAGGGTATTTGTGTACCTCTCCCCTTGTGGCGTAGGAAATAGGCAATGATCTTTTGCTTAGTTAATTGTTGTCAATGCAAGATTAATTTAGTTGATTAAATATTTGTATTAAGTTTCTAGGCAAAGCTATTCACATTGGCGATGTTGGTGTGGCATAACAACTACCTGTTCAGTGGTTCGCAGCCAAGCGTTTTTATTGCAAGTAGTAGCAAAAACAAATTTTACACAAACAATCCTATTTAACAACAAAATGTTGACTTGAATGGAGTGGAACTGAACCCGAAACAGAAAAAGATGTCTGTATTAAAGTAACGCATCAACGATAACTAAGATAAATTAATTGATTACCTAAATTATCAGGACCATCTTCAAAATCCTCTTCATGTTCTCTATCATTTCGGCGATATGCTGAAATATAAATTATTTATCATGACTTAGGTGAGCATTGCTATAATCATAATAATGTTTGAATTTCTATTGAATAGTTGAAACATGAGCAAGTTTGGATGCACACATGTTTATATATAAATGTGCTCTATGTTAGATACAACCGAACGTAATAAGTAATAAGGAACAAAGATGAGGCAGAAGTCTTTCCCTTACGCTGAGTATGATTTGTATGTTGGCGATTTTCAGATGGTGAATGTTGTAGTACCATCATCTGAAGATCGTAATTAAAAGAGTGGAGTGAAGCTGCTAAGTAACTGTACGGTATTGTAATTTATTTCTTTTGAATGCTTCTCCGCCCGCTTCAGTTCCAATAATACAAAATTACGTTTTTGGCAAAGGGCACATATTTACCATAAAATAGGGCATTACAACGACACGATTTGATAAATAAAATGGAAATCCTAGTTCAGGAAGAATGTCGAAATTTTCAAATATTTTATGACCTTGGAAATGGAACTCCGTTTGAAAATGATAAAAACGATTCGAGCTTGCACATTTATTGTTTTGGCCTACTGAAACAATTCGATATTTTGATAAATTCCTGATATACAATAATAATCACTCACCGGCAAATGTTAATGCAACTGCAAACAGAACCAACATTAGTAACGTCAGCTTCATCTGAAAATTGAAAAGTAAATTAAAAAATGATGAATACCTTGCATCCGGTTTTCAGTATATAAATTAACTAATATTATATATGATTAATTGGGCATGGCATATCAATCAGGAAATATCACTGTCCGATTTTAATATCAAATTAAGTATATATTTAGCATGAGACGTTATGTAAAACATCTTACCTTGAAAATTTCTGTCTTCTCAGTTCAATGAAGCAACCACAGACTGATAATCTATGTGGTCTGATTCTCTTTTTATATGCATCATGGGCTATCATATAATCAGATCATTGAATGGTTGTGCCCTATTCTATATTATGTTTATATAGCCTATATTTGTCTTCATATCAGCTATTCAATTTAATGTCTTGTTGTTGCCGCTCCAACAAACATATATAAATTGGACAGGAATACTTTTACTCATTGTTCAAAGTAAAATTTTCCAGGTACAGTAGTAGGTTAACTGGATATTAGTGAAGCAAATATACAGATACACTGCACATTATTTCATTTTTTCCTTGCCGTGATTATGATTCGATTGCTTTAAATTATTATCTTGAACAATATGAAAAGTCTTCCTGTCCAAAATTTTATGGTTAGGGGAGTGGCAAAAACAAAGCATTATAATGAATAGGCTGATCGTGATACTATCATTTTTAAATTATTATATGAACAACGTGAAAAGTCTTCCTGTCCATAAACTTTAGGTTTAGGGGAGTGGCAAAAACAAAACATTATATTGAATAGCTATTGTATGAACAAAGGTATTAGACAAATGGAGGCTTTATATTTATTGGAACGTGGCACGATCATTTCAATGATCGGTGTATATGATCTCTTATTCTGCAGTCTGCATATAAAAATCAGTCTGTTTTGGTTTGTTGAACTGAAAGGACAGAAAATTTCAAGGTAAGATGTTTATAATATCTGACGCTAACTATTATTCAATTTGATATTCTTATCGGACAACGATATTTCTGATTGATATACGATGCCCAATTAATCAAAAGCTACATATTATCTTCTATTATAATGTTAGTTAATTTATATTCTTGAAAACTCAATGCAATGTTATTTATATAATTTTCTTGATTTACTTTTCAATTTTCAGATGAAGCTGACTTTATTGATGCTGGTTCTCTTCGGAGTTGCTTTAACAATCGCTGGTGAGTCATTATATATATATCAGGAATTTCTCAAAATATTGACTTCTTTCAGTAGACCAAATCATCAAATGTGCAAGCTGGAATCTTTTTTCTCTTTTCAACATGTTTCTCCATTGCAACTGAAGCAGTCGTTTACCTTGCAAAGATTTATATTTTAATCCGGTGTCATTTTTGTTCATACCCAAATTTTATAGTAAAAGGTTGCCCTCTGCCAGAAACTTCATGCGAAATTTTGTAATATTGGAATTGAAGCTATTGGAAAGGCATTAAAAAGAAATACGTAACAGTAATTTATAAATTTAAACATTATATATAGAATAGCAAAAAAAGGATGAGGCAAAAGTCTTTACAGTTACTTTGCAGTTTTAATTCTTTTAATTGCCATCTTCATCTGAAAATCGCAAGCATACAGATCATACTCAGAGTAACGGGAAAGCCTTCTGCCTCATCTTTGTTTCCTATGTTATGTTACTTGTCATGCTTAGTTGTATCTAACATTGAGCACATTTATACATTGATGTGTGTATACACGTTACACTCATTCTTTTTAACGGAAATAGAAACATTATCAGGATCATAGCAATACTGACCTAGATAATGAAAACTAATTTCTATTTCAGCATATCGGGATGATAGAGAACATGAAGAGGATTTTGAAGATGCTGACGATGGCCCTGACAATTTAGGTAATTAAATTTAACTATAGTCATTGTCATCGATTTCTTCCTGTTCCACTTCTTTTGATCCAACATTATTGTCGATCTGTGTTATTGATTGTTTGTGTCAATTTGTTTTCACTCAATTTTTTTCACTTGCAATAAACGCAATTGATAGCCGCGCGCGAACAACTAAACACATACAATAGATATTTCCATAGGATCCCAACAGTCCCTCGAAAATTATTTAAACAGAATATTTATAACCTTTATTATATTTATAATATTTATTATGGATGTATTTTGAAAAGACAGTGACCCGTGGATGCCATACCGACATAGCCAATGTATATAGCTTTGCTTAGAAATTTTATACAAATCTTGAATCAACTAAATCAATATTGCATTGACAACAAATAATTAAGCAAAATATCATTGCATATTTTCTATCAACTCTGACAGGCAGAAGACACTGATCTAGCAATATTTTCTAGCTGCTACCACAATTTTAAAGTTACTATACTTGAGTTCAGATTTACTATATATACTGGCAGCTAGTATATTACAATCAACAGTAGATTGTTGATATTTATGTGCTGATCTGATAGTTTAATGTAATACCATGTATGTATGCATGTATGTATTTTTGTCAATTAAAAACAAGAGTTATTTGAATTCAAGAGCATAGATAGGTTTATTATTCTAGCTTTAATTCTTAGCTAATTTAAATTTGAATTTCCTGTTGATTGCAGATGAGATACGTGATGAAAGAAGTCAAGGTTTGTTTGAGCAAAATAGTTTACTACAGTACTGTATTACAATAAGCTCAAATATAATGCAGTATAGTTTTCTTAAACGATGTAACTGAAACGATTTATTAAAAGGGTTTGATAATTCAATTGGCACTGCCAACACCAAAATGCATAATTACACGTGTGCAGCAATATTTGACACAATCTGGGGATTGTTGGTTAAAGCGGAGTTGTGTGTTTGAAATCATTCAATATACAGAATGAGTTGCAAGTATGTATCAATTTTGATACACAAATATCTAACTCAGTAAATTTTCTGTTTCAGATCCAAAACCTTGGGGACGCAGAAGACGCCGAGGTCTGTGGAGCTGGGGCCGTCGCCGTCGCCGTTATGGAAAGAAATAAACATGCCGTTCGATGGCTTCGTGTCAAGTCTTGTTGATGTTTTTGTATAACCGTTATACATATTGCATGTAAACAACATTTATTGCATTATGTTTGATTTGCTAACATCAAATGAAATATAGATCAATCGATATGATAATATTTTGAATTCCTAATTTCAATTTTCGCATGGGTGGGGTGATTATGGGCAATCAACGCAACCCTTATAATTGCCTAGATGTGTGGCATAGTTATTCGTAAATACTCTCAATCCAAACATACGATCATATGTCCTAATCAAGTAAGATTTGCTTCAATCTGAATGGCCATCATTTATAACCAGGGTCCGACAAAAGAATTTACCTTCCGGGAACCTGAGTTTTTTCTCAAATTTCTTCGGAAATTTTTCCCGGAAATAGCGTTTATAGTCATTTTTGCGTAAATTTTTTAACTTGTTTCAAAAGCCCGTCTCAGAGTCATAGGTATGGAAATTTTCATAAATGTATAGCTTATCTTTATAAATGCGAAAGTATGCCTGTGCTCCATGGTAATGTTTTCTACTGTATTCTCAGTCGGTTTTCAAGTAAGATATAATAATAAGTATGTTACGTATCATTGGAATCGCTGTTTTTCAGTTGTAGTTTGGATGGGCTTCAATTTTGTTATTACCCCCTTCTGATTGGTATAACTAAAGAAATATACTGTTTGAAATGCATTACAACTGATCAAACTTCGTTGTTTGTCAAGTTCCAAGAACACATCTTTAATCAGCAAATTATAGTTTACAACGGAAAGATAATTATAAAACTGTGATCGTAATAGCCGAAATATCTCATCGTTAACAAAGATTTTACAAAGAGTCTGCTGAAGACTTTTACTTAACACGTACTCCGTACTTTCATTTGATTCTATCTCGATACAATCATACGCAAACGCAATTATCGAACTGTTCAAAATATGTTCGATGCTCGAAGTTGAAGCCAACGCAAATAGTTGTGAATATTAAATCGCTAATCGACTCCACTACAGACAACATCAGTCGTGAATTGCCGAATATCCTGCTACACAGACATGTTCATGTTCTCAAACTGTAGACACTATGAGCATGATTAGACTTCATTTTGTTTCGAAACAAAACTAGACATGTATATATAAAGTTACCGAAATACTTGAATAATGTTTAATGGAAATTCCAATTCAAATATTCAAGAATAATAATTTAATGTAGGCCTACAGACAACGAAAGCCGTGAAGATGCCGAAGTTAGAGAAGCCACGTCAACTCAAAGACAAATACGATAGATAAACAAATGTAACCACGATTTTCAAACTGAACGCAGAATAATTTTGTTAGTTTGCTCGCGATGATTGTGAAGGCGAGATGGAATAAAATACTTCTGCGTTTACGAGTTTGCGAGATAACATCAATTAATCATTCATTCAATTCGAATGTTGTGACGCCTGACGTACTTCACACATTGTTATGAAACAAAGCGAGTGTGTAATGAGACACTTACGTTGAAAATTGAACTGTTTATTATGTTGATGAATAAATAGACATAGTTATATTAAATATAAAGACATGTAAATATTAATTCTTATTAAATAAATTATATTAATTTGAAAACTTCGGATAACTGACGAAATCTTCCAACCTTCGGAATTTAATTTACAAAACTTGAACGGGAAAAGTTTAAATTCTTCGGAATTCTTCGGAATTTGCCCAAACCTTCCGGGAACCTGGTTCCCAGGTTCCCGGACTTTGTCGGACCCTGTTTATAACCATCATTTGTAACAGCTACAGCTGTACGCAGAACATGCAATCAATACTAAAGGGCCACAACAACAAAATAACTAACCAACAACAGCAAAATAACGCACAATGCGCAAAGATATGCAGTAATTGCAGCAAAATATTTCCAAATGATATCGCGTCTTGATTATGATTCGATCACTTAAAATTTCTATCTTGAACAATGTAGAATACAATAGAATATAATAGAATTTTATTTCAACCACATGATAAAAAGACATATACAGGCTAAAGACTTATGACTACATGTTAAAGACATTGATTAATGAAATATGATATATACAGTTGACGTCATCTCGTAAGCAAAATTTGCTTGTCTATTGAGAGACGCTATAGAGTTTATGAATGACATATGTAAATAGTTCAAACAAAAATGGTAAATTAAACTAAAAATAATTCAAAATTAATTGTAGATAGGAAATTAACAAACTATAAAAATAATACAATTAACAACATACGTAGCAGTCTTTGTAAGTGCAAACAGAATAGTAGGAATTTATAATGTTCTTTCGATTATAGTTAATGATCGTTAATGAATGTATTAGACGATGAATATAAATTTTCAGAAAAGGGATAAGTGAAGCCATTCCAAAGTGTTGGAAATCTATAATTTGGTAATGATCGTAGCATTTTTTAGTTACAAAAGTAATTTCAAAAACATTCAACTTTCTGAATCTGGATTCAAAAAAGTTAAAAATAGATAGTAAAAAAGATTGGACAGAATCATTGGCAATGTATGCATAAAGGACTCAAAGCACCTTTAAATTGCATAAATTTTCGAATTTCAAGATACCTACACACAAACTAACATCGGCCAAAGAGTTTCCTGTACCCAAAAATTGATATTGCAATACAGAGAGGCATTAAGGTGAAAATTGTTTTACGTAATTCGGAAGCTACAAATTTAATGAAATGATTCTTCTGTAGAGAACCGCAATGGTCCAGAGCATGACCATCAAGTGATAAAGAGAAAGATGAAAGCCTGGACTGGTTGAAAAGCATATATTACATTTGTCGAGTCACATGTTTCAATTGATTGTTTATTAGATTTTCAAGGTCTTTCTTGTTATTTGAGAAACATGGTAAAGTTGTGTCATCAGCAAAAAGGGTTAATTGGAATTTTGTTGAATTGCATAACTCATTTATGAAAATAAATCTTTAGGGAGTGTCAACAACAAGATATCATAATGAATAGCTATTATGAACGAGAGGATAAGAGAAATAAAGGCTATAATTTTAATGGAACGCCACACTATCATTTCAATCTTCGTGATCGTGATTCTATCATTTATAAATTATTGTTATGAACAATGTGTGAAAGTCTTCCTATCCAAAAAGTTATGTTTAGGGGAGTGAGTGGCAACAACAAAACGTTGTAATGAACTTGCTATTGACTTGCTATTATGAACGAAAGTATGAGAGAAATTTAAGAAATTAAGGCTTTATATCTGATGGAACGCCACACAATAATTTCAATAATCGTGATCTTGATGCTATCATTTTTTAAATTATTATCTTGAACAATGTGAATAGTCTTCCTGTCCAAAAACCTATGTTTAACTCCTTTAAAGGAGTGGCAAAAACAAAACATCATAATGAATAGCTATTTTGAACGAAAGTATAAAATAAATAAAGGCTTTATACGTAATGGAAGGCGGCACTATCGTCATCGTGATTCTATTACTTTATATTATTATTATGAACAATGTGTGAATGTGAAAGTTCCTGTCTAAAGATTTATGTTTAGGGGAGTACATGGCAACAACAAAACATCATAATGAATAGAATAGAGGCTTTATATTTAAATGAATTTGGCACAATTATTTCAATGATCTGAGTATATGATCTCTCATTCTGCATATAAAAAGAGAAGCACAATACGTAGATTATCAGTCTGTGTTTGGTTTCTTGAACTGGAAGGACAGAAAATTTCAAGGTAAGATGTTTACATAATATCTGGTCAACGCTAACTATTCTTCAATTTGATATTCTTATCGGACAACGATATTTCCGATTGTTATATAAGATGTCCAATTAATCAAGGAAGCTCCTTGTTACTGCCATACAATGCTAGTTAATCCGTAAACTTTGAAACTCAATGCAATGGTATTCAATACAATTTTTTGATTTACTTTTCAATTTTCAGATGAAGTTGACTTTACTAATGTTGTTTCTCTTCGGAGTTGCTTTAACAACCGCTTGTGAGTCATTATTATTGTAATCAGGAATTTATCAACTTCTTCCAGTAATCAATAAATATGCAAGAGCCTGCAAGGAACGAAATTTCTCAAATACCGACTTCTTTCAGTAGGTCAGAAGGGCAAATCAATAAATGTGAAAGGGATACGTTTTTCTCTTTTCAAATCAAAACTGTTCTTCAGAGTCACTGAATCAGTGGTCGACCTTGCAAAAATTAATTTGTCTTTTTTATCCAGTTTCATTATTTGTTAATATCCCATTATAGTAAATGGTTTCCCTCTGCCAGAAGTTTCACATATCAAATTTTGTATTATTGGAACTAAAGAAATAAGTAACAATGATTTAAAATTTGAATATTATATATAGATAATAGAATAGCAAAGAAAGATGTAGCCTGCTTGCAGACTCATTGTCAAAATGTAAACTTAGAACAGTAGACAATTTACATTTTGACAGTAAGTCTGCGAGCAGGCTAATAAAGATGAGGCAAAAGCCTTTCAGTTACCTTGCAGTTTCACTCATTTAATTGCGATCTTCATCTGAAAATCGCAAGTATACAGATCTCATACTCAAAGTCAAGGGAATTCCTTCTACCTCATCTTTGTTACCTATTACTTATTACGCTCGGTTGTATTTAACATTAAGGGCATTTATATATATATATATAGATGTGTGTGTGTATACACGTTACACTCATTTTTTTTTTTAACTATTCAACAGAAATAGAAACATTATCAGGATCATAGCAATACTCACCTAGATAATGAAAAATAATTTATATTTCAGCATATCGAGATGATAGAGAAGATGAAGAGGACTTTCCTAACGATGGCCCTGACACCATAGGTAACCAACATTTTCATTTGTTTGTGTCAAATGTAAAAGTGGTTTGCAGGAGTGGTTTTGAATTGTAATAAATACACTTGATAGCTGAACAATTGAACATCTACAATAGAGCGTTTAAAGGGTCAAACCAGACCGGCAGCCTTTGCATTCAACTTTTTCAAAATGGAGTCTCGCAGGGTATATTTGGTAGAGACGAATGGTCACCCCATACAGTCTCTGACGTCACATCTCCAAAACGAGACTAACCTTTGGATTGTATTTCCTTTGAATCTCATCAAATCCGAATTCACTCACAACTCAATCAAACTATTTGACTGGCATGGCGGTCCACAATTTTAACAAATGTCCTTCATTTTATTTTGTCACCATACCGCCAATTGATTTGGAATAATTATTAAATAGATTACTTGTTTTTGTTGTCGATGGATTTAAGTTTTGTAAAATGGGATATTTTGCTGTACTGATGCTACGTATTTATTATTCAATTTATTTGTAAGACTGATTATGAAGACAGAATTTAGAAAGCGACGTAACAATTAATGCCTACAGATTGGACTATTTTCAAGTCTATTATAGCAAGATATTATCTGTAATTGCTACAAATAATGTTTTTGGCTTTATTACTATACTACCCAGGTAATTTATAGGATCATATCCATGATTGCAAGGAACTATTATAATGAGTGAGCATTCAGTTCGAGAAAGCGCGCCTTTTGGCGCCATTATTTTACCACAACTTTTTGAAAAGAAAGCGGAAGAAATTTAATTTGGATGTCATAAGTGACCAAACAACAGGCAATGCCTATAGAAACACGGTTTTACTTCCCTCCAATGACAATCGATAGTGAGAAAAATTAAACTAACATATTTACTCGAAAATATCTGATTCATAATTTGATACTTATTTGATTTATGTCAAAACTTAAACACGCCATCTTTTTTGTGGGGATCACTATTCACGAATCAATTTATTTCAAAACAAAAGTGAAATGTAAACACTGTTCATTTTGTTACAATTGCTTGAATACATATCAAACGTATAACACCATATATAATGCATAGCTTTGATGTTTGAGCTGGTATGAAAACGGCCTTGACAGGAAGGAGGATGAAGTTTGGCTTCCAGTATGTGAAAAATTGTTCCAAATAAATAATTACTTGTACATCATATAAAACTTAACATCCACAATGTTGATGCGAGGTTCAATAAAGTAGCACTACAAAAATTGCAAAATATGTAATAAAAATTTGATTGTAAATAAAGTCAAAGTTGGTGACAGTTGTTAGAAAAACTGTTTTATCGCCATGACAGTTCGACAAGATCTTTCAAATATTATTTCGGATTTGACTCCAGAAGTGAAGTTCAGAATTTCAGATATAGAAAGACTTCAATCTTAATAGTGACCTCGTTCTGGAGATGTGACGTCAGAGACTGTATAGGGTGACCATTCGTCTCTACCGTCTCGCAGCCTTCTTATCAACGTCATAGCATTCCTCATGATTTCATTTGAGCCGTAGCAACCTTTTAATTCATGTATGAATATTTCTGAAAAACAACATGAAAACTGGAGCGAAACAATGCGAATTGAATAAGGATAATGAAAACTATGGTAATTATGTACGGCCGTGAAACATTAACATCAATCCATGCGAAACAGACGGGAATTTTTATCAAAACATACTCAAACCACAGAAAGAAATGCACGAAGGAATGACAAAACTGATCAATAATAAAATACTATTTTAATTAATTTGCTGTAGAAATTCATATATTCCACGAGTCCAGAAACTACATATGATGCTTATTTCATCTCGATCGAAGTTCGATAAATATCAAGTGTGATTGAAAATAGAAATACAAAATAAATAAGCTGTTGATTTGAGGTTGTGAAAATGGAGCTTCGTTTTTTGTTCTTTGAAGGAATCTCGCATTGATAGGTTTGTAAACAGGAAAACAGTATCAAATCTTCATTCAGGTGTTCCTTTAGACAAAATTCATTCCTTATACCAGTCTTTGCAAATCACGAAATTTAGGTAAAACTTTATTATGGTTTATCGCCAAGACGCTATGTCCAGATATCCTGATATATAAGTGAAAGCTCTTGAGTTATCGGTGGCCTTCTACCTGCTCCTTCCCTTTTACCACCATGTTCTGGTTCTTCAGGAACTTGGCATTCGTGTTATTAAAATTATCGAAGATTAGAAATAAAGTATAGGCTAGTAAGTATAAGCTCTTGTTCAAGAATGGTTCAAAAATATTTTACGACAAACGCATTCTAGACGAGGGAAAGCAATGTTTGGAAACGAGTGTTTGAATTTTACGTGCACTATTCAAAGTATGCGCGCGCAAGGTTTCCCGGTCTGTTTTGACCCTTTAACATCTAAATGAGTCCGTCAAAAACATAGATAAACCGAGGGCGAGTAGTGTATGACCACAGGAAATTTGGTATGCCACACCAAAATGATAGCTGATACAGTTAATTATATGAATATCATTTTAATAGATAGGTTTATCAGTTTAGTTTCAATTATCAGCTAATCTTATTTTGAATTTCCTGTTGATTGCAGATGAGATGCGAGAGGAAAGAAGTCGAGGTTTGTTTGAACAAAATAGTTTACTACTGTATTGCAAGAAGCTCAAATATAATGCAGTATAGTTTTCTCAAAAGATGTAACTGGAAAGATTTACTTAATATCCATAAAAATTATTAACTTGTGGACCTAAGGACTTCTCATCCAGGCTAGGAGATAACGGACGTGCTACGTTATTTAAAGAGTTTGATAAGTCAATTGGCACTAGCAACATCAAAACGATAAAATGCTACGAAAGTGTCGTAATACACCATGAACATATAAAACAATGAAAAAAACAAATTATATTAAAATGTGCCTAGAAAATGCCATGAATTTTTAATCTTTCTCCCGGTTTTGGTGTCGTGTCAGTATAGTGTGTATGACAAGGACAATTATTTATTTGAACATACACAGAATTTCACAGCGTTTATTTCCAATTAATCTTCAAGTAATACGGGCGTACAATAATGAAAGGTATATATAGATATGTATTAGCAATAGTCATTATATTCATTTCCTTGTACCAATATCAACTTAGCTATGTTCATGTAAACTAGAAATCAATTCTTCTTTAACCCTTAATATACAAACACAATAAAGCTAAGTTGTATACTAACAATATGTATTATAATCAGTTGCTAGGCAACAATAGAAATATCACTTGAAGACATAATTACACGCATGCAGTAATAATTTATAAGATCTGTTTATGGCAATTATTGGTTTAAGCGGAGTTGTGTTTTGAAATCATTCAATATACAGAAATCGTCATTGCCTTAGTATAATTGTTAAAATTGATTATTTCATTTGAAATCCATTGAATGAGTTCCAAAAATGTATATATTTTATACACAAATATTTAATTAGTGTTTTCTGTTTCAGATCAATCAGATCCAAAACCTTGGGGGGGGGGGCAGAAGACGCCGTCGAATTCTGTTTGGCTGGCATTGAATGAAATAAACAAACTGTTAGATGGCTTCATGTCAACTACTTATTGCTTACTTTGTATTACCGTTATTAACATTGCATGTAAACAACTGTTGATTCTTTTCTTCTGATTCTCTTTCATCAAATTAAATGTAGATCAATCGATATATAATGATATTTTATTCATATAGCTTCCAACTTCTCATGGGTGGTGTTGTTATGGGTAATCAACGCAACCCTTCTTGCCTAGATGTGTGGAATATTTATTCTTAGATATTCTCACATGTTTGGCAATTAAGGTATGTATGTTTCGGTCCAAGGGACCATCATTTATATCTATAATCAACATTTCTACATCTTTCATCGTCATCTTTATTTTTATTTTTACTTTTATTTTTAAAAGTATGCTACCGTTCAGTTTAGAAACATAAAGCAGTTACTATTCACAGAATGACGGGCATGGAAATACAGTAATTAAAGGACTTAAAAATAGGAATTAGATAAGAACTTGATTGTATATACCTGCATTGGATTAATATGTTAAGATATGTGGCACATGCTTAATTAAAAAAATATAGCATAATATGAATAAGGCAAAAGATAGCGACAAAAAACTGTAAGTAGTGGTTGTTGAAAAATTTTTGGTATTATGCATTATATGGTCGTCAGAAAATTTTTATGGTCATTCTGTTAAAGTTCCATTTTAACGACTCCATCGAAGCGGAATGGAAGTTACCCCGCACGGAATTCTAATTGTTAAAAACAGAATATTTATATTATATTATTTTTATTTATATTATATTATATTTATTTATATTATATTATATTTATTTATATTATATTATATTTATTTATATTATATTATATTTATTTATATTATATTATATTTATTTATATTTATTTATAGAAATATTTTTAACAATTAGAATATATTAAGGTTGCAGATCCTCATAGCCTATTTAAGTAATTTGTAAATCAATACTCAGACGATGGTATAATGTATAATACCAACAATTTTTCTTTTACTTTTTAATTTTACTTTTATTTTTTGTCGCTATCTTTTGCTTTGAAATGTTTTACAAAGAAACTTTTAATTAATATGCATAAAAACAAAAAAATAACTATATCGTTCTGTTTCTTCATGGTTCTATAACTTATTACATATATCGTTGTAACAATAAGAAATTATTTCAGAAATATCTCAGTATGACTAGGTGTTCAATTTATCAATAGATTTTTATAATTTTCTGCTGACTTTTAAATCGTAAAATGAGACAATCGCAAATCCGAAATAAATATTGCTGTATTGATCCGTATAATTATCATTTTGACATTGGCAGAAGATAATTTTTGGCGTTGAGAAATTTGAAAAATTGTAAACCTATATAATATATAATTTGTTATCTAAGGAATTATTTTTCAAAATTTGCTATTTTAGAAATCATACAATGAACATAATTGACAACTAGAATAATTGAGTAGTTTTCGATTATGAGAAACTAGAATGCTACTAAATGTTGCCTAAATATATGAAACTTTTGTGTGACAAGATTCCATAGAACTGCGGCATTCTCATTTCGCAGTCACGCAGTCACGAAGACCGCACAGGAACAGACGGCATAATAAGAAAAAATGGTTTCTTCATTTTTCAAATTTCTCACCGATACTTTGAAAAATCCCTATAATGTACCATCAGTTTATGAAACCTAGGAATTACATGATTGTTCAGTATATCCATGTTTTGATTCCAAGCGAAATAAAAAAAATCGGTGTCATTTTGCATGTCAAAAATTTTGAAAATGACGAAAAATTTAGAAAGTTTTCACCGGCGAATTTTTGGTGGTCTCCACCTGATTTTTTTTTTATGGCATATAGCGTTAAAACGAGGCTCTGAACCACATCAGGTACCGCTAGTATGAAAATAAGTGAGGCAAATAAAGACTTTATACATATTGGAACGCTGCACAATCATTTGAATGATCTTGATTGTGATCATATCACTCTGAAATTATTATTTTGAACATTGTGGAAAAGTCTTCCTGTCAAAAGATATGTTTTGGGGAATGGCAACGACAAAGCATTATATTGAATAGCTATTACATGAACCACGGTATCATACAAAAAGGCTTTATTTTTAATGGAGCGTGGCACAATTATTTCAATGATCAGAGTATATGATCTCTCATTCTTCAGTATAACAAGAGAAGCAGAACACGCTAGATTATCAGTCTGTTCGTTGAACTGAGAAGACAGACTGACAGACAGATTGAAAGGTTTGCGATTGCAATAATCTCGAATCCTAATTATAATCTTGCCTATAATCCAATAACTATATTCCCCACCTCTTACAGTACCCAGTCCCTGAATAACACCACTCGAACATTCGTAAAGAATCCAAAGGGATTGTTCCACTCTGAATAAAAAGTTAAGTAAAATTTTGTGCCAATTCGAATTTCATCAATTTTTTGCAATTTTGCTAATGTCTAATTTTATTTTCTAATTACCATTTTGAAATTTGAATTTGTGATTGTTACGATAGACCTACACTACACAAGCTACACTTGTGACTTTTTGCGTGACAGTACGATGACAGCATATTACGCGTCAGTGTATAAGCCGTGTATAGCACAATATAATAGGTTAACTAGTGGGAGCAAATTATAGTCAGATATACAGAGATACAAACACGTCATTTCAATAATCGTTAGGGTTATTCTACCACTTTAAAATTACTATTATTTAATAATATGTCAAAGTCTTCCTGTCCTAAAATATTATGTTTAGGGGGAAAGGCAACAACAAAACATTATATTGAATATCTATTGAGAACATAAGTATGAGAAAAATATTGGCTTCATTTGATCTGACGGGAATTGCAAAACGGAACTTTCTAGAAGCGACTATCTACGTGCGGAATAGAACGCAATGTCATAAGTTCAAGCTAACGTCATCAAATTGGTCCTATTGTTCTCCAAGATTGACGTCATCGCTATTCTATTTAAAGACAAAACTGGAAAATTCGATGCTGCCCTTGACGCTGTCATGTAATCTATTTAATTATTATATCACATTCTATATTTAGTAACATAAATTAGTATAAAAGCAACTCAACTAAATCTTGTAAATTATTATAACATTAGTATCTATGTGAGGATCATCTATAGATCAAGCGTAGAATACAACCGTGTAATCAGGCAACGAATATAAGAAATATACGCTACGCTACTAAACGCTGGAGTATTTATTTTGTATACACGTCTGTCTATCGGAGACAACGCGTTAATGAGAACTATTTGTCGTGGACATATCTAATTCCCGACAGATCCGTGATTCTATCAATTTTAAATTATGATTTTGAGCAATGTGGAAAAGTCTTCCTGTCAAAATATATATGTTTGGGGGAGTGGCAAAGATAAAACATTATATTGAATATCTATTATGAACAAAAGTATGAGAAAAATATTGACTTCATTTGATCCGTGATTCTATCACTTTTAAATTATGATTTTGAGCAATGTGGAAAAGTCTTCCTGTCAAAATATATATGTTTGGGGGAATGGCAAATATAAAACATTATATTGAATAGCTATTATGAACATGAACAATGTGAAAAGTCTTCCTGTCCATGAACTTTAGGTTTAGGGGAGTGGCAACAACAAAACATTATATTGAATAGCTATTGTATGAACAAAGGTATTAGACAAATGGAGGCTTTATATTTATTGGAACGTGGCACGATCATTTCAATGATCGGTGTATATGATCTCTTATTCTGCAGTCTGCATATAAAAATCAGTCTGTGTTTGGTTTGTTGAACTGAAAGGACAGAAAATATCAAGGTAAGATGTTTACTTAATGCCTCATGCTAAATATATACTTGAATTTGATATTCTTATTTGACAACAATATTTTTCTGATTAATATACCAATTAATCAAGAAAGCTACATATTATCTTCTATTATAATGTTAGTTAATTATTTACTTGAAAACTCAATGCTGTGGTATTTATATAATTTTCTTGATTTACTTTTCAATTTTCAGATGAAGCTGACTTTACTGATGCTGGTTCTCTTCGGAGTTGCTTTAACAATCGCTGGTGAGTGATTATTATTGTATATCAGGAATTTCTCAAAATATTGACTTCTTTCAGTAGACCAAATCAATAAATGTGCAAGCTGGAATCTTTTTTCTCTTTTCAAAACGTTTCTCCATTGCAACTGAAGCAGTCGTTTACCTTGCAAACATTTATATTTTAATCCGGTGTCATTTTTGTTCATACCCAAATTTTATAGTAAAAGGTTGCCCTCTGCCAGAAACTTCATGCGGAATTTTGTAATATTGGAATTGGAGCTATTGGAAAGGCATTAAAAAGAAATACGTAACAGTAATTTATAAATTTAAACATTATATATAGAATAGCAAAAAAAGGATGAGGCAAAAGTCTTTACAGTTACTTTGCAGTTTTAATTCTTTTAATTGCCATCTTCATCTGAAAATCGCAAGCACACAGATCATACTCAGAGTAACGGGAAAGCCTTCTGCCTCATCTTTGTTTCCTATGTTATGTTACTTGTCATGCTTAGTTGTATCTAACATTGAGCACATTTATATATTGATGTGTGTATACACGTTACACTCATTCTTTTTAACGGAAATAGAAACATTATCTAGCAATACGTACCTAAATAGTGAAAACTAATTTCTATTTCAGCATATCGAGATGATAGAGAACATGAAGAGGATTTTGAAGATGCTGACGATGGCCCTGACAATTTAGGTAATTAAATTTAACTTTAGTCATTGTCATCGATTTCTTCCTGTTCCACTTCTTTTGATCCAACATTATTGTCGATCTGTGTTATTGATTGTTTGTGTCAATTTGTTTTCACTCAATTTTTTTCACTTGCAATAAACGCAATTGATAGCCGCGAACAACTAAACACATACAATAGATATTTCCATAGGATCCCAACAGTCCCTCGAAAATTATTTAAACAGAATATTTATAACCTGATGGATGTATTTTGAAAAGACAGTGACCCGTGGATGCCATACCGTCATAGCCAATGTATATAGCTTTGCTTAGAAAATTTATACAAATCTTGAATCAACTAAATCAATATTGCATTGACAACAAATAATTAAGCAAAATATCATTGCATATTTTCTATCAACTCTGACAGGCAGAAGACACTGATCTAGCAATATTTTCTAGCTGCTACCACAATTTTAAAGTTACTATACTTGAGTTCAGATTTACTATATATACTGGCAGCTAGTATATTACAATCAACAGTAGATTGTTGATATTTATGTGCTGATCTGATAGTTTAATGTAATACCATGTATGTATGCAT
Source organism: Haliclystus octoradiatus (assembly GCA_916610825.1). Taxonomy (NCBI): domain Eukaryota; kingdom Metazoa; phylum Cnidaria; class Staurozoa; order Stauromedusae; family Haliclystidae; genus Haliclystus; species Haliclystus octoradiatus. Next base: position 14,531,705 of record OU744454.1, on the reverse strand, counting down.
GTATGTATTTTTGTCAATTAAAAACAAGAGTTATTTGAATTCAAGAGCATAGATAGGTTTATTATTCTAGCTTTAATTCTTAGCTAATTTAAATTTGAATTTCCTGTTGATTGCAGATGAGATGCGTGATGAAAGAAGTCAAGGTTTGTTTGAGCAAAATAGTTTACTACAGTACTGTATTACAATAAGCTCAAATATAATGCAGTATAGTTTTCTTAAACGATGTAACTGAAACGATTTATTAAAAGGGTTTGATAATTCAATTGGCACTGCCAACACCAAAATGCATAATTACACGTGTGCAGCAATATTTGACACAATCTGGGGATTGTTGGTTAAAGCGGAGTTGTGTGTTTGAAATCATTCAATATACAGAATGAGTTGCAAGTATGTATCAATTTTGATACACAAATATCTAACTCAGTAAATTTTCTGTTTCAGATCCAAAACCTTGGGGACGCAGAAGACGCCGAGGTCTGTGGAGCTGGGGCCGCCGCCGTCGCCGTTATGGAAAGAAATAAACATGCCGTTCGATGGCTTCGTATCAAGTCTTGTTGATGTTTTTGTATAACCGTTATACATATTGCATGTAAACAACATTTATTGCATTATGTTTGATTTGCTAACATCAAATGAAATATAGATCAATCGATATGATAATATTTTGAATTCCTAATTTCAATTTTCGCATGGGTGGGGTGATTATGGGCAATCAACGCAACCCTTATAATTGCCTAGATGTGTGGCATAGTTATTCGTAGATACTCTCAATCCAAACATACGATCATATGTCCTAATCAAGTAAGATTTGTTTCAATCTGAATGGCCATCATTTATAATCATCATTTGTAACAGCTACAGCTGTACGCAGAACATGCAATCAATACTAAAGGGCCACAACAACAAAATAACTAACCAACAACAGCAAAATAACTCACAATGCGCAACGATATGCAGTAATTGCAGCAAAATATTTCCAAATGATATCGCGTCTTGATTATGATTCGATCACTTAAAATTTCTATCTTGAACAATGTAGAATTCAATAGAATATAATAGAATTTTATTTCAACCACATGATAAAAAGACATATACAGGCTAAAGACTTATGACTACATGTTAAAGACATTGATTAATGAAATATGATATATACAGTTGACGTCATCTCGTAAGCAAAATTTGCTTGTCTATTGAGAGACGCTATAGAGTTTATGAATGACATTCCAAAGTGTTGGAAATCTATAATTTGGTAATGATTGTAGCATTTTTTAGTTACAAAAGTAATTTCAAAAACATTCAACTTTCTGAATCTGGATTCAAAAAAATTAAAAATAGATAGTAAAAAAGATTGGAAAGAATCATTGGCAATGTATGCATAAAGGACTCAAAGCACCTTTAAATTGCATAAATTTTCGAATTTCAAGATACCTACACACAAACTAACATCGGCCAAAGAGTTTCCTGTACCCAAAAATTGATATTGCAATACAGAGAGGCATTAAGGTGAAAATTGTTTTACGTAATTCGGAAGCTACAAATTTAATAAAATGATTCTTCTGGAGAACCGCAATGGTCCAGAGCATGACCATCAAGTGATAAAGAGAAAGATGAAAGCCTGGACTGGTTGAAAAGCATATATTACATTTGTCGAGTCACATGTTTCAATTGATTGTTTATTAGATTTTCAAGGTCTTTCTTGTTATTTGAGAAACATGGTAAAGTTGTGTCATCAGCAAAAAGGGTTAATTGGAATTTTGTTGAATTGCATAACTCATTTATGAAAATAAATCTTTAGGGAGTGTCAACAACAAGATATCATAATGAATAGCTATTATGAACGAGAGGATAAGAGAAATAAAGGCTATAAATTTAATGGAACGCCACACTATCATTTCAATCTTCGTGATCGTGATTCTATCATTTATAAATTATTGTTATGAACAATGTGTGAAAGTCTTCCTATCCAAAAAGTTATGTTTAGGGGAGTGAGTGGCAACAACAAAACGTTGTAATGAACTTGCTATTGACTTGCTATTATGAACGAAAGTATGAGAGAAATTAAAGAAATTAAGGCTTTATATCTGATGGAACGCCACACAATAATTTCAATAATTGTGATCTTGATTCTATCATTTTTTAAATTATTATCTTGAACAATGTGAAAAGTCTTTCTGTCCAAAAACCTATGTTTAACTCCTTTAAAGGAGTGGCAAAAACAAAACATCATAATGAATAGCTATTTTGAACGAAAGTATAAAATAAATAAAGGCTTTATACGTAATGGAAGGCGGCACGATAATTTCAAAGATCGTCATCGTGATTCAATTACTTTTAAATTATTATTATGAACAATGTGTGAATGTGAAAGTTCCTGTCTAAAGATTTATGTTTAGGGGAGTACATGGCAACAACAAAACATCATAATGAATAGAATAGAGGCTTTATATTTAAATGAATTTGGAACAATTATTTCAATGATCTGAGTATATGATCTCTCATTCTGCATATAAAAAGAGAAGCACAATACGTAGATTATCAGTCTGTGTTTGGTTTCTTGAACTGAAAGGACAGAAAATTTCAAGGTAAGATGTTTACATAATATCTGGTCAACGCTAACTATTCTTCAATTTGATATTCTTATCGGACAACGATATTTCCGATTGTTATATAAGATGTCCAATTAATCAAGGAAGCTCCTTGTTACTGCTATATACAATGCTAGTTAATCCATAAACTTTAAAACTCAATGCAATGGTATTCAATACAATTTTTTGATTTACTTTTCAATTTTCAGATGAAGTTGACTTTACTAATGTTGTTTCTCTTCGGAGTTGCTTTAACAACCGCTTGTGAGTCATTATTATTGTAATCAGGAATTTATCAACTTCTTCCAGTAATCAATAAATATGCAAGGGCCTGCAAGGAACGAAATTTCTCAAATACCGACTTCTTTCAGTAGGTCAGAAGGGCAAATCAATAAATGTGAAAGGGATACGTTTTTCTCTTTTCAAATCAAAACTGTTCTTCAGAGTCACTGAACAGTGGTCGACCTTGCAAAAATTAATTTGTCTTTTTTATCCAGTTTCATTATTTGTTAATATCCCATTATAGTAAATGGTTTCCCTCTGCCAGAAGTTTCACATATCAAATTTTGTATTATTGGAACTAAAGAAATAAGTAACAATGATTTAAAATTTGAATATTATATATAGATAATAGAATAGCAAAGAAAGATGTAGCCTGCTTGCAGACTCATTGTCAAAATGTAAATTTAGTAAACAGTAGACAATTTACATTTTGACAGTAAGTCTGCGAGCAGGCTAATAAAGATGAGGCAAAAGCCTTTCAGTTACCTTGCAGTTTCACTCATTTAATTGCGATCTTCATCTGAAAATCGCAAGTATACAGATCTCATACTCAAAGTCAAGGGAATTCCTTCTACCTCATCTTTGTTACTTATTACTTATTACGCTCGGTTGTATTTAACATTAAGGGCATTTATATATATATATATAGATGTGTGTGTGTATACACGTTACACTCATTTTTTTTTTAGCTATTCAACAGAAATAGAAACATTATCAGGATCATAGCAATACTCACCTAGATAATGAAAAATAATTTATATTTCAGCATATCGAGATGATAGAGAAGATGAAGAGGACTTTCCTAACGATGGCCCTGACACCATAGGTAACCAACATTTTCATTTGTTTGTGTCAAATGTAAAAGTGGTTTGCAGGAGTGGTTTTGACTTGTAATAAATACACTTGATAGCTGAACAATTGAACATCTACAATAGAGCGTTTAACATCTAAATGAGTCCGTCAAAAACATAGATAAACCGAGGGCGAGTAGTGTATGACCACAGGAAATTTGGTATGCCACACCAACATGATAGCTGATACAGTTAATTATATGAATATCATTTTAATAGATAGGTTTATCAGTTTAGTTTCAATTATCAGCTAATCTTATTTTGAATTTCCTGTTGATTGCAGATGAGATGCGAGAGGAAAGAAGTCGAGGTTTGTTTGAACAAAATAGTTTACTACTGTATTGCAAGAAGCTCAAATATAATGCAGTATAGTTTTCTCAAAAGATGTAACTGGAAAGATTTACTTAATATCCATAAAAATTATTAACTTGTGGACCTAAGGACTTCTCATCCAGGCTAGGAGATAACGGACGTGCTACGTTATTTAAAGAGTTTGATAAGTCAATTGGCACTAGCAACATCAAAACGATAAAATGCTACGAAAGTGTCGTAATACACCATGAACATATAAAACAATGAAAAAAACAAATTATATTAAAATGTGCCTAGAAAATGCCATGAATTTTTAATCTTTCTCCCGGTTTTGGTGTCGTGTCAGTATAGTGTGTATGACAAGGACAATTATTTATTTGAACATACACAGAATTTCACAGCGTTTATTTCCAATTAATCTTCAAGTAATACGGGCGTACAATAATGAAAGGTATATATAGATATGTATTAGCAATAGTCATTATATTCATTTCCTTGTACCAATATCAACTTAGCTATGTTCATGTAAACTAGAAATCAATTCTTCTTTAACCCTTAATATACAAACACAATAAAGCTAAGTTGTATACTAACAATATGTATTATAATCAGTTGCTAGGCAGCAATAGAAATATCACTTGAAGACATAATTACACGCATGCAGTAATAATTTATAAGATCTGTTTATGGCAATTATTGGTTTAAGCGGAGTTGTGTTTTGAAATCATTCAATATACAGAAATCGTCATTGCCTTAGTATAATTGTTAAAATTGATTATTTCATTTGAAATCCATTGAATGAGTTCCAAAAATGTATATATTTTATACACAAATATTTAATTAGTGTTTTCTGTTTCAGATCAATCAGATCCAAAACCTTGGGGGGGCAGAAGACGCCGTCGAATTCTGTTTGGCTGGCATTGAATGAAATAAACAAACTGTTAGATGGCTTCATGTCAACTACTTATTGCTTACTTTGTATTACCGTTATTAACATTGCATGTAAACAACTGTTGATTCTTTTCTTCTGATTCTCTTTCATCAAATTAAATGTAGATCAATCGATATATAATGATATTTTATTCATATAGCTTCCAACTTCTCATGGGTGGTGTTGTTATGGGTAATCAACGCAACCCTTCTTGCCTAGATGTGTGGAATATTTATTCTTAGATATTCTCACATGTTTGGCAATTAAGGTATGTATGTTTCGGTCCAAGGGACCATCATTTATATCTATAATCAACATTTCTACATCTTTCATCGTCATCTTTATTTTTATTTTTACTTTTATTTTTAAAAGTATGCTACCGTTCAGTTTAGAAACATAAAGCAGTTACTATTCACAGAATGACGGGCATGGAAATACAGTAATTAAAGGACTTAAAAATAGGAATTAGATAAGAACTTGATTGTATATACCTGCATTGGATTAATATGTTAAGATATGTGGCACATGCTTAATTAAAAAAATATAGCATAATATGAATAAGGCAAAAGATAGCGACAAAAAACTGTAAGTAGTGGTTGTTGAAAAATTTTTGGTATTATGCATTATATGGTCGTCAGAAAATTTTTATGGTCATTCTGTTAAAGTTCCATTTTAACGACTCCATCGAAGCGGAATGGAAGTTACCCCGCACGGAATTCTAATTGTTAAAAACAGAATATTTATATTATATTATTTTTATTTATATTATATTATATTTATTTATATTATATTATATTTCTTTATATTATATTATATTTATTTATATTATATTATATTTATTTATATTATATTATATTTATTTATATTATATTATATTTATTTATATTTATTTATAGAAATATTTTTAACAATTAGAATATATTAAGGTTGCAGATCCTTATAGCCTATTTAAGTAATTTGTAAATCAATACTCAGACGATGGTATAATGTATAATACCAACAATTTTTCTTTTACTTTTTAATTTTACTTTTATTTTTTGTCGCTATCTTTTGCTTTGAAATGTTTTACAAAGAAACTTTTAATTAATATGCATAAAAACAAAAAAATAACTATATCGTTCTGTTTCTTCATGGTTCTATAACTTATTACATATATCGTTGTAACAATAAGAAATTATTTCAGAAATATCTCAGTATGACTAGGTGTTCAATTTATCAATAGATTTTTATAATTTTCTGCTGACTTTTAAATCGTAAAATGAGACAATCGCAAATCCGAAATAAATATTGCTGTATTGATCCGTATAATTATCATTTTGACATTGGCAGAAGATAATTTTTGGCGTTGAGAAATTTGAAAAATTGTAAACCTATATAATATATAATTTGTTATCTAAGGAATTATTTTTCAAAATTTGCTATTTTAGAAATCATACAATGAACATAATTGACAACTAGAATAATTGAGTAGTTTTCGATTATGAGAAACTAGAATGCTACTTAATGTTGCCTAAATATATGAAACTTTTGTGTGAAAAGATTCCATAGAACTGCTGCATTCTCATTTCGCAGTCACGCAGTCACGAAGACCGCACAGGAACAGACGGCATAATAAGAAAAAATGGTTTCTTCATTTTTCAAATTTCTCACCGATACTTTGAAAAATCCCTATAATGTACCATCAGTTTATGAAACCTAGGAATTACATGATTGTTCAGTATATCCATGTTTTGATTCCAAGCGAAATAAAAAATCGGTGTCATTTTGCATGTCAAAAATTTTGAAAATGACGAAAAATTTAGAAAGTTTTCACCGGCGAATTTTTGGTGGTCTCCACCTGATTTTTTTTTTATGGCATATAGCGTTAAAACGAGGCTCTGAACCACATCAGGTACCGCTAGTATGAAAATAAGTGAGGCAAATAAAGACTTTATACATATTGGAACGCTGCACAATCATTTGAATGATCTTGATTGTGATCATATCACTCTGAAATTATTATTTTGAACATTGTGGAAAAGTCTTCCTGTCAAAAGATATGTTTTGGGGAATGGCAACGACAAAGCATTATATTGAATAGCTATTACATGAACCACGGTATCATACAAAAAAGGCTTTATATTTAATGGAACGTGGCACAATTATTTCAATGATCAGAGTATATGATCTCTCATTCTTCAGTATAACAAGAGAAGCAGAACACGCTAGGTTATCAGTCTGTTCGTTGAACTGAGAAGACAGACTGACAGACAGATTGAAAGGTTTGCGATTGCGATAATCTCGAATCCTAATTATAATCTTGCCTATAATCCAATAACTATATTCCCCACTATATTAATAACTACCCAGCAAACACTGACGGTCAGGGGACGTCCCCAGTGAGTCTGGAAGGTTTCACAGCGGTCAGTCACAATTATACAGCTATACAACGTCCCTCAACGTCGTGTCAGGGTCCCAAACACTTTTATAAAACTATTTTCATGTGTTTACGTCATAAGTGCCGACTAGGTCGCAAAATTACGGCTTGGCAACCTACGTATTTTTGATCGATTGGAGACGTGATGTAAACAATCACACCCAGTTTGAATTGCAGAAAAGAGGCGCCAGAAAGTTTCACAACACATTTTTATAACGGCCGCTCTGGAGCTTCCGTGTTGATGAAGATGGAATTTATATAATCGTTCAATATCTCTCGGGATTTTTGAAGGTAAGATACTCTTGAAAATTCAGTACAGTTTAGCTATTGAAAATATATACTTGCTGATTGTTTATACTGAGGTAGTCTTATGTTTGCTTTATTGTAGATTAGATTTCAATTAATGTTTTCGACACAGTTTTTGTAAGCGAAATGTCTACTTCTTCGATGTGTCGCTGTCAAATAAATGAGACTGCCAGGTAAAATATTACAACCTCATTGCTATAGTTCAGTATAAACTAAATAATGTTTATAATAATACTTTTAATGATCTTGAATTCAAGCTTATTTATCTGCAGCTGAATTGAAAAACCGAATAACAATGTTACCTTCGCCGCTCATTCCATCAAACATATACCGAAGGTAAATCTATCAAAACGCTGCCTAATTATTCTTCAAAACATCATTTTTTAGTTGTCTATATTTCATGTATTTTATGATCATACTATACCAGTTACTGACCTATAATTTCTATATATTTATTTATCTACAGCGCTGAATTAATAAACAGATTTCCTTCACCTTACATCGACATTTTCCCAGAGGTAAATATATCAAAGACGCTGTATTAATCCTTAATTTCTTACATGATGTTTGAGTTGTCTATATCTATGCTTTAATATTAATAATAATATTCTTTATTATTTCTGTTAAAGATTTAATCTGAATCGCTAGTGATATGGCCAGCCACGCCGAGAGGAACATATTTGGAAATATATTATTGGGTTTTATTGCAACAAAATGGCTGGTGTATTCCTATAAGATCTACAACTACTTAGAACTTCGATGTTGGATTATTATTACAAAAGATGGTTATAAAATCTGGGATTTATATTATTAGCAGACATTGTTTACGGATTTGGTTATCACAACAAAAGTACCTGTGGATTTAGCTACTAATGGCGTATCGAATATATTATTTGTATTGACAATTTGTGTGAAATTTATCAACATTCACTAAAGGAATTCCTTTAACTAACTTGAACGGTAGAAGATAAACACATGTAAGAAAGATCTCGTACCTATCATTTTAACTCAACTATGAACGTTTTATTTTATGTTTAATAAATTGAATGCGTTTGAAAACACAACACTTTGTAGTTTTCTTTCATGTTAAATACTTTTAAACAGAATAGTGTGAACTGTGATCTTCATGCGTGGCATATATTGCCAAAGGCGAGGCAAATATCTCGCAAATCAACGTCAGAGTTTAGTCACCGGAGGGTCTCCATGAAGGTCTCCTAGACGATCTGGTAACGTCACCGCGGCGTAAAAAATTGTCTACTGGTACACTGTCGATAGACGTCCAAAGAGACGTCTCGGAGACTGTCCATCGACCTTCGTAGACGTCTCCTGACGTTGCAGGGACGTCTCCGTGTTTGCTGGGTAGAGTACCCAGTCCCTGAATAACACCACTCGAACATTCGTAAAGAATCCAAAGGGATTGTTCCACTCTGAATAAAAAGTTAAGTAAAATTTTGTGCCAATTCGAGTTTCATCAATTTTTTTGCAATTTTGCTAATGTCTAATTTTATTTTCTAATTACCATTTTGAAATTTGAATTTGTGATTGTTACGATAGACCTACACTACACAAGCTACACTTGTGACTTTTTGCATGACCGAACGATGACAGCATATTACGCGTCAGTGTATAAGCCGTGTATAGCACAATATAATAGGTTAACTAGTGGGAGCAAATTATAGTCAAATATACAGAGATACAAACACGTCATTTCAATAATCGTTAGGGTTATTCTACCACTTTAAAATTACTATTATTTAATAATATGTCAAAGTCTTCCTGTCCTAAAATATTATGTTTAGGGGGAAAGGCAACAACAAAACATTATATTGAATATCTATTGAGAACAAAAGAATGAGAAAAATATTGGCTTCATTTGATCTGACGGAAATTGCAAAACGGAACTTTCTAGAAGCGACTATCTACGTGCGGAATAGAACGCAATGTCATAAGTTCAAGCTAACGTCATCAAATTGGTCCTATTGTTCTCCAAGATTGATGTCATCGCTATTCTATTTAAAGACAAAACTGGAAAATTCGATGCTGCCCTTGACGCTGTCATGTAATCTAGAACATTCTTAATTATTATATCACATTCTATATTTAGTAACATAAATTAGTATAAAAGCAACTCAACTTAATCTTTAATGTTAATTATTTTAACATTAGTATCTATGTGAGGATCATCTATAGATCAAGCGTAGAATACAACCGTGTAATCAGGCAACGAATATAAGACATTTACGCTACGCTACTAAACGCTGGAGTATTTATTTTGTATAAACGTCTGTCTATCGGAGACAACGCGTTACTGAGAACTATTTGTCGTGGACATATCTAATTCCCGACAGATCCGTGATTCTATCAATTTTAAATTATGATTTTGAGCAATGTGGAAAAGTCTTCCTGTCAAAATATATATGTTTGGGGGAGTGGCAAAAATAAAACATTATATTGAATATCTATTATGAACAAAAGTATGAGAAAAATTATTGACTTCATTTGATCCGTGATTCTATCACTTTTAAATTATGATTTTTAACAAACATAAAGAGACACATCATATCATTTCACTGATTGCTGCCGTGACGTGATATTATCACTTTGAAATTACTTGAAGAATGTGTAAAAGTCTTCCTGTCCGATAGTATATACATGTTTGTGGCAAAAACAAAAGAATATATTGACTTGCTGTTATGAACAAAAGTATGTAACATAAAGGCCTTTACTCAATAGAACGTGGCATGATCTTCATCGTCATCGTGATTCTATCACTTTGAAATAACATTTTTGAACAATCTGGAAAAGTCTTCCTGTGCAAATCGAATAGCTATTGTATGAACAAAGGTATTAGACAAATAGAGGATTTACATTTTATGAAACGTGGCATAATCATTTCAATGGTCGGAGTATATGATCTCTCATTCTGCATATAAAAAGAGAAGCAGACCACTTAGATTATCAGTCTGTGTTTGTTTCGTTGAACAGAGAAGACGGAAAATTTCAAGGTAAGATGATATACAAATATACTTGAAATTGATATTCTTATCGGAGAAAGATTTTGCCGATTGAGTTAAGCTGCCCAATTGATCAAGGAAGACACTTTTTACTGCTATACAATGTTCGTTAATTTATCTACTTGAAAACTCAATGGCTCAATGCAATGGTATTTACAATATTTTCTTGTTTTACATCTCACTTTTCAGATGAAGCTGACTTTACTAATGCTGGTTCTCGTCGGAGTTGCCTTAACAGTCGCTTGTAAGTCATTTTTATTGCCTATAACAGGAGATTCTCAAATACCGTCTTCCAGTGATCAACATATGTTCAAGGGGTCTAGTTTTCTCTTTCCAAAATGGAGTTTTATTTCAATGGTTATAAAATATTTGTAAATGTTTACTTTCTTCCTGATCTAGAATTTCCATTTCATTTATCCAATTTTGTTATATCCTAATTATTAATTGAGGAACTTCAGTGGCATACCTTGCAAAGGATTTTTTTCAGAAAGATTTCTGCCCTATCTTTGTTTCCTATAATACTTATTACGCTCGGTTGTATCTAACATTGAGCACATTTTTATATAAAGATGTGTGCATCCAAACATACTCATTTTTCAACTTTTCAATAGAAATTAAAACATTATCACGATTATGGGAATGCACACCTTAATAATGAAATATATTTTCTATTTCAGCATATCGAGATGATAGAGAACATGATGAGGATTTTGAAGATGCTGAAGATGGTCCTGACAATTTAGGTAATCATTTATGCGATACTATATACATAGACATTTTTGCCTGCATATATTTCATATATTATTGCATATTTCCTGCGCACGACCAATTTACTCTAATCAACATGATCATACCTTCGTTTCCATCAACTCTGATAGTCAGAATACACTGATCTAGCAGTATTTTATTGCTGTTTCCACGATGTTGAAGTTACTATATTGGAGTTTATTTACTGGCACTTATTATTAATACAACCGTCAAGAACAATATTTTTGACTATTTGGTAAACCTGGACTGAAGTTTAATAAATTAGCTATAGCCTCCATTCATATATCATGGGCAGCTTTGAAACTGATAGGGGAAATTACATGATCTCAAAAAATAAAGTAATATGTAGGTTTATCAGTTTAGTTTTAATTCTTAGCTAATTTTATTTCGAATTTCCTGTTGATTGCAGATGAGATGAGAGATGAAAGAAGTCGAGGTTTGTTTGAACAAAATAACATATTATAGAAGAAGATAGAACATAATGCACTATATTTTCCTCAAACAATGTAATAGCAAAATGAAAACGTTAAACAACGAAATTTCAGGCGATCAAAAAGTTTGAATAGAAAGAGTTGCATTCATGTATTAACAATTAGGTTTATCATAATAAAATGTGATAATGCCATGAAATCGCCAAAAGTTTTCACTTTTTTTTCATTGTTATGGCGTCCTTATAGTCACATGGTAAGCTCCAGAAACGCGTGTCAGATCAACCTCGTCAGATACCATTGCAATTTTAATACATGCAATAACACAGAATTTCACGGCATCTTCAAAATAGTACAAGCGTACAATAACGATTGGTAAGGAAGTATGCAACAATATTTTATAAAATTCGGCGACATGGCAATTGTTGGAAGGAGAAATTGTGTTTCAACAATTCAAAAAATATTAGAAATATTAAATCTTAATATTGGCAATTGGATAGTGTTCAATGCTAGTGAATAGCAGAGCGTAAATAGTAATAATAAGAAGAAGGTCAAGAAAGGCGTGTATAGCACAATATAATAGGTTAACTAATGGGAGCAAATTATAGTCAGATATACAGAGATACAAACAAGTATTTGTTGTCTGATGATCGTTTATTAACATGAAACTTGGGGTTTCAACCAAAGAATGTGACTTTCTCGACCTTCTCATTATTATTACTATATTTTATACATAAATATTTAATTAGTATATTATATTTCAGATCACTCTGATCCAAAACCTTGGGGCAGAAGACGCCGTAGGTGGGGCTGGGGTCGTCGCCGTTCAATTGTATATGGAAAGAAATAAACAAACTGTTAGATGGCTTCATGTCAAGTCTTGTTGCTTGTTTTGTATAACCGGTATAAATATTGCATGTAAACAACTTTTCTTGCATTCATTTTGATTTGCTATCATCAAATTAAATCAATCGATATGATGCTAATACTTGTATTCATAACTTCCAACTTTTCGTATGGGCGGGGTGACTATTGGCAATCAACGCTATCCTTATTGCCTAGATGTGTGGCATATTTATTCTTTGATACTCTCAATCCAAACATACGATCATATGTCCTTACCAAGGAAGATTTGTTTCAGTCCGAAGGGCCAACTTTTATATCTGAAGCTACATATTACCTTCTATTACTTATACTTCAGTATAAACACATAAAACAATCACAATTTAATGAATGACATGTTTCATAAATTGACGAGCATGTCCATGTCTAAGGAATTAAATGCTAAGAATGAGGAATAGGTAAGAACTTCAAATGGTATTTGAATGCGATTTTTTTTAAAGGTTGACATATGTGGAACATTAAAAATTGGATGAGAACTTAATTAATAATTTCATCAATATCTCAGTATTATTTTCTGTTGAATTTATCAAACTGTTTATTTTATAATTTCCAGCTGAATTTAAATAGGTTTTTTTTCGTAACGTAGGAATTATTTGAAAAGTTATATGCAAATCAGAAAGGCAGCCTGCTTACTTGATTGATTGAGGGATTTTCGATTGCGATAATCTTGAATCCTACTATAATCTTGCCCATAATTAAAAAAATAATTATATTCCCCACCTCTAAGAGTACCCAATCCCCAATAACACCACTTGAATAATTGTAAATCCAAAGGGAATGTGCAACTCCCAATAAAAACTTGAGTAAAGTGTTGTGCCAATTCGAGTTTCATCAACTTGGTCAGATTTGCAAATTCATGTATAGTCAAATATACAGAGATACAACACGCCATTTCAATAATCATGATCGTGATTCTATCACTTTGAAATTATAGTTTTGAACAATGTGGAAATGTCTTCCTGTCAAAAATATATGTTTGGGGGAGTGGCAAAGATAAAACATTATATTGAATATCTATTATGAACAAAAGTATGAGAAAAATATTGACTTCGTTTGATCAGTGATTCTATCACTTTTAAATTATGATTTTTAACAAACATAAAGAGACACATCACATCATTTCACTGATTGCTGCCGTGACGTGATATTATCACTTTGAAATTACTTGAAGAATGTGTAAAAGTCTTCCTGTCCGATAGTATGTACATGTTTGTGGCAAAAACAAAAGAACATATTGACTTGCTGTTATGAACAAAAGTATGAAACATAAAGGCCTTTACTCAATAGATCGTGGCATGATCTTCATCGTCATCGTGATTGTATCACTTTGAAATAACATTTTTGAACAATCTGGAAAAGTCTTCCTGTGCAAATCGAATATCTATTGTTTGAACAAAGGTATTAGACAAATAGAGGCTTTACATTTTATGAAACGTGGCATAATCATTTCAATGGTCGGAGTATATGATCTCTCATTCTGCATATAAAAAGAGAAGCAGACCACTTAGATTATCAGTCTGTGTTTGTTTCGTTGAACAGAGAAGACAGAAAATTTCAAGGTAAGAAGATATACAAATATACTTGAAATTGATATTCTTATCGGAGAAAGATTTTGCCGATTGATTTAAGCTGCCCAATTGATCAAGGAAGACACTTTTTACTTCTATACAATGTTCGTTAATTTATCTACTTGAAAACTCAATGGCTCAATGTAATGGTATTTACATTATTTTCTTGTTTTACATCTCACTTTTCAGATGAAGCTGACTTTACTAATGCTGGTTCTCGTCGGAGTTGCCTTAACAGTCGCTTGTAAGTCATTTTTATTGCCTATAACAGGAGATTCTCAAATACCGGCTTCCAGTGATCAACATATGTTCAAGGGGTCTAGTTTTCTCTTTCCAAACTGGAGTTCTATTCCAATGGTCATAAAATATTTGTAAATGTTTACTTTCTTCCTGATCTAGAATTTCCATTTCATTTATCCAATTTCGTTATATCCTAATTATTAATTGAGGAACTTCAGTGGCATACCTTGCAAAGGATTTTTTTCAGAAAGATTTCTGCCCTATCTTTGTTTCCTATAATACTTATTACGCTCGGTTGTATCTAACATTGAGCACATTTTTATATAAAGATGTGTGCATCCAAACATACTCATTTTTCAACTTTTCAATAGAAATTAAAACATTATCACGATTATGGGAATGCAGACCTTAATAATGAAATATATTTTCTATTTCAGCATATCGAGATGATAGAGAACATGATGAGGATTTTGAAGATGCTGAAGATGGTCCTGACAATTTAGGTAATCATTTATGCGATACTATATACATAGACATTTTTGCCTGCATATATTTCATATATTATTGCATATTTCCTGCGCACGACCAATTTACTCTAATCAACATGATCATACCTTCGTTTCCATCAACTCTGATAGTCAGAATACACTGATCTAGCAGTATTTTATTGCTGTTTCCACGATGTTGAAGTTACTATATTGGAGTTTATTTACTGGCACTTATTATTAATACAACCGTCAAGAACAATATTTTTGACTATTTGGTAAACCTGGACTGAAGTTTAATAAATTAGCTATAGCCTCCATTCATATATCATGGGCAGCTTTGAAACTGATAGGGGAAATTACATGATCTCAAAAAATAAAGTAATATGTAGGTTTATCAGTTTAGTTTTAATTCTTAGCTAATTTTATTTCGAATTTCCTGTTGATTGCAGATGAGATGAGAGATGAAAGAAGTCGAGGTTTGTTTGAACAAAATAACATATTATAGAAGAAGATAGAACATAATGCACTATATTTTCCTCAAACAATGTAATAGCAAAATGAAAACGTTAAACAACGAAATTTCAGGCGATGAAAAAATTTGAATAGAAAGAGTTGCATTGATGTATTAACAATTAGGTTTATCATAATAAAATGTGATAATGCCATGAAATCGCCAAAAGTTTTCACTTTTTTTTCATTGTTATGGCGTCCTTATAGTCACATGGTAAGCTCCAGAAATGCGTGTGGCAGAACAGCCTCGTCAGATACCATTGCTATTTTAATACATGCAATAACACAGAATTTCACGGCATCTTCAAAATAGTACAAGCGTACAATAACGATTGGTAAGGAAGTATGCAACAATATTTTATAAAATTCGGCGACATGGCAATTGTTGGAAGGAGAAATTGTGTTTCAACAATTCAATACAAGTAGTTCATGATGGCCTATAGTATAATTATTATATAATATAATTTAATATAATAATTATCATGATGGCATATATTTTAGTTGAATGATATTAGCTAAGCTGTAGTATGTATATATTTTATACATATATAAATATATATAGAAATAATATTAGAAATATTAAATCTTAATATTGGCAATTGGATAGTGTTCAATGCTAGTGAATAGCAGAGCGTAAATAGTAATAATAAGAAGAAGGTCAAGAAAGACGTGTATAGCACAATATAATAGGTTAACTAATGGGAGCAAATTATAGTCAGATATACAGAGATACAAACAAGTATTTGTTGTCTGATGATCGTTTATTAACATGAAACTTGGGGTTACAACCAAAGAATGTGACTTTCTCGACCTTCTCATTATTATTACTATATTTTATACATAAATATTCAATTAGTATATTATATTTCAGATCACTCTGATCCAAAACCTTGGGGCAGAAGACGCCGTAGATGGAGCTCATGGGGTCGGGGTCGTCGCCGTTCAGTTTTATATGGAAAGAAATAAACAAACTGTTAGATGGCTTCATATCAAGTCTTATTGCTTGTTTTGTATAACCGTTATAAATATTGCATGTAAACAACTTTTCTTGCATTCATTTTGATTTGCTATCATCAAATTAAATCAATCGATATGATGCTAATACTTGTATTCATAACTTCCAACTTTTCGTATGGGCGGGATGACTATTGGCAATCAACGCTATCCTTATTGCCTAGATGTGTGGCATATTTATTCTTAGATACTCTCAATCCAAACATACGATCATATGTCCTTACAAAGGAAGATTTGTTTCAGTCCGAAGGGCCAACTTTTATATCTGAAGCTACATATTACCTTCTATTACTTATACTTCAGTATAAATACATAAAATATTCACAATTTAATGAATGACATGTTTCATAAATTGACGAGCATGTCCATGTCCAAAGAATTAAATGCTAAGAATGAGGAATAGGTAAGAACTTCAAATGGTATTTGAATGCGATTTTTTTTAAAGGTTGACATATGTGGAACATTAAAAATTGGATGAGAACTTAATTAATAATTTCATCAATATCTCAGTATTATTATGTGTTAAATTTATCAAACAGTTTATCATATAATTTCCAGCTGAATTTAAATAGTAAAGTGAGACAATCACTGATGTTAAATAGGTTTTTTTTTCGTAACGTAGCAATTATTTGAAAAGTTATATGCAAATCAGAAAGGCAGCCTGCTTACTTGATTGATTGAGGGATTTTCGATTGCGATAATCTTGAATCCTACTATAATCTTGCCCATAATTAAAAAAAATAATTATATTCCCCACCTTTAAGAGTACCCAATCCCCAATAACACCACTTGAATAATTGTAAATCCAAAGGGAATGTGCAACTCCCAATAAAAACTTGAGTAAAGTGTTGTGCCAATTCGAGTTTCATCAACTTGGTCAGATTTGCAAATTCATGTATAGTCAAATATACAGAGATACAACACGCCATTTCAATAATCATGATCGTGATTCTATCACTTTGAAATTATGATTTTGAGCAATGTGGAAATGTCTTCCTGTCAAAAGTATATGTTTTGGGGAGTGGCAAAGATAAAACATTATATTGAATAGCTATTATGAACAAAAGTATGAGAAAAATATTGACTTCATTTGATCCGTGATTCTATCCCTTTTAAATTATGATTTTGAGCAATGTGGAAAAGTCTGTAGCTGCCAAATCGATTATAACGATGAGTTGGCGGTAACTTGACAGATACATAGATTGATGAAAGCGAATAGATAGACATAGAATACTCAAGAAATAGACACAGCTTTTAACAATAACACATAACCATTGATCTCTTTGATATGTACAATATGATATGGAAACTTGTTTTAAACTATAAGATAGGAAAGGTAAAATGAGTTAGCTATATTTATTATATGCGTAATGATTAATTTAACACTAAACTAAACTAATAAATTATAATGTCATACCGTGTGTTTTGTTCTTCGTTGTTGATGTTAATATGATTGATGGGCTAATAATAGTATACTTTAAATGTTTATTGTAAATATGTTATTTCTACTAATTTACGATATAACGATGTTGATGTTGATGGATTCGATTTTGTTGCCAACTGAACACTTGGTCATGAGCACGCAAATTGTATTGCTTCAGTACGCATGCGTATTAGTTAATATATTAAGGTAATATTGATTGGAGCTTACATAAGGCCTCCCCAATGTGAGAGTAAATTGAACAGTAAAGTTTATAATAATATAAAGCGACAATATAATGTAACTGCACTAATTAACGATAAAATAATATTGAATGTCTATAGATATTGCATATAAAATTATAAATGTTCCATTTTCAATGTTCTTTTATGGTAGTAAATGGGAATATACTTACCCAACTTCCTCGATACTCACTTGGCTTCTTCGAGTATACATAATTTCGTAATTGGTCGTACCAGGGTTGAATTTTCAGTCTGAACCTTAACAGATCTGACTTTGCCATCTTGACCAGGGTAAGCTTCGATGACTCTGCTAAAATATGCTGATAGCCAGCGTGACCAGATTTGATGTGATGATATTGAAGAATTAATTTAGATATGTGATGTTCTTTTCGCAATATGACTGAATGTCTTGCTGCAAAACTTAAAGGTGCGTGAAACAGTCTCCCCCCAACGCACAATGTATCTTCCTTCAAAAATGGTTGTAGGTTTAATAATTTGCTGTTTTTGATAATTGTTTCTTGTTTTGTAGAGTATTAATTTCTTTTTTGAAGTGTTGTAGTTGGATATATTTAACAATAGATAATTCTGATTTCTTTAATTCTTCATGGGTTGGCAGAGTAGTTACACATTCTTGCTTGTTATTCAAGTATTGAAAAAATCTTTTAAGCCATGTTGTCTGCCATATTAACTTCTTCAAGCTTGATGATGAATTTAAGAACCTTTCGGTTGGACTTTCAATGTCTCCTGTTGCATTAACTATGATTGCAGGTGTTTTAATTTCCACGTCGTCCTTTAGGTCTGTGTCGATCTTAGGTTTTATAGGCCAAGTTGATTTTTCTTGACTTAAAAATTCCGGTCCATGAAACCAAAGTGAATTTTTTGTTAAATGTTCTGGTGTCGTACCTCTTGATGCTACGTCTGCTGGATTTTCCTTTGTATTGATATATTGCCATTATTCAATGTCTGATTTTTCTCTTATTTCTGTAATTCTTGTAGCGACATACGTACGAAATCTTCGAGATTCACAATTGATATATTTGATTACTGTTGTTGAATCTGTCCAAAATGTAGTATTTGATATCTTCAAACCAATTTCATTTTGTAGTAATTCATTAACCCTGACTGACATGGTTGCTGCTTGTAGTTCTAGTCTAGGTATCGTCATAGGTTTTATTGGAGCCAACTTGGTCTTGCTCATGATGAAATTAGAATTTATTTTTCCCTTTGTATCAACTGAACGTAAGTATGATACTGTTGCACAGGCGTATTCTGAAGCATCCGAGAAGTGGTGTATTTCTAGTTCTGTTGAACCTGATAACTTTATTAGGCGAGGAATTGTTATTCTTTCAGCATGTTCCATGTCATTTATCCAAGATTGCCATAATTTTTGTTCAATTCCAGGTACAACGTCATCCCAATCCAAGCATAGTTTCCATAACCTTTGTACCATTAGCTTGGCTGGTAGAAGAAGAGGTGTGGCAATACCCAATGGGTCATACATTGAGCTGATACAACCAAACATTGCACGTTTTGTTCTTGCATCAATGTTTCGATTAACCTTGAAACCGAAAGAGTCTTCTTTTACGTTCCAAATAACACCTAAAGCCCTTTCTGAATTATCATTGCTTTTGAGTAATTCAATTGCATTTGAAGCTAGTTCTGCACCTTCAATTGAGTCAACAACTTTAGTAGAATTGCTTGTCCATTTAGTAAGCTTGAAACCCCCTCTAGCCAAAAGGCTTACCAATTCCGATATCAAATTTATTGCTGTGTGTTCATTTGGAACTGACTTCAATAGATCGTCGACGTA
Source organism: Haliclystus octoradiatus (assembly GCA_916610825.1). Taxonomy (NCBI): domain Eukaryota; kingdom Metazoa; phylum Cnidaria; class Staurozoa; order Stauromedusae; family Haliclystidae; genus Haliclystus; species Haliclystus octoradiatus. Next base: position 14,511,617 of record OU744454.1, on the reverse strand, counting down.
GAAATTTTTCAGAACCGTTTCAACAGCTTCAGAGGAATATTTTGATTTATTATCCGTTGCAGTACGATGTAAAGTATAGCATGCACAGCATGGAGAGTCTGTTGCACCAAATATGTGCACTTGCATGGCATAGTCCTTAGGGGGGGTGGTTGAATTCATTTTCCCACCATAAAAATCTCAATGATTGGGTGTCTTCATATCTAACATTTACTTGATGGAACATCTGTTTAACGTCTCCCAGGATAGCTACTTTCTCATGGCGAAATCTTGTTAGGACACCCAATAGTGCATTATTTAAATCAGGACCATGCAGAAGCTGATTGTTAAGTGATATTCCGTCATGCTTTGCGGCTGCATCGAACACTACTCGGATCTTCTTTTTGTTGGGATTGACAACTGCGTGATGAGGTAAGTACCAGATTTTTGATGATTTGAAATTCAGTTCTTCTTGAGATAATTTTTTGGCATGGCCAGACAATAGGTAGCCATTCAAAGCTTCTTTATAAGATTTATGAAATTCTGGGTTTCTAACAAATCGTTTACGCAAACTTAGCAGTCTGTTCAAGGCTAATTGTCTGTTATTTGGTAATGTTATATTTTGATTACGCCACAGTAATCCGGTTTCATAATGCCCTTCAGTTAATTTGCATGTTGCGTTGAGTGTTTCTACAGCTCTTTTGTCCTCTATTGAGGGTTCCACCTTTTCCCTTATGCCTTGACTGTCAATCTTCCAAAACTTCTCTAGTGTCTGATTTAGATTATCATCAGCTTCATTGATACTATTGACTGTGAGTCCCGTTCCTTCCCCGCCGCCTTTACCAATCAAGCACCACCCAAGACATGTTTTAACGGCAATTGGTTCGTTTTTATTTCCCTTCCGATGGTCTAGCTGAATTAAAACTTCGGGGTCGTCAACTCCTATTATTAATTCCACAGGCTTGTTTTCTACCAGCGGAAATGTAATACCCTTTAAATGAGCGTAGTCTTCAGTCATTAATTGAGGTGCCTTTCCAGATGTAAAAACATTTAGTTCATTGATTACGATGACCTTTGGCAAGTCGATCCAGGGATTATTATTTTCGAATGAATTTGCCATCAATTTTACCTTCTCTACATCATGCGTGATTTGCTTGCTATTAACAGTCGATATAGTGATTCTTTCTTTTGAACCTGTAAGTCCTAAAGAATCAGCTAATGATTTAGAGCATAAGGTAACAGAAGACCCAGTGTCTAATAAAGCGTTTGCTGTAACTTCTAAACCGGATTCGGATTTAATCTTGATCCCACAGACTGCACCATCGCGTGCTGTGAATTGTTTTTTTGTTGTCATGGCAATAACGTCTCCAGCGGCTTCGCAAATTTTTTTTAACAAACCCATGGAGCGCATCCCTGGCCATCAACGCATGCGTATAATGAACGAACAGTAACTCTTAAACATTTCGAGAAAAAACTTCGTCTCGACCAGGACTCGAACCAGCATACCCTGCACTCTCCATACCCTGCAACTTCGTCTCGACTCGATCCGAATGAGCTACGCCAACCGAAGACAACTCATGAAACAGAAATGAATTTATACTCGACCGAGTGGTTATCACGTGACATGACCCTAACCCTAACCCTAAACGGGTGGATCACGTGATCGGGTGGATCACGCCTCATGTTCACCCAAATAGACCAAATGCAAACGAGACAGGGATGCGCTTGATGGCCAGGGATGCGCTTCATGGGTTTGTTAATAAAAATCTGCATCGCCGAGCCTGAACTCAGAAAGTCCTCATGTCTTTAACTAAACAGTGCAGCTTAGATTATGGATAAATGATTTAAATTATTCAACTTGATAACTTGCGAATGCAAAGTAACTATTAATAACTATATTCGTAATCCATATTGTAATTATAGATGAACGACTTTTTCCTACTGCAAAGATATATCACTTTTTTCATGTACTTGATACTTCCTGTTTGAGTCAAATTTAACCACACAAACCTTTTGATGTGTACGAAATTAATTGCTTATAGAGGCAAACTGTTTGATTTAACGCTGCTAGACTGTGGAGAAGCATAGTTTGTATAAGGGAATGGTTATGAAGGCCGGCCAACATCAAAGTGCCATGTTTTTGTGTGAAACAATTGATGATCACGTGATTTGACCCTGCAATCACATTTTTTCATAATGGTGACAAGACAGTCGATTGCTTGAAAATAGTTTAATTTTATGTGATTTTATGTGATTGAAATTGAGAAAATATTGATAAAAAATGCCTGGTGAAAATTGTGCTGTCTTTGGATGTGGAACCTGTAGAAATACGAAAGGAATTGGTATATGGAAACTGCCAACAGCGAAAGATGAAGAGCATGAAATATGGCGAAGGAATTGGTTGAATGAAATTACAAAAACACGAGATGTTGACGTTAAGTTTAGAGAAAGAATTAAAGCTGATCGTGTGTACACTTGTGAAAAACATTTTGCTCCTGAAGACATCAGAATTTGTAAGTTTTATTTCTTCATTCCAGGCTCTTTAGGTATTTGAAGTTGAAGCAAAAATCGAATTTTGCGGTGTCCAATTAGATTGTTCACGTTACAGCTTTGAGGAAGGCCGATGACCGATGTTCGATGATCATATATACATAGTACTGTATTCCTATGTTTAGGGAAACAATTGATCGATTATACAACCTACGTTTTTATTTTATTGACTTACTTATACTCGAATTGTGGTACTCAGTTGATGATGACCTTATCAAACTAATTTCTTCATATTTACAAAAAGAAAGATCAAATACAATTGCAGATAGGCCTGCAACCTGCTTTTATTAGTTTCTTAAAACAATCAAATGCAATTTAATGTAGATTATGGTTTGTTGTGTCAAAAGTTGCATTTATTTAGGGTATTTATAAAAACCATACACAGTATGAATTTTCTGCTTTAGAAATTAATATACCGTAGTTACTTTTTTAAAATAGCTTTCTTCTTTTCCTCATTTACAGTTCCTTCAGAAAAGATGACAAAGAAATTCCCCAAGTTTGGTGCATTACCATTATTTAACATGCCAAAAAGGAGTCATGATGTACCAAAATCAATTGAAAGACCAGCTAGATCAATTGTTAATTTAAATCAAATTGATGAAAAACCAAAGGCATGGTATCATGAAAGTTTTAAGGAAGTCTGTCAACGAGTCTCAAAGCTGAAAAGTATTAAGGATTATAGTGTAGAAGTGAATCATGATCGGCTTATTCTGAAAAAGATAGATAAGTGCTACTTACTTCCTCAACTAGAAATTATTATTGATGACAGTTTAGGCTACACCATTAAAGTATTTGGAACTTTGTTACCTGAGGACCATCATATTTATTACCGGTATCGAAGATCTGTTCAAAATGTAGCTGCCCAAAATCTTGTGAAAGATTTAGAAAGTATGCAAATATGTAATGGGGTGAAACCAGCTGAGCTAGATGGTGGACTTTATCATCACGTAATTCCTCTACAAATTGACCCATTGATTTCTGAAGATCATGGATTTTCATCCAAACACTACTGGAGGTCCAATTACTGCCTATTGTTAAATAACAGCACAGATATATGCAATGAATGTGAAAAGTACAACATTTCCAAAGAAAGGCGTGTCCGCATAAAAAATGCAGTTGTACTTCAACCAGCACATAAGAAAGCGCCAGTGTCGGCAACTAACCCTGCACGATTGAAGCTCACTTTGCAAGGACAGAGGCTTAAATGTGCAGAATTGGAACGAGAACTGCATGAAATGCAAAAAGAAATAAAAAATTCAAATATTGAAATTGACCATGAACTTAGCAATGACTTCACGTCTATCATTGAGGATGCAGATTTCAATTCAACTCCTTTTATGTCACTCTTCTGGCAACAGCAAAAAAAATTATTCTCAACAAGTAAACAAGGTGTAAGATACCACCCTATGATTATTAGATTTTGTTTATCGCTTGCGTCAAAGTCACCATCATGCTATGAAGAGTTGCGTGATAGTGGCATTCTGGTTTTGCCAAGCCAGAGACGATTAAAGGACTACCGGAATGCAATCAGACCGAAAAGGGGTTTTCAAGAAGAAGTGATTGCAGACCTCAACAAAATCACCAGCTCATATTTCGACACACAGCGCAATGTTATTATTTTATTTGATGAGATGAAAATCTCATCAAATTTAGTATTTGACAAATCAAATGGAGAGCTGATTGGATTTACTGATCTTGGTGATCCAGAACTTAATTATGGGGTGTTGGAGAAAGCTGACGAAGTAGCTAGTCATGTTCTTGCCTTTCTTGTCCGGGGTGTTTGTACTCAATTAAAATTCTGCCTTGCCTATTTTGCCACAACTGGTGTTACTGCTGTTCAACTATTACCTATCTTTTGGGAAGCTGTTGGAATATTGGAACTAACTTGTAATTTGCATGTAATTGCAACAACATCAGATGGTGCTTCCCCCAATCGTCGATTTTATAAATTACATAGACTACTTGATGGAGGATCTGACAAAGATGTCTGCCATCGCACTATTAACTTGTATGCTACACATAGATTTATCTACTTCTTTTCTGATGCTCCACATCTTATAAAGACTACTAGAAATTGTTTACTGCATTCTGGCTCTGGAACTTGCACAAGAAATATGTGGAACAATGGTGAAGCAATTCTTTGGCAACATGTTAGTCAAATGGTTTACAAGGACATTGAATGTGATTTGAAATTATTGCCAAAGATTACGTTTGACCATATTAACTTAAACTCGTATTCTATGATGAGAGTGAATTTGCTGCTCAAATCCTGAGTTCCTCTATGGCCACTTCACTTAAACTGTTTGGTCCATCAGATGCTGCGGCAACAGCCAAGCTCTGTGAACAAATTGATGGGTTTTTCGATTGCTTGAATGTACGCAGCACCAGTGAACATCAAAGAAAAAGAAAACCATTTCTTGCTCCATATCGATCATGCGATGACGAGCGATTCCAATGGCTGCTTAATTTTATTAAATATTTAACTGATTGGAAAAGGAGCATTGATGATAGACCTGAAAAATTTACGCAAGAAGAAAAGAACAGAATGTTCCTTTCATCACAAACATATGAGGGCTTCAAAATAACTGTTTATTCTACAATTGAAGTTACTAAGTTTTTACTAGCAGAAGGGCAGGACTTTGTACTTACTGAAAGATTTTGTCAGGACACTGTCGAGGAGTTCTTTGGAAATCAAAGAAAACTGGGAAGAAGAAATGACAACCCAGATGTACGAATGTTTGGATACAACAACAACACCATTCGCATCCAGAAAGTGATATCCTGCCAAAGTGGAAATACAAGAAGCAGAAAGGATAAAACAAAAGCATGGGAAAATGTGACAGATGAACCAGTTTCATGTCGAAAAAAAATAAAACATGTAAATGCCTAATTATCACTGATGAATATGTCAATAGACGCAATACGAACTTTATTTCATAAGCAAGTCAATTTTTTATGTAAATAGGTATGTGAATAACAATTTGTCAAAGAAACCACAACAAAATCATATTCACAATAAAATATAATATTATGATAGAGCTACAAGTTAGCTATGTTAATATTTATTGGTATTTAGTTTATAGTATATAGTTTATTTAGTATTAATAGTATTTAGAATATCGTTTAGTTTCTTGCTAAAATCATTCATTCTCATAACTTCGTTCAAGTTCCTTGCGAAGTGATTTTGATTTCAGTTGTTTTGATTTTATTTTGTATTTTTGAATCATATTTTTCGCAAAAGAAAATGATCTTACTTTAACATATAAAAATATAATATTCTGCAGTACGTCTTTGCTCACATGTCCTTCTATATCAATTTCAACATTGCATAACAGACTATTATATAGCGAAACCACTTCGTCATTTCTGAGGGATTTTTCTGTGATACTGTTCATATCGATGGAGTTCTTATCCTTGGTGGTATAAATTCTAAAGTACTGCTCCACTTTCAAAAATATCCCTCAGCATGATTTGTAATGTACCATAGTCCACCTCTATCTAATCCTCCAGTAAGTGTTTGAGCATGAGCTTCAGCAGAATCCTTGTCGCACTTTCCAGCTTTTAAAATTGCCATAGCCATCATACTTTCGTCGGACGTTTTTCGATAAAGTTTTTTGTGAAGATTGTGAAAAACATATCCACCAATGTACTGTAAACCAGCACGCTCTCTGTCACATAGATCAAATGGTGATACACATGTATCTGATGCAATTGTATCAACAGATTTGAGACGCTTACAGTGTGAAACTAAAGAATCAGCAACTTTCATAGATAGTAACGTTGCACAATTTTGAGATAAACCTCTGAAAAGCTGGGTTGAATGGTACAGTGGAATAATACATAGAATAAAACTTTTCAATGTTTCCGCTTCTAGCCATTCCATTAAATAATGTTTTTATTTCTCCAAATTCAGTATCGATACTACTACAGTTCTCAAATGTGTGGCTTTTCAGCTCATTCTTCAAAACCTCTGGATATAAACATGAAGTAGTGATATTTTGAGCAGCACTTTCTATGGCATTTGTGAAAATTTCGCATGTCAAAACTGGTTGCTGTCTGGTACTGCTGGTGTGTTTTGCAGTTGTGTGTCGTTTGAGACCACCATCAGTTTTGTATCTCTTGCCACATACTGGGCATTCGATGTTTGTCAGCTGAACCTTTAAAAATAGGAAAAAGGATTATAAATATCTGTTTCATGAAAGATGATATGCAATAAAAGAGACTTAAACTTTACTTATAGTCTATTATTAAATTGAGGGATACCACTGTGGGTCCTGTGTAGTTATCATGCATGAAAAGGGTATAAGGTTAACGTAATAGTCTCCAGAATCACATATTTTTGATCCTATAGTCCACCAAGTCCAAGCTAAAATATTGAATGCTTAATAATATTTAATAAATATTTATCATAATGGCAAACAAGTTAAAGAATGGTCTAAATTAAACACAGATAAAATGGACATGATGCCAGTCAAGTAGATGTCAGTGCTGGTCCACTATAACTTGAATTTGTAAACTGCTTGGAGCAATAGATAGGCCTATATTCTCAAAATCAACGTTAGCTTAGATAGTTAAAAGTAGGCTATGAATGCCACAGAATCCCTGCAAGAAATTGTGTCTAGTATGGTAGCAAACAAACCATAGCATAAGATTCAATTTAAAGAATGTTAAAACACAAAATAAGCAAGAATAATCATAGATTTATAGGCCTTCGAATTTCGTTATTTTTGTTGATGTTTGAACCATGTCTTCGATGCTACACACAAGTTCAAGTATTAAAAAAACCTATTACCTCATTCACTGCAGAAGAAAAGTTGTTTTCCATTAATTCATCAGCCTGTAAAATGTCTAAAATTGCGTCCATATCATCTCCAAATATAAAAAGATTCTCTGATATTGTATTAGCGGCCGCCATTTCTGAAATGTTCGATTTGAGCATGATTTGAGGATTGCAGGGTGAAATCACGTGATGAGACAATTAGACATCAAATATCTTCTATTGTTTGTTTCTTCTGATGTAAGCCGGCCTTCATAACCATTCCCTTATACAAACTATGGGAGAAGGTAAAGAAAACAAAACGGAACGATGTATATTTAAACAGCGATGCACCACCCCGAAACGTTGTCTTATTAGAATGAAGCTTTGCATGGAATTTTTTTAGACCCTAATTGACATCAGAAAGAATAACGGAAAATTTGTTCAGATAAATTTCACTTGATTTGGACCATATCCATGCATGCTATTCTGTGAAACATATCTTGCTCTAATGGTAAGTGTTTCATATAATTGGTACTGAACAGTAGAAAACTAGTAAATATAAATAAAGATGATGATGATGGCCCTCGCCATTCAGACTGAAACGAATCTCCCTTGATTAAGAAATATGATCGTGTGTTCGGATCTATAATATCTAAGAATAAATGTGTCACACTTTTAGGCAAGAAGAGTTGCGTTGATTGCATATAGCCATGTAACATTAACAGTTACATAAATAAACCAAAACAAGGTAAATCATGAGACAACAAGTTAAAGCGATCACACGCCAACTAACAACAACTGAAATCTCATTTTGGCTAAATCCCTGCAAACAGCATGATTAATACAACTACGTAGGGGGTAGTTATTACACTATAGGTCATCTATTACAGTCACCCAACTCATGAGGTGTTGTAAATTATGAATAAAAATATCATTACATGGATTGATCTACATTTAATTTGATGATACAAAATCAGAATTGAAGCAACAAATGTTGTTTACATGCAATATTCATAACGGTAATACAAAACAAGCAACAAGAGCTGACATGGAAGCAATGTCACCGGATGCTTATTTCTTCCCAATGCCAGGGTGAGGGCTGCGGAACCACCGACGGCGACGACTACTGCGACGGCGTCTACCAGACCAAGGTTTTGGATCTGATCGATCTGAAACAGAATATACTAATAAAATAATTGTGTATACAATATATACATACTGAACGACAGCTTAGACACACGGACGCATAAAATGTAAAAAGAGTGAAAATTCATGGCGTTTCATGTCATTTTCACATCTTAATGTGAATATAATTGTCAATAGGTGAAAATTATAGTTTTTATTGTCTTCAAACTTTTTAATGACCTTAAAAAATGATATCTAGTTTGTTCTTTTTACATTTCGAAGGCGTTCTACGACATCTTCATAGCGTTTCATGAATTTTGTGGTAAGAGTGCAAAGAGACTTAGCAATTCGTTTAATGCCGAAGCTCGTCAGATATCGCTGAGCCTGAAGTGAGAAATTTTAGGTTCTCAACTTGATACTTATTACGGATATTTAGAGCCCTTTTTCAGTTACATTGTTTGAGAAAATTATAATGCATCATTTACAAGGTTTTTGTATAAAACTATTTTGTTCAAACAAACCTCGACCTCTTTCATCTCTCATCTCTCATAACTAGGCTACATTTTAGTGAGAGATCATATTATGTGACTCTCCTTTGTTTTGCCTGTCAATTTTGACAAAATAAATGAAATTAAAAAAATCTCACCTTCAATAAACAGGAAATTCAAATAAATTAGCTAAGAAGTAAAACTAAGATGATAAAGCTATCTAATAGTAAAATGTTCTTGCATTCATATAACCCCCTATCAGTAATCACGGTGCCCAAGAAATCTGCGTGCGAAAGAATTCCATAAAATTCAGCGCAGTTTTGCCAAATAGTCAAAAATATTGAAATAAAATATAGACCCTTGGTATAAGCCTTCAGATCAGCGCAATTTATTGATGGCTATATTATACTAAGGAATAATTTCAAGTAAGGTAACGTCAACATCATGGTAGCAGCTATAATATATTGCAGCAATCAGTGTCTTAATTAATTATTGTCAACGCAAGATAAAGTTATAGTTCATTCAAATAAATTTCTAACCAAAATTTTTCACATCGTCCATGTTTAACTGTTTTCGGCATAACAATTTATCCTGGGTTCACGATCTTTTCAAAATGCAAAGCATTCGGGTTATGTATATTTCCTTTAAACAATTCTCCAGGGAATCAATGGGATCCAGTGGAAAAGCTCTATTATACATGTTGACTTGTTTAGCTATTAAGAGTTTTCTTGCAAGTCAAAACCCACCTGTAAGCCATTTCAAAATTTGATACAAATAAAATATCGTATTAAACGAGAAAATAATGTTGGCTCAAAAGGAGTGGAAGAGACAAAAATGTCTCTGGATATAGTATCACATTAACAATGGCTTTAGATATATTTGTTTACCTAAGTTGTCAGGGCCATCTTCAACATCTTCAAAATCATCTTCTTGTTCTCTATCATCTCGGCGATATGCTGAATTATAAAATATTTTTCATTAGGTGAGCATTGCTGTAATCATGATAACGTTTAAATTTCTATTGAAAAGGTAGTGTGTATACACAAATGTATAATTAAATGCGCTCAATGTTAGATACAACTGAGCATCATATGTAAAAGGAAAAAAAGATGAGGCATAAGGCGTTTCCATTACTATGAGTATTATATGTCTACTTTATTGTATTCTTTGTGAAATGAATAGTAAATTAGTAATGTTGAATTTATAAATTATTGTTGCTTTTTTGTTTGTAATGCCTTTCCACTCGTTTCAGTTCCAATAATACGAAAACTACATGAATTTCCAAGCAGATGACACGCATTTACTATAAGATTGGACTTTTAGAAAAATTGAAACAGGATCAAAAAAATATATTTGCAATGTAAGCCCCTGGAGGGGAGTAACATAAGAAATTTCAGGGACAGGGGGGTGCCAATTTGAATTCAGAATTTTGCCCTTCAAAATTTTGTTTTTCCAAAATTGATACCTCATGTATTTTATTGAAGCCAAAATGGATAACCCAAATATTTTATTATCGAAGCATATTTGAAAATTGATTACAATTTCGTGGATTTACATCAACATTTTTTTCTCATTGAAAAACAATGCCTCGAATATTTTGGAAATTCTGAAATAGATACCTCAAAAATTTTCGAAGACAGTGAAAGGCTACCCTCAATAATTAGTATGTCCCCTTATACCAACCATTTAAAGTTACCCCCTGATGTAAGCCAAGGACGAGTCGTTTTGGAAGGAGAAAATCCGAGCCGTTGAACATTTATTGATTACTGAGAGAAGTCGATATTTTGAAATATTCCTGATATACAATAATAATGACTTACCAGCGATTGTTAAAGCAACTCCGAAGAGAACCAGCATTAGTAAAGTCAGCTTCATCTGAAAATTGAAAAGTAAATCAAGAAAATTATATAAAGACCATTGCATTGAGTTTTCAAGTAAATAAATTAACTAACATTATAATAGAAGATGATATGTAGCTTTCTTGATTAATTGGTATATCAATCAGAAATATCGTTGTCAAATAGGAGTATCAAATTCGAGCAGATATGAAAATCATCGTACCTTGAAATTTCCTGTCTTCTCTGTTCAACGACCCAAACACACACTTATAATCTACGAGTTTTGCTTCTATTTTAATACTGCAGAATGAGAGATAATAGATACCCCGATCAAGGAAATGGTTTTCAGCCTTCATTTCTCTCATGTTTTCGTTCATAATAGCTATTCAATATCATGTTTTGTTGTTGATCCTTCACCAAACCTAAATTTTGGACAGGAAGACTTTGACAGGTTGAAGAGTAATAATTTAGGGAATAATTTCAAAGGGATGGAATCACGATCAAATAAGGAATTCGTTTGTCTCATACTTTTGTTCACAATAGCTATTCAATATAATGATTTGTCTTTGCCACTCCCCCAAACATATCTTTTTTGACAGGAAGACTTTTCCACGTTGTTCAAAATAATAATTTCAAACTGATAGAATCACGGAACAAATGAAGTCAATATTTCATGTTATGTAATGTTTTGTTGTTGACTTTCCCCCAAACATACTATTGTAGTGATAGAATCGCGGATCAAATCATAGTTTATTTCAAAGTGATAGAATCACGATTATTGAAATGGCGTGTTGTATCTCTGTATATAATATACAGAGATACACTGACGCGTAGTATGCTGTCACGCAAAAAATATAGCTTGTGAAAAAAAGCTTTTGTAAAACTTATCAGGTTTCTGAATAAATGATGATGATGATGATGTGTTGGCCTATCGTAACAATCACAAATACTAATTTCAAAATGATAATTATAAAATAAAATTAGACAATAATTTCAAAACTGAAAAAGTTGATGAAACTCGAATTGGTACAAAATTTTACTTAAGTTTTTATTGGGAGTAGCACATTTCCTTTGGATTTACGACTGGTGTTATCCGGGGACTGGGTACTGTAAGAGGTGGGGAATATAGTTATTGGCTTAAGTAGGCAAGATTATAGTATGATTCGAGATTATCGCAATCGAAAACCACTCAATTAGTCAAATTTGAAGGCTGCCTTTCTGATTTACATGGTTTTTCAAATAATTCCTACGTAACGGAACAGATACCTATTTCACATCGGTGATTGTCTCATTTTACGATTTAAATTCAGCTGGAAATTATAAAATAAACGGTTTGATAAATTCAAAACAAAATAATACTGAGATATTGATGAAATTATTAATTTAGTTCCCATCCAATTTTTAATGTTCCACATATGTCAACCTTTTAATTAAATCTCATTCAAATGCCATTTCAAGTTCTTACCTATTCCGCATTTTTAGCATTTAATTGTTTGGACATGGACATACTCGTCATTAGATGAAACATATCATTAACTTCCCGACAACTAAATCCAATACATTTCCCAATCATGGCCCAAGATGTATATATTTATTGAAAAGCGTGGTACTAGATTAGTTCTTCAAATTGTGAATGTTTTATGTATTTATGCTAATGTATATGTAGCTTCAGATAATAATGATGGCCCTATGGACTGAAACAAATCTTCCTTGATTAGGACATATGATCGTATGTTTGTATTAAAAGTATCTAAGAATAAATACGCCACATATCTAGGCAATAAGGGTTGCGTTGATTGCCCATAGCCGCCCCGCCCATACGAAAAGTTGGAAGTTATGAATACAAGTATTAGCATCATACCGATTGATTTAATTTGATGATAGAAAATCAAAACGAATGCAAGAAAAGTTGTTTACATGCAATATTAATAACAGTAATACAAAATGTGCAACAAGAATTGACTTGAAGCCATGGCACAGCTTTTCGTTATTTCTTTTTATATGCTATAATGTGCGGCGACGGCCCAGTCCCCACCGTGGGCGATCTCTATCCCAACCGTTTGGATCTGATTGATCTGAAAGAGAAAATACTAATTAAATATTTGTGTATTGAGCTTCAAGTCTCAATCCAAATGGTTTGTATGATAGATCATAGATAATGACAAAGAGAATAGAAATGTTTCATAATAACTTTAATTAAGATGTTTACAATCATATAGTCTCGCATGTTCTTCACACTGCATACTCCACATTCTAATCTTAAAATAAAACATCCTATTCATATTTAATTAAGAGGCTAAGTTAACAATAAGAATAGAAATGAGGCACAACAACACAACTTCTCCTTCCAACAATTCCCATGTCAACAGATTTGATAAAATTATGTTGCACACTATTTCATGGCATTATGACATTTTATTATGAATATGATTGTTAATACATGAATACAATTGTTTGTACTGTTTTCAAACTTTTTCATGGCCTTAAATTTCGTTGTTTAACTTGTTTACATTTCGATGGTATTTTACGACGATTTCATAGCATTAGCAATTCATCTCGTAGCTTGTCAGTTATCGCCGAGCCTGAACTGAGAAAGTCCTCATGTCCTTAACTAAACAGTGCGGCTTAGATTATGGATAAATGATTTAAATTATTCAACTTAATAACTTGCGAATGCAAAGTAACTATTAATAACTATATTTGTAATCCATATTTTAATTATAGATGAACGACTTTTTCCTACTGCAAAGATATATGACTTTTTTCATGTACTTGATACTTCCTGTTTGAGTCAAATTTAATCACACAAACCTTTTGACGTGTACGAAATTAATTGCTTTTAGAGAGGCAAACTGTTTGATTTAACGCTGCTAGACTGTGGAGAAGGTAAAGAAAACAAAACGGAACGATGTATATTTAAACAGGGATGCACCACCCCGAAACGTTGTCTTATTAGAATGAAGCTTTGCATGGAATTTTTTTTAGACCCCAATTGACATCAGAAAGAATAACGGAAAATTTGTTCAGATAAATTTCACTTGATTTGGACCATATCCATCCATGCTATTCTGTGAAACATATCTTGCTCTAATTTGCTCTAATGGTAAGTGTTTCATTAAGTGTTTCATATAATTTGTACTGAACAGTAGAAAACTAGTAAATATAAATAAAGATGATGATGATGAAAGACGATAATGATGGCCCTTGCCCTTCGGACTGAAACGAATCTCCCTTGATTAAGAAATATGATCGTGTGTTCGGATCTATAATATCTAAGAATAAATGTGTCACACTTTTAGGCAAGAAGAGTTGCGTTGATTGCCCATAGTCACCCCACACCACCCATGAGGTGTTGTAAATTATGAATAAAAATAGCATTACATCGATTGATCTACATTTAATTTGATGATAGCAAAATGAAGAATTGAAGCAACAAATGTTGTTTACATGCAATATGTATAACGGTAATACAAAACAAGCAACAAGAGCTGACATGGAAGCAATGTCACCGGATGCTTATTTCTTCCCAATGCCAGAGTGAGGGCTGCTGCCGAACCACCGACGACGACGACCACTGCTACGGCGGCGTCTACCAAACCAAGGTTTTGGATCTGATCGATCTGAAACAGAATATACTAATAAAATAATTGTGTATACAATATATACATACTGAACGAAGGCTTGCACACACGGACGCATAAAATGTAAAAAGAGTGAAAATTCATGGCGTTTCATGTCATTTTCACATCTTAATGTGAATATAATTGTCAATAGGTGAAAATTATAGTTTTTATTGTCTTCAAACTTTTTAATGACCTTAAAAAACGATTTCTAGTTTTTTCTTTTTTACATTCCGATGGCGTTCTACGACATCTTCATAGCGTTTCATGAATTTTGTGGTGATAGTGCAAAGAGACTTAGCAATTCGTTTAATGCCGAGGCTCGTCAGATATCGCTGAGCCTGAAGTGAGAAATTTTAGGTTCTCAACTTAATACTTATTACGGATATTTAGAGCCCTTTTTCAGTTACATTGTTTGAGAAAATTATAATGCATCATATACAAGCTTTTTTTATAAAACTATTTTGTTCAAACAAACCTCGACCGCTTTCATCTCTCATCTCATCTGCAATCAACAGGAAATTCAAAATAAATTAGCTAAGAAGTAAAACTAAGATGATAAAGCTATCTAATAAAATGTTCTTGCATTCATATAACCCCCTATCAGTAATCACGGTGCCCAAGAAATCTGCGTGCAAAAGAATTCCATAAAATTCAGCGCAGTTTTGCCAAACAGTCAAAAACATTGAAATAAAATATAGACCCTTGGTATAAGCCTTCAGATCAGCGCAATTTATTGATGGCTATATTATACTAAGGAATAATTTCAAGTAAGGTAACGTCAACATCATGGTAGCAGCTATAATATATTGCAGCAATCAGTGTATTAATTAATTATTGTCAACGCAAGATAAAGTTATAGTTCATTCAAATAAATTTCTAACCAAACTTTTTCACATCGTCCATGTTTAACTGTTTTAGGCATAACAATTTATCCTGGCTTTACGATCTTTTCAAAATGCAAAACATTCGGGTTATGTATATTTCCTTTAAACAATTCTCCAGGGAATCAATGGGATCCAGTGAAAAAGCTCTATTATACATGTTGACTTGTTTAGCTATTAAGAATTCTTCTTGCAAGTCAAAGCCCACCTGTAAGCCATTTCAAAATTTGACACAAATAAAATATCGTATTAAACGAGACAATAATGTTGGCTCAAAAGGAGTGGAAGAGACAAAAATGTCTCTGGATATAGTATCACATAAACAATGGCTTTAGATATATTTGTTTACCTAAGCTGTCAGGGCCATCTTCAACATCTTCAAAATCATCTTCATGTTCTCTATCTCGGCGATATGCTGAAATATAAAATATGTTTCATTAGGTGAGCATTGCTGTAATCATGATAACGTTTAAATTTCTATTGAAAAGGTAGGGTATATACACAAATATATAATTAAATGCTGTTATGCAAACGTTAAAAACCTTATATCTCTATTAGCCTCACTTTCATGTTTTACATCTATAGTTTTATGTATATGTAAAGGAGGTCGGATAAAAGGGCATTTTTGGAGTTTAATGATAGTCTGGAGTAGCTGTTTTAGATTGAGTGCTCTCCTTGACCATTTTGATCATTTATATTATATATTCAAGTTTGTATACAATGACTTATTGATTGGATCCGGTTACCTTCTTGAAACTACTTTATCATTATTTACCATATTAATATTACTTTCTTAATAATTGGGGGCTCGGCCGGGAATTGAATATTTATCTAATACAATAGAACATACAAATGATGATAATATTACAAAACAAAATGATATGAATCAGTATCATAATTATGCTATTATCTCTGGTTTATTAAATAGAATTCCTGGTGGTAAATTTGAAGGTAGATTCCAATTATGTGTTCCTAATCAATTACGAATACCAATATTAAAGGAACTTCATGATATGCCATTATCAGGCCATTTAGGTATAAAACGAACATGGGCAAGATTAGTTGGTAAATACTATTGGAAAGGTTCATATCAAGATGTGGTTGATTATGTTACGTCGTGTACTACTTATCAACGTAATAAAGTATCTAGGAAGCCAAAGGGTGGAGAGATACACCCACTTATATCATTAAAGCCTTTCGATCGAATTAGTCTAGATTACATTGGACCTTTGACACCTTCAGCTGAAGGCCATAGACATTTATTGGTATTTGTTGATCATTTTACACGTTTGACTATTATTGAACCTACAAAATCTACTGATGCTTTAACTGTAGCTAGCTTCCTAGTAGATAAAGTATTTCTAGTTCATGGTACTCCTCTTGAAATTTTAACGGATAGAGGGAAAGCATTCAGAAATAAACTAATGTTCTCTATCTCTTCACGTATGAAAATAGATCAACGTTTCACTAGCCCTTATAATCCGCAATGTAATGGGTGGTGTGAAAGAAGAAATAGTGACATTATGGCTATGCTTAGACATTATGTGAATGAAAATTACAATGATTGGCATATATTTGCTCAGCATGTTGCATATGCATATAACACTACTCCACATGCAGAAACGAAGGTTGCTCCTTTTTATGCGCTATATGGCCGAGAGCCAAATACACCGTTAGACGCTTGGAAGGAATCTTCTTCAAAACCGTCTGAAGAAGAGAAAGTTGAATCATCTATCCATCGTTTTGCCGAATTAGCCTTATCAGCTCAAAGTGTAGTTCGCCGCTACAATAAAAAATTAGCCAAAGAAATGACCAACAGATCAAAGAATCAAAAAAAGCATCGATCATTAAAATTCGCAATTGGAGATTTTGTACGGAAAAGAAATAATAACTTTGAAGTCGGTATATCGCGTAAACTGCAACCTATGTTTGATGGTCCATTTGAAGTAACTGAAGCTCGAGACAATGATAGCTACTTAATAGAACGTGTTTCTAAAGTTTACAAGTACGCTCCTCAATCAGCACATGTACGTAATTTGGAACCATGGAATAAACGTGATGATAATCTAAAAGATATTTTGTGCAACACTAAACCTGAAGAGACCCTTCCAGATGGTTATTTTCCTGTTAAAAGAATTTTAGATTGTAAGAAGCGTGGTAAAGGATATTCGTATTTAGTTAAATGGAAGGGCTACTCCGAAGCAGATGCAACGTGGGAGCCAGGAAGCTATTTAAAAAGTCCACCGTTACAGTTATTATTGAAAGACTTTCATAATGCTAATACTGTATAAAATTTTAAATTATCTTCAATTTAAAGCTTACATGCCACTACTTTAGTTAATACTTAGATTAAACATTTTACTATTTTTTAATTAATATTTTAGATTACTGCTAACGCTTTCCAAAACGGGAGGAAATGTTATGCAAACGTTAATAACCTTATATCTCTATTAGCCTCACTTTCATGTTTCACATCTATAGTTTTATGTATATGTAAAGGAGGTCGGATATGAGGGCAGTTTTGGAGTTTAATGATAGTCTGGAGTAGCTGTTTTAGATTGAGTGCTCTCCTTGACCATTTTGATCATTTATATTATATATTCAAGTTTGTATACAATGACTTATTGATTGGATCCGTTTACCTTCTTGAAACTACTTTATCATTATTTACCATATTAATATTACTTTCTTAATAATGCGCTCAATGTTAGATACAACTGAGCATCATATGTAAAAGGAAAAATAGATGAGGCATAAGGCGTTTCCATTACTATGAGTATTATATGTCTACTTTATTGTATTCTATGTGAAATGAATAGTAAATTAGTAATGTTGAAATTTATAAATTATTGTTGCTTTTTTGTTTGTAATGCCTTTCCACTCATTTCAGTTCCAATAATTATAAAACTACATGAATTTCCAAGCAGACAGATGACACGCATTAACTATAAGATTTGACGTTTAGAAAAATTGAAACAGGATCAAAAAAATATATTTGCAATGTAAGCATCGGGAGGGGGGGGTAACATAAGAAATTTCAGGGACAGGGGGGGTGCCAATTTGAATTCAGAATTTTGCCCTTCAAAATTTTGTTTTTCTAAAATTGGTACCTCAACAGTATTTTATTGAGGCCAAAATGGATAACCCAAATATTTTATTATCAAAGCATATTTGAAAATTGATTACAATTTCGAGGATTTACATCAACATTTTTTTCTCATTGAAAAACAATGCCTCGAATATTTTGGAAATTCTGAAATAGATACCTAAAAAATTTTCGAAGACCGTGAAAAGCTACCCTCAATAATTAGCACGTCCCCGTATACCAACTATTTAAAGTTACCCCCCGGATGTAAACCAATGACGAGTCGCTTTGGAAGGAGAAAATCCTATACAATAATAATGACTTACCAGCGATTGTTAAAGCAACTCCGAAGAGAACCAGCATCAGTAAAGTCAGCCTCATCTGAAAATTGAAAAGTAAATCAAGAAAATTATATAAATACCACAGCATTGAGTTTTCAAGTAAATAATTAACTAACATTATAATAGAAGATAATATGTAGCTTTCTTGATTAATTGGTATATCAATCAGAAATATCGTTGTCAAATAAGAATATCAAATTCGAGCAGATATGAAAATCATCTTACCTTGAAATTGCCTGTCTTCTCAGTTCAACGACCCAAACACACACTGATAATCTACGAGTTTTGCTTCTCTTTTAATACTGCAGAGTGAGAGATAATAGATACCCCGATCAAGGAAATCGCTTTTCAGCCTTCATTTGTCTCATATTTTAGTTCATAATAGCTATTCAATATCACGTTTTGTTGTTGACACTTCACCAAACCTAAATTTTGGACAGGAAGACTTTTACTAATTGTTGAAGAGTAATAATTTCGGGAATAATTTCAAAGGGATAGAATCACGATCAAATAAGGAATTCGTTTGTCTCATATTTTTGTTCACAATAGCTATTCAATACCATTCAATTCAATTCAATGTTCACGAAGATATAGAAAATGTGGAGTTTTCTGCTACATAAATCAGATGGTTCTTTCGTTTTACGTCTGCCTCTAATCGCCATTTTGTTCAGATAACTTGCGTGTTAGGCCTTGGCCGCACAATGAGAGAACAGTGACCGCTTTAGATATGTTACGGCACATGCACGCGCAGGTGGTCTCAATGTCTACCAGTTTGTCTAATCGCATCCGGGAATGCCAAATCTTTCAGTAAGCGGTAGGTTGGTGCATCTAAAACCGTGATCAGTATGGCAGCTCTCCTTTCTCCTGTCACTCCATTTACGTTCATATAGCTTTCCAATCTTTCTGCAAAATGATCCCATTCATCTCCCTCTGAATATTCCGGAATTTTCGCAATCAACTGAACCGATAAAGGTTGAACCATATTGCTAGATGACTCCTTTTCTTTTGGCATTTTTTTATCCGTCTCTATACTTGTAATGTTATTCGTTTTTTTTATTTAATTGATCCTCGTCGCCAACTTTATATATTAGTATAAAGTAACAATTGATAATAAGCAGAGGACAAATTAGTGTATGCTTAATCGTGCTTCGTGTCTTATTATGATTCCAAACTGAACTATGACATAATTATCTATAATCAGCTATCTAATCACGTGTCATTCACTTCAGACATGTGCATTACCAATACTCATAAACAATAAATAACAGTTTTTGATTGCGATAATCTCGAATCATACTATAATCTCGCCTACTCAAGCCAATAACTATATTACCCACCTCTTACAGTACCCAGTCCCCGGATAAGACCAGTCGAACAGTCGTAAATCCAAAGGAAATGTGCCACTCCCAATAAAAACTAATTTTGTGCCAATTCGAGTATCATCAACTTTTTCAGTTTTGCAAATTAATGTCTAATTTTATTTTCTAATTATCATTTTGAAATTTGTATTTGTGATTGTTACGATAGACCAACACATCATCATCATCATTTATTAAGAAACCTGAAAAGTTTTACAAAAACTTTTTTTCACAAGCTACACTTTTTGCGTGACAGCATACTACGCGTCAGTGTATCTCTGTATATTATATACAGAGATACAACACGCCAATTCAATAATCGTGATTCTATCACTTTGAAGTAAACTATGATTTGATCCGCGATTCTATCACTAAAATAGTTTGTTTGGGGGAAAGTCAACAACAAAACATTACATAACATGAAATATTGACTCCATTTGATCCGTGATTCTATCAGTTTGAAATTATTATTTTGAACAACGTGGAAAAGTCTTCCTGTCAAAAAAGATATGTTTGGGGGAGTGGCAAAGACAAATCATTATATTGAATAGCTATTGTGAACAAAAGTATGAGACAAACGAATTCCTTATTTGATCGTGATTCTATCCCTTTGAAATTATTCCCGAAATTATTACTCTTCAACAATTAGTAAAAGTCTTCCTGTCCAAAATGTAGGTTTGGCGAAGTGGCAACAACAAAACGTGATATTGAATAGCTATTATGAACTAAAATATGAGACAAATGAAGGCTGAAAAGCGATTTCCTTGATCGGGGTATCTATTATCTCTCACTCTGCAGTATTAAAAGAGATGCAAAACTCGTAGATTATAAGTGTGTGTTTGGGTCGTTGAATAGAGAAGACAGGCAATTTCAAGGTAAGATGATTTTCATATCTGCTCGAATTTGGTATTCCTATTTGACAACGATATTTCTGATTGATATACCAATTAATCAAGAAAGCTACAAATCATATTCTATTATAATGTTAGTTAATTATTTACTTGAAAACTTAATGCTGTGGTATTTATATAATTTTCTTGATTTACTTTTCAATTTTCAGATGAGGCTGACTTTACTGATGCTGGTTCTCTTCGGAGTTGCTTTAACAACAGCTGGTAAGTCATTATTATTGTATATCAGAAATATCTCAAAATATCGACTTCTCTCAGTAATCAATAAATGTTCAACGGCTCGGATTTTCTCCTTCCAAAGCGACTCGTCATTGGCTTACATCCGGGGGGCAACTTTAAATAGTTGGTATACGGGGACGTGCTAATTATTGAGGGTAGCTTTTCACGGTCTTCAAAAATTTTTGAGGTATCTATTTCAGAATTTCCAAAATATTCGAGGCATTGTTTTTCAATGAGAAAAAAATGTTGATGTAAATCCACGAAATTGTAATCAATTTTCAAATATGCTTTGATAATAAAATATTTGGGTTATCCATTTTGGCCTCAATAAAATACTGTTGAGGTATCAATTTTGGAAAAACAAAATTTTGAAGGGCAAAATTCTGAATTCAAATTGGCACCCCCCTGTCCCTGAAATTTGTTATGTTACCCCCCCCCCCGGGACTTACATTGCAAATATATATTTTTTGATCCAATTTCAATTTTTCTAAACGTCAAATCTTATAGTTAATGCGTGTCATCTGTCTGCTTGGAAATTCATGTAGTTTTCGTATTATTGGAACTGAAACGAGTGGAAAGGCATTACAAACAAAAAAGCAACAATAATTTATAAATTCAACATTACTAATTTACTATTCATTTCACATAGAATACAATAAAGTAGACATATAATACTCATAGTTACGGGAACGCCTTATGCCTCATCTTTTTTTCCTTTTACATATGATACTCAGTTTTATCTAACATTGAGCGCATTTAATTATACATTTGTGTATACACCCTACCTTTTCAATAGAAACTTAAACGTTATCATGATTACAGCAATGCTCACCTAATGAAACATATTTTATAATTCAGCATATCGCCGAGATGATAGAGAACAAGAAGATGATTTTGAAGATGTTGAAGATGGCCCTGACAACTTAGGTAAACAAATATATCTAAAGCCATTGTTAATGTGATACTATATCCAGAGAGATTTTTGTCTATTCCACTTTCTTTTGAGCCAACATTATTATCTCGTTCAATAAGATTATTCATTGTGTCAAATTTTGAAATGGCTTACAGGTGGGTTTTGACTTTTTCAAAAAAAAGTCTTGATAGCTAAACAAGTCAACATGTATAATAGAGCTTTTTCACTGGATCCCATTGATTCCCTGGAGAATTGTTTAAAGGAAATATACATAACCCGAATGCTTTGCATTTTGAAAAGATCGTGACCCCAGGATAAATTGTTATGCCAAAAAAACATGGACGATGTGGAAAATTTTGGTTAGAAATTTAATACAAAATTTGAATGAACCATAAATTTATCTTGCGTTGACAATAATTAATTAAGACACTGATTGCTGCAATATATTATAGCTGCTACCATGATGTTGACGTTACCTTACTTGAAATTATTCCTTAGTATAATATAGCCATCAATAAATTGCGCTGATCTGAAGGCTTATACCAAGGGTCTATATTTTATTTCAATGTTTTTGACTATTTGGCAAAACTGCGGTGAATTTTATGGAATTCTTTTGCACGCAGATTTCTTGGGCACCGTGATTACTGATAGGGGGTTATATGAATGCAAGAACATTTTATTAGATAGCTTTATCATCTTAGTTTTACTTCTTAGCTAATTTATCTTGTATTTCCTGTTGATTGCAGATGAGATGAGAGATGAAAGCGGTCGAGGTTTGTTAATAATCATCAAGTTGAGAACCTTAATCTTGTCACTTCAGGCTCAGCGATATCTGACGAGCTACGGCATTAAACTAGTTTCTAAGTCTCTTGCACTACCACCACAAAAATCATGAAACGCTATGAAGATCGTAGAACGCCATCGAAATGTAAAAAAGAAAAAACTTCAAATTCTTTTTTAAGGTCATTTAAAAGTTTGGAAACAATAAAAACTATAATTTTCACCTATTGACCATTATATTCACATTAAGTCCGTGTGTGCAAGCTGTCGTTCAGTATGTATAGTTTGTATACACAATTATTTTATTAGTATATTCTGTTTCAGATCGATCAGATCCAAAACCTTGGTTTCGTAGACGCCGTCGTCGTCGCAGTGGTCGTCGCCGTTGGTTGTTCCGCAACCCTCACCTACGATCTTACCCTGTCGTTGGGAAGAAATAAGCATCCAGTGTCATTGCTTCCATGCCAGCTCTTATTGTTGCTTGTTTTGTATTACCGTTATGCATATTTCATGTAAACAACATTTGTTGCTTCAATTCTGATTTGCTATCATCAAATTAAATGTAGATCAATCGATGTAATGATATTTTTATGCATAATTTACAACACCTCATGGTGTGGTGGGGTGACTATGGGCAATCAACGCAACCCTTCTTGCCTAATTGTGTGACATAATTATTCTTAGATATTCTAAATCTGAACACACGATCATATTTCTCAATCAAGGGAGATTCGTTTCAGTCCGAAGGGCGAGGGCCATCATTATCGTCTTTCATCATCATCATCATCATCTTTATTTATATTTACTAGTTTTCTACTGTTCAGTACAGATTATATGAAACATTTACCATTAGAGCAAGATATGTTTCACAGAATAACATGAATGGATAAGGGCCAAATTAAGTGAAGTTTATCTGAAAAAGTCAATCGATATGATGATATTTGTATTCCTAAATCCCAACTTCTCGTATGGGCGGGGTGGCTATGGGTAATCAACGCAACCCTTATTGCCTAGATGTGTGCCAAATTCATTCTTAGATATTCTCAATCCAATCATACGATCAAATGTCCTCATCAAGAAAAATTTGTTTCAGTCCATACGACCAACTTTTATATCTGTAGTCATGACTTATACATCAGTATAAATACATAACGCAGGGATTACCATAATTTAAATCACGATATCGTTATAAATGTTAAATTTAAATCTGCGGAATAGCTAAGAACTAAGTGGTACCTGAATATACGATTTCAAAGGACAATCAATTTGTGTATGGTTATGCGGCACAAACGTGGTCGATGTGGAAAGTTTTGCTTAGAAACCTAATAAAAATTTTGAATCAATTATAAATTAATCTTGCATTGAAGTTAATTAATTGAGTAAAATATCATTGCATAATTTCTATCTACTCTGACAGGCAGGATACACTGATCTAGCAATATTTTATAGCTGTTTTCACGATTTTGACGAAACTATACTTGAGTTTATGTATTATACTGGCATTATATGCATTATATTAACACAACCATTAATAGATGCTTAATATTTACCCACTTATCTGATAGCTTACCATGAGCAAGATATTATAATATAACCACGATAGTGAGATTTGTGTTTTAAAGAAATTTAAAAAGGCTATAATATTATCTTACCTATGTGAAAATCGACCAAATAAAATGTATTTAACATTCTCGAGTATTGAATAATTCAAATTTAAAAACGACATCTTCGTCCGACATCAATAGCATCCTCAAAAATCTATTTTTGTTGACCCAATATCGATCATTTCCAAACATTTCGATCTGTTCTGCCACGCCAAAATCAGCGAGAATTGGCCTCAAAAGTTATTTTAAGTTCATCTCGTTATGATGCAAAAAAATACCTGGGGGTCAGATTATCAATCAAACAGAACCGGGATTCATGACTTCATCTGAACTGAACCGCGCGAATAAATGTTATACTTTTCACAAGAAACTAAGTCTGTTTGTTTGAATATCCATAATAATTATCAGATTGAGGACCTGGGCTTCTCACTTCAGGCTCGGCGATACCTGACGAGTTACGACATTAAAATAATTTGATAAGTCTCTTGGCACTACCAACACCAAATCCATGAAAATATATCAAAATAAAAACTACAAATTTTAGAGGCCTTAAAAAGTTTAAAAATAATACAAGCAGGTATATTCACTTACTAACAATTATATTAATATTAAAATGTAATCATGCAATGAAAACGCAATGAATTTTCACTCCTTTTTCATGGTTTTTGTTGTCCAAAGTGTGTAACTGTGTATGCCATTGAGCGGCGGATCAGCCTCGTCAGACTTAACATTACATTTATAATACATGCAAAAACACAGAATTTAGCAGCGATTCTTTTCAAAGCTTCTTCAAGTAATACATAATTACACTTGTGCAGCAATATTTTATAGAATCGGGCAACAATGCCATTGTTTGTTTAAACAGAGTTTTGTTTTTGAAATCATTAAAGATACAGAATGATTTGCAACTATCTTTTATATGAAAATATTTAATTAGTATTTTCTGTTTCAGATCAGTCAGATCCAAAACCTTGGGGTAGAAGACTCCATCAGTCATCCGGTCACCGTCAGTGGAATGGTACCCCTTATGGAAAGAAATAATCATGCTGTGTCGTTGCTTCATGTCAACTTAATTGTTGCTTATTTTTTATTACCGTTATACATAATTATTGCATGTAAACAACATCTGTTACTTTCTTTCAAATTAAATGTAGATTCAATCGATATGATATTATATTTTGTTACATAATTTCAGACATCTGGGTGCAGTGGTTATGGGCAATCAACAACAACCCTTTTTGCCTAGATGTGTATCATAATTATTCTCAATCTGAATATACAATATATCCCAATCAAAAATATGTCAAAATAAACATAGATAAAGAAGGCGATTATTTTGATACTAAAACTTAATATAGTCAGTAAACCATTGGACTCGGCAGTTTGGAATTTTTGGATTTGGACATTAAGTTCATTCTGCGTTCTGCTATTATTCTTTTGTAGTCGTTGGATTAATCGTTTAAACGTCGAGAGTAAAGTGCCTTGAACATGTATCACTTGGCTGATGTGTATCTATATTTTATTTTCTTTCCTGGTATTTTAATTGTCTTCATGTCTTTAAAGATCAATCAATTGGGAGAAATATGATACAATTTCCAGAAGAGAGAATGTTAAACCTTGGAAAAATACTAAACAGTCGGTCCTATCAAAAATATAGAGTTCCGAAATTTCATTAACGAATAAATAGCATTCAGAACTTTTTAATTACCTCGAAAATAAGTTAAAAACAACACAACATGACCGGTGTCCTACTGTATTGCGATTCCTGTTGATATTAAAATTGTTATTTTGTTTGGAGGGTAAATGGATCATTTCAGCTCATTCCTGGCTAATTTGGTTTTCTAATTATAATTTAGAAATTTGAATTTGTAGTTGCTACAATTGGCCTATGAAAGGCTGTATACCTAATTCTTGCATGACAGCATATTATGCGTTAAATGTATAAGCCTTATACCACAATATATAGTAGGTTAACTGGATATAAGATCTTATAGTATAGTGATGAAAATATGCAGAGATACAGCACATCATCGTCAAATTTACATTTATATGCTGTTATGCAGAAATAAACAATTCATTCATTCATTCAACATTTCTCTAATCTTTGCCGTGACCGTGATATTATCACTTTTAATATACTATTTTGAACAATGTGTAAAAGTCTTCCTGTCCAAAGATATATGTTTGAGTGAGTGGCAACAACACAAGAGTATATTGAATAGCTATATTATGAGTCAAGGTACTAGACAAATAAAGGTTTTATATTTAATGGTGCAAGGAACAATCATTTCAATGATCGGAATATATATAATCTCTCATTCTTCAGTGTAAAACGAGAAGCTGAACACGTAGATTACAGTCTGCTTCGTTGAGCTGACACTGACAGAAGATTTCAAGGTAAGATGTTTTACATATCTGACGTAAAATATATACTTGACTTTGAGATTCTTATCAGACAATGATATTTCTCATTGATAAAATATGTCCAATTAATCAAGGTGGAAGATTCTTATTACTGCTATAAAATGTTGGTTAATCCATATACTGGAAAATTCAACGCAGTGGTAGACATATATAATATATAAGATATGAAATCAAAAATCAGACAATCATTTTTGCTATTTAAAGTTTCACGCCAAGGCGATCAGCGATCATCAGGCAATTTATTCAATTCTAGATCGCCTTGGCGTGAAACTTTAAATAGCAAAAATGATTTATCTGATTTTTGACTTCATATTTTATATAATATTTAAAGCTTTGCTGTATAGCATTGAGCCCTATGTTCCATCAGCAAGACAACTTACACCACATTATGTATATAAATAGTAGATCATAGATCACGAGTTTATTCCGTTACTCTTAGTTTCGCGTAAAGACGCTCTTCAGACGGTTTTATTATATATATATTATATACATTAGATATTATCTAATAGCAAAAAATAGTGCTCGATATCATTTGACAGAGCTAAATATAATAAAAGAAGTCAAAGACTAGACATTCATAATTGTTACTAATAGTTTCATGCTTACGCAATCATCAGACAAATAAACTAAAATCTTTTAGACCAAAAGATTTTAGTTTATTTGTCTAATGATTGCGTAAGCATGAAACTATTAGTAACAATTATGAATGTCTAGTCTTTGACTTCTTTTATTATATTATATATATATATATATATATATATATATATAGGTTTTATTATCAGATTGAGTATCAACTGTCTGGTGATCGCACACTGCGTGAAACTATAGTAACAGAAATCAAGAATGTGTTTTCTTTGACTCAGTCACCATCCTTATGTATTACAGCTCTGCCAATGTTTAATCGGTATTGAGCACTATCACATCTGACGATAGATAAATCTATCTTTATTATTAGTATTATTATATATATATATATATAATTTTTTAACTTACTTTTCAATTTTCAGATGAAGTTGACGTTACTAATGCTGGTTCTCTTCGGAGTTGCTTTAACAATCGCTGGTAAGTAAATATAATTGTGGATAACGAATTTCTCATAATTTCGACTTCTTCCAGCTATAGTAGGCCTAATCAATAACTGTTCAATGAATAGGTTTTTCTCTTTTCAAAACGGAGTTCCATTTCAAAGGTCATAAAATATTTGTAAATGTTGATTTTCTTCCTGATCGAGAATTTCCATTTTATTTACCCAATGTTGTTTTATCTGAATTTTCAATTGATGTCCTTCAGTCGTTTAGATTATTTTTTCTTTTTGATCCAGTTATTCTATTACATGACCGATTTTTATAGTAAATTGGTGCCCTCTGCTAGGAGCTTCATGTTAAATTTTGTATTAATTAGGACTGAAGGGAGTGGAAAAGCATTCCAAATAAATAAATAAATAAAAATAAATTATAAATTTCAAAATTATATATAGAATAGGAAACAAAGATAGGGCAAACATTTTTACAGTTAATTTGAAGCTGGTGATACCAAGAAATTCACCATCTGAAAATCAGAAGTATACAGAACATATTCAGAGTAACGGGAAAGCCTTCTTCCTAATCTTTGTTTCCTATTACATAATACGATCTATCATTTATCTATCATTGAGCAGATTTAAAAATATACATAAAATGTATTACATTATGTGCAACCGCGTTCCATTCATTTTTCGACTATTCAATCGAATGCTGTTCTAGTAATTTGATTGGCTAACTCCCGTGTTTGGATCACGCAAGCCAAAACAACGTGGATATCATCATAGATAAAAACAAAACACCCAAAAATTTTAAATAATTGTAAATAAAAATTTGAAAATAATAATGTCATTATTAAAAGCATTCTTCCTTTCGCGTCATTTTGTTTGGCATTTGTAAAAAATCATTTGGCAGTTAATTATTAAAGTACATAGCTTAGACTTAAGTTATAGAACGTCCTATAATTATTTTTGCGCGATGCTTTTCTTTTGACTGTAATTTTAGTGTGAATATATCGCAGTGCATGACAATAATTAACCGCGCGCGAAGATATTACAGACGTGAAAACCGCGAAGTTTAATCAGGTTTTAAACAATGACTTCTGCGCTCCTCCGCGCTTCCGCTGTTTAGACCCACCGTTGGGTTATCTGATACCAACACTTGCGATGTTGGGAGGACACTCGAAAGCTGAAGATCACTCGCCCTACGGGCTCTTGTTTTTCTGATGCTTTCTCGTGTCTCACAACATCCTGCGTGTTGGTATCAGAGAACCCAAACACGGCTGCCGTGCAGTAATCCTTTATTTAAACCATTATCAATGCTCACCTGGAATTTAAAGATATTTTCCATTTCAGCATATCGAGATCATAGAGAACATGAAGAGGAGTTTGAAGATATTGAAGATGTCCCTGACAACTTAGGTAATCAATTTTATCTTAGTCATCATTTATGTTTGTCTTTTCCTCTTCTTTGGAGACAAGATTTTCTTGTTGAATAGAACTGTTTGTGTCAAATTTTAAAGTGGTTTGCAGGAGTTGTTTTGATTTGAATGAAAAACGATTTCTAGCTGGACTAGTTAACCATACAATAGACTTTTTTCATAGGATGCCAATGAGTCACTCGAGAGTTACTTAGGCCCTGTTTACAAGGAGGGCGAGTTACTCGGGTAGGCGAGTTACTCGGGTTGGCGAGTTACCCGGGTCTATTGTTTATGCGCGTTCTGTTTACAAGCAAAGTGAGAAAATTGTCTCGCCCACCCGAGTAACTCGCCTACCCGAGTTACTCGCCTTGGCAGACCGGGTAACTCGCCTACCCGAGACAACTTTCTGTCACTTATTGACTTGTAAACGGATATAGGCGAGTAACTCGGGTAGGCGGGTTAAAATTAAAAGATGGTAGCTATAATTTTCTATTGTTTCGAACGTTTCCGCTGTAGACATCTTTTGTTCTCTAATCGTTCCATTTCAGCGCGCATGCTTAGATTGGCTTCAAATTATTTAACTCGGGTAGGCTGGTTACTCAGGTGACCCTTGTAAACACACAACACATTTTAACTCGGTAAGGCGAGTAACTCGCCTACCCGAGTAACTCGCCCTCCTTGTAAACAGGGCCTTAAAGAGAACATTGTTAACCCGAGTGATTTAGTTTGAAAAGACCCGGGGATGATAACTAATAACTACTATAATAACTAATTAAGCAAAATATCATTGTATATTTATTGCGCACGACGGATTTCCTCTAATCAGTATGATTACCTTCGCTTCTATCAACTCTGACAGGCAGAAGACACTGATCTAGCAATATTTTATAGTTGTTTCCACAATTTTGACGTTACTATACTTGAGAGTTTATTTACTTTATATACTGGCAATTATTATATTACAATCAACAATAGATTATTAATATTTATGCACTGATCTGATAGCTTACAATGATTCATTAATTTAAGGTTTTGGTTTTACCAGTTGACAAACCTACTCTGAAGTTTAAGGAATTAGTTTGCTTGCAGAAATCTTGGTCATTTTCAAAACTGACAGTGGAATTAGTTAAATTCAAGAACATTTTAATAGATAGGTTTATGTAAGTCTAGTTTTAATTCTTGGCTAGATTTAATTTCTATTTCTTGATGATTGCAGACGAGATGCGAGATGAAAGAAGTCGAGGTTTGTTTGAACAAAATAGTTTACTATACAAGAAGCCTGAACATAATGCACTATATTTTCCTCAAACAATGTAACTGCTAAAAAGTTCTTAATATCCATAATAATTATCAAATTGAGGACCTAGAAGGATTTCTCACTTCAGATTCGACAAAAACTGACGAGCTACGGCATTAAAAGAGTTTAATAAGTCTGTTGGCACCACCAAGACCAAAACCGTGAAACCAAAGCGTCGTAAAACGCCATGAAAATATATCAAATAAATACTACTTTTGTAGGACATGAAAAAGTTTGGAAACAATTTAAACAATTCCCTTCATGTCTTAACCATTATATTCATATTAAAATGTAAAAGCGCCAAGAATTTTCACTCTATTTACATGGTTTTGAAATCAGTATTGTGTATGGCAATGGCGAAAAACGCGTGTCATATGAGCCTCACCAGATAACATTATATATACAGCCAAAACACAGAATTTCACAGAGTTTCGTTTTAATTCATATTCAAGTAATACAGGCGTACAATAATGAAAGATATGGAAATATCAATTGAAGACATATTTACACGTGTATGCCTGCAATATTTTATAAAATCTCAGTGACATGGCGATTGTTGGTTTAAGTATTAAGAGGAGTTGCGTTTTTGCTATCATTCAAAATACAGAATTCGTGATAGCCTTCGTATAATTAATAAAATTGATTATTGCAGTTCATCTATTGAACAAGCAGAAGCTATGTATAAATTTTATACCCAAATATTTAATTAGTATATTCTGTTTCAGATCAATCAGATCCAGACATGTGGAGTCATCTCCGTTGGAGTCTCCGTCGTCGGCGAATTTGGCCTCATCGTCGCCGTGTTATGAAGAAATAAAGAAGCTGTACCATGGCTTCGTGTCAACTTCTTCTTGATTATTTGTATTACCATTATACGTATTGCAAGTAATCAACTTTTGTTGCTTTCTTTCTATTTTTCTATCATCAAATTAAATGTATAGCAATCAATATGATAACATTTTTAATAACTTCCAACTTCTCATGGGTGGGGTGGTTATGGGCAATCAACGCAACCCTTCTTGCCTAGATGTGTGGCATTTTTATTCTAAGATACTCTCAATCCGAACATATACTATCACATGGTTCAATGCTTCGGTCCATCATTTATATCAAATACGTAAATGAGTTATTGGTGATGCAGAGTAATGATACGAATGCAAACATGGCAAGTGTTTGGCAGGCCTTTAATATGATTAAAGGATAATTAGAAAATCAAACTAACCAGGATTGAGGTAAAATTATCCATTTACACTCCAATCTAAGAAATAGTTTTAAAATCGATAGGAATTCCTATACACTGAGTAGTTCAGTCCATGTACTTATAATGCCTGTACTTCCAATTATCGTAATGCCGTTCTGTTTGGGCATATTATGGAACGTCTGCACTGCGATACATTCAATATGTTTGTGTTAGAGTTGCACGAAATTCAACTTAAAATTTACTCAAATTTCATTCTCTTGGAGTTACGACTGCAGACTGTTCGAATGGTGTTATTCTGGGGGTGGGTAATCTTACAGGTGGGGAGTATAATTCTTGGATTATAGGTGACATTAAATAGTTTCTCGCAATCGAAAGCAACTCAACTACAGCAGTTAGAGTTCGCAAGGCTGCCTTTCCGATTTTCTGAGTTTAATAAACAAATAAATCCATACGTAACAAGATAATTTTTTTTCAATTTGGCGATTGTCTCATTTTACGATTCAAATTCAGCTGCAAATTATAAAAAGCTACTGATAAATTAAAGAAAAAAAACATACAGAACTATTCATGAAATGATATATTATTATTGTACTAATATATTTTTCACTTATTTAGTTATACTGAACAGTAGAATTCTGTATTAGTCCAACCATCTACGTCTCCAACCGCGACGTCGTCTGCCCCAAGGTTTGGGATCTGATTGATCTGAAACAGAATATACTAATTAAATATTTGAAATTGATACATATTTGCAGCTCATTCAATAGATTTTACAATAAATGCTAACGCTAATGAATGTATTTTGAGACGTTTCCACTTTCACGAAAAGCCATTATCAAGCCTAAAAAATTATGGGTGCAGATTAACTATTTATACTAATATGATAGAGTTATAACTCTGTATAACTCAATCATTTTAGTATAAATAATTAATCTGCACCCATAATTTTTTTAGGCATGATAATGGCTTTTCGTGAAAGTCGAAACGTTGTCAAAGTACATTCATTAGCTTTAGGATTTATTGTGAAATCTATTAATCTGAAGACTCTTATCGCCATTCAATCGATGTTGACTGAAATGAAAAATATTAATAACTAGACCAAATTAAGGCCACGAATTCTGTGTATTAAATGATACGAAAAAGCAACTCCTCTTACTTATACGAGCAATCGCCATGTCACCTGATTATATAAAATATTATTGCACACGTGTGATGGTCTTCAATTGATATTTCCATACCTATCATTATCGGACGCCTGTTTTACTTGAGTAAGCATTAAAAAAAAGCTGTGAAATTCTGTGTTTTTGCATGCATTACAATGAAATGCAATCTGACGATGCTGAACTGACAAGAGTTTTTCGAGCTTTCATAGCCTTTCATGGCTTTGGAGTTGGTAGTGCCACGAAATTTATCAAACTATTTTGATGCCGTAACTCGTCATCATCAACATCAATTATCGTCAATAACTCGCCGAGCCTGAAGTGAGAAGTCCTTCTAGGTCTTCAAGACAATAATTACTATTGGATATTAAGAGCCTCTTCTCAATTACATTGTTTGAGGAAAATATACAGTGCATTATGTTTTAGAGCTTCTTGTAGTAAACTATTTTGCTCAAACAAACCTCGATTTCCTTCATCTCGCATCTCATCTGGAATTAACAGGAAATCAAAATTAAATCTAGCCAAGATTTAAAATTAGACTAATAAACCTATCTGCTAAAATGTTCTTGATTTCATATAACTCTCCAATATATTTATCATGGTATTATATTAAACTATCAGATCAGCACATAAATATCAACAATCTATTGTTGAATGTAATATGCTGAATGCCAGTATATATAGTAAATAAACTCAGGTATATTTGCTACCATTAGTTTCACGCCAAGGCGATCATCAGGCAATTTAATCTGTAAAAAATATGTGATACATTCTATGGTATATATATAAGCAGCTAATTTTAATGTTAAGTTTTCTATTGTTTATATTTGATGATTGTTGTGTAATGTAATTTGTAATAATCAAGCTGTTCTGTCTTGTATATGTGAAGTTGTAATTCTATGTGTAATTGACGTCATCACCCTATGTAATTCCTGTAATCTATCTATGTGTAGTTTGAATAATAAATTAGTTCCAGTTTGACCGTCGTTGTGTTCGCTGGGACTCAATGTCGCTATAGCAAAGTCAGCTATAGCTATACGACAATTTGGCGTCCCCGGGTGGGCTTCAACTAAACAGCTGAAGTATACTGTATAAAGCAAGTTAAATATCACGTCTGCTCAAAAGAAACGAAACACGAGAAGATATCAAAGGGATGTGCATGTTAAAATCACCTCTGCAGAGACAAATCGGCCAAGAAGAAACACAACGAGACGAAGTATTAAGGAGATTAAATCTACCTAAAGAAACACAGAAGTCAACTAAGCAGGCAAGTTAAACCATCTCTGCTAAAAGAAACAACGACACTATTGAAAATGCTGAAACATGCGAGGAATGCTGAAACATGCAAGGACTGCTGAAACATGCAAGGACTGCTGAAACATGCAAGGAATGCTGAAACATGCAAGGAAACTGCTGAAACATGCAATGGACTTTATAAACTGCTGAAACATGCAGGGATTTGTCAAGAAACATTAAAGGTTTTGTTTAACAATGTATTATCGTAAGTTGCTAGAAATTGTTTTGTTAAAATTTGTAACAGTATGATTGCCACTCCTTAAAGTTGGAAGGGGGATGTTGTGTAATGTAATTTGTAATAATCAAGCTGTTCTGTCTTGTATATGTGAAGTTGTAATTCTATGTGTAATTGACGTCATCACCCTATGTAATTCCTGTAATCTATCTATGTGTAGTTTGAATAATAAATTAGTTCCAGTTTGACCGTCGTTGTGTTCGCTGGGACTCAATGTCGCTATAGCAAAGTCAGCTATAGCTATACGACAATGATTACATTTGGTGATTTTTTCGTTTATTAATTATTAAACAGCTCTGCATTTATGGCATCGAGCACTATTGAAACAGCAAAGACAACACAAGTACCTTGATATTAATAAACTCAGGTATATATAGTAACGTTAAAATTGTGGTAGCAGCTAGAAAGTATTGTTAGATCAGTGTCATCTGCCTGTCAGAGTTGATAGAAAATAATGCAATGATATTTTGCTTAATTATTTGTTGTCAATGCAAGATTGATTTAGTTGATTCAAGATTTGTATAAATTTTCTAAGCAAAGCTATATACATTGGCTATGACGGTATGGCATCCACGGGTCACTGTCTTTTCAAAATACATCCATCAGGTTATAAATATTCTGTTTAAATAATTTTCGAGGGACTGTTGGGATCCTATGGAAATATCTATTGTATGTGTTTAGTTGTTCGCGGCTATCAATTGCGTTTATTGCAAGTGAAAAAAATTGAGTGAAAACAAATTGACACAAACAATCAATAACACAGATCGACAATAATGTTGGATCAAAAGAAGTGGAACAGGAAGAAATCGATGACAATGACTAAAGTTAAATTTAATTACCTAAATTGTCAGGGCCATCGTCAGCATCTTCAAAATCCTCTTCATGTTCTCTATCATCTCGATATGCTGAAATAGAAATTAGTTTTCACTATTTAGGTACGTAGTGCTATGATCCTGATAATGTTTCTATTTCCGTTAAAAAGAATGAGTGTAACGTGTATACACACATCAATATATAAATGTGCTCAATGTTAGATACAACCAAGCATGACAAGTAACATAACATAGGAAACAAAGATGAGGCAGAAGGCTTTCCCGTTACTCTGAGTATGATCTGTATGCTTGCGATTTTCAGATGAAGATGGCAATTAAAAGAATTAAAACTGCAAAGTAACTGTAAAGACTTTTGCCTCATCCTTTTTTTTGCTATTTTATATATAATGTTTAAATTTATAAACTACTGTTACGTATTTCTTTTTAATGCCTTTCCAATAGCTTCAATTCCAATATTACATAATTTCGCATGAAGTTTCTGGCAAAGGGCAACATTTTACTATAAAATTTGGGTATGAACAAATATGACACCGGATTAAAATATAAATCTTTGCAAGGTAAATGAGAAACGTTTTGAAAAGAGAAAAACGATTCCAGCTTGCATATTTATTGATTTGGCCTACTGAAAGAAGTCTATATTTTGAGAATTTCCTGATATACAATAATAATGACCTACCAGCGATTGTTAAAGCAACTCCGAAGAGAACCAGCATCAATAAAGTCAGCTTCATCTGAAAATTGAAAAGTAAATCAAGAAAATTATATAAATAACATTGCATTGAGTTTTCAAGAATATAAATTAACTAACATTATAATAGAAGATAATATGTAGCTTTCTTGATTAATTGGTATATCAATCAGAAGTATCGTTGTCAAATAAGAATATCAAATTCAAGTATATATTTAGCATGAGGCATTATGTAAACATCTTACCTTGATATTTTCTGTCCTTTCAGTTCAAGAAACCAAAAACAGACTAATAATCTACGTATTGCGCTTCTCTTTTTATTTGCAGAATGAGAGATAATAAGCCCTTTTTCACACTGCACACTTTTAACCCGGGTTAACGCTAACCCGGGTTACAAGTGAGTAGTGTGAATTCAACTAACCCGGGTTAACAGCGCTAACCCGGGTTAGTTTTAACCCATTTTCATGAGGTGGGTTCGCCCTACTTAAAGTGGGTTCGACCTGGGTTAGTTGTAGTTTGAATGCTAACTAGGGTCGAACCCGGGTTAGATTTTTACACGCGCATGAACAGTAGCACTAGATGATATAAACATGATTCTAAAACAGGTTATTGAACATCAAATTTCGACAGTTTCAAGTCGAGAAAGTATAAAAGAATATCATGATCAATAATTTCTGAAATTATTTTTAATTTATGTTGTATAGTTCAGTAATGCTGAAATAGCCAGTAAACACGATTTTTCAAAATGGTTTTATCTAAACAGAACAGCTTCTTTTTTTGAAATGTAAATCATTTCTGGAAATTTTGAAAGCTTTTATCGGATCTTGTTTTTAATATGAAGGAAATAAGAATTATTAATTTAACGTGAATTCGGAACCTTTTATGTACATTAGTCTGACCCTAGTTTGACCTTGTTTCACAAGAGCTAGTGTGAACAAAACAAAACTAACCCGGGTTAGCGTAGCTGGGTCGAACCCGGGTTAAATGTGTGTAGTGTGAAAAGGGCTATATATTCGGTAAGCAGAATATTCAACAGGCTGCAGGGCGTCATGCGCAGTAGAACCCCGTCCCGTCTGATAATTTTGGCCACATCTGAAAACATCTCGCACTTTACTTCGTTTTGATTTGAATTTCAAATTTTGACTTGACTTTGAGATTTCTTATGGCCAGAAAAAATGGCGGTCTTGTCTGAAATTGATGAGATTGAAGATTCAACATAAAGACTTTCGACAATCGTCATATAATATATTTTGTGTAGAAATGACGTTCTTATCCTGCTCATCGTAGAATCCCAGTATAATTGATGTTTTCTTTGCTCGTCAACGCTGTTGATATATAGATCTATAGCCCAATAATGAGCTGAAAATGTAGAGTAACTTAATCATTATCAAGAGACGTTGGCTCCTTTTTATGTAGCCTGAAATTCGGACAGGGTAAGAGAAGATGTTTGAAGAATTAACATACAATAAGGTGTAACCTAACTCAGCTTTTAATAGTTAGATTTCATTATCACAAGGTTTTGATTCAAAACACAATTAGACAAATAGCCTGACATTAAAAAGTAAGTTCTAAGGAATTCTCAATCAACTAGGCCCAATAATGATAGCTCGCCTAGTGAGTCACTGTCTATATTATAATGTGATATATTTTGTCAACTTAAGTTAACATTGAAAGGTGAATAAAATAAATTTCCTGGCCTCCACTTACATATAGCTTTGTACTAAGTGTATAAATAGTGTAGTGCATGATTAACTAACCTGTAGAGCCATATAGATCTATGTGCCTAGTCTGGCTGCCTAGTGTGTGTGGACTGTTAAAGAGCTAAATCAAATCAAATGTCTTCTGATAAAGTGTTCCACCATAGTATAGCTTAACATGTTTAACAGCTATTGCGAACGTGGTAACTGCGAAATTTCTGATTTATGGTCCACCGTGGTTTTAAGATAGAATACAGTCAAATCTGTTATAACGGTCACCTCTATATAGCGGCCACCTGTCTATAGTGGTCAGTCTTGATATATCTAAAATAGTATTTTCTATTGAATCAACCCTGTATATAAAGGCCACCTGTCTATAATTGTCAATTTATCTACCTCTTGTAGTTGGCTGCTATATACAGGTTTCACTGTAGTAGCATGATAGTTTCAAACAGAAAAACGAAGGAGCAGTAATATTAACCCCATTCCATAACGGCCCTCAACTCCACGCAGTAATATCAGACCACCAGAAGTCATTGTTCAAAGTAGGCTATGACCCTCTATATTAACATTTTCCAGGTAGATGTCTAATTTTTGTGTATATCCGTTGATGAGTCCTGACATAGATGCTTGGTTGGTTGGATATCTATCTCTATACAGTAGTAGCCTACATTATGCTTTTGTAAATTTCATTCTTGTAACATGAACTAATTGACCTTACTTATTGACATTGATTGAGGGATTCAACATAAAGATTGATGGTCAACCCTTTGGTGCATTTAGGTAAAATTTAAGTTGCGGGAGGCAAGGAAGAAACTACTTAAGCGAGACAAAGAGTCGAAATGAAGCATAGAGTAATAAACAATGCATAAAATTACGAACTTTGAATTTTAGCAGAAATGTAAATAACAACGCCACAAGAAAGTGATTTAGCAAGATCCTCAAAGACTTTGGACAATCATCATATAAGATATTTTGTGTGTGTGACTGTGTTAAGTTCTTATCCTGATATTTGTAGAATTTTAGTATAGCTGATCAATGTTATATCTTCTCAATTCGAGAAGAGACGATTGGACGATTGCTCCTTTTCATATAACCTAAATACGGATTAGGGTAAAGGGAATCTTCGACAAACTAGAATACAGTCAATTACATGCGATGCATGTTGTAGAGCCGTCATGCCTATTCATTATCATCAATTGGTAGTCTTGCATGGGGAAAACGTGTCAACCAATACAATATTTAATTAATGATTACGTTGTTAACCCTATATACAAACACACTAATGAGGCTACAGCATTCTCCATAAGTAACACAAATATCAAAATTCTAATTCATCAAAGATAATATAAGATACTTACACATTTAGATATGATTTACATATTTAATTAAGTACAGTAGCTAAATTATTTCCTTGTACACAATAGTTCAGTTATTGAGAGTCGATGATGGCATTATTTAGATGTGTAGAAACAGAATATCACAATATCTTTGACAGGTTATGCTTTCAATTTCTTCTTTTCATTATCATCGCTAAATAATTTCATAGTCCGAATCCAAAATTGAGCACAGATCGAGCCTAGTACATTTATTCTCAGTTCATGATCACTGGATAGGATTCAGCAAACATGAATCAGATAATGATATTCGCATCGGATTCAGCCAATCACATTCTGTGCAGGTATTTAATTTATAATAACATCAAATTTGTAGAATCATCATTGTCAATAATCATAATTTATTCAGAGCATTAAGTTTTTACAGTAGCACAGGTTTTTTCTAATTTGTAGAAGAAGAAACATACCTTTCCTAAATATGATTACATGCACTGTATAATTATTCTGGATTTAAAAAAGGTGAAAGAAGGAAGATTTTTAATTTTATAGCCCTACTCTTTCACAAATTTAATCAGATCAGATTTATCAGATACAGTCAAGAGTAAAGGTGTGCATCCGATCGGAGTTTCTACATATTGACGAGACTAACAGTCTGTAATCTGCATCCAATCTAAAGATATATTTAGTTGAAACTTGAATGATAAAGTATATCATGATTTCATTCTGAGTTTTACTTTACAGTTTCTCACTTTGTTCCAGCTATACCTATAAATTCTAGCAATTCGTAATTCTAAAGGCAAGTAAGTACACTGGGAATTCTCATTTACTTCTGTTTACTACAACTCTCGTAAATTGACGAAACTCGATAAATTTCAAAATGAACTAAGAACTAAATACTATCTCAGGAATGTTTGACTACACAGTGAAACCTGTATATGACAACCATCTATGATAGGTAGATAAATTGACAAAGCTATATGCAGGTGGCCTTTATAAGCAGGGTCGTTTCAATAGAAAATACTATTTAGACAAACCAAGAATGACCACTGTGGACAGGTGGCTGCTTTATAGTGATAACCATTAACCTTTATAGCAGGTTATCGGACTTGATATCTTTGTCAAGCTGTGATTCATGTTTCGATCAGCGCAACATGTTACTGTCTCCTTACGAGTTACTAAGTTAGCACGAACAATTAAATCCAATCACGCAACTCAAACTAGCAACTGATTGACCTTTTGCTATTTGGGAATATGGGACACTTTTTTGTAAGAAGTTTCTCTTGCCTGTTTACCGCAACTCTCAGTTCCATGGAGTAGACTCAGTAGAGGCTACTACCTCTAAGTCTTCTTATTAAACAACACTGATTAAAATAGCTGTCTATTGACCTCATGGGAGCAGGGATTGCCATTACCGCTCCTCACAATATTACAATGCTGATGCGTCGCCAAAGCAGTTTTCCCACTCATAAACTCTAATGTTATCTCTCCACAACAAAACGTGAGAATGACGTTGGTTTGATTTGCAGCACAAGAAATTTCTCAGATCGTAGACTCAATTAATGTCTATATTCATTCATTGAGGTATTCATCTCACCAGCGGTCCCACATTATATACTGTGCAGCGTCATATAGTTGTCACAATGTCCCTTTACTTTTGAAGTCTGGTGTATAGGATACTTAAACCCTAGATATGTTATACAGCTATCTTATAATGGTTGCTTTGTTATCATTTGGTTACGGATACCTAGTTGATAATTAAATATTTATCTCAGACGGCCACTTTGCTGAGGTAATCTATAGAAATGTCGATATGTATAGTCAGATATACCTGGCGCCTTATTAGGAATAGTTACTTGATATTTCATCTGGTGTATGTATGGCTTACCAGTAAATGTATAAGTAACACATTGATCCAATATTGTTGTCTCGCTTATATTGATTATAGGTGGTCGCTTTCCTGAGGTAACTAATATTAGTGTTACGTAAGACTTAGCCTGTCCTGCCTGTACATCTGAACCTGTAGGCACAGGTTATAGAAATAAGTGCTACAATTTGAAGGTATATTGGTCCTTCATTTCCGATGGTCACAACGCTCAGGCAATCTGTAGTTCACATTATGCCAGTACGGTCGGGTTTACATTGACAACCTAGTCCTTATGGTTTAAATTCTTCCTATTATTGATTTTCTAAGGATTCTCAGCAAATTAAAAATATTATTTCGAAATAATGATTTGACATCCATTTGCATTGTATGAAAATGTCATATTTTGGTATTTTGGACTTATTTTGAATAATTATCCTTATTTTATAGAAGTTTAATACGTTGTGGGCAGTCCAGGGAGAGCGAAACACCATCAAATCACCTTACATATTCCACCCCAATTGGCCCTGTGGTACCCCATATTAATAATCACTTGAAAAAAACTTGTATCATGATTGGTGGATTTGTATCACGTGTTTAGCAGTTATGTCAAGACAACCCACAAAATTCCATGGCAACCCCTAAAAGCGTGCAGGTATAGGTCTATACCCGCACGTGTGCAGTTATATATAGACATATACCTCCACGGTTTTAGCCAAAAAACTAGAACATATGTTTTGAAAATGGCGATGAGCTGCGACAGATTGAATATTTTTTCATAAAATCAACTTAAATGTATACTCTGTAATTGAAACTTCAATTGAGAAATTAAAGAAAGTAACAGCTTGGGATTTGCTATAATTAGATGTAACTTTTACTATATATTTCTAATATTGCAAACATGTTGAATTCTTGGCGTTATATTTTTAAATGATATTCGTAACAAATTTCATTAAAATTCTATTTAATGAAAAAGCAATGACCCATTGAATTAGAAAACAAATCATTGTTGTTTTGAAATTGATGAGAGATAATTGATGTTCCAGACAAAGGTTTTGTTACATGATTATTAAAATGATTACATCACTCTTTGTTCGTGGGCCAAAAGAGTGATCCCTTAATTAACCATGGTGCTGCTTCAGATGCTACATTACGTAAAATTGCTCAATTTTGCCAAATAGGCAAATTGCTCTTTATCTGTTACATAGATTAATGTTAATATTTAGGCAAATTTTGTTTTTCCAAATTTATTGTATAGCCTATATTCGGTGTCTGTAACTTGCGTGCGTTTACAGGAAATACGCCATAATCTGTAACCTTTTTGACTACGACCTTCGCTTACAAATTTTAGCGTCTTGATGTTATGAAAAAGATCTGGCTTGGCTAAATTTGGCAGTTGCTGTCATGTCTTAATTGACAAGGACTTTATTCGATACCAAGTTCCAGACTTGAATAATTTATCAACAGATTAAAAAGTAGAGCCGTATAGCTAAGAATTTTCCATAAATTGCTGAACTTGATTTGGCAGGAAATCCATCACACAAAAACGCAATTATTTGCAGAGGTTAGAAAGTCCTGAAATGTTTATCTAAGTCTGTATCAATATCATCAATGTGACACATACATTGCTTTGAAATTAGTAAAAATACAGTAAAAATAAGTTTTAAATTTTTAATTTGAAACTGGTATATATGTTTAATACTGTATATAACACAGTAATGTCATAAAACGTCATAGTTGTCATTAATATCATTATTTAGCGGTCAAATGATGAATGTTTAATAATCAAAATATTAGTATATTTATCAAATATTATATTAAGCCCTGAGTATTAAGTCCCCAACAATCTGCCAAGTTTAGCCAAGCAAGAACTTTTTTCATAACATCGAGACGCTAAAGTTCGTAAGCGAAGGTCGTAGTCAAAAAGGTGATAGATTATGAAGTACTTCCTGTAAACGCACGCAGCACCCAGATTGGAAAGAATGCATTGTGCGCGGTCAAGATCGTATTTTTTCTCGGAAAATGTGCGGCTGAAAGCCAAATTGTGGTGTAATTTTGCGCAGGTGGATGATATATGTAGGCACATTTTAAATATAACTTCTAAATTTTCATGGAAAATATTTCATTTTCTTTCAAAATACGGATACAATTATGAAATGCGCAGCTGGAATTTCAGCCGCGGCCAAGATGTTACCCGCAAACAGCAAACTTTCCAATCTGGCGCAGCACACCTGTAGACAAGTTACATACACCGGCCTTTGTTGGAGAATTGAACATGAACACACTAGGCAAGAGGCATACAGATACATGTTA
The DNA here is from genome assembly GCA_916610825.1 of Haliclystus octoradiatus. Taxonomy (NCBI): domain Eukaryota; kingdom Metazoa; phylum Cnidaria; class Staurozoa; order Stauromedusae; family Haliclystidae; genus Haliclystus; species Haliclystus octoradiatus. The sequence continues at coordinate 14,468,385 of OU744454.1, read as the reverse complement.
GTTAATCATGTACTACAGCTGTAGTCTACAATATTTATAGGCTTAGGCTACAGCCTTACACTTACAAGTTACAACTTAAAAGTCTATAATGTAAGTGGAGGCCAAGAACTTTCCTTTATTCACCCTTCAATGTCAACTTTAGTTGACAAAATATATCACATTATAATATAAACAGTGACTCATTAGGCGAACTATCATTATTGGGCCTAGTTGATTGAGAATTCCTAACTTACTTTTTAATGTCAGGCTATTTGTCTAATCGTGTTTTGAATCAAAAACTTTTGATATTGGAATCTAACCATTGAAAGATGAGTTAGGTTACACCTTATTGTATGTTAATTCTTCAAACATCTTACCCTGTCCGAATTTCAAGCTACATAAAAAGAAGCCAACGTCTCTTGATAATGATTAAGTCTACATTTTCAGCTCATTATATTGGGCTATAGATCTATATATCAACAGCGTTGACGAGCAAAGAAAACATCAATTATACTGGAATTCTACGATGAGCAGGATAAGAACTTCATTTCTACACAAAATATAATATATGAAGATTGTCGAAAGTCTTTATGTTGAATCTTCAATCTCATCAATTTCCGACAAGACCGCCATTTTTTCTGGCCATAAGAAATCTCAAAGTCAAGTCAAAATTTGAAATTCAAATCAAAACGAAGTAAAGTGCGAGATGTTTTCAGATGTGGCCAAAATTATCAGACGGGACAGGGTTCTACTGCGCATGACGCCCTGCAGCCTGTTGAATATTCTGCTTACCTATATATTCAGATTATTGAAATAACTGTGCCACGTTGTAAACCCTCTATTTGTATTATACCTTTGTTCATACAATAGCTATTCATTGTGATGTTTTGTTGTTGCCTTGTACTCCCTTAAAACATAAATTTTCAGACAGGAAGACTTTCACACATTTTTCATAATAATAATTTTAAAGTGATTGAATCACGATCACGTTCATTGAAATTATTGTGCCGCGTTCCATCAAAAAAAATAAAGCTTTATTTCTCTCATACTTGCGTTCATAATAGCTATTCATTATGATGTTTTGTTTTTGCCTCTCCTTTAAACATAGATTTTTGGACAGGAAGACTTTTCACATTGTTCAAGATAATAATTTATAGCAATCGAATCATAATCACGGCAAGGATCGATGGAATGATGTGCAATGTATCTGTATATTTGCTTCATTAACATCCAGTTAACCTACTACTGTACCTTGACTTGCTTCAGGTCTCACTTATTTTTATGACAATATGTTGATATGTTTGGTAAATGACCCATACCAACTATGAAATCTCGGCACATCAGAGTAAGGGGGACTCGAAGCCAGTCAATACTGTGCCTTGAAAATATTATTTTGAACAATGAGTAAAAGTCTTCCTGTCAAAATTATATAATGTTTGGGGGAGTGACAACAACAAAACCTTATATAGAATAGCTGATCTGAACAAAGGTATTAGACAAATAAAAGGCTATATAAACTTAATGTAGAATAGGGCACAATCATTTCAATGATCTGACTAGATGATCTCTCATCCTGCATATAAAAAGAGAAACATACCACATATATTATCAGTCTGCGGTAAGACCGTAAGGTGGTTGTTTCGTTGAACTGAGAAGACAGAAAATTTCAAGGTAAGATGTTTTACATAATATCTCGCGCTAATTATATACTTGAATTTGATATTCAAATCGGACAGTGATATTTCCTGATTGATATGCCATGCCCAATTAATCATATATGATATAAGTTAATTCATATAATGGAAACTGGATGCAAGGTATTCATCATTTTTTAATTTACTTTTCAATTTTCAGATGAAGCTGACTTTACTGATGCTGGTTCTCTTCGGAGTTGCGTTAACAATCGCTGGTGAGTCATTATTATTATATATCAGAAATTTCTCAAATATCGACTTGTTTCAGTAGGCCAAATTGATAAATGTGCAAGCTGGAATCCGATTTTCTAATTTCAAAACGGAGTTCCATTTCCGAAGTCATCCCTCTAAATGTTGACTTTGTTTCTGAACTAGGATTTCCATTTTATTTATCAAATCGTGTCGTTGTAATGCCCTATTTTATGGTAAATGTGTGCCCTTTGCCAAAAACATAATTTTGTATTATTGGAACTGAAGCGGGCGGAGAAGCATTCAAAGGAAATAAATTACAATACCGTACAGTTACTTAGCAGCTTCACTCCACTCTTTTAATTACGATCTTCAGATGATGGTACTACAACATTCACCATCTGAAAATCGCCAACATACAAATCATACTCAGCGTAAGGGAAAGACTTCTGCCTCATCTTTGTTCCTTATTACTTATTACGTTCGGTTGTATCTAACATAGAGCACATTTATATATAAACATGTGTGCATCCAAACTTACTCATGTTTCAACTTTTCAATAGAAATTCAAACATTATTATGATTATAGCAATGCTCACCTAAATCATGATAAATAATTTATATTTCAGCATATCGCCGAGATGATAGAGAACATGAAGAGGATGTCGAAGATGCTGACGATGACCCTGACAATTTAGGTAATCAAATTTATCTTACTCATCGGTAATGCATTTTTTTGTTTCGGGTTCTGTTCCACTCGTTCTAAGTCAACAGTTTCTTGTTAAATAGGAGTTTTTGTGTAAAATTTATTTTTTTTCACTTGCAATAAAAACGCTTGATAGCTACGAACAATTGAACATGTACTTGTTATGCCACACCAACATGGCCGATGTGTGAATGTGAAAAGTTTTTCCTAGAAACTTAATACAAATCTTTAATTAAATAAATTAAGCTTGCATTGCAACAGCTAACTAAGCAAAATCTCAGTGCCTATTTTCTGCGCCCCGGGGAGAGGGATACTTCAATACCTTTTTGTACGGGGGTATGACATTTTGAAAATCCCACTAATACCCCCAAAATGCAGGTTTTGCTAAATACCGCACCCCAAAATTGCAAATATATATCGTTTCCTGGCATTTTGCATGAAAAATGCAATTTCGGTGTCTCGCAGCGGGAATGTTTCTGGTTTCCGAGGCAGATTTACAAAATTGAAAATTGATACCCCACATTGCCAGAATGGTGCCAAAATTCCAAGGAAGTGGCTAGCGCAACCTCACTTGCTGTTTGTAAATTTAGTTTAATAGCGTATCTTTAGCTCAATAAATAAAATTTATTTAGGCTGTATGTAAGTTTTCCTTTATTTGCCTGTCAAATTCCAATTGACAAATATATCATTCATCCTTTCAAAATGATACCCCAAAATAATGGCACATCTATGTATAGCGTCTATATAGAAGACGTCCAGATGTCCTACGTGCGAAGACTTTCTTCTAAACGGCATGATTATCTTCTTCTCTATATTATCTATGACAGGCAGAAGACACTGATCTAGCAATATCTTATAACTGCTACCACAATTTTAATTTTACTATACTTAAGTTCAGATTTACTACTTTATATACTGGCAATTAGTATAATCATCAATAGATTATTAATATTCATGCACCGATCTGATAGCTTACAATGATTCATTAATTTAATGTTTGTTTTTTACTAATTGGTAAACCTGCTGTGAAGTTTGAGGAGTCACCTTCAAAACTGATAGGGGAATTATTTAAATTCAAGCACAGTATATTAGATTTGTTTATCAGTTTAGTCTATACTCATTTTATTTTGAATTTCTTGTTGATTTCAGATGAGATGCCAGATGAAAGAAGTCACGGTTTGTTTGAACAAAATAGTTTACTATACAAGAGCCTCATACTGCGGCCTTGCTGTAGTGGTTAGAGCATTGGACCACGGCCCGCAGGGTCTCAGGTTCAATCCCTGGCCGGAGCACTATAGGTTGGCGTCAGGAAGGGCATCCGGCTATAAACGCACACAAGCTTCAAATTACTAACCAATTTAACCAACCACCCCGGTGAAAAAAAGCTGCAAGCTTACCCGGTTTGTGGAAAATGATAAATCCAAACAAAAAAAATGAAACATTATGCATCATACTTTCCTCAAACTTCAGGTTCAGCGATAACTGATGAGAAATCATAGCCTTTCTTTTAATGCACCTTCAATTAGTAATACATGCATACAATAATTTTTACAATCATTCAATATAGAGAATACTTCGTGGCCTTAATAAAATTATTACAATTGATTATTTCAGTTGACAGCTATTGGATAAGTTGTAAGCGTATGCATATATTTTATACACAAATATTTAATTAGTGTTTTCTGTTTCAGATCAATCAGATCCAAACCCTTGGTTTGGTAGACGCCGTCGCCGTTGGAGTCTCCGTCGACGTCGTATCTGGGTTCGTCGCCGTAATGGAAAGAAATAAACATGCTTTTCGATGGCTTCATGTCAACTATTCTTGATTATTTTGTATTACCGTTATAAATATTGCATGTAAACAACTTTTCTTGCATTATTTTGATTTTCTATCATCAAATTAAATCAATCGATATGATGATATTTGTATTTATAACTTCCAACTTCTCGTATTGGCGGGGTTGGCTATGGGCAATTAACGCAACCCTTATTGCCTAGATGTGTGGCATATTTATTCTTAGATACTCTCAATCCAAACATACGATCATATGTCCTAATCGAGGAAGATTTGTTTCAATCTGAACGGCCATAATTTGTATCTATAGTCAACGTCTATCCTCTATATTTATAGTCAATATCTATTCTTTCTGTTGCTTCATCATCAAAATACCATTGATTTGAAAATATTCCTTAGTGTATCATAAATACCCTCTTGAATGATATCACGCTTGGCCGTCATTCCGTTCCCTTAAGTTACAACAAAACTGATATATCGTTTGAAACAGTACACATAAATAGAAGTCATACATGTAAGTGGCAAGTTCTTGGAAAATGAATACTTCTAGCTAATCAATTTGGCATTAAATGGCAACATCCTATATACTCTCTATATAAGTGAAATATCGTAAGTCTAAATCGAAGAATTTCTTAATTGGGCTTGTAAAAGATTCAAAGCAATTTTTGTAAGTATATATAAACTTTTAATTAATATATATTAAATACTATAGTTCTTCACATGTTTCATCTTTATTTATTAACATTTATCTTTGTCTGACTATATCTTGTGTAGGTCAATGGATCAAATCTCGCGAAATTTCGATTCGTTTTCAGTTTTAACAGTCATGCTTACATCATTTGACGTATTAGAAGCTGATGAATGTGTATTCTGAATGTCAACACGTCTTCTATTTCTCAAACAATTTAACAAGTTTTTAAAGTTATATATCGGTCGTAAATATATAATTGGATTGATTAAGGAATTACTAATAGCTAAAATTGTAAAGAAATTTCTTCTTGTTCGACTTATTGGTGGTTCATAGATAACATACATTAACAATTCCAAACTAATTGGTAACCAAGCGATAATAAATGCTATTAAAATCTGTATAACAACGTATGTAATGTCTAGAAGGGAATTTGAATGATTTGATTCTGTGAATTTTAATTCAGAATGATGTTTGCGTATTGTTTGTACAGATCTAACAACAATGAAAGTGTAAATAGAAGCTGGTATAAAAAACGCTGCTATGTATATGACATAGGCATATTTTGTTGGTTGAATCCATTTGTGTTCATCAATGAAATAAGCTAAACATGTTAAGACAAATGAAATTATCCAACAAACGATACAACTTAAAATCGATAGGCAAACATTCCTATGCCGTTTGTATTGTATTGGTGAAGTTATTGCTCTATTTCGATCAATTGCTAAAAGTAATAAATTCAATATGGAGGCAAGTAGCGAGAAACGAATAAATCCTTTATAAAACACCATTGTTAATTGATGATTATTAATAAACAACGTTGCAATTGAACAAACACCAACCATTAGATCAGCAGTGGATAAATTCAACATGTATACATGTGCTACAGTATTAAGACATTTATCTTTTAAACGCATTGATACTAATTTCTTGATTATTAAACCAATCACGAATGTATTACTGATTATAATTAATATATATATAGTTAAATTAAATTTTTCAAAAAAATTTACAAACTCAATTGATTGCGCCATCTTGTTGTTGTATAGTACTATAATGAGCTGTTTTTCTAAATAACAAAATTATTTTCTGCACAAGGCCGCACTTTCGCTATAGTTTTTATATTGCATTATTTCCGATTTTCATTAAACGAACTAAAAGATTTGTTGTTTCCAACCTTTTCAATTATAATAGGGTAATTAATTTCCAAACGTATTGAATCGATTTCTATTTACAATACTAGGTACGTAGCCGAACCTCTACCAATATTAGTACGAATGTACTGAGTATACGATTGGTAGCTTTAGAAATCCTACACAAAATTTTGAACGAAAGGGAAACAATGTACAGCAATAAAGTTATAACTTATTTTAAATAATGATTTCATAGATGTATAGCTATAATTTACATATATCCTTGATTTATCATATAATAATGTAGACTTTTCAAAATCGTAGTCTTAATTATTTGATAATAGTGCATTCTATATGCTCACGAGGTTATTTAATCACATGCTTATCTTATTTATCTATCATATCATTTGCTAAACGAGGCTCGTTAAACTTAGTTAGTATAAACATATTTCTTTGTAATAATTTTAGCCTGCTTCAGACTCACTCACTGTCAAAACGTAAACTTGGTAAACAGTAGACTGCAATAAAACTATTGTTTATTAAGTTTACATTTTGACAGTGAGTCTGCGAGCAGGCTATAATGATATTAGCTTATTTACTGGATTACACATTTAATTCACTGTGAAGCCAAATCAGGTAATTGTTAATTATATATTAGATATATTAGATTAGTTGAATAGTTAATTAAAATATAGTGCCTGTAGTTATGTAAATCTTGGCAGTTCGAGTAAAGGCGGTTTATTTGTTTCGGTCGAAGTTGTAATTAGAAAGTCATTCAATGAAGGTAATTATTTAATCGTTAATTATTTTATTGTAATCGCTAATTAGTATTTATTGCGGATATATTTAAGTTACGTTTATTTTCATATAGAAAACCAGCAAAATATCACTATATCAGTGTATATAGTAATGTTCAATTCGGTTTATTGGTTAATATAAAGTACAACTGAATTTACGCTGTTATCATTTATTGTTGCGTATATCTTGGAGGGGAAAACAAACAGCAGAAACAACTTCACGTAACCTAGAGCAATCCACGGCTTACACTATAGATGAAATATCACGGATACGTTAGCCTGGAGTTTGATAGAGAAGAACGATAAAATTATCAAATATTAGAGTGATTTCAAAAGCGTTATCAAAAAAATAAAAGAAACTTTAATAGGGCCGCAAAAAAATACCAGAGTGATCGATATAGGTATGCAGAGCAGTATAGGAATAGGGTCAACAAACAACGTTCACTCTCCTATAGCAACCCGCTTTTTAAATAAGCAAACTTTCGTTGTGCTCCAATATCAATTCAAAAAAGAAGGTATGAGTAAAAGAAATTTACGTTTGCTGTTCTGTAATACTGTACAACACAGAATTTATAACATATGTAGTGGATTGTTTTATGTCTATTGTCTTATCCATAATGTATTTCCTCTGTTAACTGTAAAGCTTCCGTTTGTAATCACGTATACCTTGTAAATGTAAATCACTGTCTGTAATGTAATCACTCTTTTCGCGTCTGCCCTTCGTGGCGACAACACCTATAATAGCAAAGCTGGTCCACCTTCATAGAGGCTCTGTTTATCAACGGTAATATTAACCCTTCATTCATCCTCTCCCTGTTGGTGGCCAGCTACAACTATTACACAAATATATATCTTATCAACGCCTATGTATGTGTGGTGGTATTAATCAATACTTCGTACATTCCACCCGCTACATATTGGTGACACCGACGACTTGAAATCGCAGCCTACAACTTTGTTCGTCGTTATGGAGAACTATCGAAATATGTTACAGTATCTGCAATCTACAACCAATCGGGTGAGTGACATCCACTACGAAAAATAAATTATGCACTCATTCCACCAATCAAATCCAAGATCCTGGCAGTCAACCACAAAATTATTTAGGGCTTAACCCGAACCAGCAATAAATCCTGTCAGTGATTTTGGAAGATCAAACAAGAAAGCAGCAATATTCTACAACTCTAAAGAACAAATGTCAGTCACGCTATAGTCAGAAGATATCACTACATATAAACAGGAATTGGTCGCACACATAATAACCATCAAGTCACAGAATCAAAGAAAGCAAAAAAGATTACATATAAGTATACCTATTTAATTAACCACAACAAACAATTTTTATTTCTTTTATCATATAACTATATTTTATTCATTCATTCATTTATGTACATATTATTTCATATCTTTCACTCACAGACGGGACTCCGTCTCCGTGGGGGGAAGTTATGTAGTGGATTGTTTTATGTCTATTGTCTTATCCATAATGTATTTCCTTTGTTAACTGTAAAGCTTCCGTTTGTAATCACGTATACCTTGTAAATGTAAATCACTGTCTGTAATGTAATCACGCTCTTCTCGTCTGCCCTTCGTGGCGACAACACCTATAATAGCAAAGCTGGTCCACCTTCATAGAGGCTCTGTTTATCAACGGTAATATTAACCCTTCATTCATCCTCTCCCTGTTGGTGGCCAGCTACAACTATTACACAAATATATATCTTATCAACGCCTATGTATGTGTGGTGGTATTAATCAATACTTCGTACATTCCACCCGCTACACATACAAGGTATATAGTTTGTTCTAGTAAAATAAAATAATATTTGCAAATCATGAAGATATGGAATGAATTGGTAAATTAAATTGAAAGAGTTAATACCGTGCGCTGTAACAGCCGAACCTGCATGCCCGGTGTGTGTTTATACATAAAAAAATGTCATGTAGACGGTGTCGCCCTACCGAAGGCACCCGTACCACTCCTCTATTTCTAGATGAATGGCTTTTTTCGCTGAGAGGAATGATTTTAAACGCTCTTTGTTAATCTCAGCCACGACACTGCAGATCAATTTCAACAGATTTCCTGGCAGATAGGTCTCGATTGTCAATGCGCAAAGATGCGCCGCAGCTACTTACAATGCAATTCCCTCTGGACCATTCCATCCGCCATCAAAAGGTGGTACTCATTTGATGTTTTAGATAAAATCAAGGCTGAGTTGACCTTCGGGGATTTGAACCACAGTCGATCAGATCATTGAAGTTCGGTTGCTCTGCCCCGGTTCTGCCATCTGAGCTAATCCTTCTCCATACATATATTTTTTAAATCCTACATTGGGAGGATTAAAAAATGTTTAAGGACATTAATAATAGATCATTAATACACTTGTAATTGATTGATCATGAATTCTACACTGGATCTTAATATATGCGGTGGTATTTTTGAAAAACGCATAGAATAACTATGGTCTATCACTTAATTTTATAAAAGTATCTGTGCACATTTAAGGTTTTGAAAAACAGTCCTATGACAACTCAAAGTTGAGTATGGACATGATTTCACTCAGAATACAATGTGATGTACTTTCGGCGACGTAATTTTAGCAGACATCAAAACGTTTTAGTCACACGAATTCCTATAGGAAACTGCAGAGGCGAGTATAGACATGGTATAACATTACCTCAGCGACGTAATGAGAACATTTTATGCCGGTGTCAAGATGCATCAATGACATACGAAGTGACACGAAAGAACTCCTACGTGATACCGCTGAATTTTCATAAATTGAGATTAGAGAGATGTACTGCCAGGGCTCGCAGCAACTAACAACGTTGCGGCAGTGTTATTCATGTATTGAGTACAAATTGAATAGGCATGCTTTCGGAATAAGTAAGCATTTGGAGTCAAAGAGACATATGCAGTGGTTAGCGCGGAAGTCAACTTGTCATATCCTTTTGTAGAACTGTAAATTGTAATGCCCCACCTTGTTACCTCTCTTATGTCTCTGTCCTTCGTCGTGTCAACACGTGAACCAAATATATGTCTATGCCAAATTATATCTATGTCTTGTGTCTCTCTAATGTCTATCTCAATTATATCAACCAAATAACATGCACACATACATATTAAACATAATTTTGGAATTAAAGGAACGCATACATATTAAATAGATCTTACTGTATATTCTCATCCTATTCAGGATATTATTCAATTTCTGTTGTTTGAATCCCAAATGAGAAATAACATTTGATAGCCATACAATATTATTGTTTTTTGAAACAGTATAATTGATATAACGTGTTCTTACAGTTGGAATGTTTACGTCGATGCCCAATATCTTCCAAATTTTGCTATATATAGTAATCATTTTTTGAAGATACTTGTGGTCCGCTGTAGACATGGCTTCAAATGAAACGCCCTACGAAACAAATTTCGCGCTCAAATCGTCACGTGACTGCAAGTCCTCTGTTACTGTAACTATAGTAACTATTGTCATTACTATTGCACAGGTGAAAGTCATAAGTATTCGTTGTGAAATATGCGTAGTATTGGAATTTGTCAGTAGTTAAATCATTACGGCAATCGAGAACGGGACAATAGATAAAGATGGTCTATCTCATAGCTTCCCAATTATTATGCTACAGCATTATCTCAGTTTTCTTACTTGCAATATCTTGTCAACATACACAAATATTTTATCTTCGAGGAGAGAATGCTTCGTTGTCTGATACCGCAAGTCAAAACATGGTAACTCGCACAAAGGCAGAATGTCAAATCAATTGTTTAATGATGAGAAATTGTTTCACATTCAAAATTTCAAACAAAAATGGAGTATTCAATTGTTCTTTATTCTCTGGAATAGTTGGATCTTTGAAAAAAGATTTTGTTAACGGTGGAGAAATCTTTCAAGCGAAAAGTATGTACAGACACTACGTAATGTTCTTATTTGTATAACTAATAATAACTATGTATACTATACTAAATGCATTCCTCCATTTTCATTGACAACGTACTTTTTTTTCGTTATATGAAAGTTTATATCCTTTGCATACCAACATGAATATTATGTTTTACTATCAAATCTTATTATATAGCCATATCGAACACACATTTTTCAAAAGTATTCCAAATGACAATATATGTGTTTGCACGAGTCTTGCTGTTAAATCCTTCTTATAATAGGTGCATACTTAACATTTATTCTGCTATACTAACATCTACTACATTTTATTTCTTAGGTTACCTACATATTTTAATCAATTTTTGCTAAATTTATAAAATTTTACGACAGATGTCTTTTTAAAAAATTTTTTTATGATATATTGATGTAGTAATTGATTATAACCTGCTTCTCCAGCGGGTTTTAAAGTTTTTCAATTGAATTGTTGAGTTTTTTCAATATGGTTAATATTTTTCAATCTATCTAGGTGTGATCTATATGGTCTTCATTGTATACAAATGAGTAGTTTTGAAATCTTTGTGGAATGCCTCAGATAATAATAATGAATAACTGTGTCATACCATAATCCTCAAACTACCGAAGTATAGTGACATTAGTGTGTGTGTGTGTGTATAATTTTATTTCGATTCGTAACCAAAATGAGCAAATGCTCGTTTATACATTGATACGAATTTAAAAGTAAGTTATTAATTATAATATTGTAAATTAGTAGAAATAATGATAAGGATAATAGTATTAATAATATAATATAATTTTTATTTTTATTTTATTATTATTATTATTTTTTTATTTATTTATTTTTGTATCAACGCATTTGCTCATTGATACTTGAGCGATGTAGAAATCAGGTTGAATCAATTCAAACATGATTTGCCACTATTTGACAATCTAAAAGCTAAATGATGTTTATAAATGCTGTTTGCAGGTACATATTTCAACATAACATTCAGATGTAAAGAATGGAATGTATCAATCACAGTTAATGGAAAAAGACTTGACCGTCACTACGAACGTGGAATAAACATTATACAATTGGATCGAAACAATGGTACGTGTTATGTATTCATATTCTGCGCATGCGTTACAATGCGTTACGTTTTGTCGACTACGTTTTAGGTCTTAGTTTTATATGAAATACGTTGTTCATAACAACAGGATTTACCCATTTGGAATATTTTTCTCGTATAGTATTGTATAGCCTCCCATTGCTTTCTTTTTACTATCATCATCGTTACTCCCGATCCTATCATTATTTGGATATTAATTAAGTATTGAAAAAGAAGATATATTAAGTCAAATAGAAAAAATGACATTAGTCGAATTATCAAAAACAAAAAAACATTTGGTCTGCCAAAATAGGATACTTAACTGGAGCCTTGGACCTTCTTTCTTCCGATCATATTCATACTTTGCAAGCATTGTGCAGCTGGCTATCGACAGGAATTTGATGGAGAAAATTTCTACGATTACAACGAAGGGAGCTTTTAAATGTCATTAGATAAACAGTTTCCGTGTTAAGTACCCTGATACGAGCATTTTGGGTGCTATGGGACACTCAAGAGGCAAAAATCACTCTCCTGACTGGTTGTGATATTTTAAGCTTCTTTATGTCTCATTACGCACCCAGTGTGTTCATATCAGACTGCAAAACATTGAGCCTAATTTTCAATTTATCGAGCATTATATTTGCTTTATTTGGGATAAATTCCATTCTATTTATATACAACCAATTAGAAGCTGGATTTGAGCCCTTCTGCAATCCTCCTTTTGAAATAATCTATAATAGATCAATCTGATAAATATAAGGTTGCGTAATCTGCATACGGCATGTGAAAGTTACACAGTGTGATGGGTGTTGTGGAACGTCATATGTAAATCAACAAAATAACTATTAAGTAAGGACTGATCCTTAGATTGACTGGCTCCAAGTCCTGCTTACTTTGATGGTTGGTAAGGGGTCTTGTGTCCTTTGTCAAATGTTGGACAGGGTTCTGCCAAACGCCGACTTGTCTGATCTCATTGTTTTCATAAATTTTTACGTCTTCGAAAGATGAAATAGTCGTGGGTTCACATGGAGTCAAGTTATCGATAAAAAACATCTACCTTGAAAGAGTGTATACAATTTCTTTTTAATGCTTGCCTGACTTTTGATCAGACTCACTAATACATTGACTACAGGAATAAATATATGGCTTTCCTCGCCACTACAATGATCATTCAAAACTGAGAAAGTTTTCAGCATTTTAAAGAGGAACAACAACTTGCCAGAATCAGTTTGTTGAAGCAAGAACAACAGCATATTTTCTAGTTATAATATTTTCGACAGTTCTAAATAGTTAGCTGATGATCATGAAACCAAATTTAAATCGTTTAAATAAATCATGTCTAAATTGCAAGCCATGTTTCCAAAAACGAATTTGGAATGAAGACGACCCCCTGGACAACTTCAAATTATTTTATGTCATCTTGCATGGTTCGTTGCGTTTCTTCTGTCTTGGAAAACAATTTAGAATGGACCTTAGATTAATTTTGCTGTGATTGGTAAATATCATATAATATACCATCCTGGTAAACTCTTCAACTTCTGTTTCATCAGTAAGAGCTGAACAGCTTAATTGGAACATCATATGATTTTTCATTGCTTTCTTGCATTTTTCTTTAAAGAAAGAATGAATGGAAGTATTTATTTCCACAGGTCATTTTCTGAAGCATGATTGGGTAGACAAATATGGTCATGGTCATGGGCCAATTGGACGTGACACAGCTGACAGGCGTGTAAAATATATCATAGAATCGATTCCAATCGGGTTAGTGGTTCAACAATACATTATAACATAATGGATAGATAGTTATACAATTAATTCTAATTCTACTAATATTCTGATCAATGGAATGATAATAAATAAATAAAAAATTTACAGTGGTAAATTCAGATTCATAATATTGTGAAAATGCTCAATGTTGGGTAAAACGGGGTATTATATATAATAAGAGACAAAGACGAGGCAAAGAATTTCCCCGTTACTCGGAATTATTAGCCGGGTCTGAAGATCGCAATTAAACGCGTGAAATTAAAAGTAACGGAGAAAGGTTCTGTCTCGTCTTTGTCT